>CM035840.1:178213299-178813299 GCA_020510985.1 Pholidichthys leucotaenia | reverse complement strand
TTAGCCGCTATCAGAGCTCTCCCCAGTTGGTCAAATTGATGAAGGAGCTTCGCTGGGTCAGCATTTTGATTAGCTCTTTCCATCTTCTTTAGTTTTCGATACACCAGGACCACTCCAAAGCCGATCAGTAGAAATCCTGAGATCATGATGCCAAACAGATAGATGTCTTCCACATCTTCGATCGAAAGGTCACACAGACACATAAGTTTCCAATTGTATGTGTCTCTCACATAACTCGCAGCTGTAGTGCCTGCAGGACAGTTGGGCTCCCCCGGGCCCGATTTCCTATTTGAGAAGATGGTGTCAATTGTATTTAAAGCCCAGCTTACCAAATCCATAATTTTCCGTTTGGATCAAGATTCAGCCAGAAGAAGAGCGACACAGACAGGACACAGCAAGCTGGGATCAGTCAGGGAAGGAGGAGGAGAGGAGGAGAAACGCGTCTGCTCTCTCTGAAAGCCGGAAGAAGGAGTCTCCTTGTGAGTTTAAAGTCTCAGTGTTATCATTATCTCAAGAGTTTAAAGTACCCATGTTGTCATTATCTCCTGTGTCAAAACCTCCTGAGGTCAACACCCCCATGGTGCCATGTTCATCTGTCTGGTGGCCCTTGGACTTTATAAACAGCTTATACCAACGAATGCTTATACACAATGAGTAGATGGTGACCTGTATAGATACATGAATCATGAATCATACCTGCTGTACAATGCAGGACAATGTTTTACTAACGTTTTTCTACACTGTGTAGATGTGTTTCAAGTCGTGCTTGGAGGACTGAATAAATAGCTCCAATAAAGAGCCTTGGACCTTCTCTTTATGACTTCTTTCTTTCTTTCTTTTTGGCATCCTCGTCTCGAAGAGGCGATGGTGAAGCGCGTCTTGTCAAGGATTGGCGCAGTGCCTGGAGTGGCTGCGTAGACCAGTCCTTGAGTGGCAGTCTCTTGCAATTGGCACAGATGAAGGCTGATGGGTATTATTCCACCACTGCACCCTTGTGTCTTGCCGTACGCCTCCTCTCCTGTTTTTCCCTCCAACTTGCTTCTGCCCTGCTCATTCCTTCTCTTACACAGTGGGCCCAAACGTCACGTTCCTTGGCCACCTTCTCCCTATGGTTGGTGTTTCTGCATATCAGAGATCGTGTTTGCAGACATCTTTGTACCTCAACAGAGGTCGTACTACCGGACAAACGCCTTCCCGCAGTTCACCGTACATGATTTCTCAGGCAGGCGGTTTGGCTCCATGTAGTGCACATGGCCAAGCCATCAAAGACGCCTTTGGCTAAGTGTGGACATACTGGGTAGGCCAGTGTGCTCAAGTACCCCTGTTGTTTTTGACTCTATCTTGCCATTTGATGCGTAGGAGGTGTCAGAGGCAGCGCAGATGGAATCCATTGAGCCGTTTCTTCTGTCTGGCATAAGTTGTCCAGGACTTGCTGCCGTACAGGAGAGTTGACAGGACACAGCCTTGGTAGACGCAGAGTTTGATCCTCTCGCTCAACAGATCATTGTTCCACACTCGTTTGTTGAGCTTCGCTGTCACAGCAACTGCTTTGGCTATTCTGGAATTAATTTCAGCATCTAGGGAGAGGGAGTTCGTAACTGTGGACCCCAAGTAGATGAAGCTGTTGACCACAGCAAGCTGAGTGTTGTCGATGGTGATGACAGGGGGAGTATGAGCGTCTTGTGTCATGATGTTGGTTTTCTTTATACTGATGGTGAGCCCAAACTCTTTGCATGCGTGGGATAGCCGGTCAGTCTTGCGCTGGAGGCCGTCTTCACTGTGTGATGTAAGGGCTGTGTCGTCCGCAAAGAGTAGCTCTCTGATTAGGACCTCTGTCACTCTGGTTCTTGCACACAGTGGTGCGATGTTGAAAAATTTTCCGTCTGATCTCATACAACTGTAGACACCTTCAGGGCAATCCTCAAAAGGGTAATGGAGGAGCATTGAGAAGAAGATTCCAAATAGGGTTGGTGCCAGGACGCAGCCCTGTTTCACTCCACTGCTGACTGGGAAGGCATCTGAAGTTGCACCGTCAAAGAGGACAGTGTTATGCATATCTTTGTGAAATGAGATGATTATCCCCAGAAGTTTTGGAGGACAGCCTATTTTCTGCCGAAGCTGAAAAAGCCTGTTTCAACTAACTAAGTCAAAGGCTTTTGTCAGGTCCACAAATGTGATGAATAGTGGCTGCTGCTGCTCTCGACACTTCTCCTGCAGCTGACGGAAGGAGAAGATCATGTCCACTGTGGACCTTTCGGCTCTAAAGCTACATTGTGACTCAGGATAGACACACAAAGCAAGACTCTGCAGGTGGGACAGAGTGACATGGGCGAAGACTTTGCCAACATTGCTGAGTAATGAAATTCCACGATAGTTGTTAAAGTCATTGCAATCTCCTTTGTTCTTGTACAATGTGACTATGTTTGCATCACGCATATCTTGAGGCACATGTTCTTGCTCCCAGCAGAGGCAGAGAAACTTGTGAAGAGGCTGTAGGAGTGCTACTTTACCACTTTTTAAGACTTCAGGGGGATGCCGTCTTTCCCCGGAACTTTACCACTGCTAAGACAGTCGATGGCTTTGCTGAGCTCTTCCAGACTGGGCATTTTGTCTAGCTCCTCCATGACTGGCAAGCTGGGTAAGGCATCGAGGGCAGTGTCTGTCACGGTGTTCTGGGTCAAGTAAAGCTCTAGGTAGTGTTCAACCCAATGCTGAAGTTGTTTGCTCTGGTCCGTGATGACTTTGCTTGACTTGGATTTGATGGGGGCTGTTTTGATGCTGGTTGGACCGGTTGCTGTTTTGATGCCCTCGTACATCCCTTTGGTGTGGCCACAGTCAGCAGCTACCTGTATGTTGGCACACAGGTTCAGCCAGTACTCATCGGCACAATGGCGGGCGATCTGCTGGGCCTTGTTTCTTGCTGCTCTCAGGGCGTTGTGTGTGCTAGGACAAGGGTTCTGCTTAGTAGTCTTATATAGTAGTCTTATAGTTCTGCTTGTTGCAGTGCTTTCTGTTTGGCCTCTGTGACTGGTTGCATTTCATTCCAGTGTGCCTCAAACCAGTCTGCATTTGTGCATACTTTTTTCCCGTGTGTGGTCACAGTGGAGTCATATGTGGCGTTTGGAGGTAGGACCATTTCGTGTCTGCATCTGCTTGGTTGTTGCTGTTTGAATCATCTTCGAGTTTTCATTGAAGGATGTCGCCAAAAGTTTGGACCCTTTCAGTTTCAGAAGTGGTGCAGGTGTTAATGCGTGGTCGGCCCTTTGTTTTGCACGGTAGATTTTCTTGGGAATCAGTCTGACTTTGCTGCCAACAAGTGAGTGGTCGGTATCACAGTCAGCACTGTGATAGCTCCTCGTGTGGAGGATGCTGCAGAGGTCGGCTCTTCTGGTGATGACAAGGTCTAGCTGGTGCCAGTGATGGGACCAGGGGTGTCTCCAGGACACTTTCTGCAGATCTCTACACTTGAAGTAAGTGTTGGTAATACACAGGCCGTGATGACAACAGACTCCCAACAACCTCTGTCCGTTCTCCTTCTTCCTGCCAATGCCAAAGTGGCCGAGACAGGATGGCCAGGCCTGCCAGTCAGCTCCAACACAAGCGTTGAAGTCACCTAGCATGTATATACCTTCTGAGCCTGGGATGTTAGATATTTCTTCCTCGAGAGGCTCATAAAATCGATCTTTGTCCTCTTGGGTGGATGAAAGGGTTGGAGCATATACAGAAATAATGTTCACAAATCCTGATGCTGTCTACATGTGGAGAGCGAGTATCCTTTTTGAACCTCCTGTGGGAGTTTCCGTGGAAGTGATCAGCGAATTCCTCACAGCAAATCCCGCACCGTGCTGCCTGGGCTCATCCTGAGACAAGCCTTGCCAATAGAAGGTGTAGTCTGCTTCTCTAAGTGAACCACTGTCGGCTAGGTGAGTTTCTTGGAGGCAAGCAACATCAATGCTGGGTCGTGCAAGTTCCTTGTTGATGATGGCTCTCTTACGTGAGTCGTCCATTCGTTGGAGATCATCAGAGAGTCCAGGGCACAGAAAGAGTTGGAGTCTTCGTTGTTTTTTCTTTTGAACTGCCTGGTGCGGATTGACGCTTGCTTGTCAGAAAGGTTCCCTAAGCTCTATGCACACAGTAGAGAAGGCAAGCCATGGCGAGGCAACACTTTACTGGCTGGGGGCTGCCCAGCTTGAGGTGGGCGGTAGCTGCCCAATGAAGCTGCAATGACTTCCCACCATTGAACGAGACCCCAGGCATTCCTTCCTACAGCAATTGGTCGGAGTTTTAACCGGTAGACTGCCTCGTCCCATGTTGTGCTGGAATCTTGCGATGCCGCTGGAGTAGCCTCTCCAGTTTGCTCTTCAGGCATGGGCGAGTGAATATGGAGACAATGGGCTGCCCATATGTCAGTGTCCCCCTCTCAGCGTCACTGGCAGAGACCAAAGGAAAAGATGAACCAATACAATTTGGAGCCAGATTTACCGCAAGAGCTGCTGGAAAGTAGTGCAGAGTGACTACTATCCGCCTCAGGGCTCCACTCCGGAGTTGTCCTTGGGGTTTACTCCCGAAGCCTTTCCTGCGATCATGTATAGCTACAAGGCAGCGGAGGCTTAGAATCAGGGTTTTCCTTCCCCAGGATGGACTGCCTTTCCAGGCTGAGAGCTCCATCTACCCTGGGAAACTGGTTTTAAGGTGCCAGTGGCTCGCCTTTGCCCCTTCTCCTGTCAGTGATAGCAGTTTCACTGTGAGAAGGTTGGGAGTTTGACTTTGGCTGTCAGAGGCTATTTGAGTCACACACCATAGGAAGCATTTCAAGAGGTTGTGAGAGCCCAGCCTCACAACTTGCTTCCCAGCCATAACAGCCTTATGAAACCGCTTTATGACAAAGGGAGACATATCATTAACTTTTACCAACTTTTGCCAGCAGAGATGCTGGCCATAACATCAGTAAAAGTTGGTCCAAATGTTGTAGTGTGGATCCAGTGATTCTGTGCTGATGTCAAACTTAAGCTGAGAGTCAAATATGATTCCCAAACATTTATACAAGTTTACCATCTCTACATCCTCACCATTATGATGCTGGCTGTGGTATTTGCCTTACTTTTCCTAAAATCAATAGCAAGTTCCTTTTGCATGAATTATTGCATCAATGTGGCGGGGCATAGAAGCAATCAGCCTGTGGCACTGCTGAGGTGTTATGGAAGCCCAGGCTGCTTTGATAGCGGCCTTCAGCTCACCTGCACTGTTGGGTCTGGTGTCTTTCATCTTCCTCTTGACAATGCCCCATAGATTTTCTATGGGATTTAGGTCAGGAGAGTTTGCTGGCCAATCAAACACAATGATAGTATTGTCATTAAACCAGGTATTGGTACTTGTACAGTGTGGGCAGGTGTCAAGTCCTGCTTGAAAATGAAATCAGCGATTGAGACTTCCCGTGATGCAGGCCGAGTAATGACGTTCGGCGTGAGCTCCCGCATTTTTTTTGCAAATATCCTGTTTTTTTAATTTAACCCAGCTCACTGTTGGACTATAATATAGCTTTAAGCACATGTAATGTCCTTGAAATAGTTTTGGGGTGAAACAACTCAAAAGATGGCTCCTTAAAAGGAGAAGAAAAATGCTGTTATGAGTGTAGAAGGAGAGCGACATGGCACCTCGGAGACTACAGAGACAGAGTGCCTGAATCCAGAATTGGCCAAGGCTATGACCACGGTGACTGAGAGCATAGCAGTTTTACTGAATGCTAAATTTAACTAATTTCTTCAAAAGATCAGTGACATATCGAAAGAGTTACAAGATGTGACTAAACGTGTAAATGAGGCTGAACTTCACATTTCAGCCATTGAGGAAACAAACACGGAGACAGAGAGTCGAGCATCTCATCTGGAAAAAACCATGGTCTTGCTGCAGGAGCATTTGGATGACCAGGAGGACTGAAGCAGATGTAAAAACTTAAGAATAATAGGATTGTCAGAGTCTTCAGAGGGTGCCTTACCTGTGCAGTTCATGGAGGAATGAATCCCCTAGGTCCTCAGTTTGGCGACTAAAACAGGCAAGGTTAAACTGAAAAGAGCACACCGAGTGTCTGGAGATGTAAGGAGGAGGACTGAGACCTATCCTCGTGCCATGATTGTGAGGTTCCACAATTATTTTGACTGAGCACAGGTGCTGGAAGCTGCCAGACGGGCAAATAAGGTGCAATATAAGGACAGTAGGATTTATTTCTTCCAGGACTTTTCCAGTGGGACTCAGAGGAAATGTCGGGCTTTTGATGAGGTTCAGAGAAAACTGCAGTTGACTGGAATACACAGCTATGGATTAAGCTACCCGGCAACTCTGAGGGTCACTGTGAATAAAACTGCTAAGACTTTTGTCGACCCTGAAGATGTAAGCAATGTCATTTGTAAAGACTTTGAAGGGTGAGGACTTCTCTTTGGGAGAATGACTGTGAGTAGCGCGTTTATTTACCAATGATTTAATAATTCCAAGGTTAATAGAGGTTTTGATGTGACTTTGGGAAAAAAGGGCTTTGGAATATTTTTTTTCTGTATAGAATGTGGCAAGAAACAATATATTAGGAGAAAAGCAATAACTGAGATAGCTGCAGCTCATCGGAGAAACAAATCTGAGAATCATTTACATGATGGCTGTTATAAAAACATTTGAGTTCTCCCTCTCCCCCATTTTCCCCCCTTCTTTAATGAATGTTTTCTGTAAAACTGTTTCTGCCTTACAGTATACTATGTGTTAATTCTTGTTATTTATATTTATTGTTGGTTTGAGTTATGTTTTGATTTTGGGATAAAAAAAAATTGTACTTAAATGTAAGGAAGCAAAGAATTATAATCATTTGATCTGAAGGGTTGGATAAATTTCTGTTTGCATTTGAGTTTACGGTGTCAGAGATATCATGGCTGCATACAAAGCAAGGTTAGGACGACCTAGGTGTAAGGGTTTCTCTTCAAAAGGTGGGGTCCCTGTCACTTTATTGGTTTTGTTTGTTGTTTTTGTTTATTTGTTTGTGTATAATGTGTGTGGTTTCATGGGGATTTGGTCTTGGGGTTTAGATGGAGTAACAGTATTTTTATCTTGACAGTTATAAATATGGGAGATTTAGGATATGGTTATACAAGTGGATATTCTGATTTTGAAAGTTTGTACATGGAATATAAGAGGTATACACCATCCAGTAAAAAGAAATAAAATATTGGCATATTTAAAGAAGGAGGAGGTTGATATAGCACTATTGCAAGAAACACGTTTGCTTGACGAGGAACATGGAAAACTTAAACGAGAGTGGATAGGTCAAGTTTTTTTTTTCATCCTTTACATCTAATAGCAGAGGAGTCTGTATTTTAATTAATAGTCTTCAGTTCAACTTAGAATCCTATATAAGGACAAAGCAGGAAGGTATGTCTTAATAAAAGGTTGCCTTCTTGGTGAAAATATTTGCATCTTAAATCTTTATGTCCCTCCTGCACAATCCCCTGAAATTATTACAAAAGCATTTTCAGAATTGCTTGAGTTAAATTGCAACCAGTCAATTGTTGGGGGGGATTTCAATTGTATATTAAACAATATAATATATAATAATAATAATAATAATATATAATGTGTCAATAAATTGCCTCCTGAAATGTGTAAGCCCACCAAACGGGCACAGGTAATATCTGAAACTTGTGGGGAGCTAGACTATGTGGATATATGGCGAACACTGAATCCCAGTAATAAAGAATTTACATTATTTTTGGGGGTTCATACAAGTAGTTCCAGAATAGATTATTTTCTAGCCCCTAAAACAATGTTATATTCTATTTTATCATGTGATATAGGGAGTATCACAATATCAGCTCATGCTCCTGTTTTTCTAAAATGTACACATGGACAGGCACAATCTCATTCAATAAGATGGAGATTTAACACATATTTGTTGAACAATCTAAATTTTATTTCTTATTTTCAAAAGAACTTCAAATTTTCTTTTCAGTCAGTGATACGCCAGGACTAGCTCCTTCAGTCTTGTGGGAAACCTGTACAGCATATTCACGTGGCTTAATAATATCTTTTGAAAAGAGCAAGAAAAAGAAAGCTTTAGAGGAGCAACAGAAGTTTGAAATACAGTTATCTGAGTGTGAAAGAACCTATAATTATAGTCCAACTGAGATTAATCTACAAACATTGTTAGCTACAAGAGCGACACTTAATTCGTTGCTCACTCAAGAAGCAGAACAGAGTATGAGGTTGGCTAAGCATAAATTATGAGTTTGGTAATAAGCAGAGTAAATATTTGGCTAATTTCTCTAATTCTCAGCATATTGCCTCAGTTAAAGATGCCTTGGGTCAAATTAAATGAGATGGTAATATATCAATAAGGCTTTTATATAATTGTTTTGAGAAATTATATACAAGTGAGCACTGTAGGGGTTTCAGAGTTGAGTGTTTCTTTACAAATTTGACTCTTCTTAGGTCTAATGATAAACAAATTATAGATTTGAATAGACCCATTATATTGGAGGATGTAACTGAGGCCATATGTGCTTTGCAATCAGCGAAAGCACCAGGCCGTGATGGTTTTAGTTCAGAATTTTATACAAAAATTTAAGCTATTGATAGCGAAACCACTTTTGAATATGTTTAATCACTCTTTTGAGTCTGGATCATTTCCTAGAACCCTTATGGAGGCACATATTAGTCTAATCCTTAAGAAGGATAAACCAGACAATGAGTGCTCATTCTATAGACCCATTAGTTTATTAAATTTAGATATTAAGATTCTTTCCAAAATATTAGCCTTAAGGCTGGAGAAAATCCTTCCATATATTATTAAGAGTGATCAGACAGGATTTATTACTGGCAGGAATTCATGTAATAATATGAGGAGACTACTTAACATAATACAGTTATGTCAACAATATAATATTAAAGGTACAGTATGATGGTTTCATTAGATGTTGAAAAAGCATTTGACCATATAGAATGGGGTTTTTTGTTTCACATACTCAAGGAATTTGGATTAGGTGATATATTTGTTAAATGGATTAAATTGTTATTTAATAATCCATTAGGCTCTGTAATCACAAATGGAAAATGTTCATCATATTTCAAACTGGGTAGGGGCACATGTCAAGGGTAATAAGGGTGCCCCTTGTCACCCTTATTATTTGCACTTGTAATTGAACCATTAAGTCGATTCAGTTCAATTCAACTTTATTTATATAGCACCATTTCACAACAACAGTCATCTCATAGCACTTTCAACTGTAGGGGAAACCCCCACAATTACAGAAAGACCCCAGCAATCAGGCGATCCCCTGTGTGCAAGTGCTTGGCAAAGGCGGAGAGGAATATCTCCCTTTTAACAGGAAGAAAACTCCAGCAGAACCAGGGACTGATGATCCGCTACGAAAGTAACTGGGCTCGGTGTTTGTTCTGGGGCAGTTAGCTGGGCTGAATCGTTCTTCCGGGATTCCGGGTGATGCTGATGTCGCCGACCTGGTGGTCGCCATCTTGGAACGGTGGATGGAGGGGAGGAGAAGATGGCCGCCGGTGGAGAAGGGCGTCTTTGTTTGGGCTTGTCCAGAAAGCCCTTCTCTTCAGGTCAGGGAAAGCCTGCTCGAGCGTGAAGACTCTGGACAGCAATACGGACTACTCGGGGTAATTCCAAAGGCCCCGGTGAGCCCTCAGGATCTGGATAACTCCGTCGAGGCAGGCTAAGCGATCTCCGGGTCCGAAGGAGTCGTGTGCTTCCTCCAGGAGCTCCCAGATTCGCCAGGCTGCCTGCTGCTCCTCCGTACTGGGCTGTCCTGCTGCCCATCCACTAAACCCAGTATGGGAACGGCTAGACCTGGACATGACGCTCCAAGCAGGTGGGTGAAAAATCACAAAAAATGAGTAACACGTAACCTACTGCTTGCGCTCTTCTTGGTGGCAGCTTACTGTCATGTTCACTGCGTAACTTCACAGCGAACATAGAAATTAGCAGTGAGCCCAAAATGCAGAGTAAGTAACGTGTTTATTTACAATGGGTGAATGTATAGAATGTCCAGATACAGTCAAATAGAAAAGGGAGCGAGACACCCGGCTACAAACTCAGTTAGTTCAATGGAGGCCTAATGCGCTCCAACCAGGCAGGAGCAGAGAAAAAGGCACAAGGACTTACAATAGTGTTGGAGCGGAAAGGCTCTGGAGAAACAACATGATTAGTCCAAGGGTGAACCCACAGAAGCAAGCCTGGATGTCTGAAGTTGACATAGCTAAGCTGCCACACCGGCTGGTCGTACTGCCCTGCTATTTGTACAAAGCCCTAATGACAGCAAGTAGACCAGCCGTGTGGCAACAGATGCGTGACTGATAGGACTATGTGTGTGTGCGTGAATGTGAATGTGAGTGTATGTGTGTATGTGTGCATGCGTGCATAAGTGTGCGTGCGTGCATGAGTGTGTGAGTATGTATGTGGTGAACCATACAGCTGGTGGATGCCTGGTGAGGAGGAGACGTGGCTGTGGGACTGGCGGAGAGTGAGGCTCAATCCGCCAGCTGAAATTAATAAGCAGTAATTAAACCCAACAGCCACGAGTCATGCTCGGGGTGACGACCCCGAACATGACACTAAATCCAGATTGAAACTCTTCAAATAAACCATTTCCCTGTAAGTGGTCAAATAATTGCGTAGCAACAACTCTTTCTAAGATTTTTGAAATGAAAGGCAGATTAGAGATTGGTCTATAGTTAGCTAAAACTCCTGGATCCAACGTTGGCTTTTTAAGTAAGGGTTTAATTACAGCAGTTTTAAAAGTCTGCGGTACATGGCCTAATGTTAATGAAGAATTGATTATTTGAAGAATAGAGCTACCAATAAATGGGAAAACTTGGTAGGAATAGGGTCTAAAAGACAAGTTGAAGGCTTGGATGAGGAAACTATTTTATCTAACTCTAAAAGGTCAATTGGTGTAAACTCATCCAAACAGATATCAGTTGAAGGAGTTGTAGTAGTTACTATATTTAAGTTAATGGTGGGAAGAATCTGACTGATTTTATCTCTGATAGATGAAATTTAATTATTGAAAAAGTTCATAAAGTCCTGACTAGTAAGCTCTAAGGGAATGCTAGGATTGACAGAGTCCTGACTCTTTGTCAGCCTGGCTACAGTGCTGAAAAGAAACCTGGGATTATTCTTGTTCTCCTCTTTTAATGCAGAATAATAACTTGTTCTAGCTTTCCTAAGAGATTTTTAATAAATTAAAAGAAGATTTCTCCAAGCTAAATAGATTTCATCTAATTTAGTGGAGCACAATTTTCTTTCTAATTGATGAGTCTTCTCTTTTAAACTACGGGTTTCTGTGTTGAACCAAGGAGTTAGAAATCTCTGATTAGACTTTTTCTTTTTTAAAGGGGCTACCATGCTATCAATTACAGAAGGAGTAAGCTTTCTATAGCTAATTTCCGTTGTGTTGACACATGGCATAGAGGAAACAATCTGCATAAATTTGGTAACAACATCATTTGAGAGGCATCTACTGTAGTAACATTTTTCTTTAGGAGCCAAAGTCAGAAATAGTAAAATCAAAGGTTAACAGACAATGGTCTGACAGTACAGAGTTATGAGGAGACACTACCAGATTTTCTATTTCTATGCCATATGTCAGAACAAGGTCCAATGTGTGGTGGAAATAATGGGTAGAATTTCCTACTTTCTGAGAAAACCCCATCGAGTCTAATATTGAATTAAATGCCATATTAAGGCAATTACTATCGATAATTACATGTATATTAAAGTCCCCTATTACAATTATTATTAATAATTAACCCCTATTAATTATTATTATTATTATATCTGATTTCAGCATTAAAGCAGCTAAGAATTCGGCAAATTCGGATAAAAACTCTGAGTAGGCTGAGTAGTAACCTAAATTTGCTAAAATGCCCAATACTGAGGACCAGGCCCTCAACGGAATATGACATGTTTTTTGCTTTACGTTAGCTAGTAATTTGGAATGGTAAATTGTTGCTACTCCTCCTCCACGACCAGAACTTCTGGGATTTTAACAGTTTAAATAGCTGAGGCTATCAGAATAAATCCCAATATTCATGGTGTTTCAACCACCCAAATACAGCATAAGATTTCAGTGTATGCAGATGATGTTTTATTATTTATCACACAACCAGAAACCTCTATTCCTTTAGTTTTGGATATTATTAATCAATTTAGCCTAATTTCTGGATATAAAATAAATTTTAATAAATCAGAGGCAATGCCTCTTGGTCAGGATGGGCACATATTGTCTAACTAACTAATTTTCAGCCATTGCTTAAGCAAATTCATGATGATTTAGAGAGATGGAGTCTCCATGCTGGGATGAATCTTCTTAATTAAGATGAATATCCTACCTAAATTGCTTTATCATTTTCAAATGATACCAATATTGTTAAACAATTACACTACCAAGACATTAAACAGTTGTTTCATCACATTTATTTGGAATCAATAAAGATCACAGCTTAAGCTTTCAAAATTGCAACTGCCATTAGATAAAGGGGGTTTGGCTGTTCCTAATGTCAGACTGTATCAACCAGCCTCTAATGTTAAATATTTGGCTGACTGAAGGATTTAACTTGGCTAAACCATTAACACTGGCTAGTCTCCCTTTAATTATGAATAGAAAGGAAATTGAAATTGCGGCTGGTAACTTAATTGTAAAATCCATACTTAAAGTTTGGAAAATGATTAGGAAATGGGGAAAAAAGACTAATACTTTATCACCAATGACTCCAATTCATACAAATAATGATTCTCCCCGAGTCATGATTGATAAAGTATTTTTTCAGTGAGGAAAAGGCTGGTATCAGGGCTGTAAAGGATTTGTTTCATTATGACACACTGATGACTTTTGAGCAAATAAGGCTGAAATATAAGCTTCCACATACTCCTTTTTTCAGGTTTGTGCAGGCTAGAAGTTTTATTCAAACTTCAGCTGGGTTTAAGTTTAGTCAAATACCATCTCCAATTGAACAAATACTTTATTTATGAAAGACCTAGAGCTAAGCTGTTAGGGCGATGCTACAATGCTTTATATAAAGCTTGTGATGGAAAAGATGCCATTTTACAGATATGGGCTAAAGAATTGGACGTAGCGACAGATGATGTTACAGAGATGGAGATATGGGAGGGGGCCAATGCTATATCTGTCTGTAATACCATAAAAGAACTACAGTTTAGATGGCTACATCGAATTCAAATATCATCTCAACTTAGAAACAAGTTGGATCCAAATAAGTCTGCTATTTGTATTGAGTGTAATAAGGACGTTGGAAGTTTTATACATACTGTATGGTCATGTGTATATATTCAGGATTTTTGGAGGAAGCTGACTTCAAAATTTAATTTGGTGTTCAACAAAGAGCTGGATTTAGGTCCAGAGTGTTTGATGATGGGTCTGCCAAATTCACAAATTAGGGATACACATAATCAAAAACTGTTTAATATGGCATAAAGTGCTGTTCGACCTCTTGCCAATGGAATATTTAACATATTGGTCTAAAGGAAAAATGTTTGTTTTTTATTAGATGTGGTTACCTTTTTTTTTTTTTTTGATTATATTGGCCCTAGACTGAAAAATTCTTTTTTGAAGGTGCTTCCTAGACCACAAATATGTAGATGGTTAACTGCCTCATTGTTTATATTTCACTATTTTGTTATTGTGATGATTATTATTATATATTTTTTTAATGAAATCTTACAATATAATGTGAAACTGTGTTTTTTTCTTTTTCTTTTGATTGATCGAGGGGTGGGTTATACGTATATAAAATTTGAATTTTTATGTCTGTAATTATTTTGTGCTTATTTGTTAATAAAAAAATACTACTAAACAAAAATAAAATGAAATCAGCATTTCCATAAAGTTTGTCAACAGAGGAAAGCATGAAATGCTCTAAAAATTTCCTGGTAGATGGCTATGCTGACTTGAGACTTGATTTAACACAGTGGGCCAAGAAATCATCACAAACTGTAGAAACTTCACACTGGATCTCAAGCAACTTGTATTCTGCGCCTCTTCACTCTTCTTTCAGACTCTGGGACTGTCACGCCGCGCCATTCATCAGCGGCACCACCTGCTCACGCACCTGATCATCATCAGCGGCGAGGGATAAAGGCCGCCTCGCCCGGAGCCTCGGCCTGAAGCCGTCAGACTTCGTCCCTCACCGTTGTGAGTCACTTCCAAAATCTTCAGCGCAAACATTTGGGTAAGAAGCCCTTACCTTCTTTCTCTCCAGTCTGCTCCCCTGTGCACAGGTGGATTTCCCGGCGGCGGACGACGTCCTTCCAACGCCCATTCCTCGCTGCTGCACCGAGCTCTCCAGGTGGCTGTCTCCCGGGTCTCGCCCCTTGCTGTGCCAGCTATCCTGCCCATCCAAGTAAGTCCTTCTCTCGCCATAATCTCCTCTGTGTTGGTGTATGCCCGTCACCCTCTCCCTGTGCTTTTTCCATAGGGTTGCTCGGCTGTACGGTCACCTGCCTCTGTGCCTGAAGCAGACGCCACCACCAACACATTGACATCCCACAGACACGCACTCATTCACGCCTGTTGTTAATAAACTATTTGAACTACTCTGAGCCTGTGTGTGCGTCTCCTGAGCCGTGCGTTATGTCAGGGACCTTGATTTTCAAATAACAGGACTTGGCACCTGATTTGGGGAGCCATGTCATCTGCTATTTTTATTTTCTTTTGTGTTTTTCTTTTTGTGTTTAGTCATTTTTATATATGATATTCTGTTCATTTTGTGTTGTGCAAAATATTCTAGATGTGGTATGTGCTGTCTACAAATGTACACTTGCAAATGTGTGTGTGACACACACAATCTTGCATAGTGCCCCCCAAAACCAGAAGACAACACTGAATGAAAGGATAGATTTTGATGAAAGTTTTTGCAGGGGAGTATGTCAAGGAATGATCTGTTAGGCAAGGTTCATGCTACCACCTTGAAGTTACTCAGTTGTTTTTTGGTTTTTTTTTTGTTCTTTCAGATTAGATCTGGGTCTCTTTCGTCATATGTTGTAAGAGATCAGATATACACTACTTACAAGAAATTAGGGGTATTCGGCTTTCGGGTGAAATTTCAGGATGCACTTAAAATTCACTATAACCTTTACAGGTGAACTTAATTTGACCTTCTCTGACCTTTTGAATGCACATGTCCAACTGTGTTACTGAGTGCTGTAAATCATCCTTTATCAGTTCTTACTTTTTTCTTTTATCTGCTGGTATGGATTTCATTCTGTGAAGCAGAGAAACATTTTTGAAAGCATTGTGAAGGTGTGCAGCAAAATTGCTGGCACATCCCCGAATGGCCTTCATGACCTGTATAAATTCATGTCCTTAAAGAAAGCCCAGTCTATCTTAGCAGATCAGAGCCATCCCTTGTGGGGTGAGTTTAAACTGTTGCCATCTGGTTGCAGATATGGTGTCCCTCAATGCAGGACAAATAGGTTCAAAAGATCATTTATTCCTACTGCTATTAATGTAGTACTATAAATGGCACGCTTTAATGATGAAATTGTATTTGACTTGTTGAGCCCTGGATTTTTGTTTTTCAGTTGTATTGTACTGTTGTATATGTTTCTTTGTTTCTGCTGGCTGTAAACCAAATTACCTCGTGGGGATAATAAAGATACCTTGACCTGGGACTTCCGGTTATGGCCGCCGCATAGAAGGACGTGCTTCACTCTACTCTGCTCCTAAAAAAAAAAATAAATCGGCAAATAACTCTCTCAATTGGAACAAAACCTATCCCAACGTTTGGGCGAGGACATGCCGGTAAAGCCTAAGGCTGGGAAATCAGGTGGAGGAAAAACCGAATCGCCGAAACAGTCCAAGTTAACGGACTTTCACGTCCGTGACGAAGCAGAAAGATCCCCAAATATGGCGGAGGAAGCTAGCGGAGGGGCGTTGACTACTGGCGACGGCACAGGTGCGGTGCTCGCTGCCATTAGTTCAATGAGAGCAGACTTTTCCTCTAAACTTGACGGGATTATTGCAGCGATAGAAGGAATGAAAAAGGAGTTAAGTGATAAGATAAGATAAGCCTTTATTAGTCCCACAACGGGGAAATTCCAGGATTGCAACAGAACAGGGATAGCAACACTCAGAGCAACAATCAGAAGGCAAGAAAAAAAAAAAAAAAACAAGCAAGCAAGAGCAGCTAATATACATATGTACATATTACTATAAAATATATATATACACACACACACACACACACACACAGACACACAGTGCAGAGCATTGTAGCTGGATGGAATAAATATATTAATATATGAACACACAGTGCAGAGCATTGTAGCTAGATGGAATAAATATGTAAATATATAAACACCCACAGTACGGAGCATTGCAGCTAGGTGGAATAAATATGCAAGTATATAAACACACACAGTGCGGAGCAATGTAGCTAGATGGAATAATATGTAGATATATAAAAACACAGTGCGGAGCATTGTAGCTAGATGGAATAAATATATAGATATATAAATATAAACACACCCAGTGCTGAGCATTGTAGCTAGATGGAATAAATATATAGATATATAAATATAAACACACCCAGTGCAGAGCATTGTAGCTAGATGGAATAAATATGTAAATATATAAACACACACAGTGCAGAGCATTGTTGCTAGGTGGGATGAAACAGCATAACCGTCTATTTAGTTATCCTACATGGTATGATTATGTGCCCATACATATTCTCACCCTCCATAGCGACCGGTATGTTCCTAGTTGTATGCCGGAGAGGACCATTGTGTAAGTCTATTGCATCTTTTGCATTAAAAAAAAAAAACAAAACAAAAAAAACAAAAAACAAAAACTGTATGGACTGTATGGAACGAGTTTCGCAGGTGGAGCTCCGAATTTCCAGTGCTGAGGATGACGTCACCAGCCTACAATTAAAGGTGCGCACATTGGAATTAAAAAATAAACGTCTGGAAGATAATGTTCTGGATTTAGAATCCCGGTCGAGACAGAACAACCTGAGGCTGGTGGGTCTCCCGGAGAGAATGGAGGGTCTGGATCCATGTTCCTTTTTGGAAAAGTGGATCCCACAAGCGCTGAACAACGCGGAGCTGCAGTCATCAGTCGTCTTAGAAAGCGCCCACCAAATTGGCCCACCAAGAGATAATAAGGCATCACCGAGGATGCTGATTATGAAGTTCCTCAGCTACAGAGACAGGATGACGATCTCCAACGCGGCGCGAGCCAAAGGAGAAATTAAATACCAGGATCAACAGGTGCGGTTCTACCCAGATTTGGCCACAGGAATCCAACAATTAAGGAAACAGTTTGACCCCGCCCGTAAAGAGATGAGATGAGATGAGATTCAACTTTATTGTCATTACACATGTATGAATACAAGGTAACGAAACGTGACTTGGCATTTGGGCACGCTCTGCAGAGCGCATTCAAGGCCGGGGCAGCCGCTAGGCGCCAGTCATAAAGAAGAAAGGAACAAAAAAAAAAAGAAAAGAGAGGATATGACACAATAGGCGAGAGAAAAAAACATGTTTTATCAAATTGACGCTTAATGAGTAAGCGAAATTTTGATTGCAGGCAAAAAAAACCCTCAATGCATATTTAGCAGACATTTAGTAGACAAATCACACGCAGAAGGAGAGCAGTGTGTGTATATCGTATGCATGTAGTGTTGTATGCATTGTATAGTGTAAATGTAACAGTTGTTAGTGAGCAGCAGAGGGCGCCTCCTGACAGTGGATAGATGTTATAATCATGTGACTTATAAACAAGTCCAGAGTCCAGAGTCTCTCTCTCTCTCTCTCTCTCTTGCTTGCAGAAGGCACATGGGCATTGTCCTCGGGGGTCCAATCCGCTGACGACAAACAACTGATTGTTGATTGTTTGGGTAGACATGAGCCGATCCTTCCACTTATCTCAGTCAGGAGGAATGTAAACACGGGGCAAACAAGGTCAAATCAAATCAAATCAGCACAGTGCACTCAGAGAATAGAATTTGTCCTCATCCGTGTAGTTCTGTGCTTTCATTATATATGCAGGCTTAAACTGTTTTTCCATAGAGAGCACAGGGCTTCAGATGTATTCCTTCACTGAATCACTGTCATTCAGTTCACCGTTGCCGCTACTCGTGCCCTGCCCAACTGGTCGAATTTGATGAAGGAGCTTGCTGGGTCCGCTTGAACAGCTCTCTCACTTTCCTTCAATTTCTGATGCATCAGGGAACTCCACAGCCAAAAATAGAAGTCCTGAGATCATAACCAATAATGTTTCCATAGACGCATGAATTCCAATGTCCATGAGTCTCCTCGTAGGTTCCAATTCTTGGGCTCCCCCTTGGCCCAATTCTTGTTGAAAAAAATAGTGACAATAGCACATTTAAGCCGCTTCCAAATCCATAATTTCCGTTTAGATTAAGATTCAGCAGAAGAAGAGCGACTAAACACAGACAAAAACACATCGCAAAAGCTGGGAATAGATCAGGAAGGCAGGGGAGGAGGGAAGAAAAATGCGACTGCTCTCTCTCAAGGCAAGATGGAAAAAAAAAAAAAAAAAAAAAAAAAAAAACAGGAGCTGCGCAACCTTGGGATTCGTCATGGAGTGATTTATCCTGCAAGACTGCTGGTCACGTATAAGGGCAGAACCCACATCTTCAAGACCCCTGAGGAGGCGCAGGAGTTCATCAAGAAGATCCAAGAAGAGACTGGTGGGAGCTAAGCATGAACAAAATATATATTTAAGCATTTGCACAGGCATCTGACTGATCTGAAGCATATAGCAAGTTTACAAAATATAGATTGTATTATATATTAAAAAAAACAACCCTATGATGTACAAAGTTGATATAAAATTTAGGAGTTAAGTTGGAAAACTACAGAACAGAGTTAATGTTACGTCATTAAAAGCAGTAGAGTTAGGGTGATTGAGAGGAGAAAGAAAGAGTGGTTTTGACTGATCCTCGCGGGTGAGGAGCAGTCAATGGCTATAGCGGGAGACGGAATTTTTTTTTTGATTTTGGGGGGATTACCACGAATGTGGGAAGGGGGAATTTGTTTGTGTGTAGTTTGTAGGATGAATGTTCAACCACTCATGTTTTTGCTTCTCTGTGTGAGCATGTTTACATTGCGAGGTAATCTCAAACTTCTTATTGATCATAGACCAAAGCGTTAATCTCAATTTAACCTCATGGAATTGCAGAGGTCTACAAAATTTAAAAAAAACTTAAGTTATGAATAAAATAAAAGACATGGGTTCAAAAATTGTGTTTTTACAAGAAACTCATCTAATAGAGGAGGATGTAAAAAGAATTAGGAGAAGATGGCAAGGAAGTGTATTCACCTCATCATTTTCATCCCGAGCCAGGGGAGTTATGACTCTCATACATAAATCAGTCCCATTTCAAGTGAAAAATGTAATTGGAGACAAATTTGGAAGATATCTAATCATTCAAGGATCTTTGTTATTAGAAAATATAAATTTGGTGAACTTATACGGTCCCAATATAGATGATCAAAATTTCTTTACTAATTTATTCCTTATTTTATCTTCACTTACAGGGCAACATATAATAGCAGGGGACTTTAATTGTACATTGAATCCCAGTATAGATAGATCAACAGGACTAGACTGTACGCACAATGGATGCAGGATGATCATTAATCATTTTATGAAAGAATTGAGATTGCTAGATATATGGAGAGAAAAGAAACCACAAGTTAAAGCCTATTCTTGTTATTCTAATATCTACAAGACATTCTCACGTATTGACTATTTTTTGATCTCCACAGAATTAAGGTCCAAGATTCAAAACTGCTTTTATGATAATATTGTGATCTCTGTTCATGCACCCTGCTGTCTAATATATGTAGATAAGAAATTGACAAAGGAACCAGGTAGGTGGCAATTTCAGCATAAATGGCTTCAGGATGAGGAATTTGTTAAGTACATAGAAAAACAGATGAGTTTTTTGATATCAATACTACACAAACATCAGCATGTATAAAGTGGGAGGTTTTCAAAGCTTTTATTAGGGGACATATTATTAGTTATACAGCTTCAAAATCTAAGAAGACTCGAGAGGAGAGAGTCCAATTGGAACATAAAATAAAAATTCTTCAAGAAAAAGTGTATGCAGGAAGTGACCCAAAGTTAGAGAACGAATTACTGATTCTGAGAGCTGAATGTGACAAAAAAATCAGCAAATAGAGCTGCCTCGAGTCTTCTAAGATTGAAGCAATCTTTTTATGAACAAGGTGAAAAATCAGGAAAATTATTGGCATGGCAGATTAAACAATTAGAATTTAAAACACCAATTACCAGTATTATAAGTAACGGACAGCCAGTTGTAGATCCTTTAGAAATTAATAGTGCCTTTAGAGATTATGAAAAATTATATAATACAAAAAATGAAACTGACTTAACAAAACTAAATGGGTTTTTGGGTGGATTATCTACACCGTGTATTCCAAATGAAAACAGGGAGATACTGGAGTCTAAAATTAGTCAAGAAGAAGTTGGGCTAGCCATTGATAATATGAAATCAGGAAAAAGTGCAGGACCAGATGGTCTTCCAGTTGACCTCTATAAAAAATTTAAGAATAAATTAATAAAACCTTTTTGGAAATGGTTTTAGAAGCATTTCAAAATAGTAATTTACCACCATACATGAATAGTGCCTTAATTATACTGTTGCCAAAACCAGGTAAACCCTCTAATAAATGTGAAAATATGAGACCAATAAGTCTATTAAATGCTGACCTTAAGATAATCTGTAAAATTTTAGCAAGACGACTACAAGAAATATTACCAAATATTATTAACCGAGATCAGAATGGCTTTATAAAGGGAAGGCAAGGCTTCCATAATGTAAGAAGACTATTTAATATTATCTATTCTAATAAAGAAGCACCGGATACAGCTCTCCTATCACTGGACGCCGAAAAGGCCTTTGATAGGGTCGAATGGCCCTTTCTTTTTGAAGTTTTACAAAGGTTTGGAATTGGAAATAATTTCATAAAATGGGTTCAGATAATATACAATAATGCTACAGCAGAAATCCTAACAAACAGCAATATTTCAAAATCAATAAATATCAATAGAGGATGTCGACAAGGCTGCCCACTTTCACCTTTACTGTTTACTATGGCAATTGAACCTTTAGCGACGGCAGTACGTTTACATCCACAAATATATGGAATTAAAGTAGGACCAACAGAACATAAAATCTCCCTGTATGCCGATGACATAATTTTGTTTATGTCGAATCTTAAAAAATCAATTCCAACCTTGTTGAATTTAATAAAGAATTTTGGGGAAATATCAGGATATAAAATAAATAAAACTAAATCTTCAATATTAATGCTAAATGAGACCCAGAGAAATCACCCAGCTCCTGAGGTAAATCAATTCAATGCTGTAAATCAGTTTAAATATTTAGGAATCCAAATTGTGCCTAAGCTAGAATTAGTCGCCAGTACCAACTATGAAGCCTTAATGACAGACATTAATGAGTTTCTTCAGAGATGGATGTCACTACCAATGTCGATGATCGGGAGAATCAGTATACTTAAAAGTAATATTTTACCCAAAATACTTTATTTATTTCAATACATTCCTTTACCACCACCTTCAGATCTATTCTCAAGAATTAAAAAAAAGTTAGTGGAATTTTTATGGAACAATAGGAAGGCTAGATTACGTCTGTCCTTACTATATTTACCATTTGATCGTGGAGGTCTGAAATGTCCAAACTTTATGTCGTATTACTGGTCAGCACAACTGAGGTCTATGACATATTACTTTTCATCAAATGATCTCCCTCACTGGACTGAAATGGAATCATACAATTTACCTTTACCTCTTCCCATATTCATATACTCAGACTCGGCAAAAAAATTACAGAAACAAGTTAAAAATCCATTTGTAAAGCATATGATCAAAATATGGTGTGAAACCACAAAATATTTAAAAGAACCACACTTACTGTCACAATTTAGCCCAATATGGGGTAATCAATATTTTAAACCAGGGAGAGCGGATGCTGTATTTAAAGTATGGAATTTAAAAAGGATTCAAAAGATTCAAGACTTATATCTGTCATGTTCAGATAACATAATGTCTTTTGAAGAACTGAGGATCAAATTTAATCTTAATAGAACACATTTTTTTAAATATCTTCAGCTTAGGAACTTTATTCGATCAAATCAAAATAATGCTCTCATCCGACCTACTTATTCATCCTTGGAAAAAATTTTGACGAAAGATAGTAAGAGAAAGGGTATTATTTCAGAGTTTTATAACTCATTGACATTATTCTCAAGTGAAAACTCACAGAAAAGATTGAATTATTGGAAAGAAGACCTGCAAACTGAAATTTCAGAGGAACAATGGGAATTGGCTTGTACAGAAGCTCAAACCAAATCAATAAATGTACGTCTTAAATTGATACATTTTAAATGGTTAATGTGGATGTATGTTACACTGGTGGAGTTAAATAGATATAACAAAAACATACCAGATACGTGCACAAAATGTATGGAAAGTAAAGGAACCCTATTTCATTGTTTAAGGGAATGTAGAAAAATTAGAATGTTTTGGGAAGAGGTGAGGGTAACAATTGAAAAAATAATTTCAAAACAAATCATATTGAATCCTAAATTGTTTTTGTTGGGTCTGTATCCAGAAAAGCACAGCTTTAATAAGAGTGAAAGAGCATTCATAGACCTCAGTTTGCTTAACGCCAAAAAATGTATTGCACTACTGTGGAAAAAGACTCATAGACCAGATGTGACTCAGTGGTTAAGATAGATGTTAACAAATCTTCCACTAGAAAGAATAACATACATACTGAAATCAAAGGAAATTGTGTTTGAGAATATATGGAGACCTTTCATTGATTATGTAAAGAATTTAAACATAACTTTTGAAGAAGAAGGTGAATGATGTGTGTGGACCTTGTAAATTCCAAACTGGTGAATGTATAATATGTATACTTATGTAATGGATTGCCTAGACTAAACAGAGGAGCATTGTTGAAGACCTGTCTTTGTTAGTGGTTGTTGGTGTTTTTTAGTACAATTTTTATTTTTATTTATTTATTTTTTTTAAATTACTTTAGTGTTAGTGTTTGATTGTTTGTGTTGTGTTTGTAAAAAATGTTCAATAAAAAATACTGTGGAAAAAAAAAAAGATACCTTGACCTGTTCAATGTTTCAGTACTTTTTGCATAACTTGCTGTTCTCTAACAAGATGCTTAACAGAAAAATTCACAACAAGTGTTTGATCCATGAATCGACCAATAAATTTTCTGGTTCAATTAGAATTGGTATTTAAACAGTCCTCTTCACGCTGTTCACATTTTGACATCATGAGACCAAGACGACACCTAACAATTGTTCAACAGTACCTCACCATAGTGAGGCTTCAAAGAGGATGTTCTCAGAGGGAAGTGGCCACTGAGCTTAGAGTGTCATCAGCAGGTTGCAACAGAGATACAGAGAGACTGGAAGAGTCACAGAAAGGCATAGCAGTGGATGTCTGTGGTGTAAGGAACCACAAAGTTGGTCGTCATGGGAGTGATGACGCAGCTGCTTGGTGACATCATCACTCCGAGCTGATATAATGTGAGGGTCAGCCATCTTAGGCTTTCTTGCCTCTCTTTCTCCCTTAGCTCTATAGCACTCAGCCTTCCCACCAGAGTCTGTAGCTGCTAAAGCGCTTTTATGTAATAAAGTTTGTGTTCCAAGCAAACACCACTCTCTGTGAGTCATCCCCAATTCCCAGACATAACAAATGGTGACAAGGAGAAAAATAGGTCTCCTGGAGGAAAACACAGCATTTTTCCTGAAGACAGATGTGCATCTGAAAGCATATTTATGGCCACCACAGCAGTTTCTGGAGACCCCAGGTGAGCCGTTTTTCCCATGGTGCCATTGGTTCGACATGTTTAAAAATTATGTCGATAAGGTTGGCCTGAGTGACGCTAATGACGAGAAGCTGAAGAGCGTATCAGTTCTCAGTCTAGGCGAAGAAGGACGGCGTGTGCTCCATACTCTGGGTCAAGCAGACTCATTCGGTGAATGTGTGACGCTGATAGAGAAATATTACGGCAACATGAGGAACATTATAGCCTGAAAAATTGCCTTCCTCTGCCGCGAACGACATGCAGGTGAGTCAACTCAATGTTATGCTATGGAGTGCCGAGTCTTAGCGAGCACATGTGCCCTCGGGCCCTTAGAAGACAAGCTAACCCATGACAAGCTAGCCAAAGAGCAGAGCACAGAGAGTGAACACAGTGCAGAGGGAGAGCACAGCACAGAGAGTGAACACAGCACGGAGAGAGAACAGTGACCGGACTCGCCTCAGGTCCTCGCCCAGCATAAGCCTCAGGGAGCCGCTGCAGAGCTGCAGGAGAGGGATCCCTCGTTTATCAGGAACCCTGGGATACAACAACCCGGTGCAAGTTTTACCAAAGGCGACAGGGACACATCACCCCAACCTCAACCAGCACCAGGTGAGGGAGAGAAGAAACTGGACTGCTTCTGAATCCACACCCGGCACCAGCCTCCAGGAGCAGCCGCTGAGCTGCAGGATGAAGGGTCCATGACCGAACAGAACGCAATAGAACCCCTGGACGTCTTCCAAATCCACAACCAGCATCAGCCTCTAGGAGCTGCCACTGAGATGCAGGATGAAGAGTCTGTGACCCAACAGGATGCAGCAGAACCACCACAACCAGGTGGACATCCCACAGCAGTCGTGAAAATCACACCATCACAACAACAATGCCGAATGCAGCCAAACAGAGCACCACTTGCAGTGATCAACTGGGTTTGGGTCCACAGTACCGAGCGACCCGCAGTCAGCCTTAACATCGTCACTACCACCGACACCCATGAGGACTGCTGCGCAGCTGAGACCAGCCGCCGCCCAGATGGCTGATGGTTCGAGATGGTGCCCAGATCTGCTGTAGATGGCGCGTCCACCACGGACTTGCTACAAGGCTCCTCCAACTGAACTGTCTTCGCACAACCAGAAACCAGAAAAGATGAAAGAAAGAGGACTGTTTATCTAGGGGTGCAGCTGCCTACGGATAGTAGCAGAGTAACCCACTCAGCTGCACTGGGCTATGCAGTGGTCTACCCGCTAGCCCTAGCTAGTTTGGGGGTTTTGTGATATCAAGTTGGGGAGGGTTGATTCAGTCATGCATGCTGTTCTTTTTATCTAAGGGGGTTGAATGTGTTACACCTCGCTCTCGCCGGTCATCATTACCAGCTGCGCGCACACCTGCACCTCATCGGCGATGAGCTATATCTACCTCTCTGCCCTCTGCTTCGGCCTGGAGTCGTCTTCGCTTCTACGCTTCTACACGGCGACTGATCCGGTCTCTACCGACAGCGCATACTGCACGTAAGCAACTCTCCATACCCTTACCTTCTCTCCAGTCCTTCCCCTGTGCACAGGTGGATTCCCAGGCGGCGGCCTTGTCCTCTCCTCGCCTCATCTCCGCCTTCATGGCTCCGGCGCGTCAAGGGCGCACAGCCGCGCTGTCTTCCAGGACACAGCTGTCAAGCCAACGCCAGCCACTCATCCATCTGCACGTGAGCAAACGTAGTAAATTATTCCCACGGTGTGGTCGGCTACAACTAACCTCCTGCTCTGCTCTCCCCTCAGGGTTACCTGGTCGAATGGCGAGCTGTTCCACCCACTATGCACGATGTCCACCCACACCACATCTCCATTCCCACTCACGCACTCATACACCTTTGGTTGTCAATAAAAGCATTAAATCTTCCCGAGCCCATGTGCGTGTGTTCCCTGAGTCCAAGGTTATGACAGTACGACTCCAGCAAGGTGACTCAGCGGACAGCGGGCTAACACGCCGCTTTTCCAACCTACAGGCTCGGGTTGATTTAATTGCTCATCAGCAAGAGACAGTAGTCCATCAGCTTACCCAAATTGTCCAGCGGCTGGGCTGCTTGGCTCCTCCGGCACCTCCCGGTGGGTCAGCCTCCGTTTCCCCCTCGGTAAGTCCCAATAGCTCGGGTTCGCTGACCCAACTCACACCCATCCCAACCCTGGCGCACTTCACCGGGCGACTCGGTGAAGCGCGGGGGTTCCTCCTGCAGTGTGAGTCGGTGTTTGAGCACGTTCCTGGTGACTTCCCGTCTGATCACAGCCAAATTGGGTACATTGCTAACCTTCTGGGAGGGCAAGCGTTAGCTTGGGCCTATGCCATCATGGCGAGACCCAGCTACGCGAGCCTGACCTATGCCCAGTTCGTGCACCAATTCAAGGAGGTGTTTGACCATTCCGCTCGCGATAACATTCAAGCCGCCCGGTTGTTAAATCTTCGTCAGGGTAGCCGGTCTGCCGCCGACTACGCTGTCGACTTCCGGGTGGTGGCTGCGGAGGTCGGTTGGGGTGAAGCGGAGCTCAGTGGCATCTTCGTCCACAGCCTAAACTCCTCCCTGCGGGACGAGCTGGCTTCCCAGGAGCTGCCGGATAAATTAGCTGATTTGATAACTTTAGCCATTAATGTTGATAACAGGCTGAGGGAGCGGGCCGCCGAGCGCTGGACTTCCGGTTGCTCAAGCAGGGCTTCCGCCCGGGTTCCTCAGTCTCGCCCCCTGGCGTTACTCACTCCTGGGTCCGCCGATGCCTCGGAGGCAATGCAGGTGGGTCGGGCCAGACTTTCGCCTGCGGAACGACAGCGCCGCCGGGAGCTGACCCTCTGCATGTATTGCGGAGGGGATCAGCACTCAGTGGGGAATTGTCTGGTTCGGCCAAAAGGGGAACTTCCGCGAGTCGCTCTGGGGGGCCTCGCGGACGCCTCCCGTTCTAGTCCTCTCACCAAATGCATCCTCCCAGTTAGGTTTTGTCACAACTCCACTGCGCACGTCACACACGCACTGGTGGACTCAGGGGCGGAACAAAATTTTATTTCACAAGGCCTGGTAACCCGTTTGGGCATTCCGTGCCAAGCCCTGCCGTCCCCCTTGAAATTAGTCACCCTTGCTCACTCACCCCTAGTGACAGCTACCCACAAGACTAAACCGTTCCCGGTGATCATCTCCGGCAATCACAGGGAGGACCTCAGCCTGATCGTGCTACCCACCTCGTCCTCTCCTGTCATCTTGGGTTATCCCTGGCTGCGGCTCCACAACCCCGTCCTCGACTGGCAGTCCGGCAGCGTCCTCTCCTGGAGCACCTTCTGTATGAGCTCCTGTCTCCAGTCTGCCGCCTGTGCTCCCTCGGTGCCGCACCCGACGCCTGACTCACCGCCCCCGGACCTATCCTTGGTGCCTCCTGAGTTCCATGATCTCGGACAGGTGTTTAGTAAGTCGAAAGCACTGTCTCTTCCCCCCCACCGCCCCTACGACTGCGCCATAAACCTCCGCCCGGGGGCGCCGTTACCATCTGGCCGCCTCTACAGCTTGTCTGCCCCGGAGCGAGAGGCCATGGACGTTTACATCAAGGAGTCGCTCAGCGCAGGAATTAATCGACCATCCTCGTCCCCGGTTGGAGCTGGGTTCTTCTTTGTGGGGAAGAAGGACGGGTCCCTGCGCCCGTGTGTTGACTTCCGGGCGCTGAATGACATCACCATCAGAGACAAGTACACGCTGCCTCTGGTGGACTCGGCCTTCGACTCCCTCCAGGGGGCCACCTGGTTCACCAAGCTCGACCTGCGCAGTGCCTACCACCTTGTACGGATCCCGGAGGGCGACGAATGGAAGACGGGGTTCCAGACGCCCAGCGGCCACTTCGAATACCTGGTTATGCCGTTTGGGCTTACCAACGCGCCGGCCGTCTTCCAACGGCTAATCAACGACGTTCTTCGGGACTTCCTGGGGGTCTTCGTGTTCGTGTACCTGGACGATATTCTGATCTTCTCCCGGTCCAGAGAAGAACACCAGGTCCACGTGAGGCAGGTCCTTCAGCGCCTCCTGGAGAACAGACTGTATGTAAAGGTGGAGAAGTGTGAATTTTTCACCAACCAGACTTCCTTTTTGGGGTTCGTAATTGCTCATAATCAGGTCCTCCCTGACCCAGCTAAGGTCAAAGCGGTGGTGGAGTGGCCTACCCCCTCTTCCAGGAAGCAGGTGCAACAGTTCCTAGGCTTTACTAACTTCTACCGCCGCTTTGTACCCAAGTACAGCGCCATCTCCGGCCCCCTGACCCGCCTCACCTCCCCCAAGGTGCCGTTCAGGTGGAACAAAGAGGCTGCCTCGGCCTTCAGGGCCCTGAAGACTGAGTTCACATCCTCCCGGGTCCTCACCCAGGTGGACCCCACCCTCCAGTGCTTGGTCGAGGTGGACGCATCCGACATAGGGGTGGGAGCAGTACTTTCCCAGGGCTCGCCAGCAGATGGGCAGGTACGCCCCTGCGCCTTCTTCTCTCATCGCCTCTCCCCCGCTGAACGGAACTATGACATCGGGGATCGGGAGCTCCTGGCGGTGAAGCTGGCTCTTCAGGAGTGGTGCCATTGGCTGGAGGGGGCTTCTCAGCTGTTCGTGGTCTGGACCGACCACAAAAACCTGGAGTACCTGAGGACGGCCAAGCGCCTGAATGCCTGCCAGGCGCGTTGGTCGCTGTTTTTTGGTCGCTTCAGGTTCACCATCAGCTACCGGCCTGGATCCAAGAACGGCAAACCAGACGCGCTCTCCAGGCAGTTTGAACCCAAGGAACCGGCGGACCGTGAACATACCATCCTTCCATCCTCGTGTGTTGTGGGGGCTGTTGCATGGGGAATAAAGGCCAAGGTCCAAAGGGCACAGGAGGCGGAGCCTGATCCTGGCGGCGGTCCAGTCAGGAGGTTGTTCGTCCCGTCGTCGGTTCGGGGCGACATCATCCATTGGGCCCACACGTCCAAGTTCGCTTGCCATCCTGGTACCTCTCGGCTGGTGGAGCTTATTCAGCTGTCTTTCTGGTGGCCGGGTCTCAGAAGTGACGTCTCCAACTATGTCTGTGCCTGTCCTCAGTGTGCCGTGGGTAAGACCTCCACTTCCCCTCCAGCGGGTCTCCTCCACCCGTTACCGGTTCCCGGGAGACGGTGGTCCCATGTGGCCTTGGACTTTGTTACCGGCCTTCCTAAGTCTAATTCTTACGACACCATCTTGACCATTGTCGACCGGTTCTCCAAGGCGGCCCACTTTGTGCCTCTCCGTGGGCTCCCCTCGGCACAGGAGACGGCCGGGTTGCTGACTCAGCATGTGTTTAGGCTGCATGGGATCCCGGTGGACGTGGTCTCGGATCGGGGACCCCAGTTTGTTTCCAAGGTGTGGGGTGCCTTCTGCAACGCACTGGGGGCCACGGTGAGCCTGTCCTCTGGTCACCATCCCCAGACCAACAGCCAGTGTGAGCGCACAAACCAGGAGTTGGAAGCAGCCTTGCGCTGCGTCACCTCGTCCAATCCATCCTCCTGGAGCACCTGCCTACCCTGGATCGAGTACGCCCACAACGCCACCCTTTCCTCGGCCACCGGCATGTCCCCTTTCCGGGCGTCCTTGGGGTACGATCCACCGCTGTTCCCGGAGGAAGAGAAGGAGGTGGTGGTTCCATCGGTCCAGGCTCATGTAAGGCGCTGCCGGCGCATTTGGACTAGAACGCGCCAGGCTCTGTTACGCACGGCGGAGCGCAACTCCCGCTTCGCCAATCGCCACAGGAGGGCCGCTCCCGAATACCAGGTGGGTCGGCGCATTTGGCTGTCAACCAAAGACATCAAGTTGAAGGCGGAGAAGAGGAAGCTGGCGCAACGTTTCATCAGGCTGTATACCATCACCAAGATCGTTAACCTGGTGGCTGTGCTCTTGGCTCTCCCCCCCTCCCTCCGGGTCCATCCTACCTTCCCTGTGTCTCGTGTTAAACCTGTGCTATCTGACCCTCTCTGTCCTCCTCCCAAGACCCTTCCTCCCCCCAGGTTGTTCGATGGAGATCCTGCTTGGAGTGTCACGGCCATCCTGGATGCCTGCCGCCGTGGCCGCGGTCTCCAGTACCTGGTGGATTGGGAGGGATATGGCCCGGAGCACAGGTCCTGGGTGCTGCCGTCCTGGGTGCTGGACAACAGTCTCATCACGGAGTTCCATTGGACGCACCCAGGTAAGCCAGCGCCGGGAGGCGCTGCTCGGGGGGGAGCACTGTTACACCTCGCTCTCGCCGGTCATCATTACCAGCTGCGCGCACGCCTGCGCCTCATCGGCGATGAGCTATATCTACCCCTCTGCCCTCTGCTTCGGCCTGGAGTCATCTTCGCTTCTACGCTTCTACACGGCGACTGATCCGGTCTCTACCGACAGCGCATACTGCACGTAAGCAACTCTCCATACCCTTACCTTCTCTCCAGTCCTTCCCCTGTGCACAGGTGGATTCCCAGGCGGCGGCCTTGTCCTCTCCTCGCCTCATCTCCGCCTGCATGGCTCCGGCGCGTCAAAGGCGCACAGCCGCGCTGTCTTCCAGGACACAGCTGTCAAGCCAACGCCAGCCACTCGTCCATCTGCACGTGAGCAAACGTAGTAAATTATTCCCACGGTGTGGTCGGCTACAACTAACCTCCTGCTCTGCTCTCCCCTCAGGGTTACCTGGTCGAACGGCGAGCTGTTCCGCCGACTATGCACGATGTCCACCCACACCACATCTCCATTCCCACTCACGCACTCATACACCTTTGGTTGTCAATAAAAGCATTAAATCTTCCCGAGCCCGTGTGCGTGTGTTCCCTGAGTCCAAGGTTATGACAGAATGTTGTGTAAGGAACCACAGGGTTGGTTGGCATCGGCATGATAACGCAGCCGTTTGGCGACATCATCACGCTAAGCTGATATAATGTGAGGGTCGGCCATCTTAGGCACTCTTGCCTCTTGCCTCTCTTTCTCCCTTAGCTCTATAGCACTAAGCCTTCCCACCAGAGGCTGTAGCTGCTAAAGTGCTTTTATGTAATAAAGTTTATGTTCCAAGCAAACACCACCCTCCGTGAGCCATTCCCAATTCCCAGACATAACAACATCCTTTGGCCACATCCCACGCTGATGACCACTTCATTGTGAACAGTGCCCTGCAGAACAGGATGATGAATACCACTCAACTCCAGACACATTTAAGGGAGATGAGAGCCATCTAAGTGTCATGTCAGACCATTCAAAACTGTTTACATCAGCGTGGTCTGCGTGCTAGACGACCTGCAAGGGTACCTGACCACACCACCAGATGCAGGTGTCATTGTCTTGCATGGGCCAGGAAGCATTTACGCTGGACAAGGGACCAGTGGGCCTCAGTGCTGTTCTCTGATGAAAGCCGATTTACGTTGAGCAGAAATGATGGCCACCAATGATGTTGGAGACATCAAGGAGAGCGCTATGCATCAGCCAGTCGTCACCAGACAAGTGGTGGTGTTACAGTCTGGGCAGGTGTGTCTAGTCAATACAGAAGTGCCCTACACCTTGTGAATGGTACAGCGACAAGCCAATACTATCTGAATATCATCATTAATCCAGTCATTGTACCCCTGCATGAACAACACAGACCTAATTTCATCTTCATGAACGACAATCCTCCAGCTCATTGAGGTTGCATCATTAGGGAATGGCTACTGGAGGCTGGGGTACCTCAAACAGAGTGGCCTGCACTTTCTCCAGAACTGAATCCCATAGAAAACCTATGGGATCAGCTGAGTGCCATGTAGAGGCTCGTAGCCCTGCACCCCATAACCTCAACGACCTAAGGGCCACCCTTCAAGAAGAGTGGAATGCCATGCCTCAGCAGACAATAAGTCAACTTGTGAACAGCATGAAACATCATTGTCAAGCTGTAATTAATGCTCAAGGGCACATGACAAGTTATTGAGACATTGACATTTTTTGTTGTGGTATACCCACCACTGTTGTTGGCTTTTGTTTCATTAAATTGTTTGAGATGAGGAAATCAACATTAAATACTCTACTTTCATGGTATCACTGTAGTGTGAACTTTTTACATTTTCCACAAATTTCAACCGAAAGCCACATATCCCAAACTTTTTGTGAGTAGTGTATATCCAGTAGGTTGTTATGTGACTTCATTCAGGATGGTCAGATCAGAATTCATGTCACTTTTTACCTCTGTGCATACTGATGTCTCACTTAGCTCTGTTGTTAGCATCTGCGCTAGCAGTTGCTGCTAAAACAGCTCTCTGTGCTGCTGTCTGGTTTTCTTCTTCTGGATTTCATCACATTCAGCTAAGTACCTGCTGCAGTCTTTCAGAGCAAAATTCCAAATGTATCTTTACTAATCGATCTCATGACTGAAGTGGGGATTGACAAGGTTAGTGTAACCAGACCCAGAAGCAAACACGAGTGGAGACAAAGGAAAATGTTTAACAATGATTTTATTGTGAATAATGATTATGTTGTAGGGCGGTGGCGGAGTGGTTAGCACTGCGGCAGCACAGCAACTCACCCTTGGCCGGGGGATCCTGGGTTCGATCCCAGCCCCCGACCAACAGTGATCTGTGTGGAGTTTGCATGTTCTCCCCATGTCTGCGTGGGTTTACTCCGGGATTTCTTCGGTTTCCTCCCACATGCCAAAAACATGCAAGTTAGGTTAACTGGCATCAAACTGGGGATCCTAAATTGTCCTTAGGTATGACTGTGAGAGTGAATGGTTGTCTGTCTCTCTGTGTTGGCCCTGTGATGGACTGGCGATCTGTCCTGGGTTTACCCTGCTTCTCGCCCAAAGATGCTGAGATAGGCTCCAGCCCCCCCACGACCTGAAAAGGATTAAGCGGAAGAAGATGAATGAATGAATGATTATGTTGTAGGAGGCACGGGAGAGTGCCAACCCTGGGAGGAGAGAACAGAGAAAGCGTAAGTATTGTTAATGATCATATGACTGGTAATATAATTATTTGTGTTTGGTTTCTTATAAGTACGGCTGGAGATGGAAGCATCAAACTCCAGGCTGCAGATGGGACAGCAGGACAACTGGCTGTCGATCCTCCCAATCACCTCTGCTGCAGTAGTCCAGGTATGTGGTGACAATATGTAGCAGGTTGGCCAGGTCTGAACAGTGAGGGGGAAAAGGGGTGAGAAACAGTGCACTGCGAAATGGTGGTAAGTTGACTTACAATTTGGTGAAGGTGAATTGTCCGCCAGGAATTTGGTCCACTGCACAGGTAGTGTCATGACCCGAGTGTCGGTTCTGGCCACACTCGGGCCTCATATCTTATTTCCCTGGCTTTGGCAGCAGAGGATTCTTTCAGCTCCTCGGGCTTTTATTGTGAAGGCGCCCGGGGGAGCTCCCTGCTGTCAAAGTCAGCTGCTGCGCTGCTGTCACGGCGAGCAGCTGCGCCGCATTGGGGTCATTAGCGGCCGAGTTAAAAGCCAGTGGTGAATGTCCTCCAGTGCGGCAGTCTCTGTTATGTTCAGCTATGTTCTGTTGTGCTCCTGTTATCCTTCGTTATGTTCCTGTTTGCCTTGCTCATCATTGTTAACGGACTTGGGAATCTGTAACCCGCCTGTTAACGTTGTCGTCTTGTAAGGTACGTTCCCTTAAGACTTCACCCTCACTATTGTTCGTCTGGCGCATCGGGTGCTCCCCGGCTCAGACGTCACCCTGCCATTGTATGTATCCTGTGTGTGATCATCCCTCTTTGTAATAAAATATCACTGCAAACTCACTGGTGACTGAGGCGTCTTGTGATGGTCCGTGAGGGCCATCGTGACAGGTAGGAATTCCTGGGGAGAGCATACAAAAGGGGTGAAAGCAATCCAGCTATTTACAAGCAAGGTTCGTTCAGGCTGCACACAGACGAGGATCAGAGCATTGGCAGGAGATAACTTGATGTGCCCAGACTGAGCAGCAGGAGCAGTGTTGCCAGATGAGAAATGTTGAAGTATCGTACCAGCGGCTTAAAATTATCGTATTTTGAGGAAAATTATTGTACACACCCAGTTTTCATTCTGACATGGCTCAGGACCATCTGCTTTAGTAACCCATTATCACAGATTGTGCATATTACAGCCTTTAACACAGTTTTACCTTTAAATAATCTAGATCAGTTGAAAAAAAAAAAGCACCTCTACCTGTGTGGAGTACAGGATGAGTCTGAACTGAACGGCCCAAAATACCAGTCGTACTTAACTATCTTCTATATGCCTTCTGTTGAATCATCATATATCAAGGTCTTGCCTCAAATATTTTGAGAAGTACTCTGTTTATACATTAGGAATACTGTAAGCAATCAATCCACCTAAACTACTGGTAAAATGCTTCTGATAATTGAAGTAGAAACCGATTTCAGTTTTATTGAGAACTACATTTCAGTGACATTTTTGCAGACATTTGCAGTAGTACTAATGCCAACAACAAGTTTGAACTACCCAGTAAACTGGGATCTGTGTCTCTCCCCCCGCCCCCACATTCATTTCTCAACCTGCTTGTGTTGTTGCTTACTTGTGGAATCTGCCGTGCCTGCATTAGTGCTGTAACGTACACAAATGATTCAGTGGAGTGTACTAGTTTTTATGGATGCATGTACTGTATTGAATCACTCACCGGAGCTGTAGTGGAAGCCAGGGATCAGCAGCTGAATACCCCGCCTGAGCAGCAAACGAGCCCCGCTCGCTCGGTTCAGCCAACTCTCAGTTCGGTGAGTGGTAGACAGTTGGAGCTCCAGTACAGCACTGAGTAATTCGGTGTACAACTATTTTTAACGGATCTTTTTAGCTTGACTCGGCATGTTTCAGTGAACTGTGGCTCCCATCACTAACCTCCATATGAGGCTACCTCTCTCCTATTGCAACACGAGTCTTCAGTCTCCTTTTCCACACACAGCCTGTGCACATGAGACGATGTGTAAAAACAAACGTAGTTTGTACGTGCAGGATCCATATTCTGATTGTGTTTGCTAATGTATTAACTTAGCCATGTAATGAAGGGGTCAAATTATCGTGCATTCGGGGAATTTTGAAATTATTGATCGTACATTGTACAGAGGGCAAAATTATCATACAAATACAATAATTATCATACGTCTGGCAACACTGAGCAGGAAAGCGTCTCTTTTAAAGGGCCTCTCTAATTGCTAGAATGTGTGAATGCGGCTGCGGAGAGGAAGCCAAGTAATGGGAGAGAGAGTACCTGCAGGATGTGCAGCCTTGAATCCTTACAGGGATGTGCTTTTCAAGAATATTTTAGTTATTGTGATTTTTACATAGGGAAAAATACTGGGACACACAACTTTAAATCTCACCATTTTAAATGTGCTACCTACCACCATGAGTAGAGGACAACTCAGATTTTGATATTTTTATGGATATTAGTTTTTGTTTTTCATGGACTTTACCCCACAAAGACTGTTAGAAAAATTCCTCTTAACCTTCAGTTAAAAACCAGGCTGGATCAGAGTTTCAGCAAATCTAATTACACTGGCCAGTGGAGAACAATACAAAAATAGTCTCAGATTTATTCGCGCACCATTCTGACTCAAACACAAGCACATTTTGACTCAAACACACATCACTCAGTTCTTTAAGCCCTCTGTTATCTGAGAGGTGGAGGGGCAAATTGTCCATCATGATTGGTCCAGTACATCTGGTCAAAACTTGATGTACAGATTATCTTTTTCTCAGGAACCATGACACTCACTCAGTACCAGTCACATGGGAGCTGCACAAAGTGAACAAAAAACAAGATGATAACTAATGCAGCTATAACCTTGACACTTTTACATAGACTCTGAGGCAGACTCTGAGACAAAGCAATTCACAAATATAAGACAAATATGAAATTTTTCTATCAAAGACACATCTCAACAATCTATCTATTTATAAATGCATGGAATCTCTGTCTCTGTGTGTTTGTTCCACGCATCTCTCTTGAACCATTCGTCAGACTGACCTTAGATTTTATACGTGCTTTGCTGAGGTTGCGAGGGTGTGCATCCCTGAGTATGGAGTCGCTCAGTTAAAATATATAATTTTTATCAATAAAAGTTTAGCCACCCCTCTGTCTCTTCATGCCCTGGCTTCAGGAAGTCTGGGCAGGGTTTCGGATCAACTCCGTGCTGATTGGTTAATACATGGCATCACAGCCACGCTGATTGGATAATACATGCCATCACAACCAGTCAGTCACCACAGTGCTTCACAAACAAAAAAACGAAGTGAAAAGCAAGAAATTTGACAAGAAAAAGAGAATAGTGAAGATGTAATGCTTAAAGATTGGTACTATAATGTTGCATTGATTGTGTATATCTAAAGGATAATTTGGGGAATGCCAGCGGGGACCCAGGGTCTGCCTAAAGAACACCGGTGTTGGAGAAGCAGCGAGCAGAATGTGATCCTTCGCACTGAAGCAAGCCCAGCCTGCACGGTCAGTGGTAGACAGGAGTCCCTTTGCAGGACAACGACTCGCTGTCGCCGATGATGCTCCTCTCGGTGTGCTCGCACGGCTATCTAAAAATAAAAAGTTAATAATAATACCACCATGATTGTGGAGCAGAATGCCCAGGTCAACTGCATATCATATGTGGCCACATGCACGGTTTGACTAAATGACGACAATCACCAAACTGGACACAAAAATGGCTGAATTAAATAATTTTTATTTAAATATTTACTGACAAATGGGCAACACTGATGCAACAGTTGCAGCCAAATGGGTCATTCTGCTGTGTATAATAATGTTCGCTGTTTTGTACTTATAATATTGCTAAAATATAAAAGGATGCACTAGAATTGGTCTCAAATATTTGTAAATATGTCCTGTTATAGTACTGCAGGAGTTTATTGAAGATAGCCTATAAACTACATAAACTACACATATAAACTAAAACAATTATAATGCTTACTTAACCCCTTGCACTCTGGTCAATTTCCCTAAAAACGCCAAAAAATAATGTGCCCAAAGTAAATCAAAAGCTGTTCTTCAACCCTTTGCAGCATCTTCATGGGGTTGGTCTCATTTAAAAGAAAACACTTTGAATTTTTTGGCAAAACAGTCATAATCTCTCTAAGTGCTCTGGCCACTGAGTAACAGTCATCTAAACATAGTGAACTTGAAGAAAATAAATTTCGCCTGGGTGTTTTTTTTGGATACAAATGCTTGCAAATAACACACAGCTTCAGATCCGGGCTGGAAAATGCAACAGAAATGTAGAACCAAGTGTTATCCAGCTGAGGTCAAAATTTTGTAACAATACCACAAAAAATGAATATATTACACAGCTTTGTTCTCAGGTTGTTCCCAGGCGTTTTTGAACTGTGCTAAATTGTGCCAAATGGCACAGTTTGGAAAAACGTCTGTAACTTTTGAATGATTCAATATAGAAGCTTCATCTTGGGCTCTAATGAAAGGTGACACTCAGGGCTGTGTGTGTGTGGGGGGGGGGGTTGTCCCCCCCCCCCGCTACAGAGGACGGACATTGCCCGTTGCGCCAAGGTCACGGTGCGCCGCGGTCTACTACGCACAGCTGTAATTTACCGATCGCTCAAAAGTAATTTTTGATTACAATTTTCAGGGATAAAGAATAATTTAGCTTATAACACTTACCTGTCCACAACAGCAGCGTAGCTGGCAAACTTCTCTTCCTCATTGTCAGACGAACGTGACACTGGTCCGCTTGTTACAGACTTGTGGTTCTGGTCTCGCGCCCCAGTCAAACCATAATTCCATTATTGCGGTTTTGCGCTTCCATGATTGCAGTTTTGGTGAACGATTTTTCAAAACAAATAAGAACAGTAGTTAGAAAAAAGACTGGCGAACGCCTGTGTGTCACCCAGCCTTACACAAAACAGCTTTCGAACTTCTGTGCTTCAATTGGCTGGCTGTATTTGCAGCCGTTGGTAGGTGGGTCCTTCTTGCTAGGTTTTCAGTCATTGGTTCTTCAAGGTTTCAGAAACCCAATTCAAGGCTCTTATTAGTCGAATGAGAGGTCAATCACATCTAAACCAATCAAAGCACTCCTTTGGCTTTCTGTTCGCGGCTGTGTCTGTAGTGGAAGAACGGAAATGCAGGTGTTTTTTTTTTTCAGTGCCTCCTAGGACGCACAGTGTGCGTACTCGGACGCCCTCGTGCGTCGTAGGACGCAGAGACGTGCCCGCCCGCGGTACACCGAAGTGCAACAGGTTAACAACTCCCATTCCCCAAAGGGCAAGATACAACACCTATGAATATAAGTCACAAAAGATCACACAAATAAGTGATCTGACAAAAAATAAACAAGGGTTCTTAAACAGTCACTAATATTGGACATTCCATTCATTTTCAATAATTCTGTAATTAATATTCACTTAATCAAATAAATCTTAGTACCGTTCAGTCCCTTTTATATTTGTCAAAGTCTAACATGTGTGATTGCTTACATATAGACTACACCTCTTTGTATTCCATTTTCAAACACAGCCTACATTTGGGCCTGTAAAGCCTAATTGGGTTACTTGCTTTCAGACAAGAATACTTGCTTTCTTCGGGCAAGCACTAGTATATATAAAAAAGATTCTGCGGTGTGGATACATATGCATGTATGTATGTGGCAAACTTTGTCTCCCTACTAACTCAGAAGCCACTTCACCAAGGGCTCTCATCTCTTGCATGGTGATGCCACAATACCTGAAGAGTAACCTTGACATGGTTTCACTGACTGCTTGACCATAAGAGGTCAAAGGTGGCGTTTTTAATCGACCTTTACCGGCGGAGGTGTACGCTGGGAAGAGAATCAAGCGCACCTGTCACAGTTGGTGGAGTTTAGGATCCGTGAGTCTCTGTCCACAATGCAGGCATTGGGGACTGACAGGAAGACGGAGGTACAGGGTACCCGCTGGGTACTGGGACACCAAAACTGCTACATTTAACAATATTCACTTGTATTTCTTTAATCCGCTCATATAATCCATATTGAGGTGTACTCTGGTGATAGAATCGAGCGCACCCTAATCATTCGTGTGTTTGTGCATTACCAAAACGGCTTTCTGCTGTGTCCAGTAACTTCTGTTCAAATCATGTCAAGAACTGCAACAGAGAAAAAAAAAGCCAAGACATGACTCAAATTGGTACAGTGAATATAAAAAGTCTACACACCCCTGTTCAAATGCCAGGTTTTTGTGATGTAAAAAAAATGAGACCAAGGTAAATCATTTCAAAACTTTTTCCACCATTAATGCAACCTATAACCTGTACAACCCAATAGTATAACAAACTGAAGTTTTTTAAGCTGAAAAATTAAAAGTAAAACATACAATAACCCTTTTGCATAAATATGTACACCTTTAAACTAATACTTTGTTGTAGCACCTTTGGCTTTTATTACAGCACTCAGTCTTTTTGGGTAGGAGTCCATCAGTGTAGCACATCTTGATGTGGCAATATTTGCCTACTCTTCTTTGCAAAAACGCTCCAGATCTGTCAGATTGTGAGGGCCAGCTATCACATAAACCTTAAAATGGACCAAAAAAAGAAAAAACTTCTATTCCAACAAAAACATTAAAAAATAAAATTGGATCATTGTCCAGATCTGCAGAAAAAAATAAACCATTACATAGAACAAAAATTTAACCAGCATCCCTATGCACATTGCAAATTTGCATGGAAAAAGTAGCAGATTTATGAGGAAAAAATTACTAAGTTTGAAAAGGCTAATTGGAGGGGAAAAATGCAAGTTCATCAAAAAGTTTCAACTCCATAACAAAAATTGCAAATTTACAAGAAAAAATCAAATTTGAGGAAAAAATGTTGCACATTTATGACAGACACAAATGTAAATGGGAAAGTCAAATTTTTTTTGAAACAAAAACAGCAAATTTACAAGTAAGAAGTCGGAAATTTCAGAAATTAATTTCACTAACTTGAAATAGTAGTAAAAATGAAAGGACATACAAGAGTAAAACACTATCATGACTGAAGGATAAAGTGATGCATTAAGTAAAATATCGGAGTGGTGGCTCAGTTGGTAAAGCATCTGCCCCACACCCGGGAGGCAGGGGTTCAAATCCTGGCCGGGTCATGCCGAAGACCATATAAAAGTGAAACTTCCTGCCGTCCAGCTTGGTGCTCAGCAATAATGGAATGGAGGAGGGAAATGTGTGGCGGCGCCTTGCATGGCAGCGACCCTCTGATTCGACACTTGGGGTGTGTGTGATTAACACAGTAGATAGGTAAAACACAATCTCGTTCTACTGTAAATGATTGGTTGTACAGTTGAATGACAATAAAGGGTGATTTAAATGAGGTAAATAATGTAAATTGTGTCTATAAGCTATTATCATCCTGTGGTGCATCTTACTTTGCGCAATAAAAAACTAATGAAAAAATTAATATATGTTAAATGCTTTATATACCCTTGAAAATGTAAAAAATACTGGAGCAGTAAATCTCCCTAAATGCTACACAAAAACAACGCATTACCAACGTTTGGGAACATTAGCTTTTTAAGTCACGCTAGCACATGGCATTATGTAATGCCGACATTGTCACATGTAGGGTGCTGTCTGGGAAAGGGACCAACTGTATGGAAGGCCATTCGATTCAAAATGTTGCCATGTGTAGCTACATGTCTGGAGAGACACATCAGGTCAAAATAAGCTACAGTATATATTCATTGCAGCCCAGCTGAACTCTGGGAGGAACAGAGGTTGGTCAGCAGGTTCTTCATATCACTGTTGTAGTACCATCAGGACTAAAGGTTGCATGTCTTATTCACCAAGTATTGCTGCTAATATAGAATAATGGTTCAGGCTGTGACCCATTTATGCACTCTCTGGTGCACTGCTCTTGTTTCTGTTTAAGCATGAATAATTTGGATTCCCGATAGAAGATCCTTTGAAGATACTTATGACCATGTAGATTTGTCTGGTTTTTTTTTAGCTTACATGCAGTATTTTCTCAGTATATGCATGTTTTTAATTTGGTAAAGTTGCTTGATGAATACTCACATCCACCTCAATTAATCATACATGTATTTATATAGCCTCCTTTTTCCAGCCTCCCGTTATTTAATTTAGCTGAAAATAAGCTCCTCAGCCTGGAGAAGCTACATCCTGTTTCTTGTGTGTAATTGGTTATAAGGGAACCCTCTCGCTCAATGTTCCACATTTTCAATTTCAATTTTCTTCAACTGAGGCATAATTCTAGATGTGAATTACTGAGGGGTGTGTGTTGGGGTGGGGGTGGGGGTAAATGCACCCAGTATTTATTGTCAAAATGCAGTGTGTGTATGTGTGTGTGGGTTTGGGGAGATGAGGAGTTGGCTATGTATTCATGCATACTTATGTAAGCTTATGTATTCTTTTTTTTTATCACTGCATAAAACTGAAAATTGCCATTTCACCACAGTTGTATTTTTTTTTTTTGCGCCATGCATTCTCCTACCTCTGATTTTCTCTTGTTTCACTAGGTTTTAACATAATGCCAAATGAAAGTATACGTATATGCATTTATGTGCTGAAGGAACTTGAGATAATAATCGTGAGCAAGACACAGCCAGTTCCTGACATGATGTAATACTTAGACCCTAGGCACGGAAGACAACGTTAAAGGTAAGTGAACAATTATCTTTGACAAAAATGTTGAAATTTGCAAATAGTGATGAGGATCTGACAGCCCTGCGGGGGAGAGAGCAGAGGCAACAGTAAGTATATACGTATAATAGTGACAGTGTGGAGAAAGGAAACAGCCGAGGCAACGAGCTGAACGACACATGAACTTTATTCCTTGTCCAACATATTGTACAGTAAAAGAGATCCCGGGTCTCTGCGCATTCCTCTTTTATATCTTTAATACCATGCATTGAGACCCGGAACTTCCGACCATAATACATTGTTGTTTAGACAAAGACCTGTGTGGCACATTAACATGACATAACGCCGGCGCCGCTCTCATACCCTTTACTCTTCCAGCGGCTCCGACAGCTTCTCCTCTCCCCGGGGGGCGCCTAGTCCTTACTGTCCTGTCTGATACCCCCCGGTGACAGCTCCTCTTTCAGTCCATAGTTCCTCCCTTCCCCAGCTGCCTTCTCTGGGTGGAGAACTCCCACACCATGCCCCCACAACAGGAAGATTAATATTGTTCTTATGCTTACAGGTTTCTTCTGAAGGAAGCAGCAGGGAATGGCAGCTGATACTGTGATGGTGGACGCTGGGGAAGGAGTCCCTCGGTGCAGATGAGTGGGTTGGTGGAAAGGGTGGCCAGGCCTGAGTGCTGGGGAGAGGGGAACGGCCACAGTGGTGATATACGGTGGTAAGTCAACTTACTTGGGGAGGTGATGATGTGCACAGTCCGAGATTATCCAAATCCAATCCGTAGGCATTTTCCAGAGTCCAGAGGCAGGCATGGGTCAGAGCATGGCAGACTAGCTCAGGGTAGGCAGACAAATCCAATACAGGAGGCAGGCACAGGGTCTTGAAACAGGCAAGGGTCAGATCACGGCAGGACAAAAGCACAAGGTTAAACAGGTTAAGCACAGAGCAGGATACAGGCTGGTTGTGGGTCAGATGCGACCAGGCAGAGTAATGGGAGAGTATCCTATTTATCATCTCCCACTGATTGGCGGCAGGTGGTGCTTGCAGCTGCAGGGAGAGGTGCCCAATCAGTGGGGAGAGATGGAGGCAGGGAGACAGAGCAGATAGGAACCCTTACAGTTCCTCCTTGAGAGGTAAAAATTTCTTTTGACTCATATTACCTGCACACAACAAAAAATATAATAAAACCAGGGACACAATTATTTTGGCTTTTTTTTTTTTTTTTTTTTGCAAAAGAATAGAACCCATGCTCAAAGGAAGAGCTTTAACAAAAGGGCACCTAAACTTGCCTTGCTACTTTCCCAATTCAGTCAGGGGCCAATGGCCTTGGTGGGGGAGTGAACGTGTACGCATTACAGCCGAATCTCAACAGTTAGAGCTGAAGCAGGCCTGTAATTTCTGCCATTTGAGAGTGTGAGCTGAAAAGCAGAGTGATGGCCACTTTTCTGTTATTATTCCTTTGGCAGAGTGCTATAGCCGAAGGAAACAACCATGCTTTAAGAACATGTCCATCAGTAACTGGCAGTATTTGGAAATGGTATTTGTAAAAGTAACTCTGCCACATCTCATCGCTAGCTCTGAAAAGCAAGTAGAGTCCCCCATGTTACAGTATAATATCTCACCCTGTTTGTGTTCTCCTTTGCTACTGTTATTATGTGGTAGCAGCTCCTGTTTAAAAGGGCCAGAGCAGAGCTTGGTGTTTTTAACATTCATGATTGACAAACTGCAGATTGCCAAATGTTTTCCTATTGCTAAAAAGTACCGCATCACAGTACAGTTGCATCTCAATAAATTAGAATATCATCAGAAAGTTAATTTATTTCAGTAATTCAATGCAGAAAGTGAAACTCATATATGGATTCATTACACACAGAGTGATACATTTCAAGTGTTTATTTCTCTTAGTTTTAATCGTATGTGTCCTATATAATATTCTCATTTTTTGAAAATGAATTTGGGGTTTTCATGACCTATAAGCCATAACTATCAAAATTAAAAGAAATAAATGCTTGAAATATATCTCTCTGTGTAATGAACCTATATATGAGCATCACTTTTTGAATTGAATTACTGAAATAAATTTACTTTCGATAATATTCTAATTAATTGAGAGACACCTGTAGTAGTTGTCAGTATGTTGTGTGTTTTCCAGGGGCGGGAATCACGGGGGAACTCACGATTTGATTCAGATCACGATACTTGGATCGCGATACGATCCTATCACGATTCAGTGATAATCACGATATTGCAATCTCGAGTATCTCGATACCATAGCTTTCAAATTTTTTTCACCTTATTCAACCTCAAATCATGTCCCAAAGTAAAACTGTTTACATCTCTTTCATATAATAAAGTATTCTTGGGGCTTCATTTTCTGCAGTGACACGTTTCTGCACATACGGAGGATGGTGGACGGTGTTGTTTGTAAGATTCCCACTCCAGCTACGTTTATCTGACTCTGTGGACTAAAAAGTAGATGAAAACTTTTTTGTTTAAGGAGTCTTTCTGTTAAGTTTCAATTCAAGGGCTTTTTAATGGTATCATCATCATAGCAGTCTGTCGGGGGCGACAATGACTGTTTCATTTAGGTCTCGACGCAGCTCTATAGTATCTCACAAAAGTGAGTACACCCCTCACATTTTTGTAAATATTTTATTATATCTTTTCATGGGACAACACTGAAGATATGACTCTTTGATACAATGCAGTCAGTGTACAGCTTGTATAACAGTGTAAATTTGCTGTCCCCTCAAAATAACTCAACACACAGCCATTAATGTCTAAACCGCTGGCAATAAAAGTGAGTACGCCCCTAAGTGAAAATGTCCAAATTGTGCCCAAAGTGTCAATATTTCATGTGGCCACCATTATTTTCCAGCACTGCCTTAACTCTCTTGGGCATGGAGTTCACTAGAGCTTCACAGGTTGCCACTAGAATCCTCTTCCACTCCTCCATGACGACATCATGGAGCTGGTGGATGTTAGAGATCTTGCACTCCTCCACCTTCTGTTTGAGGATGCCCCACAGATGCTCAATACGGTTTAGGTCTGGAGACATGCTTGGGCAATCCATCACCTTTACCCTCAGTTTCTTTAGCAAGGCAGTGGTCATCTTGGCGGTGTGTTTGGGGTCGTTATCATGTTGGAATACTGCCCTGTGGCCCAGTTTCTGAAGGGAGGGCATCATGCTCTGCTTCAGTATGTCACAGTACATGTTGGCATTCATGGTTCCCTCAATGAACTGTAGCTCCCCAGTGCCGGCAGCACTCATGCAGCCCCAAACCATGACACTCCCACCACCATGTTTGACTGTAGGCAAGACACACTTGTCTTTGTACTCCTTACCTGATTGCCACCACACACGCTTGACACCATCTGAATCAAATAAGTTTATCTTGGTCTCATCAGACCACAGGACACGGTTCCAGTAATCCATGTCCTTAGTCTACTTGTCTTCAGCAAACTGTTTGCGGGGTTTCTTGTGCATCATCTTTAAAAGGGGCTTCCTTCTGGGACAACAGCCAAGCAGACCAATTTGATGCAGTATGCGGTGTATGGTCTGAGCAGTGACAGGCTGACCCCCCCACCCCTGCAAACTCTGCAGCAATGCTGGCAGCACTCATATGTCTATTTTCAAAAGACAGCCTCTGTATATGACGCTGAGCACGTGCACTCAACTTCTTTGGTCGACCATGGTGAGGCCTGTTCTGAGTGAAACCTGTCCTGTTAAACCGTTATATGGTCTTCGCCACCATGCTACAGCTCAGTTTCAGGGTGTTGGCAATCTTCTTATAGCCTAGGCCATCTTTATGTAGAGCAACAATTCTTTTTTTCAGATCCTCAGAGAGTTCTTTGCCAAGAGGTGCCATGTTGAACTTCCAGTGACCAGTATGAGAGAGTGTGACAGTGATAACACTAAATTTAACACACTTGCTTCCCATTCACATCTGAGACCTTGTAACACTAACGAGTCACATGACACCGGGGAGGGAAAATGGCTAACTGGGCACAATTTGGACATTTTCACTGAGGGGTGTACTCACTTTTGTTGTCAGCAATTTAGACATTAATGGTTGTGTGTTGAGTTATTTTGAGGGGACAGCAAATTTACACTGTTATACAAGCTGTACACTGACTACTTTACATTGTATCAAAGTGTCATATCTTCAGTGTTGTCCCATAAAAAGATATAATTAAATATTTACAAAATGTGAGGGGTGTACTCACTTTTGTGAAATACTAGTATTTTTGTGAAATACTAGGGCTGCATGGTGGCGCAGTGGTTTAGCACTGTGGCAGCACAGTTTTACCCTCGGCCGGGGGATCGTGGGGATCATGAGATCGTGGGTTCGATTCCAGCCCCCGACCAACAGTGAGCTGTGTGGAGTTTGCATGTTCTCCCCGTGTTGTGTGGGTTTACTCTGGGATTTCTCCGGTTTCCTCCCGCATACCAAAAACATGTAGGTTTAGGGCGCTCGCGCACGCAGCGACCGGCAGCCGGTGGCTTGTCACCAGACTGCAAACCAAATCTACCTACGGGTACAAATAAGTAACAAAAAAAAAAAAAAAAATACTCTAAGTCTGATATTTTCAAAGTGTTTTTATCAATCAAATTCCTTTTATTCTGTTTTATTGTACAGTGCTTTGTGACTATATGTCTCTGAAAAGCGCTTCATAAATAAACATTACTTACTTTTTCTCCATCGCTGCTTGCAAGAGCCATGCCGGTGTGTTTTTAGCTTAGCCATTGCAAATGCTTCCTCCGAGATGTGTACTGGCCTGCATTTTTTTTTTTTCGTGCAGCGCTTCTTGCGGGTTGTGTGTCATGTCAATGTCTTTCCTTCCATCTTTGTTATAAAATCCAAGAAAGGCTCAACATTTGAGCCAACTTTGAGCTAACTGCTTCCTAACTTTCAAAGCTGGCTGCAAATCTCATGAGACAAGCTATGACTTCACTTGACAGGGTGCTTGCTTCGCCTCATCTAGTGGACTGAAAACTCCATTGGTTGAATACCCAAGAGAATATGCAACATTTACATGAATATATCTATCTATAAGAAATCACTGTCTGTGTGTGTGTGTGTGTGTGTGTGTGTGTTCCTCACATATTTCTCAAACTGTTTGTCAGACTGGCCTCAGATTTTATGTGTTTTGCTGAGGTTACAAGGGTGTACATCCCTGAGTATGAAATTGCTCAGTGAAAATATGTAATTTTTAATCAATAAAAGTTTACCCACCGCTCCATTTCTTCATGCCCTGGCTTCTAGAAGTGTGGCCGGGGCTTCGGATTGACTCCATACTGATTGAATAATAGGCGGCATCACGACCAGTCACAAGAGCGCTCAAAACAAAACAAGGAAGGGAAAAGCAACAAATTTGACCAGAAAAAGAGAATACTGATGATTTAATGCTTAAAAAAATTATACTATAATGTTGCCGTGATTGCGTAGCTCTAAAGGATAATTCGGCATATTGATGGCTGAAATGCAAAACCTCATATCTACAGGATTTTCTGATCCGCGGATTTCATTTTGGATGATGAAAACAAGGAAGGCTGCTCATACCTGTCTGCAAGACAGTCCCGCCCTTTATTATGACAGAAAATTATTCTGATGAAAGAAAAATAGCATAGCATCCTGCAAGAAAACAAAAAGTTTTTTTTTTTAAATTTTCTCAAAAAAGTGCATTTTTCAGATAGGAGGTTTTGCGTTTCAGCCATCGATATGTGGAGAACACGACGTGCGTGGGGGGTGGAGGGGCAGCTGGACCGACTTATCGCAGTCCATCCCAGGGAGCCAAGCCCAGTCTGCCTGATTAATGGGACGGCGTCTCGGCTGCTGCTTCACCCGTGCCACCGCTGTCCTTTGCGGCACTGCAGGTTCAACATGGTGCTCCTCCCGGTGCACGACTATCTAAAAATTAAAAGTTAATAATAATACCACCATGATTGTGGAGCAGAATGGCCAGATCAATTGCATATCATATGCGGATACACATGCGTGCGCTTTGACTAAATGACAACCGTGACAAAAAAAAACCCAAATAACGAAATAAATCACTTTTTATTTACTGACAAATGGGCAACACTGATGCAACAGTTGCAGCCAAATGGGTCATTCTGCTGAGTATAATAATGTTGGGTGCTTTGTACTTATAATATTGCTAAAATATAAAAGGATGCATTACAATGGGTCTCAAATATTTGTAAACGTGTCCTGTTATAGTACTGCGTGAGTTTATTGATGATAAACTATAAATTACACATATAAACTAAAACAATTATGATGACTGAACAACTCCCATTCCCCAAAGTGTATGATACAACACTTATGAATATAACTCATAAAAGCTCAGACAAATAAGTCTGACAGACAAATAAACAAGGGTTCTTAAACAGTTGCTAATATTGGATGTCCCATTCATTTTCAATAATTCTGGAATTAATATTCATACAATCAAATAAATGTTAGTGTTCAGTCCCTTTTATAGTCTAACATGTGTGATTGCCTACATAGAGTTATAGCCTATTTGTATTCCACTTTCAAACAGCCTACATTTGGGCCTGTAAAGCCTAATTGGGCTACCTGTTTTGAATGAATGAATGAATGAATCTTTATTTTGGATAGATTAAAGTAAAGATTAAAAGAAAGGAACAGAATAATATAACAAAGGGGAAAGAAAAAAACATCTTACAAGGTCAAATTAAACAATAACTCCTCTGTGTCAAGGATGGCCCTCGCGAGCCATCATAAGACGCCACAAATCACCAGTAAGTTTGCACAGTTTATTGATGAACAGAAAAGGAACACAAAATAACGAGCCATGGGGGGCTAAAACACACTACAACGGAATACAGACAATGACAATAGGAAATGAATAATCAAGGAAACACACTTACGAATATAGAGGAATAATGGTCAGCGTCCGAACAAAGGAGTGCTCGCTAACATCCGACAATGAATAGGTTCTTGACAAGACTGCTGCGTCTTTTCGCTCCCAGCTGCCCTCTTAAGTGGAGGGCCGCTGATGAGGCGAAATGCGGCTCAGCTGTCAAGTTTGACAGCCGGAAGCCCCCTCCGAGCGCCATCATAATAAGGGCTCGGGGAGCCAAAAGGGACACACAGCCGTCAAACAGCCAAAGATAGTGCATGGCTCGAGCGCGGACGGGATGGGCGCTCGAACCATGACAGTACCTCCCCCCCAAAGGCGAGCTACGAGCGCCCAATGACACCCAAGCCCCCCAAGCCCCCCACCCCACCCCACCCCCCAGGATGGGCAGATGAGGGAACCGGCCTGGATGGTGAGAACCAGCAAAAGAGGAAACACCATAACGGTGACCGGGAACACATGTGGTAATGACAGTAAGGTTAAAAGAAAAACACAATACTCCATAACACACCATGATAATAGAACAGGGCAGGGAAAAAAAACAACAACCACGACGGAGACAGGGAACAAATGAGGCAATTTACAGAGTAAGGTCAAAAGGAAAACACAATACTCCATAACGCACAATGATAATTAGAACAGGGCAGGAGAGAAAAAAAAAACACGAGTTAGGCACGTTTCATCCCTCAGACAGGAGAGGGGAGAGGAAAAAAAAACATGCTAACAACGACAAATTCACTGATCAGAACACTACACAGAATGGCCTTATACCTCAGTGAGACCACACAACACGTGAGGATGACGACAGGCAGAGTCCAAAAAAACAGGAACAGTTCCGGCGGTCTCCCTACGTCCAATGGCCAAAGGGTGATTAAAGGGAGGAGGAAATGTTCGGGCGGCCTACCCCAATCCCAGGCCCGGAAAGTCAGATCCTCCGGCGGCTGAACCAGGTCTCCCAGTTGAAAACACAGTACGTCGGGTGGCCGACCCAGGGTGCCGAACCGGCGAAAAAGTTCATCAGGCGGCCGACCCGTATCCCTCAGCCACCAGAACTGTGGGGAAACCATTGGCAACGGCCTCCCTGGAGAGGGGAATGACGTGGGAGGGCCGGGCCAAATGTAGAGTCCCCCAATGTCCCCCGGTGGCGAAGAGGTGGGATGGTGACAATGATGAGGGGGATGATGATGACGATGAGCCAGTACCATGTCAGGCAGCAGAGGATCTGCAGCTCCTTCACCGACCTTGATCCATACTGGTGCTGCACCCACATCGGACCCCGATTGGGTCTCGGCTGCACCCGCGATGGACCCCAATTGGGTTGGCACAGCACCAGTGACGACCTCCAACCCCGAACCCGGAACCTCCAGTACAGCGATCGGGATTGGCTCCGCACCGGTGACCCTGGGAGAAGGCTCAGGAGAAAGGAAAGAACCGGGATCAGAATCACTGGTTGCAACAGAGCCCAGCGAGATGAGCTCGGGTGCAGCGGACGGCTGCCCCTGGCTCGTCTCCCCGAGAGACAGGCAAAAATGCTCCAAAATAGAAAGAATTAAAACAAAGTAGAGCACTTGCCTGCACTCAGGTTCTGTCGCCGTCCAGGACTTTGCTGATCCAGGCTCAGGACGAAGAAGGTCATTGTCAGGCTCCCACTTGGCCACGGCGGGTTCTGCAGCCGGCATGATGGTTTCTGCAGTCTGAAGACCCTCCGGCGGCAACGTCCATGCCGACGACCCGCACGGTGTGGTTGCAGGGGACCCTCGACCCACTGGCTTGAACTGCTCATCTGTGGAGACCCGGGGACGCTTCCTCATTGGCACAGGCTCCACGCTGCAGTCCGCTCTCCTCCTCTGCCCATGATGTGGCTGCAGGGCTGGAACCAGGCTCTCCAGGACCACAGGCCCCTTCCTTGTCCGGCGACGTAGGCCTGGCGTCGTAGACCGCTCAGCGGAGGGAGACACAGAGGCAGCAGGTTTAGTGACAGAAGCTACAGCAGGTGGTGGGAGCTCGGGGGACTGCAAACCCTGAACTCCACCCCCAGGAGTCAGACAAGGCAAAACACAACTACGGGGAGAAAATTGAGCTTGCACTTGCCTGTGTCCTGGAGGATAGATGGTGCCTGCTGTAGCGGACGTTGTTCCTCCCTTTCCCCGCTGGATGGTGACGGAGGGCCCCCTGGGAGGACAAGGAGGAGCCGCTCGCGATGGTCCACTAACGGGCTTCGCCGGGGCAGGACTCAAAACTCTCTCAGCAGCCGAAGATGACGTCGAGGAGGAGGGGACGACAGTCGAGACGATCCGGGCACGATGAGCAGACGGGACAGCGGGAACAGGTGACCCGGGGGGGAGGCTGCGGGAATTCCCTCCTGTCGTGACACAGAAGGAGCAGCTGGCTGGGAGGCAGAGTTTCTCCAATGACCCGGAAACGGATCTAGACGGGGTTCTCGCTGAGGTTTGCTTGGAGCGTGGTGCCGACGTTCACTGGCTGATGTCGAGGCGAAGGTGAGGTCCGGAAAACGCCTCTCTTGTGAGGAAACAGAGGTGAGCAAGTCAGCGTATTCCGGATAGTCACTCAGCTCGGGATTCCTCTCAACCAGCCTGACAGCCGCCATCACGTGCTTCATGATTTGTGTGGGGTGGCCGGCGGAGCGAACTGCAGCCACTCGGTCCCAGATGGAGATTGCCATCAGCTGCAACCTCTCTGGGGGATTCCCGACTGACGTCATGCTCGTTTGGGGATGACCCCTGGATGGTGCGAGCTCCTGGACCGGATCAGGGACAGGAACGGGATCCCGAAACGAGGAGCGAGGATGCCTCCTCTTCGGCTTCCTGCCGGAGTTTCCCTCCAGCCCATGGAGTATCTCGCATTGTGAAGCGATGTCAGCCTTCCTCGCCGTGACTTCTGGGTGGTTGGAGTAGCGAGGAAGGCAATTAAGGATGTCCTCAGCGAGGTCCAGGTGCCGGCGTACATCGCTGGGAGCGTCGTAGAGGGTAGCAGTGACAAGCGTTCCATCTACGTAGTCCAGGGCCTCCGCCAGCTCGTAGCCCAGGCTCTGAACGCAGCCCCTGAATGACAACATGACCTCCCAGCATGCAGGTACCCAGACAGGGAAAGCAAACGTCCAATTTAGGCAAAACTCACAGGGACTGACTTTTAGGTTTAAATTTTATTAGTATTTATTTAAAATTTTATTTTAAATAAGTACTTTTTAGAAAGTGCGTGTCCCATTATATCCGACCTAAAAGTAACACAGCATTTCAGAAAAGGAACATCATACCAACAGTAAAACATGGTGGTGGTAGTGTGATGGTCTGGGGCTGTTTTGCTGCTTCAGGACTTGGAAGACTTGCTGTGGTAAATGGAACCATGAATTCTGCTGTCTACCAAAAAATCCTGAAGAAGAATGTCTGGCCATCTGTTCGTGACCTCAAGCTGAAGCACACTTGTGTTCTGCAGCAGGACAATGATCCAAAACACACCAGCAAGTCCATATCTGAATGGCTTAAAAAAATAAAATGAAGACTTTAGAGTGGCCTAGTCAAAGTTCTGACCTGAATTAGATCAAGATGTTGGGGCATGACCTTAAAAAGGCGGTTCATGCTCGAAAACCCTCCAATATGGCTGAATTACAACAATTCTGCAAAGATGAGTGGGCCAAAATTCCTCCACAGCGCTGTAAAGGACTCATTGCCAGTTGTTGCAAACACCTGATTGCAGTTGTTGCTGCTAAGAGTCGCCCAACCAGTTATTAGGTTTATGGGGCAATCACTTTTTCACACAGAGCCATGTAGGTTTGGATTTTTTTCCCTTAATAATAAACACCTTCATTTAAAAACTGCATTTTGTGTTTACTTGTGTTATCTTAGTCTAATATTTAAATTTGTTTGATGATGTGAAACATTTAAGTGTGACAAACATACAAAAAAATGAAAAATCAGGAAGGGGGCAAACACTTTTTTCACACCACTGTAGATCTTAATTACTTTGTTTCTCATTTGTTCCTGAATTTCTTTGGATTGCAGCATTGATGTCTAGCTTTTGAGGATCTTTTGGTCTACTTCACTTTGTCAGGCAAGTCCTATTTAAGTGATTTCTTGATTGAGAATAGGTGTGGCAGTAATCAGGCCTGGGCATGGCTAGGTATTGAACTCAGCTTTCCAAATATGTGATAAACCACATTTGATTTATGTTTTAACCGGGGGGGGGGCAATCTCTTTTTCACACAGGGCCATTTAGGTTTGGATTTTTTTTACCCTTAATGTGTTTACTTGTGTTATCTTTGTCTAATATTTAAATTTGTTTGATGATCTGAAACATTTAAGTGTGACAAACATACAAAAAAAAAAAGAGAATTCAGGAAGGGGGCAAACACTTTTTCACACCACTGTATAACTTGCTCTTTATGAAGGTGAAGATGAATGTTATAGGCTTATTGAATAACAGCAGAGATATCTTGTTTTGGATATCACAGCTGATTTTAGTCTTTTGTAGATTGTCTGACAAAAAGAAGAAGAAAGAAATAACAGTATGAGCAGATTTGTCCTACTACAGAATTTTGCTGTGCATCATGTCATCAAGCTGTTCATGTTAACAACATCATTAATGGGCTTTTATTATCTATTAGTGCCCATCACTGCACTTGCTTTATCTTGTGGAAATCTTCGTCCTTCAATTCCAATTAAAAGCAATTTGTGAAATTATTATCACTTCACTGGAGCACTTCAACTTAGGGTGTTGCAGGTATTATCAGCCGTGCTCATGAATTAAAAAACGCAATACAAGTTGATGTTTGTGTCAAAAGGAATAGACTTTGCATGTCATTATTATAATAGCGCTAACTGCTGAGGCATAAAATTGTTTACAGGCTGACACAACACAATAAGAAAGGCAGGTGTGACTGCACAAGAGGTTATTTAATAAAACCTGTAAGTGACAGGCAACATAAACTGACTGAACCATTAGTCTAAAAAATAAAAATATAAATCCAGATGTGGGACTTTTTAGCTGTGAATATCAACTGAAACTGTGCCATTTTTAAAAACTTGTTGGTCCCTGTCTGTTCCTACTGCTTTCAGACCTACCTTTAAGTTGGTTAATTATTTTTTTCTTGTGATTATTAGCTAAGATCAGTGGTGGTTATCCGATCTAAGCAGGTCACATGGAACAAAGACCTCTCCTTTTTTTTTCCTCAGCCACCTGCTCTGCCCTCTGCCAATGAGCCTAAAAGCCCAGTGAGTCAATGTGTGAGAGGTATACCTGCATTTGTGCATGTGACCAAATGCTCATGTAAGTATGTTTATCTATGCATCTATGGATAACTCTGTGTGTGTGCGTGCGCACACGTCTCCAGGGCTGAATGCACAACAGGTGCTCCTTGTCAGTGAACACAATGAATTACTTATTGGCCGTTAAGCCAAACACCGTTGTGCTGGCCGCTAGTTTACCCAACACAGATAGGACCATCTGCCCGGTGGCCCCATCTTCCACACTGCTCTTTACAGCCACAAAACCAACCTGCTTATCTGCCAGGGTGGAGCCACACTGATGATTAAAATCATCAGGACTTCTGTATAGTGTATTTGTGCTTGTCTTGTCTTTGTTTATGAAGTTGTTTACCTCAGTGATTATAAATCTTTTAATATGAAAAGTGCTATATAAATAAAGCTTTGATTGATTGATAAAGAAAAGGGGAAAAAGTAATAGGAATGAGGTGCAGACTGGAGACTGGAATTATGGTCCATTCAGATCAAAGGTGAAGCAAAAATCTGCATTGCTCTTCTTGCACCAATACAGACACCAGAGTTGAGAGCAAGAAGCTAAAATGCACATTGCAGATGGCTGGGGTGACCTTCATAACTTTTGCTGCTGCTTTGTACCCAGGGGAGGGGGGGGGGGGGTTCAGTACCTTTCAGTACCTAGAACTATTAAAAGATTCAGTGGTGGTAGACAGTGCTGGAAAGAGCAGCTCCTGCTGAAACTGACAGTCAAAATGAGTCAGTCACAAATTCTGCGAGAAAACACATCTGCCAACATTATTTCAGCTTAACTTCATTACTGTTAGTTAACATGAGTGAGTTTCTTCAATGAGCTGCAGCTGATTGATTACTGTGGAAAGCCATTGGGACATTGTTTTTCCATCTTAAGATACAATTTTATTTTGTCATAAGACATGGTACCATGTGAACTTTCCAGTTTTTAAATGTCTTAATTCATCTAAGACTCTTGCACATGACACAGTTGTGTATCTATTTTTTTTTGGCTATTTTTGCTCAATTTATAAAATAAAACTAACTATGCATTATTGTTTGCTTGTAATGTATTTTTTTTTTATCCATCCATCCATCCATCCATTTTCTGTCATGACCTAAGTTTGGATGTTTTCCAAACCCAGCTTCATGGCTTGGTGGCTGTATTTATTTCTCTTGTCTTATTCTGGCACCTGTTATTTGTCTGTTCATGTTTTGGGTTATCCTGCCTCCTGTCAGCTTGCAGCCACGCCTCCCTCTCCTGTTATTGCTTGACAGCTGTATTCAGTTACTGTTTGCTTCTACCTCTCAACTCAGCCCACACTCACACACACACACACACACGCACACACACACACACACACACACACTCTCACACACACTCTCACCCACACCTGTGCCCACTCAGCTCTGCACACACACACACGTACGTACACACACGCACACACCCACTCACACCTGTGCTCATTCAGCTCGTTATGTCTTGTATTATTTAAGCTCTGCTCGTTCACTTTGTGCTCGCCGGTTCATTGGATTGTCACCTCCACGAACTCCTCTGTTCCAAGCCCTGTGAGTACTGTTTGTTCCCCCAGCTCACCAGTCTCGTCTGGGAGCGCATTGGGCTTTCTCTTTTGTTCCCTCCGCTCATCAGTCTCATCTGTTAGCACCTTGGGTCTCTTCTTCTGTGTTGTACTCACCAGTGGGCGGGAGAGCGTCCTGTGTAAATCCATGTTTAATTGTTTTGTTCGCTTGTAGGAGCTTTTGTCAAGACTTTATGTTCAATAAATGCACACAACACTATCCTGCATGTGGGTTTTTGTGTCTTTGCCCCCGGAGGAGCAACAATTCGTGACATTTTCTACCGATTTTCTGGAGGGTCGGGTCGTGGAGGCAGCAGCTCAAGCAGAGAAGCCCAAACTTCCCTCTCCCTGGCCACCTGCTCCAGCTCTTCAGAGAGGATACCAAGGTGTTCCCAGGCTAGCTGGGAGATGTAGTCTCTCCATCATGTCCTGGGTCTGCCCCGGGGTTTCCTCCCAGTCTGACGTGCCTGAAACACCTCGAGTGGGAGGCTTCCAGGAGACATCCTGATCAGATGCACAAATCACCTCAACTGGCTCCTTTCGATATGGCGGAGCAGTGGTTCTACTCTGAGCATCTCCTGGATGACTGTGATCCTCATCCTATCTCTAAGGGTGAGTCCAGCAATCCTACGAAGAAAGCTCATTTCAGCCGCTTGTTTCCACAATCTCATTCTTTCGGTCATTACCCAAAGCTCATGACCATACGTGAGGGTAGGAACGTAGATTGAATGGTAAATCGACAGCTTTGCTTTAGAGCTCAGCTCCCTCTTCACCACGACAGACCAGTACAACGTCCACATCACTGCAGAGGCTGCTCCGATCCGTCTGTCAATCTCTCACTCCATTCTCCCCTCACTCACGAATGAGACTCCGAGATACTTGAACTCCTCGACTTGGGGCAGGAGCTTGTCCCCAAACCAGAGAGGACAATCCACCTTTTTCTGGCTGAGGACCATGGACTCGGACTTGGAGGTGCTGATTCTCATCCCAACTGCTTCACACACAGTAGCAAACCGTCCCAGCAAAGCCTGTAGGTCATTGCTTGATGAAGCCAACAGGACAACATCATCCGCAAACAGCAGAGATGAAATCCTGTGGTTACCGAGCATGACACCCTCTGATCCTTAGCTGCACCTAGATATCCTGTCCATAAAAATTACGAACAGGATCAGTGACAAAGGGCAGCCTTGGTGGAGTCCAACTCTGACTGGAAACGAGTTTGACTAGGTGTTGGCAATACGAACCAAACTCCTGCTATGGTCTTATAAGGACCGGATAGCTCATAACAATGAGCCCAATACCCCATACTCCTGCAGCACCCCCCACAAGAGACCACGAGGGACACGGTCAACTGCTTTCTCCAAGTCCACAAAACACATGAACTGGTTGGGCAAACTCCCACGAACCCTTGAGAATTCTCGAGAGGGTAAAGAGCTGGGCCAATGTGTCACAGCCAGGACCAACTCTTACTATATACTCCAAAACCTGATTATATTTTTGTATTAAAAATATGCTATTTGTTAAGTGATAGACAAATTTTTCGCATAGCACTGTAAATAAAAACACAAGCTGTGAGGTTAAAAGTTGCAACTTAACTATTACAAAAATAATCTGCTATACACATAAGCAGGCATTTCAATTTGTTGCAACATTATACAATTCTTAAAATATCAAAAAAAATTGTTGAGGGATTCATGAAGCCAAGAAGAGAGGTGAATAATATGAAGCAATGAAAGTTGTGGATAATAGCTGCAAGAATTTAAAAGTACTTTCACCCCTACTTGTATCTGCAGTGAAAATCCCACAAATGCTGTCCTTGGGTTCACAACAAAGGATTGAGGATCTCCTCAATCCCACTGATACGCCTTCCACAGAGGAAGCAGGGTTTGGGGACGAGGGGGATGACTCACCTATCACAGGGGCTGAGGTCGCCAAGGTGGTTAAAAATCTCCTTGGTGGCCGGGCCCCGGGGGTGGACGAGATTTGCCCTGAGTACCTCAAGGCCCTGGATGTTGTTGGGTTGTCATGGTTGACACGCCTCTGCAACATTGCGTGGAGGTCGGGGGCAGTGCCTTTGGCATGGCAAACCGGGGTGGTGGTTCCTCTCTTCAAAAAAGGGGACCGGAGGGTGTGCTCCAACTTTAGAGGGATCACACTCCTCAGCCTCCCTGGGAAGGTCTATGCCAAGGTACTGGAGAGGAGAGTCCGGCCGTTGGTCGAACCTCGGATTCAGGAGGAGCAATGTGGTTTTCGTCCTGGCCGTGGGACATCGGACCAGCTCTTTACCCTCTCGAGAATTCTTGAGGGTTCGTGGGAGTTTGCCCAACCAGTTTACAAGTGTTTTGTGGACTTGGAGAAGGCATTTGACCGCGTCCCTCCTGGATTTTTGTGGGGGGTGCTTCGGGAGTATGGGGTATCGGGCTTGTTGTTACGAGCTATTCGGTCTCTGTACGACCGTTGTGAGAGTTTGGTTCGTATTGCCAACACTCGGTCGGAGTCATTCCCAGTGAGAGTTGGACTCCGCCAGGGCTGCCCTTTGTCACCGATCCTGTTCATAATTTTTATGGACAGGATTTCTAGGCGCAGCCAGGGAATGGAGGGTGTCATGCTTGGTGACCACAGGATCTCATCTCTGTTGTTTGCAGATGATGTTGTCCTGTTGGCTTCATCCAGCAATGACCTACAGCTCTTGCTGGGACGGTTTGCCGCTGAGTGTGAAGCGGCTGGGATGAGAATCAGCACCTCCAAGTCCGAGTCCATGGTCCTCAGCCGGAAAAAGGTGGATTGTCCTCTCCGGGTTGGGGACAGGCTCCTGCCCCAAGTGGAGGAGTTTAAGTATCTTGGGGTCTTGTTCACGAGTGAGGGGAAAATGGAGCGAGAGATCGACAGACGGATTGGAGCAGCCTCTGCAGTGATGCGGACGTTGTACCGGTCTGTTGTGGTGAAGAGGGAGCTTAGTTCTAAGGCAAAGCTGTCAATTTACCAGTCAATCTACGTTCCTACTCTCACCTATGGTCACGAGCTTTGGGTAATGACCGAAAGAACGAGATTGCGGATACAAGCGGCTGAAATGAGCTTTCTCCGTAGGATTGCTGGACTCACCCTCAGAGATAGGGTGAGGAGCTCAGTCATCCGGGAGAGGCTCAGAGTAGAACCGCTGCTCCTCCACATTGAAAGGAGTCAGTTGAGGTGGTATGGGCATCTGATTAGGATGCCTCCTGGACGCCTCCCACTTGAGGTGTTTCAGGTACATCCCACTGGGAGGAGACCCCGGGGCAGACCCAGGACTCGGTGGAGAGACTATGTCTCCCAGCTGGTCTGGGAACGCCTTGGTATCCCCTCTGAAGAGCTGGAGCAGGTGGCTGGGGAGAGGGAAGTCTGGGCTTCTCTGCTTGAACTGCTGCCTCCGCAGCCCGGACCTCCGGAAAAGCGGTAGAAGATGGATGGATGGATGGATGGGTTCACAACATTATTCAGTGGTGCACAAAGTTGGGAAAATGTCACTGTCTCCTCCAGAAACTGCATTTTGATGTTTTTTTTTAGTGTTAAAGGTGAAATATAGAAGATTTTCATGAAAACAAAGATTTAAAAAAATAATAATACATCAACAAAGCATTTAGAAACATGCACAATGTAAGAAAGTGCTGATGACAAGTTTTTGACATTTTTTAGCATGTTGTGTAAACCCAAAAGTCATTGTCTATGATCAATATAATATTTACAACAGCGCCTGTATAAACTAGTAATCATCAAAAAAATGCAGCCACTGACTGGACTGTGGTGCCGCCCACCGAATTAAGGGCGGCACCCCAATGACGTAATTGACAGAACGGACTCCGGTCTTGTTAACTAGAATGACAGCAGCTTTGTAGCTCACAGTTTCTCTGGTTTCTTGTTTTAATTTTACGGCTATGCCTTCGCGTTGTGTCACAGGCTTAGATAAACAGCAGACCATGAAAGACCACATCACACGCTTCACCTCCAACTATCATAAGCCTCCTCGTGCACTCGTCCTGCCTAAAAGCGCACGAAGGATTAATGGATTTATGCACAGCTTTGACCTACTTTCTGTGATCCCATGCTGACATCTCACTGGTCCGGCCACGTCCCCTCTATCATTATCACCAGCTGATTCCCCTTCCGCTGATCATGTTTCCCGGTCCTTGCCCAGGTGCTTCTCATCACATCACCAGCAGTGCGTTACTGGCAAATGGCCGCTAAGTACACGCACTGCTGGTCCATAGTATTATCCTCTTTGCTGTTAGTCTGCCAGTATTTTCAGCACTCTTACAACGTTAGCCACTCCATGTTTGCCATGGTTCTCGTGCATCCTTGAAGCGATGTCAGCTCTGGGGTGCACCTGTGGCTAACACGTCTCCTCTCATTCGTTCGATGGGGAATGCTGATCCCCGAACGCCATCAGTAAGTGTGTTTGTGTTTTTTGTATGTCTTCACCTTTTTGGGAATTGTCTGTCGTTCTATATTAAATGTGCTGTGGTGAACCCTGCATGTAAATCCTCGTTATTTCATAGAGAGGGATCTCCATGCCCTGCGTAAGAGCGCACGGAGAGGGAGGATTTACGTGTAAATAACGAGGATTTACGTGCAGGATTCAACACAGCACATGTATTGAACATAAAGACTGATCACAAGGTGAAGACTTACAAAAATACACAGAAACACAAAGAGTAGGCATTCGGGGCCGACATCGCCCAGTGAACATGGAGAGGAGATGTGTTAACCACAGTTGCGCCCCAGGGCCGACATCGCTACAAGGGGCGCAACAGAACCATGGCTGTGTGGAGTGGCTAACACATCGTGATAGTGTTGGCAATATTGGCTGGCTGACAACACAGCAGATGATGCACACAAAACCTGAACAGCTGACTGTCACTGAGTCTGACTCGCTAGGAACAATGCCCGCTTGGCACGGCTCAAACCTATATGGTTTGATGCCTCCAGATTCTTCATTGTTTTCCCATTCTTCGGAACTATAATCGTCTGAAGATTGGACAACACAAGCCAATTCCAAACTACATGTGCTGGAACCATCGTCAATGTTTTCAACCACTTCCATCCTGTGTGTACAAAGGGCAGCCAAACGCTGTGTTCCGTCGATGACGTTACAACATGGCCGGGGGGTTTTCCAGCCACTGACGCAATGGGTGACGTGGCGCTCATGAAAACGTCGGATAGTCACGTGAAAAAAAGCCTGTTTGACTTAGAACTGCACAGACCAACCTATTTCGTCATATTGTATTATGTGTTGAAAAATTAGAGGAAGTCAAAAACGTGTCATCAGCACTTTAATGTTCTTCTAAAAATTAGTATATTGATGAAAAAAAATTTAGTAATTTTTGGCGAACCAATACTAATGTAAATATTTATATTCCAGAAGATTGATGATGACAAAAAAGTGTTCAGTCAGTATTTCAGAGCCAATACAATGAATCTGTTGATGTCACATGCTATTGCCTTTCCGTAACACTGGGGGTTGCCAAACTGTGAGTAGTACGCTGCCATGGCTGCTTCTGAAAGTAATAGCTCATTCCGTTATCCTTCTCAAGTAAGAAGTGATAAACGAAGGGGCAAGACCAGAATAAGTACTGGTTCAGCTTTTGATTGCTGGTGCAAACTGAAGAATCACAAAGGATTGAAAAGCCATACAGAGGTCACCAATTTGCTACTGGACCGGTAAGCTAAGCTAAACTAACTAGTTTGCATAGCTTACTGTAACCTTCTACAGTTGGTCTCTGAGATGTTCTTGTTATTAATATGACTGTGTGAAGATATCACTTTTTTTGATTTCTCCAGTGCCTTTAACACCATCCAGCCACTGCTGCTGGGTGAGAAGCTGCGGGTGATGGGGGTTGACAGCTCTGTGATCTTCTGGATTACTGACTACCTGACAGGCAGACCACAGTTTGTCTGGCTGGGTAATGTCTTGTCTGGAGTGGTGGCTAGTGATACAGGAGCTCCACAGGGGACTGTGCTCTCTCCTTTTCTTTTTACCTTATACAGCACTGACTTTCAGTACAACGCTGAGTCATGCCACCTGCAGAAATTCTCTGATGACTCAGCTGTTGTGGGGTGTATAAGAGGAAGGGGAGTACAGGGCACTGGTAGACAGATTTATGGAGTGGGCGGAGCAGAATCACCTGAGGTTGAATGTCAGCAAGACCAGAGAGATGGTGATTGACTTCAGGAAGAGGAAGATGCCTTCTCAGCCACTGCAGATTAGTGGGGAGGATGTGGGAGTGGTTGAGGACTACAAATATCTGGGTGTCAGGATCAGCAGCGGGTTGGACTGGAGATCCAACACTGATGCTGCGCACAAGAAGGGGATGAGCAGACTCTACTTCCTGAGAAAGTTGAGATCCTTCGATGTGTGCAGCAGGATGCTGGAGCTTTTCTACCAGACTGTTGTCGCCAGCGCCATCTTCTTTGCTGCTGTCTGTTGGGGTAGCAGTATTAGGGCCAGAGATACCAACAGACTTGACAAGATTATCAAGAGGGCTGGCTCTGTAATTGGTCTCAGACCGGAGACCTCTGAGACAGTGGTGGAGAGGAGAACACTAAATAAACTGTGATCCATCATGGACAATCCTGATCACCCCCTCCACCACACACTAGATAGACAGCGAAGCACTTTCTCCAGTAGACTACTACAGCTTCGTTGTCGAACAGCCAGGTACAGGAAATCTTTCCTGCCACATGCAATTTCACTGTACAATAACTCACTATGACATTGTATTCTGGTCATAGTTATGCTGCCACACTCCACCTTACAGACTAACTGGTACCTCACATTTTCACTCTGCTCCTGATAGTCCTTCTTGTGCAATGGGATGATTCATGTGTTTATACGGGTCATCATATATTAAACTATGATGTATATAGGTTTTATAGTCGTGTTAGTTTTACTTTCCATGGGTAATCCCTTTGTCTGTCGTGTGTCTTTCTGTTGTTTGGTTGTCTACTGTCATGCTGCTGTTACAATGTAATTTCCCAGCTTGGGATCAATAAAGTACATCTATCTATCTATCTATCTATATCAACTGGTGTATGGCGATGGGATAGACCACAGGAATTGCTCGCTAATCCTTTCCAAACAGTAATTTTTCCACTCTGGTCAAGTGTAGTTAAAATCCCCTCTTGCTACAATTAGCATTAGCTTCCAATACCATGAAGGAAGGAACTCAATTTTTCTCTAACGAACGTTATAAGTTAGTTTTGCACTGTGTTAAATGATCTCCCACACACTTGTGGCCATTTATCTAAAGAAGCACTCTTTGCCCGTAATTTTAATGTGTCTCTACTTTAGCCAGAATCAAAATTTGCTACAGTTAGCATTAGCTTCTGATACGTCAAACAATGGCTCTTTAGTTTACCTGATCAAAAATTTTTTGACTTTTATAAAATAAATTGCTTTTACATTGTGTTAGATGATCTTCCCCCAGTTTTTCCCCATTTATTGAAAGAAGCACTCTTTGCCCAAAATGTTGCTGTGTCAGTGTGTGTAAATGATCGTGCAGGGGAACCCTGACCAAGTGAGCACCCCATGTGGACACCGGGGTCCAAGCTGTACATGTTCAAGTAAATTTTCAATCGAGTGATTTACAAACTGATTCAGAACTTTTTAAAGCCTCACTCAGAACATTATAGTGCCACATACCTATTGTGTGGATTTTCATCTGGGGGCAGCCAGTGGTGGCGAGCAGCGGTGGTGGAGAATAAAAATCTTTTGAAAGCAGAAACAGAGCCTTCTTCGGGTCAGCTTAGTTGTCATCTCACACACATATATATATATATATATATATATATATATATATATATTTTTTTTTTTTTTTTTTTTTTTATTTATTTATTTATATTTTTTTTTTACACTTCTTGGTGTCTGGGAAAAGTATCCCCAGCAGTTTTATAAAAATCCTTGTTCTCCTTCTTCCCTTTTATAAATCACAGGATTGAGAATGTACTTGTACATGTACATATAGGATCCCGTGGTCCACTTAGGGTGCTCACTTGGTCAGGGGTCCACTTGACCTGTATCCATCGTGCAGTCTTTTTGGTTTGTTTTCAATGCGGGTGATCAGCCTAGCAGCCCATGACATTGTGTTTTTTGGATTTACATGACTACCGAGCCTACTACTTATGACAAATACAATTTTAAACAACCTTAACTTGTCATGATTCCTTGGGCGTTTCCACGCGGTGCACCGAGGAGTGAGGTGAATGAATGGATTTAAGCGCCGGATTACACCACAAACACATTTATTAAGCAAAAGCACACACAGGACAAAAATGCAAACTTGCAAAAAGGTAACAGGGTGTACCAAAGGGCTCACACAGGGTACGTGCAGCGGGCTGACCACGGTACACAGTGGCCGACAGAAAAATAATACTGTGACGTATTAGGGGTTCACACAAGAAAAGGAGCAGATGGCTGTGACAAAACAGGCTTTATTGAAACACACCCTTTAACACAGACAGGAAGGGAGGTCATTCTCACAGACCTCTGTTTCAATAAGGGTTGCACAAACACATAATCATTCTTGTTCTAATTCTACCTATAACACTGCTGGGTCATTATAACGCGGTTATAATGACACAGCAATATAATGACACAGTAATAACATTTTAACACACACAAAAATAACGTCCTCTGCTGGTAAAGCATGCTGGGAAAATCCCCACCCCCCTTAACACAGCCCCGATGTTACACTACCCCCCCGCCCCCGGACTGGTTTCTGTCCCCAGAATAATAGAAGTCCAACTGAAAAGTCCAACACGAATCCGTCCAGCTGTCGGGGCGGCCTCTGTTGCCGGCGACCAGCACGTATAGGCCCACCAGTGTCCATCAGTGTCTCGGTCGGAGTATCTGGTCGGGGTGAAGGCTCCGGCTCGACCACCAGCGGGGCGGATGGCTGGTACGGGGCGAGACGGTCACGGTGGAGTATCACAACCCGGTCCCTTTTCTTTAGCCTCACCCTGTACACCACATCCAACAGTCTCTGTAGGACCACGCACGGTCCCGACCAATGGCTCACCAGTTTTGGTGACTGTCCTCTTTTCCTCTCCGGGCAGAAAATCCAGACTCGATCTCCTGGTGCAAAGTCCCTCCCCTGGCAGCGGGAGTCATATGCTCGTTTCTGCCAACTCCCCGCCGCTGCCAGGGCCTCCCAGGCGGGCCACTGGCCCGCATCTGGCCACTGCCGAACCCGGGAAATGACCGGATCTCTGTCCTGCTCGCTCTGTAGCCGCTGCACGCCGAGGGCCTCTGTGACGTCACCGCTGGGGGGAGCTGCCTGATTATCCAAGGGGAACTGTGTGCCGCTGTGTTATTCCTGCTCACAGCGGTCCGGAGAGCAGCAGCCCGTGGGACGGCCTGGTCTCAATCCTCTGCCCGCTGACAGTGACGACAGTCCAACAGCTCCTGCAGCTGGCGTGTCTGTCCCGATTCCAGCCCGCTGCAGCTCTGCTGGAACAATTCCTCGACTGCCTGCTGCGTCTCTGCGGACATGTTGACCCGCTCCGCTGTGATCCTCCCCCTTGCTGTCTCTATCTGTGATCGTGCTCCCTCTGCTCGTGCTGGTGGTGCCGTTGTGCCCAGTTCTTGCGGTGACCTGCCTGGTTCGGTCCATCCTGGCGATCCCTCGATCACACAGGCCTCCGGGTTCCTCCTCTGAGTCCTGCTGCAGAGTGTGATGGTCCGAGTTCCCAGCCGGAGGGACGATCTGGCGGTGTCAATCTTTGCGCTCCATGCTGCAAGCAGATTGAGTCCAGTAATGCAGGGGTCTTGAAGGTCAGCCAACCAGAACGGGTGGATTGTGTTCTGGCCGGCCACCCCCACAATGAGAACTCTCTGCCCTCGCAATCTGGTGCGCTCACTGGTAGCTGTGGTGATGCAGCGCCCGGTGGGTTCCCACCCCTGCAGTGCCGTCTCGTCCGTGTCTGGCAGCACACCGGGTCGGGCCAAGGAGATGGTAGAACCGGTGTCGATCGGGGTCCGTTGTCCAGGCTGCACTGTAGGTACATCCCTGGCGAGTGTCCAATTCGGCCCACACGCGGTGACAGCTCATTGGTGTATCATGGGGTGGGTGCAGGGCAGTACAGCGCAATGTGTCTTGGCTCCCCGCAGCAGAAGCGCCCTTCCTCGCGCCGCTGCGGCCGTCTTCTCTATGGGCGCGCCGCCGTGGTCTACCGTAGCTCCTCCTCCTCCTCCTCACTCTCAGCTGTGGCCTGGAAGGCTCTCTGTCTCGGTGCCGATGCATCAGCTGTACAATTCATTAGCGGTTCCACCCGCTCCGCTTCTGCCACAGCCTTCTCCCAGCTGCTCGCGGCGTTAATCCGGATGTGGCTCTGGAGCTGGGCCGGGTGGAGACCCCGGATGAAGTTCTGGAGGGCGAGCTTCTCCACTACCTCTGGCTCGAAATCCGGGTAGCTGCGCCATGTCAGCAGCCATATGTCCGCTGCGTAGGCTCCCAGGCTCTCTCGGCTGCCTCGCCGGCGGTTGGCCAGCTGCTCCTCTGCATGCTCAGCGTTGGCCACTCTCCCAAACCGCCTCCGGAGCGCTCCTTGTAGTGCTGGCCAGCTGCGGCGTTCCTCGGGCCGGAGATCGGACAGCGTGCAGACAGCCCTTCCCTCCAGGGCCAGTGCCACCTGCACGGCGGTCTCTTCGGGTGGCCAGTCGTTCATCGCAGCAGCCAGCTCAACCTGGATCAGGTAGTCGTCCAGCAGGGTTTCACCGTTGAAGAGGGGAATCTTGGCCTGCTGCCGGATGGGTGGGACGGTCGCCTCTTGGTCTATTGCTACTCCTGGTCTCAGTGGAATCACTGGCCCGTCCTGCCCTGAAAAGGGCGGGGAGCGGGGCTGGTTTGCTCTGCTCAGCCAGCCCTGCCTTGAAAAAGGCAGAAGGCAGGGTACACTTGTCCCGTCGGGTCCGCTGCTCTGTTCATCCCGGCGAGCAACTCCGGGGGTCGGTGTCTCAGCTCTGTCGTCCATCCCCAGCTGAGCGATGAATCGCTCCAGCTGCTGGATCTCCGCTCGGATCCTGGCTTCCATCTGCTCCATATCCCACTCCTGACACCAGTGTGACGTATTAGGGGTTCACACAAGAAAGGAGAAGATGGCTGTGATGAAACAGGCTTTATTGAAACACACCCTTCAACACAGACAGGAGGGGAGGTCATTCCCACAGACCTCCGTTTCATTAAGGGTTGCACAAACACATAATCATTCTTGCTCTAATTCTACCTATAACACTGCTGGGTCATTATAACGCAATTATAATGACACAGCAATATAATGACACAGTAATAACATTTTAACACACATGAAAATAACGTCCTCTGCTGGTAAAGCATGCTGGGAAAATCCCTGACCCCCTCTTAACACAGCCCCAACGTTACAATACAAAATAAGATGAAGACAAAAAAGGAAACACAGTTCACCTGACTCACTTACACAAGACGACGTGCAGCACAATGAACGGATGGTCACGGCAGGCGGGTGACCATCCATAGACAATTCAGTGGTCCAGCAATGCTTGACTGGCGACAGACCACTTAAGTACAGGCATTGCTGGCCGGAACAATTAGGTACACCTGGGCGAGTGTAACAAGGTAATCGGCACCAGCTGACTGTTAGGAGAGAGGGGGCGTGGCCGGATCGGCAAACTGTCAGAGCATACTGCCAGAAAGTAGCCTGACAGCTGCCGAACAGAGCAGTGACTACAGGCACAGCAAAATAACCAAAACCAGCAAAACACAAAAGATAACATAATACAAAAGTAACCTGAGCCACCGCAAGTCAGAACCGAGCCCAAAAAACCTGGCTCAGTTCATAACATTAACTATTGTACATGTCTTTTGCTGGTAGAAATATATCTATAGAAAGTTATGTAATATGTTGCACCATATCACCATATCATAGTTGATGTGACCCAATCACATCAACTCTTGTAAAAACAAAAAGGAAATGCACTGTGACACCAGTGCCACCTGTATCAAGTATACAAGGGTCACTTTCACCAGAACGGTGAGTACTCCAAACAATATAATTATAATAAAAAATAATGTAGTTATGTATTTTTAGTTACACATAACTTAGATTGTCATCCAAATTACCAAGCTGTATGAACATTGGATATTTAAATGGAATAATTGCTTTTAGTGAGCTTGTCCACAGTTAAGAAGAGATGATCACAGCTACTGAATTTTCACACCTGGAGGAGAGGTACAATTTTGTGTGAAATTTTATTGATATTATCATTATCTGTTGCTGAAATGACATTGTATGGAGATTTTTTTTTTATGACTATTTTGTCATGAATAGGCCCCGACAGGGCAGAGAGGAGAGACCCAGGCACTGGACTGCAGTTTGTGGTGTTTAATAAGGAAAGACAAATTTCAAACAGTGTACAAAAATAAACTTACAAATGAGGTGAGCAGGTAGATGGCAGGATGAAACACAGGAATAACTACTATGGAATAACTATCAAACAGGAATAACTACCAAACTATGTCATAGCACTGTGCTTTTATTCATATAAATGATTGTTTGGAAGTAAAATCACTTTACCATCACTAAATGTGATTATGTGGAGCTGGAATTCACAACCCACCCTCAAGTTTGGGATGCAAGCCGGAGATTTCATGATGGCTTCTAACATTCTACTGTCAGGGAATAACTATCGCAAAGTTGCCCTATTATTTACATTTATGTAAATAGAGTTTGTGGCCTGGAATACATTTCACATCGTCCAGGACACCTATTGTGTGGATCAGTATCAAGGATAGCTGGATGGAGAAAAGAGGGGAGATAATAAACAGGATCCAAGACAGAAAAGTGGTGCTAATTGGTACATTTTTGTTTATTTTGTTTGGCGGGTGGGTTTGATGTGGAGAGATTATTTTTTATTTATTAAATTTTTTCAATAAATGCACAGCTAATTAATTTCAATCTGTGTCTATAGCTGATGGGAGGATGGACAGCCCCGGTCACTGTGCTCAGTACTGCACAGACACGGCTATGGGCCATGAAAGCAAAGACATCATTTCAATTTGGACTGTTGACATATGACTAGCAATTGGATTGACAATGATAGGATTAGTGGTTCAGTAGTTATTCACGAAAATGGCATTTTCCATAATGGCGGCCACAGTTCCCCCCATACAGTGTTTGTGTGTACGTTTTCAGATTCCTTGACCATGAAAACATATGACTAGCAATTAGATTCACAATGATAGGATTAGTGGTTGAGTAGTTATTGAGGAAAATTGCATTTTCTGTAATGGTGGTTTTCTTCTGGACGGTGATCCGGATCACCACCAAAATCTAATCATCTGTAGGATACCCCATTTCTGACAATCTGTGAAAATTTCATGAAAATCTGTCCATAACTTTTTGAGTTATCTTGCTAACAAACAAACAAACAGACAGACAAACCAACGCCGATGAAAACATAACCTCCTTGGCGGAGGTAAAGATGGATTTGTGTATGTACTCCTCAGGCCGCTAAAATGAAGGGGCAGGCCATATTGCTTCTGTGGCTGTGTGCTATCGTTAATCATTTTTGGTGGTGCTGTAACAAAGCTGCAACGCGTGACGACTTCATGGTAGGTGCAACATTTCTTGTATTACTGGAACAACGCAAATAATTGTGCTACCAGTGCCATTGTGCCTATCAATGACTTTGTTAAGAAAGTATCACCCTTGATGTGCAATTTTTCTTTGTTGGAGAAAAAATGGGTTATACAGTTGTAACTGTTATCATTGAGCCCCAATATTAAAAGAAAGGTATCATAATTTATTCCTAAGTAAATTTAGTGCACACCAGAAGTCACTTGACTTCTTGAGCCCTGTAATAGTTAAATTTAAAATTGCATTAAGGGCTTCTCAAATAGAAAACTGTAATATTTTATGTCACCTCTTTTTAGAAATTGTGGCTTGGCCTTCTCCACCATGTGGTGAACAAGCACAAATGGATGGAAGGACAATGTCTACATGAGGTACTGGTGAACAGCTCCACCAGACAGTGGCTGGAAAAAGGCTGAGTGGCTTTCCAGGTCCTCACCCATATTGTGATGGACAAGCGGTGGTTACGGACGGTGCACAAATGCCTGACCTTTTGGTGACTACGATGGAAATTCTTTAATGCCAACAAAAAGAAAAAGGACAATCTTTAATATGAATGTGTTCTCACAGATCAACTGCAGACCTTGAGGCTTTTCAAAATCATCTTCTAATGTATGCCAGCAAAAGGTTCTCCTTTACTCCACCTGGATTTGAAGCCCGGACCCTTTGAGCTGCACTGGACTAGAACCAGCACAGGGACCGTCCGGTGAGGAAGACAATCAACGGCAAGCCAGTGTAAGTTTTGTACCACCAAAACATTTTACACAATAATCTATAAACCGTAATACTTGGATTTTAAATTTAAAATGTCTTTTTTTTGGGGGGGGGGGGTGATTTATTAATTTTAAAACTTTATGTAAATTTTACAGAAACAATTGTTTTTGTTAATATTTAGTGAGTAATCTGGTACGTCCATCCAGTCATATTTATTTATCATTTTTCAAAATGAATTAAATAGTAATATGAATTTTCTGATACTTTGTGTTCCAGGACCAGGAGACTGTATAAAAAGAATACAAGGCGCTGGAGTGTCTGCGCCAGGGGTGCCCAACCTGGGGCTCCTGGAGCATTCAGGTTTCTGCGGGAAATTTTCTAATTTCACTTCTTAATTGGTCCAAAGATTTGCAAATAATTTGTCATTGTTGTGCATGTGTTCTGTAGGCACACATGCACAACAGCAGCAAATTAAAAATTAACAGCAAATGGTAAAAAAATTCCTGGATCCAGACGGTGATCCGGATCACTCCCAAAATCTAATCATTTCTCCCTTGTCCCATTTCGGACTTGTCCTGAAAATTTCGTCAAAATCCGTTCATAACGTTTTGAGTTATATTGGTAACAGACAGACAGACAGACAGACAAACAAACCCCGGTAAAAACATAACCTCCTTGGCGGAGGTAATGAACAGAAAATGAAACAGAACCAACAAATGACTTGCCACCTCCTGGTTTTTCATGCCCTGATGATGCACCTTGTACCATGGATGTACATGTGGACCTGCCACAGACCAGGAGCGTGAGCTAGCAACCTGGAACAAACACAGTGTATTGTCCATATGGATCAGGGTAATGGTCCCTGATTGCCCACACACAGCAACTGGGGATGACCAACCGCTTTCCCTGGCCCAGAGAGCCATGCTGCCAAAATATAAAGTGCCTATAGGCAGGAAACCGGTACTCCCGGTTGTCATCTCCAGGCTCTCTTGCTGGCATGACTACCAGCAAGTCCTCCCTGTACTGCCTGTGATTACGCAAGTTGGCTTCATCAAGGCAGTACAGGGAGAAGTGTGGCTGCTGGCTAATACAATGAATTGGTTCCTGGTCGCAACATTTCCTCTCCCAATCTGTGGGCATGTCCCTACAGTTGCCACATGTACCACATGGCACACATGGCAGATCAATCAGTGATGGTGCACCATGCCGTCTTTGGTGCATCATCAGGGCATCAAAAACCAACCCTGGCTGCCTGAGGAACAACTCCCTGCCAAATTCTACATACTCATCCAGGGTCATCGAGTTGAGGAGGTCCTGAGAAGATGGATAGAACCCAAAAAAAATTTAGTATGGCTTTAAACAGAATCATGTAGGTAAAAATAAAATATTGCTTATCCAGTTCAAATATTTTTTGATATGATATGACAAAATAGTGCTGTGATATGGTGTAAATGAGCCAGAAAATGAATATACACAAACCTCTGTCCTAATCCTTCTCTCCTCTTGCAGAGCCAAGAGTCTCTCTTCCTCCTCTCCATCTCTCTGTCTGCCTCTGCCTCCTCTACCTCTGCCTCTTCCTCTTCTTCTTCCTCCTCCTCTATTGCTTCTTCTTCTTCTTTCCTGACCTCTTTGTGGTTTTTCTCTCTGTCTATTGTAGGATGAAAACAGACTGTTATGCCAACCTCATAACTGGACTGAGCAAACCAAAACAAAGCCAGTAGTTTCACACTGCCATGTTAATTCATCACATTGCTACCACAGATTCATTTATATGGTCACTGGCTCTGTGCCTTACTCCTCTGGTTCTCTGTCCCCTCCTGCCTCTCCCTCTGCCTTGACCACAGCTGACCTCAGTCAAGCTGGCATCGGAGGTATCTGCCTCTGGCTGCAGAATAAGGCAATGGATAAGCCATAGCAACAGCTTGTTTTAGAACAGCTTTCTTGGCTAAAACACTGAACATAAACAAACCACAAGAGTGTGTTACAGCATATCTGCACAAAACACTCTACCAACAGCAAAGTCCTTAAAGTCAGCTACAGTTTTGCCATGATTACACTATCAAAATTATGTAATCCACCTTATTCCTGGGGGTGTTGCTGTAGGAACGATTATGGGTGGAGCTTCCGGTTTCAGCTGACGTAGTGTTAAATCAGTCAGTAAGAGTGGAGTAGCAGGGGCATTTAAAATAGCGTTTTTAAAAGTTTTTCAAATTCACTTTAATGTATAGTCCACATACGTGTTTTGCACTCAAGTGGCAGCTAATTTCAGCTCTTCTAGTTTTTGTATTTTTTGAATGTTTTTGCGTAGTTCTGGCACTTACTGGTGTTCGTGGTTGTGCCAATAGACTGGATAAATGGAGACTTCTCACCACACGGTGACAGAGTGTGGCCATGTGGCGTACGTCTGCTCTAAGGTAAATTTAATTATGTCCAACATATTTTAGCAAAATGCAGCCGACTTTATTGCGATAGAGACATGCTGGTCTGAATGCACACCGCGCCATTATGAATACAGGCAATGAGAAGTCATAAATCATGACTCTTTCTTTGTTTGGTAGCGGCAAAGTCCCAGGGAAACCCCATGAGTGCCTGGTATCATTGGAAAGTTTAGAAATCGTACTTTGTAAAAATACCTATGTTTTTGCTGAAGACATAACTCCCGACCGATTCAACGCGAGTTTTCAACCTGGCTAAAATATAAACAAATCGTCTTTTTCTGAGTCAGTTTTCGTGCACTTCCTACAAATTAAATATCATTTTGAAGGTCTTTCAATACAGAATATGGAAATAACGTGATATCAGTTTTGAAAATGTCCTCAAAGTGACTCATTTTGCCAGCACGGGTCATTTGTTTACAGCGTTAGCATCTTAGCAGTGGTGCTAACTAACAGAGCTACTATCTACGTGGCCACTTTTTAAGGTCATCTTCCCATCCCTCGATAGTCGTGGGAAGTGGTATGATTATATTACTGTTTTGAGATACAAGAGGCTGTGTTTCTGCATTTCTGATGCCGAAGTCATTGTTTTTGAACAAAGAAAAGTGTCCTGTTTCAGTGACACCCATATGTTCTAAACTAGTACTGGAAGTTGCTACCATAATTCACACAAGGCATCATGGGACCTAGGAATAAGGTCAATTATCAGGGTCAATCACGTCTGTGAAACGTTAGCATTACTATAAATTATTAATAATTATATGACAGTAATTTAAAAAAAAATTTAAATGGAGATACACATGGATCGTCACCTTATCATGGTGGGGGGGGGGATGTTGCGAGCCCCAGTGATCCCAGGAGCTATGTTGTCCGGGGCAATTTGCCTCTGATAGGGTCACCCAAGACAAACTGGTCCTGGGTGAAGGGCCAGACTAAGAACGATCCAACAGACTCTCATGATAAATTCTATATCAAGGATTCAGTGTACACCGCCCGGTATGGGGTTACCGGGGCCCCACCCTGGAGCCAGGCCTGGGGGAGGGGCTCGAAGGCTAGCGTCTGGTGGCCGGGTTTCCACCCATGGGACTCGGCCGGGCTCAGCCCGAAGGAGTTACATGGGTCCGCCCTCCAGTGGGCTCACTACCTGCAGGAGGGATCATGGGGGTCCAGTGCTATGTGGATTAGGTAGCAGTCAAAGGCGGAGACCTTGGCGGACTGATCCCAAGCTTTCTAAACTGGCTTTTGGTACGTGGAATGTCACCTCTCTGGTGGGGAAGGAGCCTGAGCTGGTGTACGAGGTTGAGAGATACCGGCTAGATATAGTCGGCCTCACCTCAACACACAGCTCCGGTTCCAGAACCAGTCTCCTGGAGAAGGGCTGGAGCTTGGCCTTTTCTGGAGTTTCCCCGGGTGAGAGGCGACGAGCAGGGGTGGGTATTCTTGTATCCCCCCACCGTGCTGCCTCTATATTGTAGTCTTCCCCAGTGGACGAAAGGGTTGCTTCCCTGTGCCTTCAGGTTGGGAAACGGGTCCTGACCATCATTTGTGCCTATGCACCAAATGATGTTTCAGAGTACCCACCCTTTTTGGAGTCTGTGACTGGGGTGCTTGAGGGTGCTCCTCTTGGAGACTCCATTGTCCTACTGGGGAACTTCAATGCGCACGTGGGCAATGACAGTGAAACCTGGAGGGGGGTGATTGGGAGGAACGGCCTGCCTGATCTGAACCCGAGTGGTGTTCAGTTATTGGACTTCTGTGCTAACCATAGTTTGTCCATAACGAACACCATGTTCAAGCATAAGGGTGTCCATATGTGCACCTGGCACCAGGACACCCAAGGTTGCAGGTCGATGATCGATTTTGTTATCGTGTCATCACACCTGCGACCGTATGTCTTGGACACCCGGGTAAAGAGAGGTGCAGAGCTGTCAACTGATCACCACCTGGTGGTGAGTTGGATCCGATGGCAGGGGAGGAAGCCATTCAGACCTGGTAGACCCAAACATATAGTGAGGGTGTGCTGGGAACGTCTGGCTGAGGCCCCTGTCTGGGAGGTCTTCAACTCCCACCTCCGGAAGAACTTCAGCCACATTCCGAAGGAGTCTGGAGACATGGAGTCTGAATGGGCCATGTTCTCCACCTCTGTTGTTGAAGCGATGGTCCAGAGCTGCGGCCGCAAGGTGGTCAGTGCATCTCGTGGTGGCAACCCCAGAACCAAGTGGTGGACACCAGTGGTGAGGGGGGCCATTAAGCTGAAAAAGGAGTCCTATCAAGCTTGGTTGGCTTGTGGGACTCCCGAAGCAGCTGAGGTGTACCGGCAGGCCAAGCGGAGTGCAGCTCGGGTGGTTGCTGAAGCAAAAACCCGGGTATGGGAGGAGTTCGGTAAGGCCATGGAACAAGACTTTCGGTCGGCCTCGAAGAGATTCTGGCAAACTGTCCGGCGGCTCAGGAGGGGAAAGCAGCTCACTGTCCACACTGTGTATGGTGCGGATGGGACACTATTGACTTCAACTGGGGATATCGTCGGGCGGTGGAAGGAATACTTCAAGGATCTCCTCAATCCCACTGATACACCTTCCACAGAGGAAGCAGGGTTTGGGGACGAGGGGGATGACTCACCTATCACAGGGGCTGAGGTCGCCAAGGTGGTTAAAAATCTCCTTGGTCGCCGGGCCCCGGGGGTAGACGAGATTCGCCCTGAGTACCTCAAGGCCCTGGATGTTGTTGGACTGTCATGGTTGACACGCCTCTGCAACATTGCGTGGAGGTCGGGGGCAGTGCCTTTGGCATGGCAAACCGGGGTGGTAGTTCCTCTCTTCAAAAAAGGGGACCGGAGGGTGTGCTCCAACTTTAGAGGGATCACACTCCTCAGCCTCCCTGGGAAGGTCTATGCCAAGGTACTGGAGAGGAGAGTTCGGCCGTTGGTCGAACCTCGGATTCAAGAGGAGCAATGTGGTTTTCGTCCTGGCCGTAGCACGTTGGACCAGCTCTTTACCCTCTCGAGAATTCTCGAGGGTCCGTGGGAGTTTGCCCAACCAGTTTACATGTGTTTTGTGAACTTGGAGAAGGCATTTGACCGTGTCCCTCGTGTTTTTTTGTGGGGGGTGCTTCGGGAGTATGGGGTATCGGGCTTGTTGTTATGAGCTATTCGGTCTCTGTACGACTGTTGTGAGAGTTTGGTTCGTATTACCAACACTCGGTCGGAGTCATTCCCAGTGAGAGTTGGACTCCGCCAGGGCTGCCCTTTGTCACCGATCCTGTTCATAATTTTTATGGACAGGATTTCTAGGCGCAGCCAGGGAATGGAGGGTGTCATGCTTGGTGACCACAGGATCTCATCTCTGTTGTTTGCAGATGATGTTGTCCTGTTGGCTTCATCCAGCAATGACCTACAGCTCTTGCTGGGACAGTTTTCCGCTGAGTGTGAAGCGGCTGGGATGAGAATCAGCACCTCCAGGTCCGAGTCCATGGTCCTCAGCCGAAAAAAGGTGGATTGTCCTCTCTGGGCTGGGGACAGGCTCCTGCCCCAAGTGGAGGAGTTTAAGTATCTTGGGGTCTTGTTCATGAGTGAGGGGAAAATGAAGCGAGAGATCGACAGACGGATTGGAGCAGCATCTGCAGTGATGCGGACGTTGTACCGGTCTGTTGTGGTGAAGAGGGAGCTTAGTTCTAAGGCAAAGCTGTCGATTTACCAGTCAATCTACGTTTCTACTCTCACCTATGGTCACGAGCTTTGGGTAATGACCGAAAGAACGAGATCGCGGATACAAACGGCTGAAATGAGCTTTCTCCGTAGGATTGCTGGACTCACCCTCAGAGACAAGGTGAGGAGCTCAGTCATCCAGGAGAGTAGAACCGCTGCTCCTCCACATTGAAAGGAGTCAGTTGAGGTGGTATGGGCATCTAATTAGGATGCCTCCTGGACGCCTCCCACTTGAGGTGTTTCAGGCATGTCCCACTGGGAGGAGACCCCGGGGCAGACCCAGGACTCGGTGGAGAGACTATGTCTCCCAGCTGGTCTGGGAACGCCTTGGTATCCTCTCTGAAGAGCTGGAGCAGGTGGCTGGGGAGAGGGAAGTCTGGGCTTCTCTGCTTGAACTGCTGCCTCCGCGACCCGGACCTCCGGAAAAGCGGTAGAAGATGGATGGATGGATGGATACACATCAAAGAAGACTTACTTAAAATCACTGGGCACTATACCACAAAAGATTTGTCGCTTGACATGATTTTACTGGCTCGTAATCACAATGAAGTTGATTTCCATACAGTCTGCTGCTGCCTGTTGATGCTTGTTTCCAGCACCGTATGTGTTTCTACCCGGCAACCTGTGCAATGTTATTGCACATGACGACACCTACTGGCCAGGAGGTTGGAATGTTCTATATTGCACCTTTAAATGAGACTCACTTTAATAAAAATTTTGACTCATCGGTATCCAGTTTGATGAGTTGCTAGCCCTCATTAACAGATTGGTGCCAAAAGCTCAAACTACAGCCACTCTATCTTAGCTATAAAGCATTGTTGATCTGTGTTTGGTGAGTGGCAGTCTCATTTTCAAACAGTTCATCCTCCATTGTTGTTACCTCTGGTGATGGTAAAATCTTAACATGAATTGGTTAAGGCAACCAAGCATCGAGCTAGAGCTGAATCAAAATTTACATGTGTTCACGTCTTTACTTTGATTTTGAATGTAATCATATCAAAGGAATGTACTAATGTAATCATGTGATGTCTGGTCTTAATGCATGATTAGAGTTAACTTTATATGTGTAGTGTCAGGTGAGACGCCCCTTCTGAGGAACTTCAGTCTCTTGAAGAACAAGTGCTGTCTTTTTTACAAATCAAAGGTATTAATATACAGTGGTGTGAAAAAGTGTTTGCCTCCTTCATGATTTCTCAGTTTTTTGTATGTCACACTTAAATGTCATGTTGAGAGAATGGTCAGCTCACGTGCAGGGTGCCACACCAGAGAAAACGCACACACGACACAGAGAAGACAAGTTAAACCACAATTTATTAATCCAAAAGGGGAACGCACAGTTAAGGAAAGCCGCCACTTGCCAGAGGAGGACTCACTCTGTAAAAGGGAGGCGAGAGCCAGTTAGTAGGAGGAGGGAGATCGGGAAAGAGGAATGACAAACTATAACTTACAGGAGCTGAGCAGAGAACCCGACAGAGAGACCCAACAGGGATAGTTGAACCAGCAGGATGAGGCTGGCAGGGAGTAGGAGAGGAATGGAGCTGGGTGAGATGTCTGACCAGGTGGAGATATGCAGCTGAAATGGTGATGAGGATGATGGAGCAGGTGAGCGCACAATGAGCCCCGGAGACGCACCGCAAAGATGGCAGCAACCTGGAAATGGGAGAAGATGAGGAATTAGACACGATTCCTTTGAATTAGAATATAACGTACTTGCTTGCTTGGAAGGCAGTATACTCAATGAGCCAGCACTGAAGCATTCACAAATTGGTCCTTATAAGCACTGGCAAGGCAGAGACAGCAGGTGCGCCCACTCACGCAGGTGTGATGATTACCTGCAAAGCCGGGGAACCTCTCGCAGGAAGGGAGGGGGGCATGCGCTCACCTGATCATGACAGCCCCCCCCCAAGGGGGGGGGGGGGTCACTGGTCCGGGCCCAGTTGTTTGGGACCCATCCAAACAACTGGGCTTGTTTGGATGGGCTTTGTGAAAGGTCCGGACCATCCCTGTGAAAGGCCCGGACCATTCCTTTGTCATGAAAGTAGGAGATGGGGATCCATGACCTTTCTTCAGGGCCATAGCCATTTCAGTGGACGAGGTATTGCAGGCCCTGGCCCTGACGGCATAGTCCAGAATCCTCTGGACGGTGTAGGTGGTCTGGCCGTCGATGATCTGGGGAGGAGGAGGTGGTCTCGGGGGGGGAGGGGGGCTGGCGGTGAGGGGCTTGATTTTTGAGACGTGGAATGTGGGGTGGATGCGAAGCATTGGCGGAAGCTCCAGGCAGACGTCACATCATTGACGATCCAGGAGATGGTAAACGCACCCAAGAAGCGAGGTGATAACTTTCTGGATTCTGTCTTCAAGGGCTCCTGGTCTGCCGACAGCCACACACGGTGCCTGACTGTATACTTAGGTGCTGGGGCCTGCCTGCGGTTCGCATACTGGCGATTCCGCTCTGTAGAGCGGAGAAGGGTGGCTCGGGTTGCCCTCCAGAGCAGACGGCAACGGTGGGTGTGGGCCCCCACAGATGGCCTGATGACTTCCCTCTCTGCTATAGGCAACGGGGGGGAGGGGGGTATACCCCCATGGAGGCCTCAAAAGGCGTGAGACCTGTAGAGGAAGAAACTGCCGAGTTGTGGGCGTACTTCACCCAGGTCAGATGGGTGCTCCACGTGGAGGGATTACAGGATGCCACGCATCTGAGGGCGGCCTCCAGGGACTGGTTGGTGCACTCAGCTTGTCCATTACTTTGTGGATGATATCTGGACGTGAGGCTGACCGTGGTGCCCAAGGACCACAGCAGAAGGAGAGAAGGACTTCCAGACATGGGAGGTGAACTGTGGACCATGGTCAGACACAATGTCCATGGGAATCGCCTGCAGACAGATGACGTTTGTAGTCAGCAGGTCGGTGGTCTCAGAAGCGGAGGGTAGCTTGGGGAGAGGCACCAGATGAATTGCTTTGGAGAAGCAGTCTACTATGGTAAGGATAATGGTGTTACCTCGTGAGGGGGTAAGTCTTGTGACAAAGTCCAGGGCGATGTGAGACCAAGGTCAGCTGGGGACTGGTAATGGATGTAGCAGCTCAGCAGGGGGTGAGGAGTCAGACTTGTTGCGGGCACATACCTGGCATGCTTTAACGTAGTCCCGGACGTTGCGGAGGCCGGCCGGGACAAACATACGATCACTAGGTCCCCCCTCGGGTCTGGGCTCCGTGGACTGGGCCTGCCAGACCTTCTGCTCAATCTCCCAGGTAGGGCTCCAACAATACATGAGGGTGGCACAATGGGTTGAGGGAGAGAAGGAGGGGCTGGAAGGTCGGGACTGAACTGGCGGGAGAGAGTGTCCGGTTTGATATTATGAGAACCAGGCCTGTAGGTGATGGCAAGATTAAACCTATGAAAGAGTAGGGCCCAGCGGGCCTGCCTGGCATTTAATGTGCAGGCCGACCAAAGATACTCTAAATTTTTGTGGTCGGTCCACACTACGATGATGGACTGCTCCCTCCAGCCAGTGCCTCCACTCCTCAAGAGCCAACTTAATGGCTAAAAGCTCTTGGTCCCCTACGTTGTAGTTCCTCTCGGTGGCTCACGCCGGCCAAGAGAAATACACACATGGGTGGGGCCTCTGAGATTGAGCGCTGTGAAAGGACAGTGCCCACCTCTGAATCAGAAGTGTCCACCTCCACAATAAACTGGAGCTGAGGGTCGACCTAGGCCAAGATGGGGGTGTTAGAGAACCGGCCCTTCAATTTGGAAAAGGCCCGATTGGCTGCCTCGGACCAGGTGAAGGGCATCTTGACCGAGGTCAGCTGAGTGAAAGTCTGTGCTACCCCACTGTAGTTCCTGATGAATCTGCAATAAAAAATCACAAACCCAAGAAGCGCTGGAGCTCCTTGCGGGAATGGGGTGTAGGCCAATCAAGCACAGCCTTCACCTTGGCTGGGTGGGCCCTCAGCTCCCCCTCAGCCACAATAAACTCTAGGAAGGAAGTGGAGCGGGTGGAAAACTCACACTTCTAGGCCTTCACAAAGAGCTGGTTTTCCAGGAGCCATTGGAACACGGACCTGACATAGACTGTGTGCTCCTCTGGCGTGCCAGAAAAAATCAAGATGTTATCAAGGTATACATAAACAAACTGATTTACCATATCACAGAGGACGTCATTAATCATGCGTTGGAAGACGGCGGGGGTGTTGGTGAGCCCAAAAGGCATCACGAGGTATTCAAATTGCCCCAAGTATGTTTTAAAGGCTGTCTTCCACTCGTCCCCCTCGCGAATACGGACCAGATGGTACACGTTGCATAAATGCAATTTGGTGAATACCCATGCATGCTGAAGGAGCTCAAATGCGGAGTTGATTAGAGGGAGAGGATATTTGTCTTTGACAGTTATGGTGTTCAATTCATGGTAGTCAATACACGGACGCAGAGATCTGTCCTTCTTCCTGACAAAAACAAACCCTGCCCCAAGAGGAGCCGAGGAGGGCTGAATGAGGCCGGCGTTCAGAGAGTCCTTGATATAACTCTCCATCGCCTCTCTCTCCATCCCAGAAATACTGTAGAGCCTGTAGATGGACGGCAGTCACACACCCGGGAGGAGGTCAATGGCACAGTTGTACGAGTGATGAGGAGGCAAAGAGAGCGCTCTCGACTTGTTAGAGACCTCCTCAAGGTCATGATAGACCTTGGGTATGAAGCTGAGCTCCGGCGGCTCTGCCGGAGAGGAGATGGGCAAGGACGGTGAACACTCGGCTAAGACATGATGCCAAACAAAAGGGGCTCCAAGAAGAGATGGAGTTTTGTGCCCAATTAATGATGGGGTTATGCTTCTGGAGCCAAGTTTACCCCAGAACCACCGGGGAGGATGAATTTGGGAGAATAAAGAACGATAAAGTCTCCCGGTAGTTCCCGGAAAGGAGGACGGGGATCAGCGCCGTGCATTCGGGAATAGAAGCCACGTTGCCACCAGATAACGCCATTGTGGGGAGCCTTGAATAACGGAACTGAATTGCATTTAATTCAAGTTTATTTCAAGCAACCATTCCCACAGTCTGCTCCCATTCTTGAGCAGCGAACAAAGAGAGGGAAACACACCAAAGTCCTCACCTTTAAACATTCTCACATCAAGAAATCTCCCTCGCAGGGGAGGTCACACATCTCCATCATAATCCCTTTATTCACATTCATAATCCCTTTATTTACATTACCCCCCCCTCTCTCCTCTCGAGCCTCAGAGGTCAGGGAGTCTTCTGTCCACACCTATTGTCTTCTCTCGCTGTCCTCCGCAGGTGTCCTAGACTCTGCGTCTCCTTCATCGTGAGGTTAAATCACATATGTGCTGTCAGCATATCTCTCATATGTCCAACATGTACATGCACAACTACACAGCCATATAACCCCCCCACCCCCAAACGATGAAGAACGGACTATTCCCTAAAATTCAATAACATCTTACTGACTACTGTATAATCAACATCAACATTCAGTCTGTGCGCCGCCTGGGCTTCAACCGTCTGCCGAATCTGCTGTGAGTTGGCCCCGCCTTGCCTGCGGCGCCTTTCTGCTCCGGCTCTGTTGACTGAGGGAGAGAGTGATTATTTGCCCCCTGCGGGGGCCTGCCTCGTCGAGGCGCCCTCGCGACCGGTACAGACCCGTCCTTCATGACAAAAGCAGGTTTTAGTCTGTCAATACTGACTGTCTCTTTTCTGTCTCCAAAAGTTAGCACAAATTGCTTATCACCTGCCTCCAGCACTCAAAATGGCCCTTCGTAAGGTGGTTTGAGTGTTGCTTTTAGGGCTTCGTGCCTGACAAAAACGAACTCAGCATTTTTCAAAGCTTTGGGGACAAAAACTCGTGGAAAAGCATGATGAACCGGACCCGGAAGCGTGTCTGCTCCCGTGCCAACTAACGGTCCCAGAGCCAGGAGAGGTGGGGGCTCCGGGTGCTCTGGTAAAAACTCGCCTGGCAGCCTAAGAGGTTGTGCGAACACCAGCTCCGCTGGGGAGGCGTCTAAGTCCTCTTTGGGTGCAGAACGCAACCCTAATAAAACCCATGGTAGTTTATTTACCCAATCTGCATCTGTGAGCGACGCTCTGAGTGCTGCCTTCAAAGACCTATGAAAACGCTCGCATAAACCATTAGCCTGAGGGTGGTAAGCCGTAGTGCGGTGAATTTTGGCTCCCAAGCCGTTGGCCATTGCTGACCACAGCTCAGAGACGAATTGAGGTCCTCTATCGGACGTAATGTCCGACGGAACCCCGAAGCGCGCCACCCAAGCCGTTAAAAAAACGCGAGCCACCTCTGCGGCCGTGGTCGTCGCCAGTGGGACCACTTCCGGCCAACGTGTGGTTCGGTCCACCATTGTCAAAAGATGCGTGAACCCCTGTGATGCCGGTAGGGGGCCCACGAGGTCGACGTGCACTTGGTCGAACCTTCTGGCTGGAATGCGAAACGGTCTCTCCTGCGGCGCGGTCACGGTGGCCCGTTCTGCCTCTGCGCGCGGTGGAGTCGTGACCGCACGCGAGAGACAATCTGCTACTACATTGAATTTGCCCGCAACGTGCCTAATGTCAGTGGTAAATTCCGAGATCACGGCCAGCTGCCTCTGCTGCCTGCCTGACCACGGGTCTGAAATTTTGGCCATGGCGTATGTGAGCGGCTTGTGGTCCACATAAGCGGTGAAGCACCGTCCTTCCAGCCAGAACTGGAAATGCCGAATAGCCAAATGCAGCGCCAACAGTTCTCTGTCGAATGTGCTGTATTTTCGCTCGGCCGCGCTTAAGGATTTGCTAAAGAAAGCCAACGGCTACCAAACTCCGGCGACCTGTTGCTCAATAACGGCCCCTATGGCTAAATCTGAAGCGTCTGTCGTCAGCGCGATACGTGCTGCCGGGTCTGGGTGGGCCAGGAGCGCAGTGTCAGCCAAGGCTTTTTTTACCTCTGTGAACGCGCGCTCCCGCTCCGGGGACCATTCGACCGCCTGGGTTGTTTTTTGCTTTTTGAGCGCGGCATATAACGGTTGCATGATTTGAGCTGCGTGGGGCAGGAATCGGTTATAAAAATTCACCATCCCCAAGAATTCCTGCAGTGATTTGACTGTTTGTGGCTGGGGAAAATCCGCTACCGCGCGTACTTTATCTGGTAACGGAACCGCTCCCTCTGGGGAGACGCGGTGACCCAAAAAATCGATCTGCTCGACGCCAAACTGGCACTTGGTTGGGTTAATTATTAAGCCGTGCTCTCCCAGCCTCCTAAAAACTGCTGTGAGGTGCTTTTCGTGTTCGTCCTCTGAAGTACTCGCGACCAAAATGTCGTCGAGGTACACAAACACGAAAGGGAGATCGCGTAACACGGCATCCATCATCCGCTGAAACGTTTGCGCCGCCCCTTTGAGACCAAACGGCATGCGTAAAAATTCGAAAAGTCCGAACAGGGTTATTACCGCTGTTTTAGGAATGTCCTCCGGTTGGACTGGGACTTGGTGATAGCCGCGAACCAGATCAATCTTTGAAAAAATGCGCGCCCCCGCCAGGTGCACCGAAAAGTCCTGAATGTGCGGGATGGGATAACGATCGTGCGCCGTAGCATTGTTTAGCCTGCGGTAATCGCCACACGGTCCCCAGGAGCCATCGGCTTTCGGGACCATGTGCAGCGGCGAAGCCCACGGGCTTTTTGACCTACGAACGATGCCCAGCCTCTCTAGGCTGGCGAACTCCTCGCGCGCTATAGCGAGCTTAACTGCATCCAAGCGCCGAGCCTTTGCAAACACGGGAGGGCCAGATGTAGGGATAAAATGCTCCACCCCGTGTTTCGCGACCGTCGCCGAAAAAGTGGGCACAGTGAGCGCTGGAAATTGGGTGAGGAGTGTGTGAAACTTACCACCTGCTGTAGCGACGTGGGTCTGTACTGGTGGCGGGGGCACTCGAGCTGAACAGGGGAGAGAGTAAAAAGAACTAACAGATTGTGTGAGCACAAAAAATCCGCGCCCAACATGTTGAAACTCACCGCCGCTATTACAAAAGTCCATTCATATGTGCGGCCATGTAAGCATAAAGGCAAGGTCCTTTTCCCGTAGGTGTTGATGCTCGAGCCATTTGCCGCCGTAGCTCCGCTACCGCGGGGTCCAGCCACCCGGTCCGCGTATGTTGGGGTGATGAAGCTCACTTGGGCTCCGGTGTCTATGAGGAACTCTCGTCCGGAGCTCGTATCCGTGATGTAGAGCAGCTTGCTGCCTTCTCCGAGAGTCGAAGCTGCTAGCGACCCCCGGTCTTGCTGTTTCCCGAACTCTTGAAGTTGCAGGGCGGCACGCACCTGCGTGCCCTATCAGCGAACCTCCGATGGTAAAAGCAGAGATCCTCTCCTCCGCTGTGTCGGGGCCGCGCCTCTGCCACCGGACCATTGGCTCCACCTCGTCGCGGCCGTGCTGCCGCCATCGTCAGCCAGCCTGGGTCTGCCGCCTCTGGCTCCCCGCTGTCTTGGGTCGCAGCAGTGGCTGCCTGCCCGCCGCAGGCGTCCAGAATCCCATCTGCTTCCTGGGCCAGCTCCCGGAACTCCTCCGGGGTGTGACACTTCTTGCCGGCCAGCATGCTTCTCGCATGCGTCGGGAGGTTGGAGAGGAAGATGAACTGGAAGAGGAAATCATCGTTGTCCGACCCTCTCAGCTGTATCATATCCTCCATCAGGGCGCTCGGCCTGTGTCCTCCTTGGTCTAGCAAAGACAGGATCCTCCTCGCCCTCACTTCGGCCGAGGGGGTGAAAAACTTAACGAGGGTGGATTTCAGCTTGTCGTACCTGCCGGTAGCGGGTGGCTGCTCCACCAAGCTCTGCACGCACCGAGCTGTGTGGTTATCCAGTTTAGCGATGACGTGGTGGAACATAGTGTCATCCACCGTTACTCCTGCAAGCGCGAACTGCGACTCCGCTTGCAGGAACCATGACCGTGGGTTATCCTGCCAGAAATCAGGCAGCTTGACGGCCATTGCACTCGCCAGAACTGAACTCTGTGAGTCCGGGACCCTGAGACCTTCTCCGGTCATTCTCAACGTCGTCGGTCACCAATTGTGGGGAGCCTTGAATAACGGAACTGAATTGCATTTAATTCAAGTTTATTTCAAGCAACCATTCCCACAGTCTGCTCTCATTCTTGAGCAGCGAACAAAGAGAGGGAAACACACCAAAGTCCTCACCTTTAAACATTCTCACATCAAGAAATCTCCCTCGCAGGGGAGGTCACACATCTCCATCATAATCCCTTTATTCACATTCATAATCCCTTTATTTACATTACTCCCCCCTCTCTCCTCTCGAGCCTCAGAGGTCAGGGAGTCTTCTGTCCACACCTATTGTCTTCTCTCGCTGTCCTCCGCAGGTGTCCTAGACTCTGCGTCTCCTTCATCGTGAGGTTAAATCACATATGTGCTCTCAGCATATCTCTCATATGTCCAACATGTACATGCACAACTACACAGCCATAGCCATGACATTTAATGGAGTGGACAATTTGGTCCTGGAGATGCCTATCTCCCGCACGAGCCGTGAAGAAACAAAATTTTGTTCCGTCCCTGAGTCAATTAATGCCATTACCCTCCTCTCAACCCCTGGCAACTGAATGAGGGCCGAAATGGAGAAGTTACCAGGGGGATGAATAAGAGTCCCGCCCATCAGACCCCCCATGGCTACTGATGGGCTGCGTCTTTTGGCTTCAGGTGGCAGTTGTACAGCTTGTGCTCTAAAGAGCCACAGTTCATACATGCGGCAGCTCTCCTCTGTCGCTGGTGCTCCTCTGGAGCCACATGGGCTCGGCCGAGCACTATCGCTTTGGAGGAAGATTCGGCTCCACCTGCGTCCATAGCCGGGGGAGGTGCACGCGAAATGGGTGGTCCGGAGGGGGTCCAGCACTCCTTCGCGCACTTGGGGTATCGGTTGTCCAGACTGACAGCCTGATCGATGAGACGGTCCAAAGAGGAGGGAACGGTATAAACCGCCAGGTTGTCGCGGAGGTTGGCATGTCGCAGAGGTTGGCATTTAAACCCTGAAGGAAGACGCTGCGTAACGCAACGTCATTCCAGCCAGAGTCCACCACGACAAAATGAAACTCCACAGAGAAGTCGTTGGCAGACTGGTTTCCCTGACGGAGTGACATGAGATGGCTCATGATATTACCCTCACTCTCCGTTTGGTCAAATGTGTGGAAGAATTCGCTAATGAATCTATCAAACGTATAATTAGGACCCTCCGGGCTGTCGAGAATGGACTGAGCCCAACTAAGGGGTCGATCTCGCAGCAGGAGGGTCATGAAATGAATTTTGGACATATCGTCTGGATACTCCCCGCCCACCTGGCCCAAATAAAGCTGAACATGGCAAAGAAATCCCTTACATTTTCCCACCTGCCCCGCGTACGGGGCCGGTGAGGGAACGGAGGTAGTTCGGCGAATAGTGGAAGAAGCAGGGGCAGCAGGTGGGGTGGGAGGACCTGAACCAGACATGTGAACCAGATGATCGGTGACGGTGCTCAGCTGCTGCGTAATCATCTGCAGCTGCTGTGTGAGCACGGTCACCTGCCTCTCTGTGACGTTGAGGCAGTGTGAAGTGGAGTGTTCCGCTGATGCAGCCCCCACTGAGCTCACGTTCTGGTTGGCTCGTTCTGTCATGTTGAGAGAATGATCAGCACACATGCAGGGTGCCACACCAGAGAAAGCACACACACGACACAGAGAAGCCACGTTAAACCACAATTTATTAATCCAAAAGGGGAACACACAGTTAAGGAAAGACGCCACTCGCCAGAGGAGGACTCAGTCTGTAAGAGGGAGACAAAAGCCAGTTAGTATGAGGAGGGAGATTGGGAGAGGGGAATGACAAACTATAACTTACGGGAGCTGAGCAGAGAACCCAACAGAGAGACCCAGCAGGGATAGAAGAACCAGCGGGATGAGGCTGGCAGGGAGTAGGAGAGGAGTGGAGCTGGGTGAGGTGTCTGACCGGGTGGAGATAGGCAGCTGAAACGGTGATGAGGATGATGGAGTAGGTGAGTGCACCACTAATATGGCAGCAACCTGGAAAAGGGAGGAAAAGACGAATTAGACACGATTCCTTTGAATTAGAATATAATGTACTTGCTTGCTTGGAAGGCAGTATACCCAACGAGCCACAACTGAAGCATTCACAAATTGGTCCTTATAAGCACTGGCAAGGCAGAGACAGCAGGTGCGTCCACTCACGCAGGTGTGATGATTACCTGCAAAGCCAGGGAACCTCTCCCAGGAAGGGAGGGGGGCACGCTCACCTGATCATGACACTTAAATGTTTCAGATCATCAAACTAATTTAAATATCAGACAAAGATAACACAAGTAAACACAAAATGCAGTTTTTAAATGAAGTTGTTTATTATTAAGGGTAAAAAAAAATCAAAACCTACAAGGCCCTGTGTGAAAAAGTGATTGCCCCCTAAACCTAATAACTGGTTGAACCATCATTAGCACCAACAACTGCAATCAAGCATTTGCGGTAACTGGCAATGAGTCTTTTACAGCACTGTGGAGGAATTCTGGTCCACTCATCTTTACAGAATTGTTGTAATTCAGCCACATTGGAGAGTTTTTGAGCATGAACCGCCTTTTTAAAGTCAAACCACAGCACCTCAATCAGATTCAGGTCAGGACTTTGACTAGCCCACTCCAAAGTCTTCATTTTGTTTTTCTTAAGACCTTCAGAGGTGGACCCTGTGTGAAAAAGTGATCACCCCCCTCCCCTGTTAAAACATAAATTAACTGTGGGTTATCACATCTTTGGAAAGTTGAGTTCAATTTCTCAAGCCACACAAAGGCCTGATTACTGACACATCTGTTCTCAATCAAGAAATCACTTAAACAGGGCCTGCCTGACTAAGTGAAGTAGCACAAAAGATCCTCAAAAGCTAGACATCATGCTGCGATCCAAAGAAATTCAGGAACAAATGAGAAATAAAGCAAATGAGATCTATCAGTCTGGAAAAGGTTATAAGCCGTTTCTAAAGCTTCAGGACTCCAGCGAACCACAATGGGAACCATTATGTACAAATGGCGAAAACATGGAACAGTGCCAACCAAAATTACCCCAAGAGTGCAGCGACGACTCATCCAAGAGGTCACAAAAAACCCCACAACACCCAAAGAACTGCAGGCCTCACTTGCCTCAGTTAAAGTCAGTATTCATGACCATAAGAAAGAGACTGGGCAAAAATGGCCTGCTTGACAGAGTTCCAAGACGAAAACCACTGCTGAGCAAAAAGAACATAATGGCTCGTCTCAGTTTTGCCAGAAAACCTCTTGATGATCCCCAAGACTTTTGGGAAAATACTCTGTGGACTGACGAGACAAAAGTTGAACTTTTTGGAAGGTGTGTGTCCCATAACATCTGGCGTAAAAGTAGCACAGCATTTCAGAAAAGGAGCATCATACCAACAGTAAAACATTGTGGTGGCAGTGTGATGGTCTGGGGTTGTTTTGCTCCTTGAGGACCTGGAAGACTTGCTGTGGTAAATGGAAGCATGAATTCTGCTGTCGACCAAAAAATCCTGAAGAAGAATGTCTGGCCATCTGTTCGTGACCTCAAGCTGAAGCGCACTTGGGTTCTGCAGCAGGACAATGATCCAAAACACACCAGCAAGTCCACCTCTGAAGGGCTTAAGAAAAACAAAATGAAGACTTTGGAGTGGCCTAGTCAAAGTCCTGACCTGAATCCGATTGAGGTGCTGTGGTTTGACTTTGAAAAGGTGGTTCATGCTCAAAAACTCTCCAGTGTGGCTGAATTACAACAATTCTGTAAAGATGAGTGGACCAGAGTTCCTCCACAGCGCAGTAAAAGACTCATTGCCAGTTACCGCAAATGTTTGATTGCAGTTGTTGGTGCCAATGGTAGCTCAACCAGTTATTAGGTTTAGGGAGCAATCACTTTTTCACACAGGGCCTTGTAGGTTTGGATTTTTTTTCCCCTTAATAATAAACACCTTCATTTAAAAACTGCATTTTGTGTTTACTTGCGTTATCTTTGTCTAATATTTAAATTTGTTTGATGATATGAAACATTTAAGTGTGACATACAAAAAAAAGAGAAATCAGGAAGGGGGCAAACACTTTTTCACACCACTGTACACAATGACTCCATTTCTGCTTGTCCCACTATCACACAGAAGAATAGGAAGGCCAAACCTGTCATGATTTAATACCCACAGGCTCAAACACAGAGCAAGCAACACCAGATGAACACTCAGACTCAGATGGTACGTTCGCACAGTTTATTAAACACAAAAACGCACAACAATGCAAACTTAATGAATACACAAAAAAACACACAAGCAAACAAAAACACACAGCAACACAAACTTAATAAACACAACATACAAGTTGGCACGTTGGAGCAACACACAGCCTGCAACAGATTAAAAAGGGAAATGATTAATACTAAGAATTAGTAAGAAAGCGAGACTATCAAAAGGAAAGAGGAGAGGCTTACTACACAAGCAGAGTGCCCGGCTGTGGACTCCAGCGTGAGATGGTGGTAGCTGGTGGGGAGATTACCAGCGGAGAGGCAGATGAAGAGAGATGGCAGGATGGAGTAGGTGAATGGGTAGACCTGGGTGGAGTAGGAGTTGTCTTGATGAGATGAGTGGTTCAGGTGGGCATGCGCAACCCCAGAGACACATTGCTGAGATGGCAGCAAACTTGAAGAGGAGAAGACACACAAGGTAAGACAACTGGAGAGAAAAAATGGCAAACAACATTAGCATCAGTTGTTTAAGGCAGCAATACCCAACGGTCCAGTGGAGAAGCATTCACAGACTGGCTCTTTTATATGCTGGCAAACGAGGAAGCAGCAGGTGTGTCCAATCACGCAGATGTGCTGATCAGTTCCTGAGTCGGGAAACAGACAGAGGGAAAACACACAGGAGGTAAGGAGAACACGCTCACCTGATCATCACAGTGCCACCACCACCACCACCAAGGGGCGCCTCCTGGCATCCCTCTGGGCTTGTTAGGATGCGCCCGATGGAAAGCCCGAACTGTGCCCTTATTGTGGAAATATGACCCAGGGATCCATAACCTCTCCTCCGGTCCATAACCCTTCCAGTGAACCAGATATTGAAGACCCCGGCCCTGACGACGGACGTCCAGAATCCTCTGGACGGTGTAGGTAGTATTGCCGTTGAGGACCCAGGAAGGAGGAGGAGGGGCTGGTGGATCAGAGTTTAATCCGTGACACATGGAAGGTCGAGTAGATGCTGAGAGTTGGAGATAACTTGAGCCGAACGGTGACATCGTTGATGATGCGTGAGATGGAGTACGGGCCCAGAAAGCGCGGTGAAGACTCCGTCTTCAACGGCACCTGTTTAGCAGACAACCAGACCTTCTGACCCACAGTGTACTTGGGCGCCGGTGCACATCTGCGGTTGGCATAGGGGTAGTGCTGCTCAGATGAACGGAGAAGCACAGCCCAAGTGGAACTCCACAGATGGCGACAGCAACGAGCGTCAGCCTCCACGGATGGCACAGCAATCTCCCTCTCCACCATAGGTAATAATGATGGAGTGCACCCCATAGAAGCTCCAAAGGGCACAAGGCCGGTGGTGGAGGAGATGGCAGTATTATGTGCGTACTCCACCCAGGTCAGGTGGGATCTACAGGTGGTTGGGTTACAGGATGCTACACACCTCAGGGTGGCCTCCAGAGACTGGTTGGCACGCTTGACCTGACCGTTACTTTGAGGATGACAATCAGATGTGAGGCTGACGGTGGTAACCAGGGAACAGCAGAACGCTTTCTAGACCTGTGACATAAATTGTGGACCTCGGTCCGAAACGATGTCCATCGGGATCCCATGCAGACGAATAATGTGGAGAGTGAGGAGGTTGGTGGTCTCGGCAGCAGAGGGTAGTTTGGACAGGGGAACTAAATCGATTGCTTTGGAAAACCGGTCGATGATGGTGAAAATGGCAGTGTTGACTTGTGATGGATGGAGACCCGTAACAAAGTCTATGGCAATGTGAGACCAGGGACTACTAGTGACAGGTAAGGGATGAAGGAGGCCGGCTGGTGGTGAAGAATCTGATTTATTGGTGGCACAGACCTGGCATGCTTTAACATAGTTCTGAACATCCGTTCTGAAAGTCGGCCACCAAAAAACTCATTGCAGCAGTTCTATAGTCTGGGAAATGCCAGGGTGACAGGCAAAAAAACTGGTGTGTCCCCACTGAATAACTTCACTGTGGAGGACAGAGGGGACATAAAGTAGGCTCGCTGGGCCTCCCTCGGGGATGGGTTCGGAGGACTGGGCCTGCCGGACCCTCTGCTCGATTTCCCAAGAGAGGGCTCCTAAAACACAGGAGGAAGGCAGAATAGTCTCCGGAAGAGAAGCAACAGCTGCAGAGAGAGAGGAAGAGGAGTTGTCGGAGGCAAACTGGCGAGAAAGCATCAGGCTTGACATTACAAGACCCCGGACGGTAGGTAATGGAGAGATTAAACCTGAGAAAAAACAAAGCCCACCGGGCTTGATGAGAGTTTAACCATCTGGCAGATCTGAGATATTCTAAGTTTTTGTGATATGTCCAGATTATTACAAGTTGGGTAGCTCCCTCTAGCAAGTGCCTCCATTCCTTCAGCGCTAACTTAATGGCCAACAGCTCCTAGTCTCCTACGTCATAATTCCTCTCGGCTGGGGTCAACCGCCTAGAGAAATATGCACACGGATGAAGCTTCTGATCGGAGCCGGAGCACTGGGAAAGGACAGCACCGACTTCCGAATCAGGCGCATCAACCTCAACCACAAACTGGGATTGAGGGTCGACCTGGGCCAAAATGGGCGTGTCAGTGAAGAGGGCCTTTAATTTCGTTCAGCAGCTTCAGACCATTTACAGCCGTGGACAAAATTGTTGGTACCCCTCTGTTAATGAAAGAAAAACCCACAATGGTCACAGGAATAACTTGAATCTGACAAAAGTGGTAATAAATAAAAATTCTATGAAAATTAACCAATGAAAATCAGACAGTGCTTTTGAATTGTGGTTCAACAAAATTATTTTAAAAAACAAACTCATGAAACAGGCCTGGACAAAAATGATGGTATCCCTAGAAAAGATTGAAAATAATGTGACCATAGGGACATGTTCAACCAAGATGTGTCCTCTAATTAACATCACAGGTGTCTACAAACTTGTAATCAGTCAGTCGGCCTATTTAAAGGGTGACAAGTAGTCACTGTGCTGTTTGGTAACATGGTGTGTACCACACTAAACATGGACCAGAGGAAGCAAAGGAGAGAGTTGTCTCAGAAGTTTGGAAAGAAAATTATAGACAAGCATGTTAAAGGTAAAGGCTATAAGACCATCTCCAAGCAGCTTGATGTTCCTGTGACTACAGTTGTACATATTATTCAGAAATTTAAGATCCACGGGACTGTAGCCAACCTCCCTGGATGTGGCCGCAGGAGGAGACGGATAATACGAATGGTAACAAAAGAGCCCAGAACAACCTCTAAACACATTCATGGTGAACTCCAAGGTCAAGGTACATCAGTGTCAGATCGCACCATCCGTCACTGTTTGAGCCAAAGTGGACTTCATGGGAGACGACGAAGAAGGACACCACTGTTGAAAACAAATCATAAAAAATCCAGACTGCAATTTGCCAAACTGCATGTTGACAAGCCACAAAGCTTCTGGGAGAATGTCCTATGGACAGACGAGACAAAACTGCAACTTTTTGGCAAGGCACATCAGCTCTATGTTCACAGACGCAAAAATGAAGCATAGCAAGAAAAGAACACTGTCCCTACTGTGAAACATGGGGGAGGTTCTGTTATGTTCTGGGGCTGCTTTGCTGCATCTGGCACAGGGTGTCTTGAATCTGTGCAGGGTACAATGAAATCTCAAGACTATCAAGGTATTCTAGAGAGAAATGTGCTGCCCAGTGTCAGACAGCTTGGTCTCAGTCGCAGGTCATGGGTCTTGCAACAGGATAATGACCCAAAACACACAGGTAAAAACACCCAAGAATGGCTAAGAGCGAAACACTGGACTATTCTAAAGTGGCCTTCTATGAGCCCTGATCTAAATCCTATTGAACATCTATGGAAGGAGCTGAAACATGCCATCTGGAGAAGGCACCCTTCAAACCTGAGACAACTGGAGCAGTTTGCTCATGAGGAGTGGGCCAAAATACCTGCTGAGAGGTGCAGAAGTCTCACTGACAGTTACAGAAATTGTTTGATTGCAGTGATTGCCTCAAAAGGTTGTGCAACAAAATATTAAGTTAAGGGTACCATCATTTTTGTCCAGGCCTGTTTCATGAGTTTGTTTTTTAAAATAATTCTGTTGAACCACAATTCAAAAGGATTGTCTGATTTTCATTGGTTAATTTTCGTAGAATTTTTATTTATTACCACTTTTGACAGATTCAAGTTATTTCTGTGACCATTGTGGGTTTTTCTTTCATTAACAGAGGGGTACCAACAATTTTGTCCACGTGTGTAAATGGGATCTTGGTAGAATTGAGCTGAGTTAATGGCAGGGCTACTTTGCTATAATTATGAATAAATTGATGGTAGAAGTTGGCAAAGCCCAGGAAGCGCTGGAGCTGCTTCCTGGACTTGGGGGGTAGGCCAGTCTACCACCGCCTTCACTTTCGCTGGGTCAGCCTTTAATGCACCCTCGGCCACATTAAATCCCAGAAAAGAAGTGGAGCTGGTGCTAGCTAGCACTTGGCCGCCGCCCAGTGCTAATGGGAAACTCGACATACCGGGAACTGTAGCGAAAACGACGCGGGTGCTGGGCTGGAGTTTAAGCGGCGTGCAAGAAATATAAGACAGAATAATAAAGAGCGATGGCAAGAACCAAGCAGACCACCCGTAAAATCTACTGGAGGAAGAAGCCCCCCAGGAGACAGCTAGCCACCAGGGCTGCTCGGAGAGGTGCTCCGGCCACCGGCAGAGTGAAGAGGCCTCGCCGTCACAGGCCCGTGGCTCTGAGAGAGATCCGTCGCTACCAGAAATCCACGGAGCTGCTCATCCGTAAGCTGCCCGTCCAGCGCCTGGTGAGGGAGATCGCTCAGGACTTCAAGACCGTCCTAAGCTTCCTGAGCTTCGCCGTCATGGCTCTGCAGGAGACCAGCGAGGCCCACCTGGTGGGTCTCTTCTTCGCCAAGAGGGTCACCATCATGCCCAAAGACTTCCAGCTGGCCCGCCGCATCCGCGGAGAGAGAGCTTAGACTTTCTGCTGCACATTCACCAACCAACCATAATGCTCTGCACTGTGTGTCTATATATATACATTTATAGTAATATGTACATATGTTTACTAGATGTTCTTGTTTTTTCTTGCCTTCTGATTGTTGCTCTGAGTGTTGCTATCCCTGTGCTGTTGCAATCCTGGAATTTCCCCATTGTGGGACTAATAAAGGCTTATCTTATCTTATCTTAGGTGGTATGCGCTGCGGAGATCGAGTTTGGTGAACACACGCGCCCGCTGAAGCAGCTCGATAGCCAAGTTAAAAAGCGGCAACGGATATTTATCTTTAATGATAATCGCATTCAGCTCACGATAATCACTGCACGGCCGCAGTGACCGGTCTTTCTTCCCTACAAAAAACAATCCAGCACCGGGAGAAGCGAATGATGGATGAATAAGACCGGCGCTCAGAGAGTCTTTGATGTAATGCTCCATCGCCTCCCTCTCCGGCCCAGACAAACTGTAGAGCAAACTGGATGGCAGTCGCTCGCCCGGAAGGAGAACTATAGCGCAATTATAGGACCGATGAGGTGGTAAAGAGAGGGCCCTAGACTTACTAAAGACCTCCCTAAGGTCATGATAGACCTCGGGCACAAGGCTGAGATCCGACGGCTTGGCCGGAGGGGAGGAGATAGGAAGAGTGGGTGAGCATGCGGCTGGGCGGAGGCACAATGAAAGACAAAAGGAACCCCAGAAAGAAATGGAGCCCTGATCCCAGTTAATAATAGGATTATGTTTGCGGAGCCACGGATTCTCCAAAATCACAGGTGTAGATGAGCTAGGTAGGACAAAAAACTGAATAGTTTTGCAGTGATTACTGGACAAAATGATGGAGATGGGCTCGGTTTGGAGGGTAACCGTGGTGAGTCTACAGCCAGAAAGGGCTGAGACGTTTAAAGGTGATGGGAGGTTCCTGGTGGGAATGTTAAATTTTTGGACCAGACCCTGTAGGATGAAATTTTTCTCAGCTCCGGAATCAGTGAGAGCTGAGGTTTTACACTCAGCCCCCAGTAACTGAATGAGGGCCGGAAGTGTAAAACTGTTGGGAGGATTTGGAGAAGATCCGCCCACCAATCCTCCCACGGCTACTGATGGGCCAGAGCTTTTTGGCCGAATTCAGCATTTCGACAGTGCATGTTCAGTAGAACCGCAGTACATACAAGCTCCCACCTTCTTCCAGCGCCGGCGTTCCTCCAGAGTCAGATGAGTTCGACCAAGGACCATTGGCTCTGGTGAGGAAGCCGACTTCGCACGGGGGAAATGGACGCAACGCAGACAAGGAAGCAGAAGCCCTCTGCTCCCTCGCAAGCTCATGATACCGATTGTCCAGGGTTATGGCCTGCTCAATTAGTTCATCCAGAGAGGAGGGATTAGCACAGATAGCCAGTTCATTGCGGAGGTTGGAATTGAGCTTCCAGAGGAAGGCACTGCGTAGAGCAACGTCATTCCATCCGGAGACTGCTGCAACGACCTGGAACTCGACCGAGAAATTGGCAACTGACCAACTTCCCTGCCGGAGTCCCACCGACTGGCTAGCAATATTACCCTCACTCTCTGTATGGTCAAATGCTCGGGTAAATTCCTGCACAAACCAATCATATGTGCAATGGGGCCCTTCCAGACTACTTAAGATGGACTGAGCTCATCTAAGCGCCCGGTCTCATAGTAGCAGGGTCATGAATTGAATTTTGGACAAATCGTCCCTATATTCCCCCACCACCTGCTGGAAATAAAGCCGACAGTGGAGTAGGAACTCTTTACATTCTCCCACCTCCCCCGTGTACAGGGCAGGAGAGGGGATGGAAATGGTCCGACATATTGGAGGAGCTGTCGGAGCAGCAGGTGTAGGGGGAGATGCCACACCAGAAAGCCAGCACAGATGGTCGGTAACCATGGCCAATTGCTGAGTAATAGTTTGTAGTTGTTCGGACAAAAACATAATTTGGCACTCCGTAGCATCTAAACGGGAGAGTGCTGACTCCTCACCCGGTGAAGGCACAAACATAAAAACATTTGAGTGAAAATCCAAATTAAGACACAGATAGGGGCATTAATTGCACATCTCTGGAAGTTATCCTGAAGTAAACAATTCATCTTTTTCTGAGCATCTCAGCCTCAATGCGTTCTGTCATGATTTAATACCCAGAGGCTCAAATGCAGAGCACACAACACCAGATGAACATTCAGACTCAGGTGGTAACGTTCGCACAGTTTATTAAACACAAAAACGCACAACAACTCAAACTTAATGAATACACAGAAAAACACAAGTAAACAAAAACACACAGCAACGCAAACTTAATAAACACAACATACAAGTAGGCACTCTGGAGCAGCACACAGCCTGCAACAGAGGAAAAAGGGAAATGATTAATACTAAGAATTAGTAAGAAAGGGAGAATATCAAAAGGAGAGAGGAGAGGCTTACTACACCAGCAGAGTGCCTGGCTGTGGACTCCAGCGTGAGATGGTGGTAGCTGGTGGGGAGAAAACCAGCGGGAAAGCAGATGAAGGGCGATGGCAGGATGGAGTAGGTGAATGGATAGACATGGGTGGAGTAGGAGTTGTCTTGACAACATGAGTGGTTTAGGTGAGCGTGCAGAGCCCCTGAGACACACTGCTGAGATGGCAGCAAACCTGAAGAGGAGAAGACACACAAGGTAAGGCAACTGGAGAGAAAAAAATGGCAAACAACATTAGCATCAGTTGTTTAAGGCAGCAATGCACAACGGTCCAGCGGAGAAGCATTCACAGACTGGCTCTTTTACATGTTGGCAAATGAAGAAGCAGCAGGTGTGTCCAATCATGGAGGTCTGCTGATCAGCTCCGGAGCTGGGAAACAGACAGAGAGAAAACACACAGGAGGGGAGGGGAGCACGCTCACCTGATCATCACAAACCCTCTGTTTATACTAAAATTATCCAGTCAAAAACACAAAAGAGGTGTTAAGAAAAGCAAAACAGCTTAATGGAGCAAACATCTATTCAAATGATTGTTTAGCCCCCCCAAAAAATGTCAATATTGCTGGGCAATTGAGACAATTAAAGAAGCTTAAAAATATTTTGCTATATGGTTCTGGAACTGCAAAATTTGGGTAAAAGAAAAAGAACGGTCAAATGCTATACAAATAAGAATCATAAAAGAACTAGATAAATACAAATGACTCACTATGTAAAGGGCTATGATTAGCTAATGCTTTTTTGTAATGATTAACATAGCATATATCAGTTAATTTATTGTGTTTATTATTCATTTTTTAGTTTTTCTTTTCTCTCATGGATAATTTGATCAACACATTTGGAGACAATTTACCACAGAGGATTGTTGATTCTGATAACCTAGAACGAAAACATTTGAATACCCTGAACATAACTCAATGGGCATGGAATGTGATAGTGATGCTGAAAACAACTTTTTCTCCAATTTAAATAATGACTGCTGCTATTATACAGATAAATGATTCAATAAGGATATCAAGACAGAACATAGATTATCCATTATTCACTTTAATAGTAGAAGTCTATATGCAAATTTTAATAAAATTAGGGAATATTTAAGACAGTTTTCTCATCCATTTAACATAATGACCATAACGGAAATGTGGATCAATCCTAAGGAGGGATTTTCTTCCATTCCATTCAACTTTGAATTGAATGTATATGAACTGTACGATAAGAACAGAGAGAACAAATGTGGAGGAGGTGTGGCCTTGTACATTGATAAAAAATCTTCACTTCAGAATGGTAGAGATCATGACAACTTCGATTGGTGGTTTACTGGAATGTTTGACTACTGAAATTTGTAGAGGAAAAATGAATGTCTTGGTTAGCTGTATACAATCGTGAAAAAATTAGGACACCCTGTATAAGCCTGTGTGTTTTTTGACATATGGATATTTAATATCAATGTTAAAAAAAAAATGGGAGATTCATGTAATACAACTAAACAATTAAGAATGGATTAAAGACTTATCAGATTTTCTGTAAAATGTAATTCTAAACAAATGGTGAGGAATAAATTAGGACACCCCTCATCTTTCTTAGGACACCCCCACATTCATTCCCACTTAAAATGGCTAAAATAACTGTAAAAAAAAATGCAAATAAAAACAAAAACAAAGTTAGACATAGATATGTTGTGGGATAACCCCCACAACAGACTGGGGCAGGCACAGCAATGTGTGTATTAATGTCTACAGGCACAGCAACGTGTGTATTAATGTCTACAGGCAGCCCCGCTTCTTCTGGTTTTTTCTGGCTCACTACTGTGATGTTAATGTGCCATTCATGCATTGTGTTCATGCTTCCTGTCCTTACTGTGTCTATACACTGATGACAATATGTAGATGTGCCTTGTAACCTCTTTTGTCCTGCAGTTCTGGAGCAGAGGCGTATCCTGGCTAGCAATCTCCTTATTGTTATGTGTGTCTCTCAAATGCAAATGCCCATACCTACTGCTGTGAATACCTTTCATGTATTGTTTGTAGCTGGGTATATAAGCTCACAGAAATCCATGTTCTCTCTCTCACTCTCACTCTGACGACTGCTCATCTGCACACTTTGCTGGAGAGCCTCCGGGCTTGCTCATGGAGCGAGCTCCGTGACGGCGGTATGATAATAAACCTATTTAAAATCTCACTTCGCAGCCTTATTTTTCATGCCGCCGCACTGGTGACCCGACGCTGAAAAAAAACACGCTGCCGGCGAACGCAGCACCCGGCGGTGATGCTCCGACTACAAGCGAACACAGCAGCTCCCTTCTGCTTCAGGGAACCCTCCGGACATCACCCACGACCGGGAAAGCCACAGCAAACTTCATGGTGGTATCTGCACGCCTAGATCGGCACATCCACGCTGGACCGGCCGCTCTCACAGTTTCTATCCATACGAGAGCGCACGCACCTTGTCCTCTCTCCACAACGGCGTCCTCCATGGCCGACGGAGAATGCAGCGCATGGACCTGAACGCACCATGGCCGAGCAAGTGACAAAGATCGTCTCCTCCCTCTCACCGCTCCAACGCATCTGCACGAGCCCGAGGGACAAAGATCGTCTACTTCCTTTCACCGCTCCAACACAATGAACAGGGATGATTAAGCTCCCTGACCCTGGTTCTCCTCTCCAACTGGCCCACCCACGCACAGAGCCCCGGCACACGCACCGGGGAGTTACGAGGACGGCACACCACGCACGGGACGCATACGGCTCTACAGACCCCCATCCTCCTTCGCCGCTGCACACAGGCCCTTCAGGGTTGCTCGTACACCTGAGGCACGCACGCAGCTTGCTCACTGGATCTTCTTATGGTCTTAGCCATGGCGCACAACGGGAATTCAGCAGTCTGCGGTCCCCGAAGGCTTTAAGGTTGTGCCCGCACCTAAAGTCAACACGCCAAGTCCCTTTGCTTTTGTTTTTTTCTTACAGCTGCCCCTGTTTTTCTTCATGGCCGCTGTTTATCCTCGCTGCTTCCTTTTTCTTCACGGCCACTATTAATCCTTGCAGGACTTAATCGCGAGAGGAGCCAGTTACTAATTTTTCTTCTTGTGGATCTCCACGCGTTCAACGGTACAGCCCCTCGACATCGCGGATCCACAAGCAATTTTTGCGCGGCCCAGACGATTTCGCCGTCCAGGGCCGGCATTTACTACCCCCCACCCCCTCCACCTCTGCCTGCACAGAACTTTCCCTGCTCTCTGCCAAAGCCGGACTATCGAGGCCTCGGCCACCTGCCGAGCCCTCTGGGGGGGAGCGTGTGGGATAACCCCCACAACAGACTGGGGCAGGCACAGCAATGTGTGTATTAATGTCTACAGGCAGCCCCACTTCTTCTGGTTTTTTCCGGCTCACTACTGTGATGTTAATGTGCCATTCATGCATTGTGTTCATGCTTCCTGTCCTTACTGTGTCTATACACTGATGACAATATGTAGATATGCCTTGTAACCTCTTTTGTCCTGCAGTTCTGGAGCAGGGGCGTATCCTGGCTAGCAATCTCCTTATTGTTATGTGTGTCTCTCAAATGCAAATGCCCATACCTACTGCTGTGAATACCTTTCATGTATTGTTTGTAGCTGGGTATATAAGCTCACGGAAATCCATGTTCTCTCTCTCACTCTCACTCTGACGACTGCTCATCTGCACACTTTGCTGAAGAGCCTCTGGGCTCGCTCATGGAGCGAGCTCCGTGACGGCGGTATGATAATAAACCTATTTAAAACCTCACTTCGCTGCCTTATTTTATCATCCGCCGCATATGTGAACATTTCTTAATAAATAACTGAATATTTAATAGGGTGTCCTAATTTTTTCACATGACTGTACGTATACAGAACACCTGGGTCACAAATTGAAATTTTTAAGGACTGGATAGAAGAAACATTCACTGGATCACATCAAAAGATTATGTTCATTTGCAGTGACTTCAATATAGATCTGTTAAACCAAAATAACCATAAACCCACTGAAGAATTTATGAATACAATGTATGGTTTAGGTCTTTATTGTAAGATCACCAGACCCAGCAGAATAACATCTCATTGTGCTACACTCATTGATAACATCTTTCAAATAATATGGATAATAACACAAAAAGTGGATTATTAATCAACAATATTAGTGACTACCTGCCATTATTCACAGTTTTTGACAATGATTACAGGAAAGAAAAACAAGAAACAACATTTATGTACAGATGAGTGAGCACTGAAGAATCATTGGATGCTCTAAAAAATGATCTAGCAAAACAGAATTGGGAAGAACTATATAATGAAAAAGACATGGACAAAGCATATGAAATATTTTTAAGAATATTTAAGTTATTATATGATAAAAAATTGTCCAATTACAAAAAAAATCAATAAGAAACAAAAATATCCACACAGTCCATGGATCACCAAGGGATTAAAAAATGCCTGCAAAAAGAAAAATATGTTGTATAGAGAATTCATAAGATATAGAACTAAGGGGGTAGAAAACAGATATAAAAAAAAATGAAAATAAGTTAACCAATATTATGAGAATAAGTAAAAAGGAATACTACAGTAAATTAAAAAAAATAAAAATAAAATTAAAGGTATTCAAAGATTCAAGATTCAAAGATTTTACTGTATTTGTCAATACTACTATACACACAAGACATACAGGAGAATTGAAATGGTGTTTCTCTCTTTCTTCAGTGGTGTGCACAATATAAAAAAGCAAAAAACAACAGCAGTCTATGTACAGTAATGCAACCTATGGTGCAAATGGCGACAAGAGATAGACCCAGACCTCCCATAGTGCAAATAGAGATAAACAATTTACGATGATGAAACCCAGCAATCCTATATACAGAAAACTAGAGATGTAATACCCATAGTTCAGAATCAGAATCAGAATAAACTTTATTGCCAAGCATGTAAAAAAACACACGAGGAACTTGACTTGACATTGGTGCGCATGAGCGCGACACAACGACACGGCAGCCATAATAGGCGCCTCATCAAACAGAGATAGATAAGAAAGGGAGGGGAGGGGAGGGAACAACACAAGGGGGGAGGAGAGAAAAAAAACTTCGTTATCAGAATACAGCTTATTTTTAAGCAGATTATGATTACAATGAAAAAAAAATCTCTCAATAGCACAGAGCAACAATCAACCACAAAAAACCAAAAAGACCAAAAGTCAGAGAGAATCAGTGAATGGATGGGTGTAATTCAGTATTATGAATCAGTGTGTTCGTGTATGTTGAATGCAGGTGGGTGTTTATCAGTTACTGGAGGCAGCAAAATCTCTCCCAGCCGAGATGTTATGTCTTAGTGTCTGAAACTCGGAAGCATGTCCTTGAGGCATGGCAGATGGAAATTTCCTGAGCCAGTCACATGTCAATGAGAGTTCAGATGCAGTCCCAGTATGTTTATGAAAGAGAAGCACAATCTTCTGTTTTGTCTTAAACCAGGAGGAAAATAGACAACAGGGCGAATTCAAGGTCTGATAGACACAGATCACTCAGAGCATAGAATTTTACACCTCCAGCAATCCTGTGTTCATAATTTCCATACATAGGCTTTAAATCCATTCCTTGGAGGCACCAAAGACGACTCCAGATGTTTCCCTTCTAGAACATGGGTAAACATGTCCGGTAGGGTCCATCCCTCTACAATGCATGCAGGTGGTAATTTCCATGTTATCATTGCCGATAGTTAGTGCTCTCCCCCGTCTAGTCGAATTGTTGAGAAGCAGCTATGCCGGGACCACTTTTAATTAGCTCTTCCAGTTAATTTTTCGATACACCAGGAAAAACTCCAGAGCCAATCAGCAGAAAATCCTGTGATCCTAGCCAAACCAGGTAGATGTTTCCACATCCTCAGTCGAATCATGCAGACACATGCATTCCAATCCATGGGTCTCTCCATAGGGGCTCCCCCTGGCCCGAATTTATATAAAATGTTGTTAATCTTATTAAAGCCGCTCACCAAATCCATTCTTTTCGTTTGGTTCAAGATTCAGCCAGAAGACAGCGACGCAGACAAGACAGCAAGCTGGGATTCTCAGTTAGGGAGGGAAGGAGGGTAAAAGGGAGCAAAGAAAAAGGCGTCTGTTCTCTCTGAAGGGCAGAAGCTATAGTTATAGTTCAGTACGGTAGTCTAGGTGCAGATAAAAAAAAAAAAAAAAATCCAAGATGGCGCCGCGGATGGCAGCCACTGGCTTCTGCTCTCTGATGTTTTTGATAATTTTGTGTGTTTTTTTGGACTTCTGCTCTTCTGTCCGAGTCACCTATTCAAGGGAGGAACTACTTTCACTCAGACTACCTCCCAATGCAACTTCTCCGCCAGTTTCTGCTGCTGATCTGAAGTTTTTTCAGTCAATCTTAGCTGTGGGAGCAGCGGCTATTGGCGCTGGCCGGAAACGAAGGCGGCGTGGTAAACGTGCTGGTGCGCTAGTCAGGTTGAAGAAACGAGGATTTCGCACGCCGCTCCCATCGATCCATCTGGCAAATATCCGCTCTTTGGCGAACAAAATGGATGAACTGCTGCTCCTGACTCACAAAAACCGGGATTTTAGCAGATCTGGCGCCCTTTGTTTCATGGAGTCCTGGCTGAGTGAACATATCCCGGACAGCGCGGTGCGCCTGGACGGATTCCAGCTGTTTCGCGCTGATCGCAGCCGAGAATTCTCTGGAAAGACTAAGGGTGGTGGAATCTGCTTCTACATAAACGAAGGTTGGTGTACTGATGTCACAGTGTTGAAGAAGTTTTGTAGCCCTAACCTAGAGTCACTGTTCATAAACTGTAAACCCTTTTATTCACCGCGAGAGTTCTCCTCGTTTATTCTGGTCGGAATTTATATCCCGCCTGCTGCTTGTACAACGGAGGCACTGCAGCACCTCGCTGACCAGATAGTAGACGTGGAGGAAAAACATCCAGACTCTCTGCTTATCATTCTGGGTGATTTCAATAGAGCTAATCTCACAAATGAGCTTCCTAAATACAGACAGCATATTAAATGTCCCACCGGGGACACAAATACACTTGACCACTGTTACACAGTTTTAAGAAACGCCTATCATGCCGTCCCCCGTGCAGCTCTGGGTTTTTCTGACCACTGTCTGCTCCATCTTATTCCAACATACAGACAGAAACTAAAAACTTCCAAGTCTGTTGTAAGGACTGTGAAGAAATGGACTGAGGAATCAAAGCTGGAGTTACAAGCCTGCTTTGACTGTACAGATTGGAGTGTTTTTGAAGCTGCAGCCATTAACCTAAATGAACTCACTGACACTGTGACGTCATACATCTGTTTCTGCGAGGACATGTGTGTGCAGACCAAGACCTTCTGCACATACAACAACAATAAACCCTGGTTCATTCCTAAACTGAAGCAGCTACGTCAGACCAAGGAGGAGGCCTACAGGACTGGTGACTGGACTCTGTACAAGCGGGCCAGAAACATGCTGACAAAGGAGATCAGGCTTGCTAAGAGAGCTACAGTGTGAAGTTACAAAAAAACTTCTCAGCCAACAACTCTGCTTCTGTCTGGAGAGGCCTACGGAATATCACCAACTACAGGAGACCAACCCCCACCCTGTGGAAAACCTCCAGCTGGCTAACGACCTAAACAGCTTTTACTGCAGGTTTGAAAAGAACCTACAGTTCTCACCTCCCACCCACACAAAAGGATTATCTGCAGCCCCAGGAACTCCATCCCTCCTCCACTCTGACCTCCCACCAGCACTAACGATATGTGAAGAGGAGGTGCGCCGGGTCTTTCAGAGACAAAAGATCAAGAAGGCTGCAGGACCTGATGGTGTGTCTCCGTCCTGCCTGAGAGTCTGCTCCAACGAGTTGGCCCCCATCTTCACCCGGATCTTTAACAGATCACTGGAGCTGCGTGAAGTGCCTTCCTGCTTCAAACGCTCCATCATCATTCCAGTTCCCAAGAAACCCTCTGTTACAGGATTAAACAACTACAGACCTGTTGCCCTGACCTCTGTGGTCATGAAATCCTTGGAGAGATTGGTGCTGAACCACCTGAAGGTCATCACAGGCCCCCTGATGGACCCACTGCAGTTTGCCTACCGGTCAAACAGGTCAGTGGATGATGCAGTGAATATGGGACTACACTACATCCTGCAACACCTCGACTCCCCAGGGACGTACGCCAGGATCCTGTTTGTCGACTTCAGCTCAGCGTTCAACACCATCATCCCAGGCATTCTTCATCAGAAACTCCTCCAGCTCAAGGTGCCCCCCTCCACCTGCCAGTGGATCTCCAGCTTTCTGACTGACAGGTGGCAACAAGTGAAGCTAGGGAGATTTACATCCAGCTCCCGAAAAATTAGTACTGGCGCCCCCCAAGGATGTGTCCTTTCCCCACTGCTCTTCTCCCTCTACTCCAACGACTGCACCTCAGAGGACCCTTCGGTGAAGCTCCTGAAGTTTGCGGACGACACCACAATCATCAGTTTGATCTGGGATGATGATGAGTCTGCATACAGGTGGGAGGTGGAGCAGCTGATCCTCTGGTGCAGCCAGAACCATCTTGAACTTAATCCAGCCAAAACGGTGGAAATGACTGTGGATTTCAGGCGACACCCCCCTTCATTCCCCCCACTCACCATCCTCAACAGCACAGTGTCCACTGTGGACTCCTTCAAGTTTCTGGGTACCACAATCTCCCGGAACCTGAAGTGGTCCTCCCATATAGACACTGTCCGGAAAAAGGCCCAGCAGAGGTTGTTTTTTCTGCGTCAGCTCAAGAAGTTTGATTTGAGATTGAGATTGAGATTGAGATTCAACTTTATTGTCATTACACATGTATGAATACAAGGTAACGAAACGTGACTTGGCATTTGGGCACGCTCTGCAGAGCGCATCCAAGGCCGGAGCAGCCGCTAGGCGCCAGTCATATTGATTTGCCTCAGGAGCTGCTGGTTGTCTTCTACACCGCCATCATCCAATCTGTCCTCTGCTTTTCCATCACTGTCTGGCTTGGATCTGCCACTAAACAGGACAAGACCAGACTGCAGCAGATCGTTAAGTCTGCAGAGAGGATCATTGGTACCGACCTACCCTCCATTGAGAACTTACATCGGTCCATAACCAGGAAACGGGCGGGAAACATCTGTGCTGACCCATCACACCCCGGCCACAAACTGTTTGAACTTCTATCTTCTGGTCGTCGTTACAGATCACTGAAGGTCAAAAGGTCAAAACCTTCAGAGAGAGCAGTCGCATTTTTTTTCCTCCCTCCTCCTATCCTGCCTTCCTGACCTAATCCCAGCTTGCTGCGTCTGAGTGAGTGTCTGTGCCGTCTCACCATCTTGCTGATCTCAACCCAAATGGAAAATACGGAAAATGGATATAAGCTGGGCTTTAAACGCAATTGACACCACCTTTTCAAACAGAAAATTGGGCCCGGGGGAGCCCAAATGTGGAGAGACCCATGGATTGGAACTCATGTGTCTGTGTGATTTGACTGAGGATGTGGAAAAACATCTACCTGTTTTGGCTTTACGATCACAGGATTTCTGCCGATTGGGCTTTGGAGTCCTCCTGGTGTATCGAAAATTTAACTGGAGGAGCTAATCAAAATGCGGACCCGGCGGAGCTGCTTCTCAATAATTCGACCAGATGGGGAGTGCACGAAATAGCGGCAAATGACCAACATGGAATTTACCATCTGCATGCACTGTAGAGAGATGGACTCTACCGGACAAGTTCATCTGTGTTTAGAAGGGGAAACATCTGGAGTCGCTTCGTGTTCTCCAGGGAATGATATGAATTTAAAGCCAGTGAATGTTAATTTGAATTGTAAGCTCAGAATATGACAATAGGGAAATCCTATACTCTGAGCAGATTCGGCCTTGATCGGCGCCCCTGGATAACTCACTCCTCCAGAGTTGAGATAAGCGGATGTGTCAGCTGGCTCGCTAACCCAAACACCGCTGCTGTGCAATAAACAGAACTCTTCAGGGACAGCGTTCATGAACTATAACATCTATCGTTGCCTAGGAGACTATTTGTTGTGCTCCAGTAACTGATACACTCAACACTGCACACACACTGATATCATCATACTGATATACATACACTGCTCTCCCCCTGCTGTGTGATTTGTCTACTAAATGTCTGCTAAATAAGCATTGAGGGTTTTTTTGCCTGCAATCAAAATTTCGCTTACTTACTTAAGCGTCAATTTGATAAAACATGTTTTTTTCTCTCGCCTACTGTGTCATATCCTCTCTTTTTCTTTTTTTTCTCTTTCTTCTTTATGACTGGCGCCTAGCGGCTGCCCCGGCCTTGGATGCGCTCTGCAGAGCGTGCCCAAATGCCAAGTCACGTTTCGTTACCTTGTATTCATACATGTGTAATGACAATAAAGTTGAATCTCATCAATCTCATCTCACCCGTCACAGGAACAGTTTCTTTCCTCAAGCCATCACTCTGATGAACTCCTAACATTCACCTAGTCCTACCTGTTGCTGTACTCATGACTTTTCATCCATTATTACATTGCACATAACTCTCACACTGCTTTTTACTTCATTCACATTATATCACTGAATCTGAGTTCACATTGAAATACTGTGTGACTGTATATTTTTTCATATATTTCTGCAAAGTGTGGTTAGTCTGAGTAAATAACTGCATATATTCCTGTATATATTTGCATCATTTTATAGAAACGTGGACAGACTGTAATTTACTGTACATACTCTGTTGTCATTGAATCCTTATTTAAATCCTCCACCTGAACAACAAGAGCAAGTTTTTAGCCAAAGTCAAATTCCTTGTATGTGTTGTGCATACTTGGCCAATAAAGCTGATTCTGATTCTGATTCTGATTCTGAGATAGTAACAGATAGAACTGCACATAATCAGTGTTGCAATGACGGACAGACAGCAGCAGGTACGGCATTTGTGCAAATGGTTGCAGTTAAAGTGCAGAGACATACAGTAGCAAATGTATGACTGCTGGTGTGCTAGTCTTTCTGTGCCAACAGCTGAGGTAGTTATGGTGCAGGTGAGTGCGTTACAGTGTGGGGGGAGGGGGGAGTGGATAAAGTTCAGGGTCCTGATGGCCTGATTAACAAAGCTGTTTAGCAGTCTTTTGGAGTGGGCCCGGAGGCTCCAGTACCTTTTCCCCAAGGGCAGGGGGCTGAAGAGGGAGTGTGAGGGGTAGGAGGTGTCACCTGTGATGCTGATGGCTCTGCGGGTGAGGTGAGAGAGGTAGATGTCTGAGAGGGGCCACAGAGAGGCACCAATGATCTTGCTGGCTGATTTCACTGTGCATTGAAGTGTCTTCCAGCAGGAGGCGGTGCAGCTTCCATACCACACCATGATGCAGCTGGTGAGGATGCTCTCAATGGTGCCTCAGTAGAATGAGCACATAATGGGGGTGGGACTCATGCTCTCCTCAGTTTGCAGAGGAAATGGAGGTGAGTTTGAGCCTTCTTGGCCAGTGATGTGGTGTTGTTGGACCAGGAGAGGTCCTCGGAGATGTGCGCCCCCAGGAACTTGGTGCTGCTCACCCTCTCCACAGCTGCACCATCGATGATCAGAGGGGGGTGCTGTGTGTGAAATCGACCACAATCTCCTTGGTTTTTCCCGCGTTCAGGAAGAGGTTATTGTCTTTACACCACTGGACCAGTTGGCTCACCTCATTTCTGTAGTTGGCCTCCTCGTTGTTGGTGATGAGGCCCACCACCGTCATGTCATCCACAAACTTGATGATGTGGTTGGTGTTGTAGGCTGGTACACAGTCATGGGTCAGCAGGGTGAAGAACAGCGAGCTGAGCACGCACTTGTGGGGCCCCTGTGCTCAGTGTGATGATCTGAGAGGTGTTGCTGCCAAGCCGCACATTCTGTGGCCTTTCTGTGAGAAAGTCCAGCACCCAGTTACAGAGAGGTTTTGAGTCTCAAGTGTCTGAGTTTTTGTATCAGGTGCTGGGGGATGATTGTGTTGAATGCTGAACTGAAGTCCAAGAACAGCATTCACACGTAGGAGTTCTTTTGAGTCCAGGTAGGTGAAGGCTGGATGGAGAGCAGCAGCGATGGCATCTGCTGTGGATCTGTTTGACCTGTATGCAATGGGAGGGGTCGTGGGAGGGAGGCAGGATGGACTTGATGTTCTTCATGACTAGCCGCTCAAAGTACTTCATTATAATGGGAGTCAGTGCTACGGGCCTGTAATCATTGTAGCTGCATGGGACGGGCTTCTTTGGGATTGGTATTATGGTGGCAGTTTTGAAAAATGTGGGGACAACAGCTTGAGTCAGAGAGATGTTGAAGATGTCGGCCAGGACATTCTTGAGCTCCTCTGCACAGTCCTCCAGGACGTGACCCGGTATGTTGTCTGGACCAGCTGCCTTGCGTGGGTTGATCCTGCAGTGTCCTCTTCACGCTAGCCTGATCCAGACTCATGGCCTGCTCTTCTGGAGGAGGAGTGGTCTTCTGTGCTGATGTGCTGTTTTGTGCTTCAAAGTGGCCGAAGAAGTTGTTTATGTTGTTGAGCAGTGTGGTGTCACTTGCACAGGTCTGAGGTGGAGGTTCATAGTTGGTGAAGGTCTGTATGCCACGCCAGAGGGAACGTTCATCTCTGGTGTTGTTGAAGTGGCTGAATATTTTCTTGCTGTACTGTTGTTTTGTCTCCTTGATGCCACGGGACAGGTTGTTCCTAGCTGTTGTTAGTCCTGCAGTGTTGCAGGCCCTGAAAAAGTAATTTGAAAAGGTGACAGACAAGATAATTATCCTCAATATTATACAGATAATGATATAAATATTAATAATATAAATGATGCAGTAAATAGATTCAATGAATTCTTTGTAAATATTGGACCAAAATTAGCAGAAAAAAATCCCTGATCTATTCATATCTGAAAAGGGGAATAGTAAATTAATCAAAAAAATCCAAATTCAATGTTTTTAAAAGCAGTGACAGAGATGGAAATTATTGAGATTGTACATAAATTCAAAATTAAAGTTTCAATCGACTGAGATGACAGTGACATGGTAACTGTTAAAGAAGTTATTAAGGAAATTGTTAAACCACTGAAACACATTTGCAACTTATCGTTCCAAACTGGTACAATTCCAAGTAAAATGAAAATAGCTAAAGTCATACCTCTATACGAAACTGGAAACAAACACCACTTCACAAATTACAGGCCTGTTTCTCTTCTGGCCCAATTCTCAAAAATACTGGAAAAACTCTATAATGACAGATTAGACAAGTTCGTAGCTAAATACAAATTACTTACAGATAGCCAATATGGATTTAGAACCAACCACTCTACATCAGCGGCTTTGATGGATGTTATAGAAGAAATTACTAATTCTATAGACAGAAAGAAATTTGTGGCGGGAGTATTTATTGATTTGAAAAAAGCATTTGATAAATTAAACCACGAAATATTATTTAATAAATTGGAAAGATATGGACTTAGGGGAGTGGTATTAAATTGGCTCAGAAACTATTTAAAAAACAGACAACAATTTGTGAAAATGGGACAATATAAATCTGAGAGTTTGGACATTTTTTGTGGTGTACCCCAAGGTCAGTGTTGGGACCTAAACTTCATTTTATATATTAATGATATTTGTAATGTTTCTGAACTGTTGAAGATTGTGATGTTTGCAGATGATACAACTGTTCTGGGTACTGGTGAGGATCTAGAGCAACTTTTGAATATAACACTACCAAATTCAGTAAAATAAAAGAATGGTTTAATAAAAATAAATTATCATTAAATCTGAGCAAAACAAAGTTCATGTTATTTGGAAATGGTAAGACAAACATTCAAGCAAAGATACAGATAGATAACATCAATATTGAAATTTTTAGGTGTGATTATAGATGAAAAAATTTGCTGGAAACCTCACATTAAATACGTACAAGCTAAACTGTCCAGAAGTATTTCAGCCATGAGCAGAACAAAACACATACTGGATCAGAGATCACTCCATACTCTGTATTGTTCACTGGTTTTACCATATTTAAATAACTGTTCAGAAGTTTGCAGAAATACATATAAAAGTTCATTACAGCCACTCATTATTTTACACAAAAGAGCAATAAGAATCATTCATGGTGCTGGTTTCTGTGATCACATAAATGGCTTATTTTTACAGTCTGAAAGTTTGAAATTCTTTGATCTGGTGGAATATAAAACTGCCATAATAAAGTACAAAGTAAGGAACAATTTACAGCCAGCTAACATCCAAAACATGTTCGTTGAAAGACAAAAGTGTTATCATTTAAGGAGGAGTTACTTCTAAAAACAGTGGGTGCACAAACAACTAAGAGAAGTTTTTGTGTTTCAGTTTGTGGGGTTAAATTATGGAATGGCTTCAGTATGACGTTAAAACAACGTCCAAACATTATGAGTTTTAAAAAAGTATAAAAACGAGAAATTAGATAAATATAGGGAGGAAGATGGCTCTATTGGTCACTGGGGTTGGTTGGGTGAGAGTCTAGGAGTCACTAGTGGAGTGTATGATAAGTGGGAAGTTGTTTACTTGTTGTGTTTCATTTTTGAATTTCTATTATAAGATTTTGTAATGCATGTTGAGATATGTTCATTGGTATCTTTACTCATTGGGTTTTCATTTGCTGATGTGGCAGTGTGTCTATGTACGTGTGTACAGTGTGGGCAGCACGGTGGTGCAGTGGTTAGCACTGTTGCCTTACAGCTAGAAGGTTCCTGGTTCAAATCCCCAGGTTGGCAGGGGTTGGAACCTTTCTGTGTGGAGTTTACATGTGCTGCGTGGGTTTACTCCGGGGGCTCCGGTTTCCTCCCACAATCCAAAGACATGCATGTTAGGTTAACTGGCTGTTCTAAATTGTCCCTAGATATCTGTTTCCTATAGGCCCTTAGAATAGAGGGTTAGTGAAAGCGCTTTGAGTGGTCTTTGTGACTAGAAAAGTGCTATATAAGTGCAGGTTAGTTAGTATATATGTGCAAAAAGGGACAGGATAGGCTTTGGGCTTCAATCTTGTTCCTTTTCAGACTGTAATTTTGTTTTATTCTTGTTTTTAATTTTGTTTGAAATAAATGGCATCAATAAAGCCCTCTGGTGTTGGTGGTGTGAATTGATTACATAGCCCCTCTATTGTAGACCAGGGTGGCCCTGAGTGTTGGCAGCCAGGTAATTGCCGTCACTTGCTCCTGATAACCTGTTGGACATAAATAGGGGAGGAGGAGAATAGTCCAGCATAGGACCATTCCAGCTCATTGTTAGCAAGCAGCAGAGAGACCACCCTGACGCAGTCCACATAATTGCAGGGGATTTTAACAAAGCTTTGTAGTGAAATAAAAGGGTTTTATAGGTAATTTAATGTTGGTACACATATTAGTGTAAATATGAATGTGAGTAGGAATGAAGATTTACTTTCATCACACTCAGTTCCTCGTTAGGGCACCATCCATGTTTTATAGAGGTGGAAACTCTTATGTACAAAGACTTACGCTTAAGAATTTGGCAATTTGTAAGTTAAGTCTTAGTTAATAATCCTATTGAAAATATCTGATCAGTCTCATAATAAACCCTTGTGTGAGTTCTTGTCTCTGATGATCAAGAAGATGGACATGAAATCAAACAATAACTCCCATATGTCTTTCAATGATTTAATAAGGAACGTCAGAATAAGTTAACATATTTGCATAACTTTAAAACAGAGAATTTACATGTATCATGGGCATCATAGACTGTTACTGAGTTACTTATGAATCAAGCATTTGTGGAATCACATGAAGCATAGTTTAATTTGTCAGTATACTGGAAATTGCAAAACCATAAAATAGCATTGGTTGAGAAAAGTGGATGTGGTTTTATGAAGAAAATGATAATTAACTTTATATAAAAAAAATGTGAAAATTTGTTTTACTCTGAAAAAGAACGTAGATTACTGAAAGACAACATGCATTTTGAGATTCTGATGGGTGTTTGCATAAAATTAGATTCAAAGAACTTATACCAGGAATATTCTGAAGACAAGTGTAAATCCTTCTTTCTTCCTGCCCTTCAGAGAGAACAGTCGCTTTTTCCTCTGCTCCCTCTTTCACCCTCCTCCACCCTTCCTAACTGAGAATCCCAGCTTGCTGTCTTGTCTGCGTCGCTGTTCTTCTGGTTGAATCTTGATCCAAATGAAAAAAATGGATTTGGTGATCGGCTTTAATAAAATTAACAACTTTTTACATAAATTTGGGCCAGGGGGAACCCCTATGGAGAGACCCATGGATTGGAACACATGTGTCTGCATGATTCGACTGATGATGTGGAAACATCTATCTGGTTTGGCACGATCACAGGATTTTTCTGCTGATTGGCTCTGGAGTTTTCCTGGTGTATCGAAAATTTAACTAGAAGAGCTAATCAAAGCGGTCCCGGCGTAGCTGCTTCTTCAACAATTCGACTAGACGGGGGAGAGCACTAACTAACGGCAAGACTAACATGGAAATTACCATCTGGCATGCACTGTAGAGGGATGGACTCTGCCGGACATGCTTCCCATGTTTAGAAGGGAAACATCTGGAGTCGTTTTGGTGCCCTCCAAGAATGGATTTAAAGCCTATGTATGGAAATTATGAACACAGGATTGCAAGAGCTGTAAATTCTATGCTCTGAGTGATCTGTGTTATCAGACCTTGAATTCGGTGCCCTGTTGACTATTTTCCTCCTGGATTAAGACAAAACAGAAGATTGTGCTTCTCTTCATAAACATTCTGGTGTGCTGCAATCTGAACTCTCAAGGACAATGACTGGCTCAGGAAATTTCCATCTGCCATGCCTCAAGGACATGCTTCCGAGTTTCAGACACTAAGACATAACATCTCGGCTGGGAGAGATTTGCTGCCTCCAGTAACTGATAAACACCCACCTGCATTCAACATACACAAACACACTACATCCATTCATTCACTGATCCTCTCTGACTTTTGGTTTTGTTGTCTGCTAAATGTGCATTGAGGTTTTTTTTTTCCTGCAATCAAAATTTCGCTCACTAACTGAGCGCCATTTTGATAAACATGTTTTTTTTTCTCTCGCCTACTGTGTCATTCCATATCCCTTCCCTTTTTCTTTCTTTATCACCACTATGACTGGCGCCTAGCGGCTGCCCCGGCCTTGGATGCGCTCTGCAGAGCGTGCCCAAATGCCAAGTCACGTTTCGTTACCTTGTATTCATACATGTGTAATGACAATAAAGTTGAATCTCATCTCATCTCATCTCAAATTACATAACAGGCCGTCAGCCGCAGAAACTTTGCATCCCAATGGGTAGCAGGTGGGCCCACTGGATTCTGTTTCACTGGAACAGTGTGGGTCTGTGGGGAGACTCCACACCACTGTTAGAGCCTCCTCCCAGGATCACAAAGGCTGGTCTCCAGCAAACTGGGCGAGGTCCTCTCTTATGCACTGAAGAAGGAATTGGTTTATTGTGCAAAGTCTCATCAGAAAGTCAAATTACATCACAAACTCGTTTCTTCCGATGTTGGCGGTTTAAATGAGTTGGTTTAAGCTTTTAAAAAAAAATTAAACAAAACCTTCTTGCACAATGATTTAAAGAAAAAGAATAAAATAAGAAAAATGAATTTTAAAGAAAAGAAACAGGATTTACACAGAGCATGACAGGCTCTGGGCCCTTTTTAAAAAGATTGGAGAAATTGGAGGAGCAGAGAAAGCTGCTCACAGCTTTGGCCAACCACACTCGAGCAGACTGAACAAAGCGCAATAAAACTTAAGTTTTCTCTAGTGTTGCAGGGTGGTCCCAAAACTTCATGAGACCTGAGGTGGCCCAATTATATTTGAGCTTCTTCCAACAAGGATCATAAACTCGACCTAAAAAGGGAAATGCAATGAAGCTTTGAACTCTATTGGTCAGTTAAAGTGCAGCTATGGTCTCCTGAAGAATGAGGAGGGGAAGAGACATTTGATCTGGGAAGTGAGACCCCCTTTTAAGACACATTTGCTGAAAAAAGCATAAATTCCTTAAACTTTAGTGACTAAGATATTCTACTCAATAAAGGAGCATAAAATGCATCTACATCTACTGTAATTAACTTGTGATAATAAGCATGCAAACATTAATTTCTTCGTGAAAATAGCAGAACATATCACAATCATATCAAATCTCATCGTATCAATAAAAGCATTTGAAACCCATATTGTCCATCCCAGAGTTCAATCATATCTTCAGTAGCAGCTGCTGTCTTAAAAGAAAGAATATGGATTAGTCCATTTGTCCACAAGGCGTAAATTCCACTGCAATGGAAAAAGTTAAATATTTTTGATTCATCCACCAGATGGCACAGTGAAACAGGTTGTTTACTGGAGAGTCTTGGCTTCCAAAGTCTTGACTATGTCGATCATAAAACTGTCAATTAGAACATTCCTTTGCCAAAAGAGTCTTGGAGAAAGGGATTAACTTCCACTTTATGGCCAATGGATAGCGTTGCAGCTCTAGTTCTTGGTGAGAGAAGCAGTCTCAAAAGCCAGACTTTTGAGTTGAAAAAAGAAATTCTTCAGCATAGAATAATTTTATAAATTGGAACTCAAGGTCACGCTACAGCATGCTTAAAGACTGTACTCCCCAAATTCCACCAACATGTTGTGTCCCACAAGAGGGGAAAGAACATTGGATCATGTTTACATTGGATATAAAAAGTCTACACACCCCTGTTCAAATGCCAGGTTTTTGTGATGTAAAAAAATGAGACCAAGATAAATCATTTCAAAACTTTTTCCACCATTAATGTGACCGATAACCTGTACAACTCAGTTGGAAAACAAACTGAAACCTTTTAAGGGGAAAAATAAAAAACTTACAATAACCTGGTTGCATAAATATGGCCACCCTTGAACTAATACTTTGTTGTAGCACCTTTGGCTTTTATTACAGCACTCAGTCTTTTTGGGTAGGAGTCTATCAGTGTGGCACATCTTGATGTGGCAATATTTGCCCACTCTTCTTTGCAAAAACGCTCCAAATCTGTCAGATTGCGAGGGCATCTCCTGTGCACAGCCCTCTTCAGATCACCCCACAGATGTTTGATCGGATTCAGGTCTGGACTCTGGCTGGGCCATTCCAAAACCTTAATCTTCTTCTGGTGAAGCCATTCTTTTGTTGATTTGGATGTGTGCTTTGGGTCATTGTCTTGCTGAAAGATGAAGTTCCTCTTTATCTTCAGCTTTCTAGCAGAAGCCTGAAGGTTTTGTGCCAACACTGACTGGTATTTGGAGCTGTTCATAATTCCCTCCACCTTTACTAAGGCCCCAGTTCCAGCTGAAGAAAAACAGCCCCAAAGTACGATGCTGCCACCACAATGCTTCACTGTAGGTATGGTATTCTTTTGGTGATGAGCAATGTTGTGTTTGTGCCAAATATACCTCTTGGAATTATGGCCAAAAAGTTAAACCTTGGTTTCATCGGACCATAACACATTTTCCCACATGCATTTGGGACTTTTCAAATGTGTTTTTCCAAAATGTAGCTGGGCTTGGATATTTTTCTTCGTAAGATAAGGCTTCTGCCACCCTACCCCATAGCCCAGACATATGAAAACGGGAGACTGTTGTCACATGTACTAAACAGCCAGTACTTGCCAGAAATTCCTGCAGCTCCTTCAATGTTGCTGTTGGCCTCTTGGCAGCCTCCCTGACCAGTTTTCTTCTCGTCTTTTCATCAGTTTTGGAGGGATGTTGTCATGAATCTGGGTTTGGTGGTTCCAAACCCAGTTTTGACTTATTATTTATTTGCCCTATTTTCCATCAGGCGCGTCAGGCAGCTGTTTGGGTCCTTCGCTCCCTGACAACTTGGGCACGCCTCCTCCTCTTGTCAAGTTCCATTAGCTGTTCTTTGTTATTGGGTGTTTCACACACATACACACACACTCCATTCATTCTCATTCACATGCTCAGACACTCACTCTTGCACACCTGGGGTTCATTATGTCCAGCCCACGCATTCTCACACCGGTGGTCTCTTCCCTCGTTAGGATTATTATTATTTAAACAAGGGGTTAGTAGGAAGAGATCGTCAGGGCATTCACCTCCGTACGTGGCAGCTAGTTTCTCCACATATGTGCATTCATCCCCTTCGTGTTGTTCAGCCAGTCATGTCAAGTTTGGTTAATCCCTTGATGTTAGCAGCGGACTCTGTTTACTCCTTCATCCTCCATCCCCCACCAGAGAGGTGACATTCCATGTACCAAAAGCCAGTTTAGAAAGCCTGGGATCAGTCCACCAAGGTCTCCGGCTTTGACTGCCACCTAATTCACATAGCACCGGACCCCCATGATCCCTCCTGCAGGTGGTGAGCCCACTGGAGGACGGACCCATGTAACTCCTATGGGCTAAGCCCGGCCGGGTCCCATGGGTGGAAACCTGGCCACCAGACGCTAGCCATCGAGCCCCCTCCCCCAGGTCTGGCTCCAGGGTGGGGCCCCGGTAACCCCATACCAGGTGGGGTACACTGAATCCTTGATCTAGTATTAATCATGAGAGTCTGCACACAAAATGTCTGCACACATTTGTCTGCACACAAAATGTCTAACAGCAAAATACAGAAAAAATCCCCACAAAGATCAAATAATAAAGTCTTAAGCACGAAATAACATGGCTAATACTCGCTTTACAAACACAAATAAAAAGTAGCGAAATACAAACCAACATGAAATGACAACTTCCTCGCAGAAATGTCCAAAACCAGATAAATGGGTAAAAACAACGATAAATAAGTACACTTCAACTCAGATCACCAGGCAAGGAGAGAAAAGAAAAAACATAACTTTGACAATATCCAAGGAGAAGGAAGCCTCATCAAAAACGACCGGAGCTGACTCATCTCCAGTGACCCTGGAAGAAGGTTCGGATAAAGGGGAAGAACAGGGGTCAGGGTCACCGGCAGCGGCAGTGGCAGAGCCCGGCGAGACAAGCTCGGATGCAGCAGCCAGCTGCACCTGGCTCTTCTCCCCAAGAGACAGGCAAGAATGCTCCAAGACAGAAAGTAAGAAGACAAAATAGAGAACTTGCCTGATCTCGAGCTCTACTGCCATCCAGGACTCCGACGATCCAGGCTTGATGATCTGGAGGTCCATTTCCGGTTCCCATTCGACTGCGGCGGCCTCCGCAGCTGGCATGATGGTCTCCACAGTCCGATAACCCCCTGGCGCTGAAACTCAAGGCAGTGACCCATTCGGCATGGTGGTAGGGGATCAATTGCCTGCTGGGGCTGACTGCTGCTCCACGGAGACCCGGGGACGCTTTATCGTCGGTGCAGGCTCCAACTGACAGTCAGCCCTCCTTCTCTGCCCATGATGCAGCTGCGGGACTGGAACCAGGCTCTCCAGAGCCACAGGCTCCTCCTCCCTCCGACAGTCTGCTCCTGGCACTGGGGGACGCTCGGAGAGAAGGGGAGGAAACACAGAGGTAGCAGGTTCAATTTCAATGGCTGCAGCAGGTGGTGGGAGCACAGAGGACTGTGAACCCTGAGCTCCACCCACAGGAATCAGACAAGGTAATTCATCAGACAGAGACTGAGAATGAAAGAACACTTGCCTGCTTTCATGGGGAACGATGGTGACTGCTGCAGCGGGCTTGAATCTTCCTTTTTCCTTAGGGATGGTGATGGAGGACCCCCCTGAAGACAATGAGGAGTCACCCCAACAGGATCGATGATGGGCGGAGCCAGACCAGGAATCACAGAGCTCACAGCAGCTGAAGGGAGCACTAAGGAGGAGGGAGGAGCAGCCGAGGCAGTCCGGGGACGTGGAGCTGATGGAACAGCCGGAAAAGATGACCTGGAGGCTGAGGCTGCTATTTTCTCCTTCCGTCGTGACGCAGGGAAAACAGCTGGCTGGGAGGTGGACTTTCTTTGGTGGCCGGGGACACGATCCAGACGGGAACCTCGCAGAGGAACGGTGATGGGTGGAGCCAGATGAGGACTCACTGGGCTCACCGCAGCTGGAAGGCGTGCCGAGGAGGAGGGAGGAGCAGCCGGGGCAGTCCGGGGATGTGAAGCTGACGGAACAGCGGGACAAGATGATCCGGAGGCCGGGGCTGCTGTCTTTACCTTTCGTCGTGGCACGGGGGAAACAGCTAGCTGGGATGTGGAGTTCTTCTGGCAACCCGGGACAGGATCCTGACGGGAACCTCGTGGAGGACCAGCCCAATCAGGAGGCTTCGCCCTTGTCGGAACGACCGTGTCCCGGGGAGGAGATGGAGGCTTCTTGGCCAGATTCTCCATTGGGTCCCAGTTCCTCTGATGTAAAACCGTCAACTCCCTCAACCTCTCCCTGCCCTCTGGATACGAGGTCAGGTGATAGCGCTTTAACACCTTTTGCGCAAGGTCCAGGTACCAGTGTGTGGTGTCTGAGGGGGTGAACAGACGGGCATTGGACAGGAGGTCATCAATCTCCATGAGATACTCAATACAATACGCCATCTCTCCAAATAACACTGGCACCTGGAAAAGGGGAAAAACTCAAGCCCAAAAACAAACTTACTGTGGCTGGCACCTCACTTGGCTGTGACCTACTGTCGTGTTTTCCCCTTTCAGGGCATAAATGGGGCGCCAGATGCCAACAGAAAGTTTGTTTGTTTATTTACAGAAAGAACAAAATAAAGAGCCATGTGGGGCAAAACACACACACTAAACTAGAACACAAAATAAAGGACACAAACATCAATGCAAGAGTGTAGCGAGGGCGGAACCTGACGCTATAGAATAAACACTTACGAATGATGAAGCAAGGATGAACCAAACAGAAGGAAGACTGGAGCCGGGGATAGGGACTCCAGTCCTGGTTGACGTAGGTCGCAGCGAGGAGTGAGCCTCAGCTGCGCCCTTAAATACAGATAACAAAAAAGCAATGAACCAAACAGGAGAGGAGGGAACATAATGACCAAAATCATGATCAGCTGTGACAGTGCCGGCTCGACTTTGACAGCCGGAAGTTCGGCTGCGGCACTGTCACAGTAAAAGCCCTGGGCACACCAATAGCAACCAAGCAGAAAATAATACGGGAGAAAAAAGGGAAAATACTGAGTAACCCGAGCGCGGACGAGCTCAGCGCTCGGCTCACCACAGAGAGGATCAGCTGGTTGAATTAAAGGAAAAGTCACAAAAAAGGAGACAATATGAACCTATTTAGTGGATAGCCACAGTCACCTGTCAGTTGAAAACGGATCATATTAGACTCGGCATGTACATATTTTATGTCCAAAATGCAAATCTCATCCTTTATAGTTATATACAATTTACATGGATTACACACTACTAAATGAATGAAGTGCACCAGGGAAAGGGTGAGACTGTTGCATTTCAAACTTTACACATGTATTTATTGACATAACTACTGTACACACAGAGGAAATTGGGGGCTTAGTAGAATGCTGTGAAATTGTAGTTTAATCAGCAAAAAAGTAAGTCACTGACTCAAACCACGGAGTTGCAATGAAGCCTTGAAGACAGGGTGATATTTGTGGGGCGCAAAGGCGAGTTGCACATGAGGTGGGTTATTATTAGGACAATTACATGAATTTACTCACTAAGAAGCCACCCATCCGCACAATGCCAGCTGTAGTTTGTTTTCAACAATGCTGTTCATTAGAATCATTAGAAAAACCGTCTCTCGCTACAAATTGCGCTTTGATGTTGGCCTGTTCATCTGCGTTGTATGGGAATATGATGTACTTGGGTGACAGCCGGATAATGCCATCCCACACAGCTGGCATAGCTCGGCTCAGGGTTGACTGGGAAATTCCCGATGTGTCTGCCAGCTCCCTGTGGAGTGCTCGTTTCCAGAAACCCCAGAGTTATCAGTACCTGCACTGGAATGGGCAGCATCCGGCTTCTTGCCGCATCGCGCTCCAAGAGCAGTCGTAGCTCTGAGCACAGTTCCACAAGGACTGCCCACAGAAACCTGAACCGGCTGACAAGCCAGTCATCATCCCAAGCCAGAAAATCTTCTGTCTCTAAATACCCTTTCTCTTCTCACTGTGCAATTTGCAATATCCTGTAATCCTCTGTTGTTAGAGGCATTTTCTGCACTTCTTTGCACTTGCTTTTATATCCACTCATCTAAATGCGCACACTTGGATGTTTGTTCATCATGTGTCTCTGGTGTGTACAATAATTTTCACGTCATTATCAGTCTTCCAACATCATCTCTAAGTATTGCCAACGGACCAATATCAGTAGAAACGTACGTACGCCAGCCATGAAGTTCAATTCAATTCAATTCAATTCAACTTTATTTATATAGCGCCATTTCACAACAACAGTCATCTCATAGCACTATCAACTGTAGGGGGAACCCCCACAGTTGCAGAAAGACCCCAGCAATCAGGCGATCCCCTGTGAGCAAGCACTTGGCGACGGTGGAGAGGAAAAACTCCCTTTTAACAGGAAAAAACCTCCAGCAGAACCAGGCTCAGGAAGGGGCAGTCATCTGCTGCGACTGGCTGGGGGGTGAGGGGATAGAGAAGAAGAAAAGAACAGACATGTAGAGAGCAAACAGCACGATGGGGACTCAATCTATGGGAGAGAACAAACAAATGTTAATGACCAGCAAAAAAAATATTTCATTGAGAGTGAGAAAAGGAGTGAGGCCCAGTGCATTACTGGAGGTCCCCCGGCTGACTAAACCTATTAGCAGCATAACTAAGGGAGGGTTCAGAAACACATGATCCCTCCCTAATTGTAGGCTATATCAAAAAGGTAGGTTTTAGCCCTATTCTTAAAAACAGAGATCGAGTCTGACTCCCAAATCCAGATTGGCAGCTGATTCGACAGGAGAGGAGCTTGATAACTGAAGGCTCTGCCTCCCATTGTACTTTTGGAGATTCTAGGTATTACAAGTAATCCTGCATTTTCGGAGCGTAGTGCTCTGTTAGGATAATACGGTAGTATCAGATCTTTTAAATAAAAAGGAGCCTGATTGTTTAGAGCTTTGTAAGTAAGAAGAAGGATTTTAAACTTAATTCTAAACTCTATGGGAAGCCAATGAAGGGAGGCCAGAACCGGAGAGATATGATCTCTCTTTCTAGTACCTGTTAAAACTCTTGCTGCAGCATTTTGGATCAGCTGAAGACTTTTTAAAGATGTTTTAGGACAGCCTGATAATAAAGAATTACAATAATCTAATCTCGAGCTAACAAAAGCGTGGATCAGTTTCTCAGCATCACACTGAGACAAGATGCTCCTAATCTTGGCAATATTACACAAATGATAGAAGGCAGTCTTAGAAACAAATTTAATATGTGAATTGAAGGACAAATCCTGATCAAAAATAACTCCAAGGTTCCTCACAGAGCTATTAAGAGAAAGAGTAACCGCATCCAAACTGAAAGTTTGATTTGGAAAGGAATTTCTAAGGTTTTTTGGACCAACAAGAATGACTTCAGTCTTATCTGAATTTAATAGCAGGAAATTACAAGTCATCCAAGCTTTGATTTCCTTAAGACAGGCTTCTAACTTGGCTAATTGATTACTATCATCTGGCTTCATTGACAGGTATAATTGTGTGTCATCACCATAACAATGAAAATGAATACAGTGCTTTCTAATAATGTTGCCTAACGGAAGCATATATAAACTAAAAAGAGTAGGGCCTAGCACAGATCCCTGTGGAACTCCATGACTGAGCATTGAGTTGAAAGAAAACTCATTATTTACATGAACAAACTGGAACCTATCAGATAAATAAGATCTAAACCACTGCAACGAAGTTTCATTAAGTCCAACATAGTGTTCTAATCTATCAAGTAGAATATTATGATCGATAGTATCAAAAGCTGCACTAAGGTCTAAAAGGACAAGTACAGAAACTAGTCCATTATCAGATGCAATGAGGAGGTTGTTAGTGACCTTCGCTAAGGCTGTTTCAGTACTATGATGGATTCTAAACCCAGACTGAAACTCTTTAAGTAAACCATTTCCCTGTAGGTGGTCAAATAATTGCGTAGCAACAACTCTTTCTAAGATTTTTGAAATGAAAGGGAGATTAGAGATTGGTCTATAGTTAGCTAAAGCTCCTGGATCTAGCGTTGGCTTTTTGAGTAAGGGTTTAATTACAGCCGTTTTAAAAGCCTGCGGTACATGGGCTAAAGTTAATGAAGAATTGATTATATGAAGAATAAGGGGGCCGTGGGGCTGCACATATTTCCACGGTCATTTCATTCTTGGTACATCTGAAATTTTCCGTGGAAAAGGACGTACGCCATGTTTTTGTGCATAAGTACTCTTTGTACATGAGGCCCCTGTGCACAATCACACTCTTTTTTTCACATGTAGCTAAAGAAACAAAAGAGGCTCTAAATAGTCAGGGGGTTATGGTTTCATCCATAAACAGCTTGCCATCTATACACAATCTATCCACAGAGATAATAACTTGTTTACCTTCTTGGATTTTTGGTTTCCTAATGAGAAAAAGCTTCCTTCTCCTTTCCATAATTTCCTTTGGAAATTGATCATTTAGACCATAAGTGGTGTTTTTAACCTACCTGCCCTGTCTCTCTACCAGAATTTATTTACTTGAAATGTTCAAATTTAGCAACAATGGGTCTGGGACGTTTATTTTGAGGCTTGTTCTGTTCAATGCAGTGGACTTGGTGAAAGGTAACTGATTTCTCAACGTCGGAGGGCAGTTTCGGCTCGGTAGACATGAATTCACGGTTCGGCTGTTCTGGATTTTCATTGTTTTTTTCAGCAGTTCTGGAGAAAGCCTGGTTATCTCTCATGCTGTGTGACTAAGTCGAGAATTGTGTCCCTCATTTTCCGGTTTTCTCTTACAACGGTATCAAGTTGCGTTGTTAGAGTGTTTACTGACTTTTTCAAGCTATTGTTTTCTTCTAAGAGAGAAACAAGCTGTGTCTGGCTGAATTCCAGACTCTCGAGTACACTCTGGAATTCTTTATGGAGCAACTCTACCAACGAAAGTCTACCATCCATGCTGGTAAGTTTATTTTCATTAGAGAAAAGGATGTCACTAACTTCTGAGCCATCCCGTGATTTTTCGGGTGTTAAGTTAGGAGAATCTGCAGGTCTGGGTGGTTTAGACAAGGAGGAAGAAGGAATAACGGGAGATACATTGCCCTCCATTTCACAGCAGCGATAATAAAACTCTTCTATGTAATTCTCAAGTTCCCCCATCTCAGTCGAGAAGATGGCGAAATGATATATGAAAAAATGAAGATAGGAACAGCTAGTCAGTTCGCGGATTAATTACAAAAAAAGAAACGCTACCCGTGGAAAAGTTTGTTTATGCTCAGTCGACGCGAGTCGCCATTTTGGATTATTGCGCAACAGTCTCGGAACATCTCGCGATCACAGCATCATGCATGTTGACCTACTCCTTCCATCTTCACCGTTGCACCTGCCTCTCTCTCATTCACACTCATGTATTCTGTTTTGCTTCTACTGACTATCATTACTCTTCTTTCCAGAGCATACCTCCACCTCTTCAGGTTCTCTTCCACCTGCTCCCAACTCTCACTGCAGGTCACAATGTCATCTGCAAACATCATGGTCCACGGAGACTCCTGCCTGACCTCGTCTGTCAGCCTTTCCATCACCATGGTAAACAAGAAGGGGCTCAGAGCTGATCTCTGATGTAATCCCACTCCTACCTTGAATCCATCCATCACTCCTACAGCACACTTCACCACCGTCTCGCTGTCCTGATACATGTCCTGCACCACCCTCACATACTTCTCTGCCACTCCTGACTTTCTCATACAGTTCCACACTTCCTCTCTTGGCACCCTATCACATGCTTTCTCTCAATGCACAAAGACACAGTGCAGCTCCTTCTGACCTTCTTTATATTTCTCCATCAGCACTCTTTGAGCAAAAATTGCATCTGTAATACTCTTTCTTGGCATGAAACCATACTGCTGCTCTCTGATTGTCACCTCTCTTCTTAACCTGGCTTCAACAACTCTTTCCCATATCTTCATAGTGTGACTGATCAACTTTATGCCTCTGTAGCTACTACAGCTCTGAGCATCACCTTTGTTCTTGAAAACTGGTACCAAAACACTTCTTCTCCACTCCTCAGGTATCCTCTCACTCTCCAAGATTGTGTTAAACAATCTGGTTAAAAAGTTCACTGCCATCTTTCCTAAACATCTCCATACCTCCACAGGTATGTGTCATGAACCGAGGGCTGGAGATTTCCACCAGACTCGGTTTCATGGCCTTTCTTCTGTTTGCCACTCATCTGTTGTATTTTGTGCCTTTGGATTCATGTATTTATGTTCTGCTTGTCATTTTTCTGTTTGTGTTAGTGTTATATTTTTATTTTTCTGTACTTATATATGATATCTTATTCCTTTATATCTCTAGTATTGTCATTTTTCTTTTGACAGCTGTCAGGGGCATGAAGCTTCGTGTGGGCTTGCCCTGTAAGCTGTCAGATTCTGGTTTGCCTCTCTCTCACTGGCCAGCTGATCCTGATTAACTATTATTGCCTTCTCCTGCCCGTTCAGGTTCCCACACCTGTCAGTTATTATGTGAGGGGTTTTGAGCCCTATTTAAGGGCTCTATTTTTCATTCCTGTTTGTTGCTGCTTTAGTTGTCCTTTCTCATTTCCGCCAGAGCACTACGTCACTCTGGCACACAATCTGTAAGTGTATTCCTCCCTTATTGGTATTTTGAGGTCATGCACATTGTTTAACTTTACGTTTGTTGCCTTCAATAAACTTCGCTAGCTCACAGTTCAGCACCTGGGTCTCATTTTTTCTGCCCAGAGAGGGCAATTCATGACAGAAAGCAGTGACCAGTTGAGACCCAGCTGCTGTGAGTTAGCTGATTTTTGCTTCACTCCCCGGTGGTGAGGCTTGTTGGTTTTCCTTTTTTCTTCGTTTTGGTTTTTCTCCCATCACCGAGATTACCATGCCTATCAAAACGGAGGGACTAAGCGAGATGGAGCGGTGGACAGTGAGCCTGCTGGAAAGTATCCTGCTACAGGCTCGTGCCTCTCGTACCCACAAACCAGCCCAAGAGTATCAGGAGTGCACAGCGCAGGTGCTCGAGGCATGCCCCAGCCTGTGGAAGCTCACAGATCTACTTCTTCCCATATTCTTCCCTCCATCTGTGAGCAATAAGCCGGGGGAATCAACTCCAATGCAGACGCTGGCACCAACAAAGAGCAAATGCTTGTGCAAAAGGAAGCCTCCAGCGACAGCCCCGCCTCCTCCTCCCGAACCTTGGAACCGCCCCATCGTCCGAGGAGCTGGAGGAATGCTGGTGGGTTTTACTGGCGGAAACAGACCTCCTGTTGGACACTAAGCCATGGCTCCTCCCGGTCATGGCACTAAAGGAGCTAAAGGAATATTCACTGAGGGAACCGGAGTTGGAGCCGGTGGTGGAGTACCCCCCAACTCCGGAGCCTCTCCTTCTCCATGGTGAGTCTACGCCTCCATTTCCCTCTCGTCACCGCCAACCTAAGAAATACTGCCGGAGGAATGCATCCACCTCTTCTTCAGCAGCTTCTCCTTTACCGAAGCAGAAATCCCCCGCAGCGACCCCCTCTGAATTTTCTTCTCCAGCTACATCCTCAGCCAATCCTGCCATGGCTGCTTGTTCTTCCTCTTCCTCGGTGAATTGTCCAGCTGCTGATGGACTGGTCGTCTCCTTCCCGGCTCTGCCCACCACCATGCCTGCAGACACAGCTCCTCTACAATCCTTTGAGAGGCCCACGACAGCTGCAGTCATGGAAAGAGCGGATTGTACATCAACTGCAGTAGAAAGCATCATGCTCCAGGAGCACAGGCAAGTGTTTTTTCATTATTCATCACTTAAACATGAAGTACCTTGTCTGATTCCCGGTGGTGAGGCTCAGACTATGCGATCCTCTGGGTCCTCACCATCTGCTGCAGCTAAACCCTTCTCTCCTGCTCTCTCCATTTTTTCCGAGCACCTGCCGGACCCAGGGTTGGGCTGCTGCGTGATAGAGTAGTCTGCAGGTCTGGAGGACCAAGTCCCAGCCTCGCAGCCGCGGACTGTACAAGGGGAGGGCGCTGCCTCCAACCTGAAGCCTGCACCGACGAGAGAGTGTCTCCCAGGTTCAGTGACTAAGGATCCAGCCCCAGCAGAGGAATCACCTCCGGATTTCTCACAAGATGAACCACCTTCGTGGGTTACCTCACCGGAGGAAACCAGGATTGCACTGATCACCATGCCCACCGCGGGGGCCGCCGCAGTGGAGTGGGAGGTGGACCCCCAAAAGACCACTCCCGATTCATCTTCGCCTGGATTGTTGGAGTCCTGGACAGCGGTGGAGCTTGAGTACCAACAAGTACACTCCTTTGTCTCTGTGTTCCCCTTTTGGAGAAATCTTGCCTGGCTCTAGGTGGGGAGAGTCAAGTGCAGCCATCAGATGCACCTGAGCTCACCTTGCCAACGCCACGCTCCACCGCTACTGGTGACCCTGACCCCGTGTATGTGCCTCTTTTGTCCTTTTCCCAAGGTCACTGAGAATGATCCACCTGTGCCAGATGCCCCCATGGATCCAGGCTTGCATGCCCCTACTGTCGGCAGCAGCCAAGAGCCACCAAACATTTTAACAACCGCAATAGAAACACAAAAGAAGAGCTTGGTGGCAGAGTTTTTTTTAAACTTTTAATAATCTGTGAATTAAATATCTTAAATATATATTTACCATAAAGTGACTGAAACAATTTTCCCCAGCCCCAAACCACACCTGTAGCAGCTGCTGTCACAAGCTATGGAGAAATACAAAGCAACGAAACGGGTAGGAATAGAATTTACTGTTTTGGTGTTCTGGGTGAAAAATTGACAGACGAGCCACTTCACAGTAGAAGAATGCACAACGTTTATTTTGAGGTTACATGAAAAACATGTTTCAATAGCGCAACACACCAATTACCCTCACCAGTTAATCAATACTTCCCCATCCGGGATGGCAGGAGTTTCCTGGCACATGTGCAGTTCAGTGCAACCACTGCATTCTTGTACGCGTGGTCACTTTTTGGGGCCTGCATGCACTCGGTCAGCGCTCACCCTCTGCATAGGGTTTATGCACAAATGCATTGACTGTGCTCACTCGCATACCAGTGCATTTTTGCCACTATGAATTGGGCTTTACAAGCTCAGCATAACAGTCAGTATTGTGGTATATATTACTCATATATTCCATACCTACATTTGTTAGAGCATGTGGAAATGTTTGGGACAGAATATACAAAGGAACTTCACACCTCTGAAAGGACAAAGGAATCTCACCGCCGTGTGAAGACCAACGACGTCACAGGACGTGGCGGCAACAGACTTGACACCTTCACCCCCTAAGGCGAGGAGAGGTTTTCCCATCACCTCCCAAGACGAAGGGAGGAGTTAACAGGACTAATGGGGGATTTAGATAACGGGGGATTTCAGCTTGTGTTTTGCATGTCTTTGATGTGTGCCTGTATTTAACCAGTGAGCTGGGCAGAATTCTTTCTCTTTGCCTTCTGCCAAGCTCTGCACCAGATGAGACAAGATAGAAGAGTTGTTCATTAAAGACTCTGCTTTTGTGATACGAAACCGCCTCGTCATTTCCAGCTCTTCTACACTGGTGACCTTGACGCGAGTATGGACCTGAGGCGTTCTTCAAGCGACTCATCCGTGGCGAATCTGACTTACGCCAGCGACAACGCAGACGAGGGAACAAGCAGACAGCTGTTCCCCCCGGCAGAGGGTACCGAGAGAGCTCAACCGAGCTCCAGCACCGCCGTGAGAGCCGAGGCAAGGCACTCTCACCCGGCGGGCACAACAGTGATGATGTGCACAAACGCCGTCGCTGTTAAACTGCCAGATTTCTGGCGAAAAGACCCGGCCTCTTGGTTTCACCAAGCCGAAGCCCAGTTCATACTGGCGGGCATCACGGCAGACGATACTAAGTTCTACCATATCGTCTCCAAACTTGACTCCGCCACTTCGAGGTGTGTGCGAAGCTTGATCCAGCGACCACCGGCCCGGGACAAGTATGAGACACTCAAGGCGACCATCGTGGCGAATTACGTCCCGTCGGCAGAAGAAAGAGCCGAAAAAATCCTGGCAGTCTACGGCCACAGAGGGGGCAATCCAAAGACCCTCATGGAGGATTTACTGCAGCTCAAGGAGGAGGACAATGATAATTTCCTCTTTCAATTTATTTTCCTCAGCACGCTACCACCACACATGAGAGGGACACTCGCCAGTATGAAGTGCAACAATCATCAGGACTTCCGCACACTGGCCAACGAGGCTTATCGGCTCGTCAACGCCTGCAGAGATCGGACACCCACAGCGACGTCCGCAGACCTCAAAACCGACGCCCCGAACCTTGGAGAGTCACAAACCACGGAGCAGGCTCAACCCACGGTGACAGCAGCGCGGCCCAAGCACAACAAACAGAATGATATCTGTTATTATCACCACCGCTTCGCCGAAAAAGCCCGGAAATGTGTTCCCCCCTGCAAGTACGATGTCGGGAAACGCCAAAGCCGAGGGCCGTTAACGGCAGTGGTTCTCGGCGAGAAAAATAAGCTGTTATACGTGACGGATGGACACACAGGCAAGCAGTTCCTCATCGACACGGGAGCCCAGCTGAGTTTCGTCATGCCCTCCCACGCAGATCGAGCCATGGGCACCCGGGGCAATGGAGCAGTGGCAGCCAATGGCTCGGACATCGACACGTTCGGGGAAAAGAGCCTGCATCTCCTCATTCACGGCCGCAGCTACAGATGGATATTTGTTGTAGTGGCGGTGAGTTTTAACTTGTTAGGCGCAGATTTTCTGTGTGCACACGGGTTATTAGTGGATCTAGCAAATAGGCGCCTGGTTAATGCACTGTCTTTTGCTTCTATTCCTTGCTCAGCTCGAGTCTCTCCACCACCTGTGCAGGCCAACGTCACTACGGCAGGAGGTAAGTTTGAGCAACTCCTCACCCAATTTCCAGCACTCACAACCCCCAAATTCTCAGCCACTGTAGCCAAACACGGGGTTAAACACTTCATTCCAACAACGGGACCTCCCGTTTTTGCCAAAGCTCGATGCTTAGACGCGGCCAAGCTCAACATAGCAAGGGACGAATTTGCAGCTCTTGAAAAATTAGGCATTGTCCGACGTTCAAAGAGCCCTTGGGCTTCACCACTTCACATGGTTCCGAAATCCGACGGTTCTTGGAGACCGTGCGGAGATTACCGCAGATTAAACAACGCCACAGCGCATGACCGCTACCCCATCCCTCATATACAGGATTTTTCACTGCATTTAGCGGGCGCGCGCATTTTTTCAAAGATAGACTTAGTCCGCGGTTATCACCAAGTCCCAGTCCGAGCTGAAGACATTCCTAAAACAGCGGTTATAACCCCTTTCGGCCTTTTTGAATTCCTACGAATGCCGTTTGGTCTCAAAGGCGCTGCTCAAACTTTTCAACGCATGATGGACGCGGTCTTACGCGACCTCCCCTTTGTTTTCGTCTACCTCGACGACATGCTGGTAGCCAGCTCATCAGAGGAGGAGCACGAGCAACACCTTACTACTGTTTTTCAGAGGCTAGAAGAGCACGGACTAATAATTAATCCAGCCAAATGCAAATTTGGCGTATCGCAAATTGATTTTTTGGGACATAGAGTCTCCCCGGAAGGGGCAGTCCCGCTTCCAGACAAAATTCATGCGATAAAAGGTTTTCCACGGCCCCAAACGGTCAAATCGCTACAGGAATTTTTGGGAATGGTTAATTTTTACAACCGTTTCCTCCCTCATGCAGCTCAGCTCATGCAGCCCCTGTATGATGCGCTCAAAAAAAAGAAAGCTTCCCAAGCGGTCGAATGGACCCCGGAGCGCGAACACGCTTTCGCGGAAGTAAAAAACGCCCTAGCTAACGCCACAATGTTAGTCCACCCAGATCCCTTGGCCCGCATTGCTCTAACCACAGATGCTTCAGACCTGGCCATAGGGGCAGTTGTAGAACAACTTGTCAGCGGGGTCTGGCAACCTTTAGCATTCTTTAGCAAATCGCTAAACCCGACGGAACGCAAATACAGCACTTTTGACAGGGAGCTGCTGGCGCTTCATTTGTCCATCCGCCATTTCCAGTTTTGGTTGGAAGGGCGGAGTTTCATGGCTTTTGTGGACCATAAACCGCTCACTTTTGCGATGGCTAAAATTTCAGAACCTTGGTCGGGCAGACAACAAAGACAGCTAGCTGCGATTTCAGAGTTCACCACAGACATTCGGCATGTAGCGGGCAAACTTAACGTAGTAGCGGACTGTCTCTCTCGCGCTGTGGCACCACCAGAGCACGAGGAGACAGATTACACTGCTTCAGCAGCGGAGCTTTTCTCTAACGCAAACACATATGCAGCACCTATCCTCGAAGGGATAGATTATGCAGCCATGGCGGAAGAACAAAGCAGTGATGTGGACGTGCGCGCTCTCCTGTCTGGACCAACAGGGTTAAGGCTGGAGAAAAAAGGGTTGCGCGACGGCGTGCCCCCCCTAATATGCAATGTTTCAACCGGCCGACCTCGCCCGTTAGTACCAGCTGCTTGGCGCCGCCGTATTTTCGACGCAATTCACTCCCTCGCGCACCCAGGTGTGCGTGCTTCAGTCAAAATGGTTGCCAGAAAGTTTGTGTGGCCAGGCCTGCGTAAAAACGTAAAAGAATGGGCAAAAACTTGCATTCCTTGTCAACGCGCCAAAGTACACAGACACACAAAAGCCCCTCTGGAGCCTTTTCCCATCCCTGCTAGAAGGTTCGACCACATTCATGTCGACTTCGTGGGGCCACTGCCTTCCTCCCAAGGTTTCACACACCTGCTAACAATGATAGACCGCACCACGCGCTGGCCAGAGGCAGTCCCTCTAGCAGCAACTACAGCGGAGGACGTCGCTCGCATTTTTCTAACGAATTGGGTGGCACATTTCGGCGTCCCAACAGACATCATGTCAGATAGGGGGCCTCAATTTGTCTCAGAATGCTGGTCAGCCATGTCCAACAGTTTAGGGGCAACCATTCATCGCACCACCGCTTATCACCCTCAGGCTAATGGGTTATGCGAGCGTTTTCACAGGTCCTTAAAGGCCGCCCTCAGAGCCTCTTTAACGGACACAAATTGGGTAAACAAACTCCCCTGGGTTTTATTGGGGTTGCGTGCAGCACCTAAAGAGGATTTAGACGCTTCCCCTGCAGAATTAGTCTTTGCCCAACCTATCAGACTCCCAGGTGAATTTTTACCGGAGAACCCGGAACCAGGGCACCTCCCAGTCCCAAGGTTTTTAGGCAGTAACGGACCGGACTCTCTCCACGGTCCAGCTCATCACTCTTTTCCGCGAGTTTTTGTCCCTCAATCTTTAAAAAACGCTGAGTTTGTTTTTGTTAAACATGAAGCACTAAAACCAACGTTACGCCCAGTATACGATGGCCCATACAGAGTGCTGGAAAATGGTGACAAACACTTTGTGCTTGATTATGGGGATAGAAATGAAATGGTCAGCATTGACAGACTCAAACCTGCTTTCTCGTTGAGAGACGAACCTGCACAGTTGGCGAGAGCACCTCGGCGAGGCAGACCCCCCAAGGAAAAAGTCTCAGCACCCAGGCAGGGAACAAATAATCTCTCCCCTTCCCACACTGCAGATTCCTCACAACAAGATCCCAGCAGGATGTCTAAACTAACCTACAGCAGCTTTGGGAGAAGATTGAAACCTAGACAGCACAGGGACTGATTCCAACACTCCGCAGTTTTTCGCTAATTGTGCTGCAACAGTTTAAGATAAGATAAGATAAGATAAGATAAGATAAGCCTTTATTAGTCCCACAACGGGGAAATTCCAGGATTGCAACAGCACAGGGATAGCAACACTCAGAGCAACAATCAGAAGGCAAGAAAAAAAACAAGCAAGCAAGAGCAGCTAATAAACATATGTACGTATTACTATAAAATATATATATATACACACACACACAGACACACAGTGCAGAGCATTGTAGCTGGATGGAATAAATATATGAATATATGAACACACAGTGCAGAGCATTGTAGCTAGATGGAATAAATATGTAAATATATAAACACCCACAGTACGGAGCATTGCAGCTAGGTGGAATAAATATGCAAGTATATAAACACACACAGTGCGGAGCAATGTAGCTAGATGGAATAATATGTAGATATATAAATATATAAACACACCCAGTGCTGAGCATTGTAGCTAGATGGAATAAATATGCAAATATATAAACACACACAGTGCAGAGCATTGTTGCTAGATGGAATAAATATGTAAATATATAAACACACACAGTGCAGAGCATTGTTGCTAGATGGAATGAAACAGCATAACCGTCTACTTAGTTATCCTACATGGTATGATTATGTGCCCATACATATTCTCACCCTCCATAGCGACCGGTATGTTCCTAGTTGTATGCCGGAGGGGACCATTGTGTAAGTCTATTGCATCTTTTGCATTCAAAAAACTATTAGTTTGTTACGTCTTTTTGCTATCTCTGCGAGCAGCCCTGCTTAGGTTGTACAGTCTGACAGCCGTTGGTAGGAAGGACCTACGAAACCTCTCGGTTGTGCACCTGGGATGATGTAGTCTGCTGCTAAATGAGCTCCTCAGTGCATTCAGTATGTCCTGCATAGGGTGGAACTCGGACTCCAGCAGAGATGACAGTTTAGCCACCGTCCTTCTCTCTCCTATCTCCTCCATCGGATCAAGGCGCTGCCCCAGGACAGAGCTAGCTTTCTTAATCAGTTTGTTCAGTCTCTTCCTATCGGCTGCAGTAATGCCACTGCCCCAGCAGACCACTCCAAAAGTGATGGCTGATGCCACCACCGTGTCATAGAATGACTTCAGCAGCGCCCCTTGTACACCAAAAGACCTGAGTCTCCTCAGCAGGAACAGCCTGCGCTGTCCCTTCTTGTAGAGTGCATCAGTATTGTGTGACCAGTCTAGTTTATTGTTCAGATGAATACCCAGGTACTTATAGGATGTCACCATCTCGATGTCTGTTCCCTGTATATTTACTGGTACTGTGAGGGGCTGCCCATGCCTGCGGCAGTCCACCACCAGCTCCTTAGTTTTCCTCGCGTTGATCTGGAGGCAGTTCCGATGGCACCAGTCCACGAAGTCCTGGATAAGCCCTCTGTACTCAGCTTCATCTCCATTGGAGATGAGGCCAACGATCGCAGAGTCATCAGAGAACTTCTGTAGATGGCAGTGTGTTGTGTTGTGTGAGAAGTTCGCAGTATAAAGAGTGAACAGGAAGGGAGCCAGCACCGTTCCCTGGGGGGCCCCCGTGCTACTGATGATCGTGTCGGACACACAGTCCCGGGTTCTCACAAACTGAGGCCGGTTCGTGAGGTAGTCCAGGATCCATGATGACAGGTGCTGGTCCACCCCTGCGCGCAGCAGCTTGTCCTTCAGGATCATCGGTTGGATGGTGTTGAAAGCACTGGAGAAGTCAAAGAACATGATCCTCACCATATTCCCGGGCTTCTCCAGGTGGGACAGAGAACGGTGAAGGAGGAAGATCACCGCATCCTCCACCCCAATGCCATGCTGGTAGGCGAACTGGAGTGGATCCATCGCTGGTTCCACCAGGGGGCGGAGGTGAGCAAGGAGCAGTCTCTCCAGGGTCTTCATCAAGTGGGACGTCAAGGCCACCGGTCTGTAGCTGTTCAGGTCTTTGGGGTGGGAAGTTTTTGGTACAGGTACCACACAAGATGTTTTCCACAGCTGTGGTACCCTCCCCAGTTTCAGGCTCATGTTGAAGATATACGTCACAATCCCACACAGCTGGTCTGCACAGGACTTGAGGAGCTTTGCGCTGATGCCGTCCGGTCCCGGCGCCTTCCTCGCCTTGATCTTCCTCAGCTCCGTCCTCACCTGGGTCCTGGTCAGGGTCAGGATGGGGGGCTGTGTGTTGGGAGTGGGGGGGTGTTGGTGGAGTGGGGAGTGGGCAGCAGGACTTGATTTCTTTAGAGGCAGCAGTGGTTGTTGTGCAGTCAGGGGGGAGGGCGGTTGGTCAAATCTATTGAAAAACAGATTCAGGTTGTTCGCCCACTCCCTGCCCCCTGTGGCCTGGGGGGAGGTATTCTGGAGCCCCGAGATGGTTTTGAGGTTTCTCCAGACCCCGCTGATGTCGCTCTGTTGCAGCTTGTCCTCCATCTTCTTCCTGAAGCTGTCCTTGCCTTCTCTGATCTTTCTCCTCAGCTCCCTCTGTACGGACTTCAGCATCTCCCTGTTCCCTGACCTGAAGATCCTCTTCTTCTCTCTCAGAAGTGTTTTTATCTCAGGGTTGATCCAGGGTTTGTTGTTTGAGTGACGCCGTATGGTCTTGGTGGGAACGGATTTGTCCACACAGAAGCTGAGGTAGCCCGTGAAGGTGTGAATGAGGCCATCGATGTCCTCACCATGTGGATCGCAGAGCTGCTTCCAGGCGGTGGCTTCAAAACAGCCCTTTAGGGTGTCCATTGTCTCCTCAGACCATAACTCCACAGTGTGCATGGCCGGAGGTTGTCTGTGCACTAGGGGTTTGTACACCGGCCGGAGATGAACCAAGTTGTGATCCGATCTCCCGAGTGGGGGGAGTTGTGATGAGGTGTACGCCTCCTTAGTGTTTGCGTAGAATAAATCCAGTGTTTTATTGTCTCTAGTGTGGCATGTGACATACTGGGTGAACGTGGGTAGAATGGGAGACAGTGAAACATGGTTGAAATCGCCTGAGATGAGGAGAAGAGCATCTGGGTGTTCTGTCTGCAGCCTGCTGGTTACTGAATGGATGACGTCACGTGCTGTCCCAGCGTTCGCCGTCGGATTTGCATAAACAACAATGCAGATCACGTGTGAGTGTTCTCTCGGGAGATATGTAGGCCTCATGCTAACAGCTAGCAACTCAATGTCTTTGCTGCAGTGTCGTTGTTTAACAGTGATATGTCCCGGTCTGCACCAGTTGTTGTTAACATACATTATCACTCCACCGCCCCTAGCCTTGCCACTGTCTGGTGTTCGGTCAGCTCGTATCATGTGAAAACCCTCCAGCTCAATGTTAGCATCTGCTGCTAGTTCAGTTAGCCACGTCTCAGTAAACAAAAGGAGAGAGCACTCCCGGTATGTGCTATCATAACGGGAGATAGCCGCTAGCTCATCTAACTTTCCCAGTATCGACCGTACATTTCCCATGACAACAGATGGAAGGGAGGGTCTGTACCTTATATTTTTTGTCCTCCGCCTTACTCCAGCCCGGCAGCCGCGGCGTTTTCGCCTCAGTTCTCTCGGTATGTCGAGTTTTTCCAATGGGACCGGGTGGCGGTTGAATGCTAGCAGCTGTTCTCTGCTGTATCGTATCCTGCTATAGACAGTGGCTCCGTCCACCGGCTCAGGAGACATTTAGGACGATCTGTGTGTCCGTGATATAAGTGGGGTGAAAAAAAAAGACGGATCAAAAGAGAGAGGAAGGGAAAAAGACTCGGAATCGAGCCGCTGTTGCAAAAGGCAGCCGACTCGTGTGGCGCCGAGAGAAAAAAAAAAAAAAAAAAAAAAAAGAAAAAAAAAAGTTTAGGACTGACTTATGATTATACTATGCTGTTATATTTTCACTGAACTCTCTTAGGAGCATGGCTGCTTAAAAGTTTCTTCTGTGGCAACAGCTGTAACACGTAGTATGTCTTAGTAATTACCCTAGACTGTGAATCTTTCTGTGTCCTTTCATAGTTGTTTGGGGGGCCTGTGGTATATATTACTCATATATTCCATACCTACATTTGTTAGAGCATGTGGAAATGTTTGGGACAGAATATACAAAGGAACTTCACACCTCTGAAAGGACAAAGGAATCTCACCGCCGTGTGAAGACCAACGACGTCACAGGACGCGGCGGCAACAGACTTGACACCTTCACCCCCTAAGGCGAGGAGAGGTTTTCCCATCACCTCCCAAGACGAAGGGAGGAGTTAACAGGACTAATGGGGGATTTAGATAACGGGGGATTTCAGCTTGTGTTTTGCATGTCTTTGATGTGTGCCTGTATTTAACCAGCGAGCTGGGCAGAATTCTTTCTCTTTGCCTTCTGCCAAGCTCTGCACCAGATGAGACAAGATAGAAGAGTTGTTCATTAAAGACTCTGCTTTTGTGATACGAAACCGCCTCGTCATTTCCAGCTCTTCTTCAAGTATTTTGATTTCTGTCTGCAGCGTATTGCTCATCACTATTTGGCTCACGCAAAATGGTCTGTTTCAGCTTTGGAGTATGCAAGTAGCTTAGAAATCTTGTCTCCCAAGGGTTATACTCATCTTCACATCCATTGAATACAAGCTGCTGCATTGTGGCTGTTGTGCATTATGGCTGCTGTTATCTTGTTAGCCATCATGCTAACATGCTTTAGCTTGCTAGTTGGCTAACTTGTTAGCTTCACTGGCTCCCACACATACAAAAGGTTTTACTTATCTCCACACTGGTTCCCCAGCTCTATGTGTAATATGTTGCTTCTTCATTTATCTTCAAATGCCGGCCCACTTTGCTGCTCAAAGCCATGCACATCTGCTCAAAAGAAAAGCGTCCAGCTTACTGGTCCCATAACTTGTGAAACTGAGTTGGTTGCAGTGGTTCTTCTTAGAGGTACACAGAGAAATAAGCAAAGCTTCTTCTCATTTAGTCAACTGGCGTGTTTATTAATAAACCATAACAGTAAACATGGAGCTGAACACAATGTCTCTCATCGGCTCAGTGATGGGGCTGGGAGCCCGGGAACCTGGGAGCACGATTACAGGTTCAGGTTCAGGTTACTTTATTTGTACCCGTAGGTAGATTTGTTTTGCAGTCAGGTGACATCCATATTTACAAACCACAATTACATTCAACATGAACACAAACACAGGCACACATGAAGCTGACTATAAACACGATAAAAGTACTCAAGGCTCCACCAATCAGGACATAGGACAAAGAGATAAGAGAAAAAACAAAGAGATAAGAGAGAAAGGTCATATTAAAAAGTTAAAGACTAGTCAAAGAGGTTAAAATCTCAAAAACCTAAAACCCAATAAAAGATTTAGAACCCAAATAAAAAACCTACAAAAATAAGTAATTTTTATTTTATATTTACAAAAATAAGTAAATATAAAATAAAAATTAATAAATAGGTAACTAAATTATGTGCAATATATTGTTACATCTTGTTCAACTCTGACAGCAGCAGGAGCAAAGCTATTTTTGTAGCGCTGGGTTTTACTTTTTGGGACAGCAAACCTCCGTCTGGAGGGAAGAAGCTGAAAGTTGCAGTGCAAAGGGTGGGAGTCATCATTTAAAATGGAGGTAGCAATCCTCTGTACCTGTCTGGTGTACAGGGATGTCAGGCTCAGCTGTGACTCACCAAGCAAACGACTGGACCATCTAGCTACCTGATCCAAGGATTTCCTCTGTTTCAGTTTTATCTGACCAAACCATGACACTAAAGAAAAGGATAAAACAGATTCAATAAAAGCCCGATAAAACATTGTCATTATGGTTCGGTCAATTTGAAAGCGTGCAAGTTTCCTTAAACAATGCAAATGTTGCTGACCCTTTTTGCACACCCTTTCACAGTTCTCTTCAAAGTTTAAATTACTATCAATAATCGTTCCAAGATATCTGTAAGATTGCACACATTCAATGGTCTGGCCTTTTAGTACAGTGACTTTGTGCCTGGGAGTTTTCCTCCTAAAGTCAATAATCGTATCTTTAGTTTTTGTTGTATTCAGCTGCAGGTAGGAATCCTCACACCAGTGAACAAAATCATCAACTACTGGGCCGTGGCCACTCTCACCATCGTGGAGGAGACTGACAACAACTTAATCATCAGCATACTTTATAATGTGTCTGTTGTCATGTCTGCTCCGACACATGTTTGTGTACAGGATGAAGAGTAGTGGTGACGACACACACCCCTGAGGAGAGCCTGTAGAAGAGCACTTTTGGTCAGACAATGTACCATTGACCCTTACTCTCTGTGTCCTGTTGGTTAAAAAATCCAGAATCCAACCCACCAGATTATGACTCAAATCAAATTGTTTCAGGACCCTTTCAACTAAAATATGAGGTTGGATTGTATTAAAAGCAGAAGAAAAGTCCACAAATAAAAGCCTGGCGTGTGTCCCATTAAAATCCAGATGTTTAAAAAGCATGTTAAACAGAGTAATAGTGGCATCCTCCACTCCTCTGTGAGGCCTATAGGCAAACTGCAAAGGATCCAATGCATGCTCAGTCTGCTTTAGGACCTCACATCTGACCAGTTTTTCAAAAATTTTCATTAAAATTGAAGTCAAGGCAACTGGTCTAAAATCATTCACCGTTTTAGGACAGCTGGATTTTGGAACGGGGACAACCACAGCATCTTTCCAGATCTTAGGCACATGTTGTATCTATAAGGACTTATTAAAAATGTAGTGAAACACAGGACTCAGTTCATGTGCACAGGACTTTACCAAGCGCCCACATATATTATCAGGGCCCTGACTTTTGTTCACTTTTACAGCACAGGACGCCCTTTTAACATCCTGCACCTCAATATTAAAGTGCTGATTGTCCTTGAGTTTCTGTTTCAAGTCTTGGATTTCTGTGCTAAAATCAAAGGAATTAAAACGACCATAAAAACAATTAAGAGCATTAGCCAGCTGAGTCTGAGTTAAAACCATCTAAAAACACAAGATTACTGTGCTCTGTGCTCTGAAGGCCTGCAATAGTTTTCACACTAGCCCAGGCTGAACCAAGCTTTTTTGTTGCCATCTTGCTTTCCAATTCTGATTTATAATTCTGTTTTGCTCTTAAAATTTTGGACTTCAGCTCTTTTGTGGCAACCTACAGCTCAGAAACAACCCCGTTTAACACCTTGCACTCTGGTCAATTTCCCTAAAAACGCCAAAAAATAACGTACCCAAAGTAAATCAAAAGCTGTTCTTCAACCCTTTGCAGCATCTTCATGGGGTTGGTCTCATTTAAAAGAAAACACTTTGAATTTTTTTGGCAAAACAGTCATAATCTCTCTAAGTGCTCCTGCCACTGAGTAACAGTCATCTAAACATACTGAACTTGAAGAAAATAAATTTCGCCTGGGTGTTTTTTTGGATACAAATGCTTGCAAATAACACACAGCTTCAGATACTGGCTGGAAAATGCAACAGAAATGTAGAACCAAGTGTTATCCAGCTGAAAAAATTTTGTAACAATACCACAAAAAATGAATATATTACACAGCTTTTTTGTCAGGTTGTTCCCAGGCGTTTTTGAACTGTGCCAAATTGTGCCAAATGGCACAGTTTGGAAAAACGTCTGTAACTTTTGAATGATTCAATATAGAAGCTTCATCTTGGGCTCTAATGAAAGGTGAAGGGCTGTGTGGGGGGGGGGGGGGGTTGTTTATTCATCCATGAATGAATGAATGAACAAACAAGCCCCCACACACAAAGAAGCATGCCATGTAAAAAATGTGTGGCTTTTTTTTACAAGAAAAAATAACCTACAGTGCACTAAAAATTATACTAGAATATCTGTAATGTAGAAGATAACAACTCCCACCCCCCCCCCCCCCGCTACAGAGGACGGACATCGCCCATCGCTACATGACGGAAAGCGGTGACGGCGCGCCGCGGTCTAATATGCACAGTTGCACTAAAATATCTGCAATTTATTTGCAATCCGCTACAGAAGAGTAGCGGGGGGGGGGGGGCCTTCACAACATGACGGACCCGGACCGCCCCCGGACCGCTCCGGTCCGGGTCCGTCATGTTGCGATAACGCACAGTTGTAATTTACCGATCGGTCAAAAGTCATTTGGATTACAATTTTTAGGGATAAAGAATAATTTAGCTTATAACACTTACCTGTTCACAACAGCAATGTCGCTGGCGAACTTCTCTTCCTCATTGTCAGACGAACATGACGCTGGTCCGCTTGTTACGGACTCGTGGTTCTGGTCACGCGACCCGGTCAAACAATAATTCCATTATTGCGGTTTTGCGCTTCCATGATTGCGGTTTTGGCGAACGATTTTTCAAAACAAATAAGAACAGTAGTTAGAAAAAAAGACTGGTGAACGCCTGTGTGTCACCCATCCTTACACAAAACAGCTTTCGAACTTCTGTGCTTCAATTGGCTGGCTGTATTCGCAGCCGTTGGTAGGCGGGTCCTTCTTGCTAGGTTTTCAGTCATTGGTTCTTCAAGGTTTCAGAAACCCAATTCAAGGCTCTTATTAGTCGAATGAGAGGTCAATCACATCTAAACCAATCAAAGCACTCCTTTGGCTTTCTGTTCGTGGCTGTGTCTGTAGCGGAAGAACGGAAATGCAGCTTTTTTTTTTCAGTGCCTCCTAGGATGCACGCACAGTGTGCATCCTAGGACGCCCTCGTACGCCCTAGGACGCAGAGACATGTCCGCCTGCGGTACACCGAAGTGCAACAGGTTAAAGGCAAGTGCTTTCCTCTGTTAACAGGATTTAACTGATTTAGTGACCCATGGTTTGTTGTTGGGATATATTTTGACATGTTTACGTGAAACGATCATGTCCCTGCAGAAAGCCATGTATGAGCATGTTACGTCCACTAAAGAGTCCAAATCTTCTCCGCAGGCCAGCGTAAACACCTCCCAGTCAGTACAGTTAAAGCATTCCTGGAGGCAGTGCAATGAATCCTCTGTCCACACATTTATGTCTCTGGTCTTCGCCTTGTCTCTTTTGAGAGCAGTTTTATATGTGGGCAGCAAATGTACACAGTTGTCATCTGAGGATCCTAAAGGAGGAAGGGGAAAAGATTTATAGGCCCTCTCTACCTTGGACCTCACAGGTCCAATGTCTTTTTTCGCCTGGTTGGGCAGGAGACGTACTGATAAAAGTTTTTAAGTGTCTTCTTTAGAGACACATGGTTAAAATCCCCAAGGATAAAATTTGGAGCCTCTGGGGAAATTGACTGCAACCGCTGTACCACATCAAAGACAGTGCTGGAGGCGGAGGCAGCATCCGCTCTTGGGTGAATGTACACAGTCGTTATGAAAAGTTGGGGGAACTCACGGGGCAGATAAAAGGGGCGTAGTGACACGGACAGAAGCTCCACATCTGGTGTACAGATGCGCTCTCTGACCATGACAGATGTACAGTACTGTTTATTAATATATAAACATACGCCGCCCCCCTGACGTTTCCCCGTTACCTCTTCCTGCCGATCCAAGCTAAGTGGGGCTCCAAAGCCGTCAATACACAGGTCCGGGTCTCGGTCATGAGCCGTAAGCCACGTCTTCATGTAAGCCATGACACAGCAGTTCTTGAAATCCTTCTGATATCGTACATTTCCTTGAATTTCATCCACTTTATTTCTCAGGGATTGTACGTTCCCCATAATAATGGATGGAAGAGGAATGCAGTTAAGCTGACACTTCCTCAGGTTTAATCTTACGCCTCTACGCTTTCCGCGTTTCCTCCTCTTGTCTCTCTTTTCATCACTGTGTCCATGAAAATCTCTTAAAATAAAGTCCGGCAGTTGCGGCACAGACTCAAACACAGATGCTGCATTATCCATTTTTAAATGCAGTAACATGTCTCTGGAATACTGCGTTCTACCCGGCATGATCACAATCGCACTTACCTCCACAACAAAGAGCCGGTAAGAAAGAAACGACAGTGCAAAAACAAGAAGGAAATCCATACTGATGGAACCAGGGAGCTCTTCGTTATATAATCCACAAACATTCAAGGACAAAAACGGCACAGAGAATTACGATAAAACACATTAAAGTGCATAAAAACATAGACAAAGACGTCAAACTTTTTTCACCAGCTGCTGGTCGCAGCATGCGCATGGGCATGCACCCTTTTACGTCCTCTTACGTCACTTCCTCGGAAATATATCACCATGACAATTTTTTTTTTGTACTTATTTTGTACCCGTAGGTAGATTTGTTTTGCAGTCTGGTGACAAGCCACCAGCTGCCGGTCGCTGCGTGCGCAAGCGCCCCGTATCCCTAACCTGCATGTTTTTAGCATGTGGGAGGAAACCGGAGAAATCCCGGAGTAAACCCACGTAACACGGGGAGAACATGCAAACTCCACACAGATCGCTGTTGGCCGGGGGCAGGGATCGAACCCACGATCTCATGATCCCCGCGATCCCCCGGCCGAGGGTAAAACTGTGCTGCCGCAGTGCTAACCACTGCGCCACCGTGCAGCAGGGATGGTACATATATGATAGATAGATAGATAGATAGATCTTAAATTTCTGAATAATATGTGCAACTGTAGTCACAGGAACATCAAGCTGCTTGGAGATGGTCTTATAGCCTTTACCTTTAACATGCTTGTCTATAATTTTCTTTCTAATCTCCTGAGAAACCCTCTCTCCTTTGCTTCCTCTGGTCCATGTTTAGTGTGGTACACACCATGTCACCAAACAGCACAGTGACTACTTGTCACCCTTTAAATAGGCCGACTGACTGATTGCAAGTTTGTAGACACCTGTGATGTTAGTTAGAGGACACATCTTGGTTGAACATGTCCCTATGGTCACACTATTTTCAGTCTTTTCTAGGGGTACCATCATTTTTATCCAGGCCTGTTTCATGAGTTTGTTTTTTTAAAATAATTCTGTTGAACCACAATTCAAAAGCATTGTCTGATTTTCATTGGTTAATTTTCACAGAATTTTTATTTATTACCACTTTTGTCAGATTCACATTATTTCAGTGACCATTGTGGGTTTTTCTTTCATTAACAGAGGGGTACCAACAATTTATATATATATATATATACTGTATATATATATATATATATACATATATATACTGTATATACAGTGGGGCAAAAAAGTATTTAGTCAGCCACCAATTGTGCAAGTTCTCCCACTTAAAAGATGAGAGAGGTCTCCAATTTTCATCATAGGTATACCTCAACTGTGAGAGACATAATGAGAAAAAAAAATCCAGAAAATCACATTGTCTGATTTTTAAAGAATTTATTTGCAAATTATGGTGGAAAATAAGTATCTGGTCACCTACAAACAAGCAAGATTTCTGGCTCTCACAGACATGTAACTTCTTCTTTAAGAGGCTCCTCTGTCCTCCACTCGTTACCTGTATTAATGGCACCTGTTCGAACTCATTATCAGTATAAAAGACACCTGTCCACAACCTCAAACAGTCAGACTCCAAACTCCACTATGGCCAAGACCAAAGAGCTGTCAAAGGACACCAGAAACAAAATTGTAGACCTGCACCAGGCTGGGAAGACTGAATCTGCAATAGGTAAGCAGCTTGGTGTGAAAAAATCAACTGTGGGAGCAATTACTAGAAAATGGAAGACATACAAGACCACTGATAATCTCCCTCGATCTGGGGCTCCACGCAAGATCTCACCCCATGGGGTCAAAATGATCACGAGAATGGTGAGCAAAAATCCCAGAACTACACAGGGACACCTAGTGAATGACCTGCAGAGAGCTGGGACCAAAGTAACAAAGGCTACCACCAGTAACACACTACGCCGCCAGGAACTCAAATCCTGCAGTGCCAGACGTGTCCCCCTGCTTAAGCCTGTACATGTCCAGGCCCGTCTGAAGTTTGCTAGAGAGCATTTGGATGATCCAGAAGAGGATTGGGAGAATGTCATATGGTCAGATGAAACCAAAATAGAACTTTTTGGTAAAAACTCAACTTGTCATGTTTGGAGGAGAAAGAACACCATACCTACTGTGAAGCATGGGGGTGGAAACATCGTGCTTTGGGGCTGTTTTTCTGCAAAGGGACCAGGACGACTGATCCGTGTAAAGAAAAGAATGAATGGGGCCATGTATCGTGAGATTTTCAGTGAAAACCTCCTTCCATCAGCAAGGGCATTGAAGATGAAACGTGGCTAGCATGACAATGATCCCAAACATACCGCCCGGGCAATGAAGGAGTGGCTTCGTAAGAAGCATTTCAAGGTCCTGGAGTGGCCTAGCCACTCTCCAGATCTCAACCCCATAGAAAATCTTTGGAGGGAGTTGAAAGTCCGTGTTGCCCAGCAACAGCCCCAAAACATCACTGCTCTAGAGGAGATCTGCATGGAGGAATGGGCCAAAATACCAGCAACAGTGTGTGAAAACCTTGTGAAGACTTACAGAAAATGTTTGTCCTCTGTCATTGCCAACAAAGGGTATAAAACAAAGTATTGAGATGAACTTTTGATATTGACCAAATACTTATTTTTCACCATAATTTGCAAATAAATTCTTTAAAAAATCCTTCAATGTGATTTTCTGGATTTTTTTTCTCATTTTATCTCTCATAGATGAGATATACCTATGATGAAAATTGGAGACCTCTCTCATCTTTTAAGTGGGAGAACTTGCACAGTTGGTGGCTGACTAAATACTTTTTTACCCCACTGTATATATATATATATATATATATATATATATATATCACCACCACACCTTATGACAATTTATAAAGATTTTTCTGACATGAATCTGGGTTTGGCTGTTCCAAATCCAGTTCTGACTTATTATTTATTTGCCCTATTTTCCATCAGGCACATCAGGGAGCTTTTGGCCTTCGCTTCCTGACAGCTGGGGCACGCCCCCTTCTCCTGTCTAGTGCCATCAGCTGTGTTCTGTTATTGGGTGTTTCACACACATACACACACTACATTCATTCTCATTCACACACGCAGACACTCACTCATGCACACCTGGGGTTCATTTTGTCCAGCCCATGCATTCCCACACCGGTGATCTCTTCCCTCGTTAAGTTTATTATTATTTAAGCAAGGAGTTAGTAGGAAGAGATTGTCTCAGCATTCGCCCTCATTCGTGGCATCGAGTTCTCCATGAATGTTGGATTATTACCTTTGCGCATTCAGCCTGACATTTTCAGATGATCAATCCCTGGAGGTTAGTGGCTCACCCAGCTTGTTTCCCTCATCCACCAGACTAAGATTGAGATTGAGATTCAACTTTATTGTCATTACACATGTATGAATACAAGGTAATGAAACGTGACTTGGCATTTGGGCACGCTCTGCAGAGCGCATCCAAGGCCGGGGCAGCCGCTAGGCGCCAGTCATAAAGAAGAAAGGAAAAAAAAGAAAAAGAAAATGGATATGACACAGTAGGCGAGAGAAAAAAAACATGTTTTATCAGAATGACGCTCGGCAAGTGAGCGAAATTTTGATTGCAGGCAAAAAAAAAACCCTCAATGCACATTTAGCAGACATTTAGCAGGAGATCACACACAAAAGTTGAGAGGCAGTGTATTGTATGCATGTAATGTTGTATGCATTGTGTAGTGTAAATGTAACAGTTGTTAGTGAGCAGCAGAGGGCGCCTCCTGGCAGTGGATAGATATTATAATCATGTGACTTATAAACAAGTCCAGAGTCCAGAGTCCAGAGTCTATCTCTCTTGCTCTCTCTCTTGCTTGCAGAAGGCACATGGGCATTGTCCTTGAGGGTCCAATCCACTGACGACAACAACTGATTGTTGATTGTTTGGGTAGACAGAAGAGCCGGTCCTTCTGCTTATCTCAATCAGGAGGAATGTAAACACGGGGCAAACAAGGTCAAATCAAATCAAATCAGCACAGTGCACTCAGAGAATAGAATTTGTCCTCACCCGTGTAATTCTGTGCTTCCATTATATGTGCAGGCTTAAACTGTTTTTCCATGGAGAGCACAGGGCTTCAGATGTATTCCTTCACTGAATCACTGTCATTCAGTTCACCATTTTTTTTTTTTTTTTTTTTTTTGTTACTTATTTGTACCTGTAGGTAGACTTGGTTTGCAGTCTGGTGACAAGCCACCGGCTGCTGGTCGCTGCGTGCGTGAGCGCCCTAAACCTACATGTTTTTGGTGTGCGGGAGGAAACCGGAGAAATCCCGGAGTAAACCCACGCAACACGGGGAGAACATGCAAACTCCACACAGCTCACTGTTGGTCGGGGGCTGGGATCGAACCCACGATCTCATGATCCCCGCGATCCCCCGGCCGAGGGTAAAACTGTGCTGCCACAGTGCTAAACCACTGCGCCACCGTGCAGCCCATTTGCCGCTACTCGTGCCCTCCCCAACTGGTCGAATTTGATGAAGGAGCTTGCCGGGTCCGCTTTGATCAGCTCTCTCACCTTTCTTCAATTTCTGATGCATCAGGGAACTCCACAGCCAAAAACAGAAGTCCTGAGATCATAACCAATAATGTTTCCACAGACGCATGAATTCCAATGTCCATGAGTCTCCTCGTAGGTTCCAATTCTTGGGCTCCCCCTTGGCCCAATTCTTGTTGAAAAATAGTGACAATAGCACATTTAAGCCGCTTCCAAATCCATAATTTCCGTTTAGATTAAGATTCAGCAGAAGAAGAGCGACTAAACACACACAAAAACGCAACATTGCAAAAGCTGGGAATAGATCAGGAAGGCAGGAGAGGAGGGAAGAAAAATGCGACTGCTCTCTCTCAAGACTGCTACTGAGGAAGCCCCGGATTGCTCCAGTTCCGTAAGTCAATTGCCTTTCTCCTTGTGTCGACAGCTGCTCTGCGACACTAGGCTTTGCCGTCGCCAGGCTGTAGAGCATCCAGGAGGCGCCCTGTATGTCTGGTGGCCATTTTCTCATCAGTGTAACTCTCTGTATTTGTGGTCATAACTGGACTTGTTATTTTCATGGGTTTTGTTAATAAAAGTGCACATTCTACTCTCGCTATTGGGTTTCTCATTCCCTCCCTCCTTCGTGTACCGCATAATGGCGCATGAGGAATCATGACAGAATGCTGCGACCATAGAAAAAACCCAGGGGAGTAGATTTTTTTTTTCCCTTTCACCTTCTTTACCCTTTCCTCCTTGAGTTTGGCGTTATGATCTGGACGGACGAGGAGCAGGGAGCCCAGGATCTACTGGAGGAGGCAATCTTTGCCTTTCAGTGGCCTCAGTTTCTCCACCATCCTTCCCCTTCCAGACGTGGGGCCGGAGGGTTTTTCTCTGCCATTGGAGCCAGTCACCCGTTAGAAGAGATGCTCCCATCGGAGGAAGACCTCCTCTCCTCTCAGATCTTTTTCAGCTCCCGGGCCGGCGCCCACTCAATCCTCAGACATGTTGACGGAGGAGGAGAGACAGGGGTTGCTGGCCATGGTAAACCATCGGGTTGAGGAGGAGCACCGCGAGAGAGATGTAACACCCACTAACACCTACTCACTTTAGGTGTAGTACCCTTTTTGGTAGTGGTGTGTTATGGCAACGTAGTTACCTTAACTTTTCTACCTGGGCAAAGAGATAATTGGGCCAGATCAGGTAGACCCTAGATTCATAGGGGCCTGGAGGGCGTAACAACAGATGACACACACGGTGTATGAACTTGTAACTATGTATATTTTTCAAGTTGTGTACTATTTACAGACATGTACACTTAATAAAAAAAACACACAACACTTGTCACAATAATAAGAAAAATAAAAATACAATACCCCAAAATATATTTACAATATATACAGTCCTTGGTATCAGTCCAGGTGACTAGTTGGGTCACTTTTACCAGTCACTAGGATTCGGGCTTCGGCTCGCCATCCAGCTCTGGAGAATCCACAGTCCTCTGAATCCAGCACAAAAACCTGACCTATAGAGTAGGTCAGAACAAAAAGCTTAATCTATAATCTAAGTCAAGTGCATTGGAAAGTACTTGACAAGATAAAAAAACAGAAAAGTGTGCTAGCACAACAATTTAGCACAATTTTGCACATCCAAACACCTGTAAACCACAGATATAACTTTCATCATTAAGTACCAATCAGTGGCAAGGGAACTGGGACCTTTGCTAACCGTTACAGCTTTGGAAAATGTCTTTTTCCGATGGAAAAACTGGCCGAAATTAGCATCGGCGGTTAGCATTACAAGCTAGCGATTAGCATTCCCATACACAATGAATGGCACTTACCAAGCTAAGTGACACGTGCGTCAGGGGGTTCCCGCGCTCAACGGCGTCAACAGCCTTTGGATCCCAATCTTAAAATTTAATAAACGGGGCATTAGAATTTGCTAATACAGCAATGTCTCATTGCAGTTGTTTATTCAGGCTTACTAATCTCAAGTTTTGTTCAAGCAAAGGCTGCTATTAGCACGTTAGCTCATCGTCTCCGTGAGGAATCGCGTTCTCTCGGTTGTGTCTCGGCAGTGTCTGACAGTGTTCTGCATATTACACACAGACCGAGCGAAGGAACGCGTGACCCCTTTGGCGGGCATCACCAAGCAACGGCGCAGCCATTGGTTGCTCAATATACCAACACATATATTAGGAACTTCATCAGAACTTTCTAGAAAATGTTCCTAACTATTTATGAATATATATTTATTTAAATATTCATATTCAAATTATTTATTCCCATTGTGAAATGGGTGTTTTTCTTTTTAAAAGCGGTATCAATATTTATAATTTAATTCACGTTTCTAACACTGGGTTACACTATCCCCCCTTAGAATCATGCAAGTCCCTTTGCATGGGATTAGCTAGATAGTAAAGACAAGGGAACCAGTGTTTATAGGAATAATCTTAGGATCTGACTCTGTTAAGGCTCTGGTAAAAGCCAGGTTTAGTCCTTGAAACAGGGACTGGGCAACAGTTATGAGAGGGTTTCCCAACTGACTATACTGTAGCCTTTCTGGCTGGGAGGTTGTCCTCTCGGAACGTCTCACAGACTTTGGGATCTCTTTTTCAGGTTCTTTTTCTTCCACAGGCTCATCACAGGTACTTTTATCAGGTGAGTTGGTTTCACTTTCAGTTCCATTCTCATTGTTTGATCGTTCCACATTTGCTTCAGTTTCCTCCAGGTTTCCATCATTCGGTAAGTTGTCACATCCAGGTGAATTGTCATTTCCAGGCAAGTTGTCACATCCAGGTGAAGTGACATTTTCTATTTGGTTGTCATTCTCAGGTAAGTGAGTTTCAGCAGGAATGTCTCCTTTAAAGAATGTCTTTGGATGGGGAATTTCATAAACTCTAGTGAGCTTTATGAGCGTTTGGATTGGTTCTTCTCTGTACCAATAGACATCTTCATTTTCCGGTTCTGAATTCTCACATTCCTCACTTTGTTCAGGTGACTGTCTTGTCTTAGGTTTGCGGACACGTTTTGGTTGGACAGGTTCTTCTTCAACAGGGGCAAGAAAAACCACAGGGAAGCAAGAGGTCACGGTGAACGGTGCGAACAGGACCATCTTTTGTCTCAGGTTTTATAGTGTAAACAGGCAAGTCACCTGCTTGGCTCACCACAATGTGAATTTCAGCTTCCCATCTGTCTGCTAGTTTGTGCTTTCCTCTGCTGCGGACTGCACGTACCAAAACTCTGTCGCCTGGTTCTAGTTTTGAGGGTTTCACTCGCATATCAAATCTTGTTTTGTTTCTTTCAGCCATCTTGTTAGCATTTTCTGTTGCTAGTTTGTAGCTTTCTTGTAGAGTTGTCTTCAATTTTTCAATGTACTGGGAATGTGACTTGAAACTTTTGTTGTGAAATGGGAGCCCAAATGCAAGATCGATTGGCAATCTCGGCTGACGACCGAACATTAACTCATACGGGGCAAAACCAGTAGTGTCATTCTTCGTACAATTGTACGCATGTACAAGTGGTTTCACATAGTTGTGCCAACGAGATTTGTTCTTTTCCTCCAGAGTACCCAGCATGCTCAATAACGCTCTATTGAAACGTTCTAACGGGTTACCTCTGGGGTGATAGGGTGTCGTCCGGATTTTGCGAATGCCCATGATTTTGCAAAGTTCTTTTATGATATGGGACTCAAAATCAGGACCCTGATCACTATGTAACCGTTCGGGTATCCCGTAGTGGACTATAAAGTTGTCCCAAAGTGCCTTTGCAACGGTCTGAGCTTTCTGATTGCTGGTAGGGATGGCTATAGTGTATTTTGTGAAATGATCAGTTAACACGAGCACATCCTTTGTGTTGCTTTGATCGGGCTCAATGGACAAGAAATCCATACAGACAAGTTCGAGCGGTCGGGTGGACTTGATATTGACAAGCGGAGCAGCTCGTTCTGGAGCGGTTTTACGTCTTACGCAGCAATTACGTGTCTTGATCTTCTTTTCAATATCTGCCGCCATGCAAGGCCAATAGAACCTTGTTCTGGCGAGATCCAAAGTACGCCCTGTGCCTAAATGGTCCATGTCACAGTGGAGGCTTTGAAAGACTGAATCGCGGAGCTGTTCAGGTAAGACGAGCTGGTAAGTAACATTTCCTCCGTCTTGACGAGTGTGGTAGAGGATGTTATTGCACATTTCAAGTCGACTGAGCTCTCGGAGTAACAAGTTGATGTCAGGAAGTTCAGTTCATACAGTTGGTGGAACTTTTAACCCAGTTTCAATTTGTGCAATCACTTCTCTTAAACAGGGGTCAGTTCTTTGTTCATTTTTGATCTGTGCAGGAGTCATGGGGGATACAACTGGAAAACCACCACAGCCATCTTCATCGGCATAGCCATCTGGAATGGCGGCTACAGAGAGGGCTAATGAGTGAACCAAAGGGAAGGTGTTGTCTGGAGAGCTACAGACAAGGTGTTTTTCACATATAGCAGACACTACCTCGGAACTTAAACTGCTTTCAGGAAGAGACAAGTGAGTTTGAGTAAACTGCTGTATGCGGTCAAGCTCCTTTTGGGACACTGCGTCATTGAGTAACTCGCCATGTGGCCATCTGAAGAGGCCGTCTGCATCTGAGTTAAGCTTGCCTGCTCTGTATTGGAGCTTAAAGTTAAACAGCGACAGAGCAGCTAGCCACCTATAACTCATGGCATCCATCTTAGCAGTAGTCAAAATGTACGTCAGGGGGTTACTGTCTGTCATGACAGTAAAATGATTGCCATATAAACAGTCTGCGAACTTCTCCGTTACTGCCCACTTTAGAGCTAAAAATTCTAATTTATGGGCGGGGCAATGGGACCCACTTCTAGACAATCCCCAGCTTGCATAAGCTATGACCCTAGTCTGGCCCCCCTGCTCTTGATAGAGGGCGGCGCCAAGCCCTGTAGTGCTGGCGTCAGTATGGAGTGTATATGGCAACTGAGGGTCAGCGAAACCCAGGACAGGCGCAGTACTGAGCTTTTCAATGATGGTTTTGAATGCAAGATCACAGGAAGAAGTCCATCGCTCGCCAAACGGTGTCTTTGGGTCGTGGTACTGGGCAGGCTTAGCTTTGGGCTTTGTGCTTTTTCGCAAAGGAGGGTAGCCTGCTGTTAAGTCAGTGAGGGGCTTAACGATGCTGGAATAGTTCTTAATGAACCACCTATAGTACCCTGAAAAGCCTAAGAACGAGCAGAGCTGTTTGAGATCACGGGGCACAGGCCAGGTACTTAGGGCTTTCACTTTTTCGGGGTCGGTCTCAATTCCTTTACTGGACACAATGTGACCGAGGTATCTGACAGAAGTTTGAAAAAATCTGCATTTCTCAGGGGAGAGTTTAAGCCCGTACTCTTTTAGGCGATTAAGAACTTTCATTAAGCGAGCCTCATGCTCTTCGGGCATCTTGGAGAATACAATAACTTCATCGAGGAACATAGTCCCCTCATGCAGATTCATGTTGCCCATGCATTTCTCCATGAGGCGCTGGAACGTGCTGGGGGCGTTTGTACTGCCTTGTGGCATTCTATTAAATTCCCAAAAACCCATGGGACATACGAACGCCGTCTTTGGTTTGTCCAGCTCCTCTACCTCAATTTGGTAGTGCCCCGACTTTAAATTGAGGACGGAGAACCACTGCGAACCGGTCAAGGTGAAAAGCGTTTCCTCCAAGTTGGGGAGGGCGTAAGCATCTTTTACAGTCTGCATGTTAAGCTTCCTGTAATCAATACAAAGGCGGACATCGCATTTTTCTTTCGCACCACTACAATAGGTGAAGAAAATGGGGAAGTGGACTCTCTTATCATGCCTGCTTGTTGGAGTTCTTTGAGATGCTTACGGACTGCTTCCAGGTCATTTGGATGTATGGGACGTGCTCTGTGCTTGAACGGTGTTTCATCTGATAATTTGATTGTGTGTTTCACTTGATCCGTTTTGCCAAAGTCAAGATCGTTTTGTGCAAATACTTCGGGCATTTGACTGAGTCTTTCTGTTAGGCGCTCTTTCCATTCAGCGCTAATGGGGGAAGAGTCAAAGTTGAACTTCAGAGTGGACTTTTGTTCAGTTTTGGACTTTGTAACTTTCACGGAGTGTTCTTGTGATAGGACTCGTTGATATGCACAGATTTCTCCAATGACACACTTCTGAGGGATTGTCACGTCATGTTCCGATTCATTGGTGAGTATAATTGGAACAAGGTAAGGTGCTCTTTCAGGTAAGTCTATGAGACATGGTTTTACTAGGATACCACCAGGTAAGGCTGACATTAACGGGTGTTCTAACAAGACAGATGTTTCACTGTTGCCGGCTGACACAGCTACAGTGCCATCTAGAACAACTGTTTGGCCTGCAGGAACTAACTGTGGCTCTTTGTTGCGCATGGTCACTAAACCAAGGCTAGTGTCTTTGGACTGTCTGTGTCGTAGCTCAAGGACTTTTAACGCTGCCTTATAACCAAGTGACATCGTTGGCTGCAGTTCAGAACATGCATCAGAGTACAGCTCGTAAAGTACATCTAATGTGTTTGTCCCTATTAACACTAAGGACTGATCAGCTGCACGTACATTGGGAACCACTAAGGCAAGTGTTGGCACTTCGGCTTCAATACCGAGAAAGTCTTTTGGGAAAGTGACATGCATTTCAATGTAGCCTAAATAAGGTACACTCTGACCATTAGCTCCCTCCACTTCTAACAGCTCAAAAAGTGGCTTAATCTCATGGTTGGATAAGTACTGTCTGTAATAGGACTCAGGGACAGTAGTCACCTGGGAGCCTGTATCTAACAAACAGCTCACAGTACAGCCATTCACTTTCACTTGGGCTGTACTTTTGGTACCAATTAGACCATTAGAAAAGTTAAAGGGGTCGGTTTTGTAATGCGACTTCAGTTTAGCACGTCTTGAATGGAGCTTTTGGTTTGGGACGGGTCATCTCTGAGCTAGCCTCTGTTTGTCCCGCAACAGGGGTAGACTTCAGTTTTAAAGAAGACTGGGGGTTCCAACTGTCCCAAATCTGTCTTTTTACTCTTAGTTCTTTGCATTTTGCAGCCACAAGCGCAGGGTTTGGCTCGGACTCACAAGTGGCTACAATATGCCCATCTTCGCCACAGCGGAAGCAATACCATGGTTTGGGCCTAGTATTGGGATGGCTGGACGAAGGTAGGTTTTCAGGTTTGGCAAGGTCGGGTTTTTTATTTCCAGATTTCTTAGTTGGGTCTTTCTTTGGTGGTGCTTGTTTCTTTTGTTTCACGACAGCAGCTAATTGGCTTTTTAGATCAGCAACTTGCTTTTTCAGTTCTTTCAGACTTTCCGACTCCGTGACTGTTTGTTCGTAGGAGGCTGCTTTTGGTTTTGTGGCACCCAAGTGTTTTTTCATGTGTGTGTTTTTAACTTCTTGTCTGTTTTCAACAGTGCGAAGGTGAAGCAATAATTCTGCATACGCAGGTGGGTGTTTATCTTTTAGTTCCAGCTGTAGCAACTTTAGCAGATTATCATCCCAACAGCCTCTGTTAAACTGCTTGAGAAGCTGATTGTCCACTTCCTGTGGCTCTAGACTGCCTCTACGCACTGTGAGATTGAGCGCCACCTGCAAACGATGCAGATATGCAGAGGGTTTTTCTCCATAATCTTGGAAAGTGTTCATGAATCGCACAAGCAGTTCCTCACCATCTTCAACAGTCCCAAAAGCTGAGTCCAAAAGCTTAAGATAGTCGGCAGAGGTGGCTTCAGGCCCCAGAGGGCGAATAACATCAGACGCAGGAGCAAGAAGACTTTCAAAGATCTTGCGAGATTTTTCCAAGTCAGACAAAGATGTATCTTCCATCATCAAGTCAACATGTGAACGCCATGTTTCATAGACAGCTTCAGTATACGGTCTTGGCGTTTTGCCAGAGAAAGCTCTGATTCTCAAGGAGGAATGGGCGTTTGATGGCTTCTCTGCATGTTTAATGACATGCTCGACTACGATTTTCTGAACCTCGGATGGGTTAAAATCAGCTGGACTCAACATTTGAGGTGTTAAGTTTGGTCCAAGAGGGCTTTGGAAAAGTGCTTGAGTGGTTTTAGGGGTGCGAGGCACTTCAACTTGGAGTGGAGGAGAGACTCCACTTTGTGTGGGTTCTACAGTAGGGACAACCGGATCAACGTCAGCAGAGACCGTTTCAGCTGTCTCAGCAGCTTCAATAGACTTCCCTATTGTGGACATGACCTCCCGCAACACCTCTTCAAAACCTTTTCCACTTAGCTTAGCTAAACCCCTCAGGTTGCTAAGATAAGCCTCAGTAACACTGCCCCCTACAGTTTTAGTGTAGACATCAGTTAAAGCTTGAATGCAGTATTTAACCTCAGGATTGTCAGTGGATGGAAAGGAGCACGGCAACGTAGGTGCTAATGCTTCAGTGGTTAATCCAGACTCGAACTCTACAATATGACTTTTGTCAAAGTCAGATGAGTTATCATTAATGCTAACTAGAAACTCAAAAACGTCTGTGTCTCTTTCTTTATCAACAACACCACTGACAATGACTGCATTAGGAATTTTAACACCATGTTTTTCCACGAAATCCATTTTGATAGTATATAAACTATTTAGTCAGGGGTCAAAACAGAATCCACATCCGTTGTCGCAATGCTCCAGGCTCCTGGCTGCGCTCGCCAGATTTTTGTGTCACGGTAACCCTTACTCACTTTAGGTGTAGTACCCTTTTTGGTAGTGGTGTGTTATGGCAACGTAGTTACCTTAACTTTTCTACCTGGGCAAAGGGATAATTGGGCCAGATCAGGTAGACCCTAGATTCGTAGGAGCCTGGAGGGCATAACAACAGATGACACTTACACACGGTGTATGAACTTGCAACTATGTATATTTTTCAAGTTGTTTACTATTTACAGACATATACACTTAATAAAAAAACACACAACACTTGTCACAATAATAAGAAAAATAAAAATACAATACCCCAAAATATATTTACAATATATACAGTCCTTGGTATCAGTCCAGGTGACTAGTTGGGTCATTTTTAAACCAGTCACTAGGATTCGGGCTTCGGCTCGCCATCCAGATCTGGAGAATCCACAGTCCTCTGAATCCAGCACAAAAACCTAACCTATAGAGTAGGTCAGAGCAAAAAGCTTAATCTATAATCTTAGTCAAGTGCATTGGAAAGTACTTGACAAGATAAAAAAACAGAAAAGTGTGCTAGCACAACAATTTAGCACAATTTTGCACATCCAAACACCTGTAAACCACAGATATAACTTTCATCATTAAGTACCAACCAGTGGCAAGGGAACTGGGACCTTTGCTAACCGTTACAGCTTTGGAAAATGTCTTTTTCCGATGGAAAAACTAGCCGAAATTAGCATCGGCGGTTAGCATTACAAGCTAGCGATTAGCATTCCCATACACAATGAATGACACTTACCAAGCTAAGTGACACGTGCGTCAGGGGGTTCCCGCGCTCAACGGCGTCAACAGCCTTTGGATCCCAATCTTAAAATTTAATAAACGGGGCACTAGAATTTGCTAATACAGCAATGTCTCATTGCAGGGGTTTATTCAGGCTTACCAATCTCAAGTTTTGTCCAAGCAAAGGCTGATATTAGCACGTTAGCTCATCGTCTCCGTGAGGAATCGCGTTCTCTCGGTCGTGTCTCGGCAGTGTCTGACAGCGTTCTGCATATTACACACAGACCGAGCAAGGGAACGCGTGACCCCATTGACTGGCGTGACCAAGCAACGGCTCAGCCATTGGTTGCTCAAAATACCAACACACATATTAGGAACTTCATCAGAACTTTCTAGAAAATGTTCCTAACTATTTATGAATATATATTTATTCAAATATTCATATTCAAATTATTTATTCCCATTGTGAAATGGGTGTTTTTCTTTTTAAAAGCGGTATTGCGGCGGCATGAAATAAAGCGGCGTTGTTGGAGGTTTTAAGTAGAGTTTTATTATCATACCGCCGTCACAAGCTCCGCTCCCGGCGCCGTGCATGAGCGCCGAGAGTGAGCCCACGGCTCTCAGAGAAGGAGAGGAGGACACAAGTCTGTGTCCTGCAGCAGGGTTGAAGTCAGATTGAGAGTGAGAGAGAGAGAGAGTTTGCGTTACAGAGTTGCAGCATATATACTCGACTACAACAATACATCAAGGGCATAACCCAGCAGTTGGTATGATCAAAGAGATAACAGAACAGGCATAAGACATTTGCATTTGAGAGACATATTGATCTCAGTCCCTAGGTCACAGTGAGGACAGGACACATGAGCACAATGCATGAAAGGCAACCATTAACATCACAGAAGTGAGCCAGACGAAACGCGTCTGCCTGTAGACATTAATACACATTACACTGTTCTGTTATTTGCTCTAGCCGAGCGCTGTGTTTGACCAGTCTTTTTGTGGAGATTTACCTCAAAGCACATCTACATATGTAAGATGCTCAGAAGAAGCACAGTAAGGGCAAAATGCATGAACACTTTAACTTCACGGCTGTAAACGCAGCAAACAGCAGAAAAACCCAGGAGTGCGAGCTGACTGTCTCTGTGTTCTGTCTGTGTGTTGTGGGGGTTTAATCAAACCGCTACACTGCTCCCCCCCCCAGAGGGAAACGGTAGGGGACCGTGACCTCGATGTTGCAGTCCGGGCAGCGAGCAGGGAAAGCTCTGAGCAGGAGGGGGGGGGGGGGTAGTACATGCTGACCGGGCGCGGGAAAATCGTTCCAGTCGCGCCAAAAGTGTTTGCTGCTCCGCGATGTCCCGTCTGAACATGCAGAGATCAGAAGAAGAAAAATTAGTCTCTGGCTTCTCTCGTGGCCATGAAGAAAAGCAGGAGCGGCTGTAAGAAAAAAATAAACAAAAGCAGAGGGACTGGCGTGTTGGCTTTAGGTGCAGAAGCAACCCCAAAGCCCCCGGGAACAGCTGACGGCTGAAATCCCTTTGTGCCGTGGCTAAGACCATTAAAAAATCCAGTGGCGAGCTGCGTGCTTGCTTCAGGTGAACGAGCAGCCCTGAAGGTTCTGTGAGCAGCGGCGGAGGACGATGGCGGTCTCTGGAGCCGTTACTTGTCCCGTGCGTGATGCGCCGTCCTCGTAACTCCCCGGTGCATGGGTGTGCCGCTGGAGAGGAGAACCAGGGTGCAGAAACTTGGTGGACATCTGCGCCGATAAAAATCCAGGTTGAGCTGTTGGAGCGGTGAAGGAAAGTAGACGCTCTGTCACTCGCTCGGTCATGGTGCGTTCAGGTCCACGTGTGCTCCGTCGGCCATGGGGATCGCCGTCGTGGAGAGGGGACGAGGTGCATGCGCTCTTTTGGGGAGGGGCTGCGAGCGCGGCCGGTCCAGCGTGGATGTGCCGATCTAGGCGTGCAGATCTCACCATGAAACGTTGCTCAGCTTTCCCGGTCGTGGGTGTTCTCCGGCGAGTTTCGCCTGGAAACTCCGCGTTGAGGTCTCCCTGAAGCAGAAGGGAGGGCAGATCAGTCAGGCTGCCACGTTCGCTGGTCGTCGGAGAATCACCGCCGGGCGTTGCGTTCACTGGCAGCGTGTTCGTTTCAGCGTTGGGTCACCAGTGCGGCGGCATAAAATAAAGCGGCGTTGTTGGAGGTTTTAAGTAGAGTTTTATTATCATACCGCCGTCACAAGCTCCGCTCCCGGCGCCGTGCATGAGCGCTGAGAGCGAGCCCACGGCTCTCAGAGAAGGAGAGGAGGACACAAGTCTGTGTCCTGCAGCAGGGTTGAAGTCAGATTGAGAGTGAGAGAGAGAGAGAGTTTGCGTTACAGAGTTGCAGCATATATACTCGACTACAACAATACATCAAGGGCATAACCCAGCAGTTGGTATGATCAAAGAGATAACAGAACAGGCATAAGACATTTGCATTTGAGAGACATATTGATCTCAGTCCCTAGGTCACAGTGAGGACAGGACGCATGAGCACAATGCATGAAAGGCAACCATTAACATCACAGAAGTGAGCCAGACGAAACGCGTCTGCCTGTAGACATTAATACACATTACACTGTTCTGTTATTTGCTCTAGCCGAGCGCTGTGTTTGACCAGTCTTTTTGTGAAGATTTACCTCAAAGCACATCTACATATGTAAGATGCTCAGAAGAAGCACAGTAAGGGCAAAATGCATGAACACTTTAACTTCACGGCTGTAAACGCAGCAAACAGCGGAAAAACCCAGGAGTGCGAGCTGACTGTCTCTGTGTTCTGTCTGTGTATTGTGGGGGTTTAATCAAATCGCTACAGTATCAATATTTATAATTTAATTCACGTTTCTAACACTGGGTTACAGAGAGGCGCGAGGACGCACTTCTCCAGCAGTGAGGGTTCCACCCCCCGTGCCTACCCAATCCACAGGCTCGTCGACGGAGAAGGAGTGGTTGGCCCTGCTCGCTCAGCTAGACCGCCAGGTTAAGGAGGAGCCCCGAGCGAAGGAGGAGCAGAGACTGGCCCAGCTCAACTGCCGGATGGAGGAGGAGCCGGATGAGGATCCCCCAGCGCTTGAGCTCCCTGTGGCCACTCTGCCTCCCTCTCCTGAAAAGACGGAGTTTCTCAGCCCGGCAGACTCGCGGTTCAGCATGACACTTTGCGTTCCAGACTACCTGGTTCCTGAGCCCTCCGTGGGGAAGAGGAGGAGGAACTTCCGCCAGAAGAGGCTTCCGGTCCTGCCAGTGCAGCAAGAGGAGGAAAGCCCAGAGAGGGGGGGGGGGGATGTCTCAAAGGCCGCTGAGGACGATCCGTGCCAGGAGGACAGGCAAGTGATTTCTCATTTAACTTTCATGTCTGATGAACAATTTTGCCTGCCTCCTGGCGAGGAGACTCGGGGTGTGCAGTCTCCTGAGCGCTCCGTCCCAGCGGCATATAGTGCTCCCATGCTTGACTTCATCAACTCCTTTTTGTATGCCCCTACGAGCCCACCGGTTCTGGATCCAAGTTGCTCAGGGGAAGAGGAGCCAGAGGCCCAGGAGGGTCCAGCCCATGGGCCAGTGGAGAGGTCATTCCCGGCCGCCATGCCAGAGGAACCGGAGGCGTGGAGGATGGTGCATGGGAGTACCACAACTGCTATCACCATCACGCCTGCAGAGTCACTCCCCGGACCAGATCTCCAGTCGACGGGATCTGGAATGGCATTGTCAGAGTCCTGGACGGCAGTAGAGCTTGAGCACAGGCAAGTAATTTCTCCTGCAGTTCATGTGTCTATGACCGAGAGATCTTGTCTGGCTCTTGGGGAGGAGAGTCGGGTGCGGGCCTCAGCCTCATCCGGACTCCCCTCGCCGGGCTCTTCCGCTGCCAGCAACCCTAACCACTCCTCCTCTCCTATCCCCTTCAAGCTCCTTCCTAGGGTCACCGGAGAGGAGCTGCTACTACCTGGGTTGCCCATGGATGGCAATGCAGGGCCAGGAGTTCCAGAGGAGGTCGACGGAGGGGTAACACCCAACGGTCCGGTGGAGCCCGCGCACCCCAAATCGCTGGAGCCCTGGACGGTGGTGGAGCCCGAGTTCAGGCAAGTGTGCTCCATTATGCCAGTAATATCATTATTGATGTCACACTGCCTGACGCATGGCGAGGGGGGCCCAGGGCAGCTCGTAGTAGCCCTCGGGGCCACCTCACCGGGCTCCGCCGCTGCCGGTGACCCTGACCCGGTTTCTCTTTCTCTCCCTTTGGTTTCAGAGCCCCCGGCCAGGGTCACCAGAGAGCTGCTAGTCTCACCGGAGGCCACTGAGGATCGGGGTCCAGTGCCAGGTGTCGTGAGGAGCATCACCTCCCTTACTGGGGAGGCCACCTTGGGAGCAATGAGGCCCCCGATGGGGGCCATCACAGATGCTACGGTCCCCCTGCCCCGAGCCTAGGACGGCAGGGGGGCTCCTGTTCCTTGGTTTGGCCGCCAAGGTTCTCAAGTATGTAGGCTGCCTCTCCACCTTCCCCCCGGTTCTGGTGGCTCCACCACGTTGGTCGGCCACCTGAAGGACTTGGCTTTCGGGTTGGGTGGTCCATCGGGCTGGACAGGTTGCCGGACACTATTCTGCGGGTCACCTACTGGACATTGAACTTTGGCAGGCCGCCTGATCAGTCACGCCTCGCCATGCTGGGGGCCCAGGACTTTGGCCGACCCCTGAACTTTGGACTCCTGGGGAGGGGGGTTAGTGTCCTGGGTGGGGGGCTCGTTAGGAGGGTCATTACTCGCTATGTACTTATGTGTTGTTTTTTCCACCGGTTGCTTCCCTCCTAACCGGTTTTCCCCCACCTCCCACCCTGGGTTGTTGCTAGGAGGGGGGGTTCCCTTAAGGGTGTGTTTTTCTTGTCCTTTTTATTTCGGCTGATGGTACTGGGGTCTCTGGAATCCACCCCGAGAAGGGGGGTGGGGGCTGTCATGAATCTGGGTTTGGCTGTTCCAAACCCAGTTCTGACTTATTATTTATTTGCCCTATTTTCCATCAGGCACATCAGGGAGCTTTTGGCCTTCACTTCCTGACAGCTGGGGCACACCCGCTTCTCCTGTCTAGTGCCATCAGTTGTGTTCTGTTATTGGGTGTTTCACACACATACACACACACTCCATTCATTCTCATTCACATGTGCAGACACTCACTCATGCACACCTGGGGTTCATTTTGTCCAGCCCACGCATTCCCACACCGGCGATCTCTTCCCTCGTTAAGTTTATTATTATTTAAGCAAGGAGTTAGTAGGAAGAGATCATCGCAGCATTTGCCCTCATTCGTGGCAGCGAGTTCTTCATGAATGTTGGATTATTACCTTTGCGCATTCAGCCTAACATTTTCAGATGATCAATCCCTGGATGTTAGCAGCTGACCCAGCTTGTTTCTCTCATCCGCCAGACTACTCGGGAAGCCCCAGATTGCTCCAGTTCCGTAAGTCAATTGCCTTTCTCCCTGTGTTGACAGCTGCTCTGCAGCATTAGGCATTCCCGTCGCCGGGCTCTAGAGCATCCAGGAGGCACCCTGTATGTCTGGTGGCCATTTTCTCATCAGTGTAACTCTCTGTATTTGTGGTCATAACTGGATATTGTGGTCATAGCTTGTTATTTTCATGGGTTTTGTTAATAAAAGTTCACATTCTACTCTCGCTATTGGGTTTCTCATTCCCTCTCTCGTGCACCACATAATGAAACACAAGGATTCATGACATTTTTCCTCGTTTAAAAAGAGCTGCTAGCCCTCAGCATGCATATTTTACATCTGTCAACATCATCAGCTTCAAATATTGACAAGGTCAAACTCCACCTATCACAGCTCCTACACTGACTGGCTCAGATTGTGTTAGAGATGGAAATGTCTTTAACCAAACCTCAAATAAAATGTGTCCAAATAAGTAACTGCAATGCATTTTCAAATCTCATATTATTCATGTCAAACCAATGAGTTTATTGCTCAGTTTCCAAACCCTTCACCAAGCAAGCTCTGCATTGTCATTTAACTGCATTCAAGGTTGTTCACCAGCCACTTACTGATCACATTAAAGATTATAACCAGAGATTTATTTTCCTAATAAAACTATGAGCTAATAATCATTTTTCCCGTGAGTAAAGCCATCTGGAAAATGTCAGCACAGCAAGAAGGTCTTCTGAAGCATTTAGTTTTTTCCTGAATGACAGCTTTGATCATATCTAATTTTCCATGAGCATTGTAATGCTTGTTAATGTCAAGTAAAACAGCAGGTTATGCAAAACATCTGGAACAAATACAATGAGCTAAGACACCCACATTTCTGCACAGGCCATTACTCTGTTATCTTTTTAAACAAATGTCACATCATTTTTAGATTTCTTAGCTTGTATTGTACCTTAACTTAAAGTTAAGCTATGAAAAAAAGTCAGTAGTACAGATGAATTAACAGTTCTCAAAGATGGAAACCAAACGCGCAGGCTGCTCATCAGTTGTGGCCACACTGAAGCCAGATGACCTCTCACTCAAGTCTGTCCCCCCATCTGTTTGTCTTTCAGGCAGGAATGGCATGCAAACTTTACGTGTGCCACACCCCAGCAGTTCTTTTATGCTCTGCCCCCTTCATGTCCTCATGTTGCAGGACCAAGTGCTCCATCTCACTGCCTCATGTAGCTTCTGCTACCATCTTGGTCTTGCTGTTCTCTTCCAAGAGCAGCATTCCTCTTCAAAGGTTCAATATCTGCCTTAGGTCATGGCATGGACCTCAGCTGGCATCCCTAGCTACCATGTTCCCTTGTTGTTCGCATTGTCCTTTCCTCCATGGTCAAGGGTATTCTACATCTTCTGGTGGATGCACTTCTGTGTCCCTACTGATCCACATTTTATCGTGAGTGCAACGACAGGTACAGGTGTAAATTACTATCACTTGAGGAGGAACCACTGGGTGTGAGTGAAGCACAGCAACAATTCAAGTCAAAAACAGAGGATTTATATGTACAAAAGCACGAGAAACCAAGTATCTAGTAAAAACTGAAAGAAAAAATACAATGAAAAGGCTTCTACTCCTGTTACATCATCATTCTCCCATCCTTAAACCACAGCCATAAAGGATCACTGGAGGAGTAGCACCTTTCTGGTGGCCCTATGTCACCTTGGCATCCCAGACTGGCCTCCTCATATCCAACGTTATGTGATGCGCAATATACGGCCAATTCAACATCAGCAAGTGGTCATTCCATCTAGCCTCTCACATAACGAAGACCATTCGCAGTGGCTCCTAGCGCCACCCCTGGTCTCGTAGAACGTGGCAGATCTAGGGGAGATAACCCCGAAAAAAAATTCCAACACTAGTTGGCTAACTTTGCACCTCCAGTCCAGAGGTTGTGCACTGGGCTAGCTACCAGCTCACGTAAAACTCTCACGTAAAACCCCAATCACTGTAACTTGCTTAAAACATTGACCAGGAAGTGTAACACTGGGAGGAAGTTCTTTACATTGCCATATACTGTACGTCAGACATCATGCCAGCGACAGGAAGCTGTGGAGAAACCTCATAAACACTCTCAGCGAGCAGGCAGACCCACACTAGTGGATTATGACCTTACCAAATACCAAGTACTACAACTTTGGAGCAATGTATCATAGTATGCCGTTGTGCCTCTCACACATGGAAACCGGGAGATTTATTGCTTCCAAAGGTGTGGGTTGAATGCGTGAAGGAAGAACTTCCTCTACTTCCGCTCCACACAACTTGCTGACTATCCCCACATTTCTGCTGCACCTATTAGTCTCCTGTGCCACAGCATTCTTAGCTCTCAACTCCCTCCTGAACTGTCACAAAACCTTGTCTTGTAAATTTTTGGGATGAGTTAAAGCACCTCTGAAGTTTTAAGATGAAACAGCAAAATCCTTTGCAGTACCTTCTCTTTACTCTTTTCACTGATATTTCCCCAGAATCCCAGAAGATCTTCACAGGTTTTTGGATCCCATCTTTGAAGGTATTGGGATCTTTGAAAATACTTTTTTTATAAGCTTTCTCTCAAATTTCTTAAACTTTCCTGTTCCTGGTAGAAATAATGGAAAATGTGTTAGCTGAAGTCTTTTCAGTGTTTCTGTCAGGAAAAGCTAAGATATATAGTTATGTTGCAAGAGAGGCCCCTTCATGTTTGGGACTTGCATTACAGAGATAAGAAACTGGTACCTGCACCTAAATCTATGGGACACCAGCTGTACAGTCAGTTTGAGGTCATTATGATAATGTGAATTGGTGGCTGTTGTATTAGGTCTATGGGGTACAGGCTGTAAATTTCAAGCTCTGACTTCAAAGGGTTCTGTAGTGTTTCAGGCTTGTACACACATTCCACTGCTGATTACCTGATCATGCTCAGCTGCACTGATTAACCACCTGTCTCTCATCAGCCACAGCCTTTATAAACGGGTGTTTCCTCTTCCTCATTACAAGACTGTTGGACTTTACATACCAGCAGCTTTGTGTGCTCCTCTATTCTTGTGTGCCTACCTGTAGCGCACTTATGCCTACCTCCTCCACCTTCTCCCAATGCTGGAAACCTTAACTTTTAAACTTTCAAAACTTAACCTCTTCTTCCGCTTCCATATTTCCCAGGACAACCCATACTTACCGCTCCTAGGTGAACTTAGACTCCTACCTGGCAGAACCGCAGTCTGGAAGTCCACAATCAAATTAAAATAAGTCAAAATTCTATATTTGCAATATCCTAACCCACAAAGTCCTCGGGCCTGGGGCACCACCTTTAATGTTCCTCAGACTTGCTACATACCATCTCCTCTCTCCTTCTTCGCAGGGTTGAAACTTCTCATCATTGCCCATTTTTTTTTTCGATCCCAGCCCCCGACCAACAGTGATCTGTGTGGAGTTTGCATGTTCTCCCCGTGTATGCGTGGGTTTACCCCGGGATTTCTCCGGTTTCCTCCCACATGCCAAAAACATGCAGGTTAGGTTAATTGGAGACTCTAAAGTGGCCCTAGGTGTGAATGTGTGTGTGAATGGTTAAGGGATCGCACCGTATCGTGGCTGCTTCATCCATCCAGGTGGTGGATGACCCTCAATTTCCCCTCTGGGGATCAATAAAGTATACTAAATCTAAAAAAAAAAAAAAATTACTGTAAAATACGTCAGGTTCAGCTTCATTTTGGACTTGAAATATACTTGCAAAGGCATGTCAGTAGCATTTAATATGCATTTAAGATAAGATAAGATAAGATAAGCCTTTATTAGTCCCACAATGGGGAAATTCCAGGATTGCAACAGCACAGGGATAGCAACACTCAGAGCAACAATCAGAAGGCAAGAAAAAACAAGAACAGCTAGTATACATATGTACATATTACTATAAATATATATATATATATATATATATATATATACATATATATATATATATATATAGACACACAGTGCGGAGCATTGTGGTTGGTGAATGTGCAGCAGAAAGTCTAAGCTCTCTCTCCGCGGATGCGGCGGGCCAACTGGATGTCTTTGGGCATGATGGTGACCCTCTTGGCGTGGATGGTGCACAGGTTGGTGTCCACGTATAGTTACTTCTTCACTGTCACAAATAAAGTCATTCATTAAATAACCTAAAGGTTGTTTTTTTGTTGTTGTTACTAAGAGCTGGATTTAATGAGCCTTATATTTGTAAGGAAAATATAATAATCAAGGTCATGATATTGGTGTTATTAATTAGAGGTCTGTGGTATGCAGGAAAAAATAAGCCGAGCAGGCAGAGTTCATTTAGAGTGTTTACTCCACCAAAAGACAAAACACAAGTGAACATACTGTTACGTCTGTCCCTTACAGGGCATAAATAAGGCACCAATCACCAGTAGTGAGTTTGCTTTTTTATGGTGGCGGAGTGGTTAGCACTGCGGCAGCACAGTAACTCACCCTTGGCCGGGGGATCCTGGGTTCGATCCCAGCCCCCGACCAACAGTGATCTGTGTGGAGTTTGCATGTTCTCCCCGTGTCTGCGTGGGTTTACTCCGGGATTTCTCTGGTTTCCTCCCACATGCCAAAAACATGCAAGTTAGGTTAATTGGCATCAAAAACTGGGGATTCTAAATTGTCCTTTGGTATGACTGTGGGAGTGAATGGTTGCCTGTCTCTCTGTTTTGGCCCTGTGATGGACTGGCGATCTGTCCAGGGTGTACCCTGCCTCTCGCCTGGGATAGGCTCCAGCCCCCCCGCGACCCGAAAAGGATTAAGCAGAAGAAGATGGATGGATGGATAAAGAACAAAAGAACGTGCCACGAGGGGCAAAATACAAACAACTATAATACGCCCTCGAGGGGGAATAACGTGAAATATATAAATGCTGAAAAGAACCATGAAAGTTAACTTACAAATAGCACAAGAGTCCACAGTCCAAAAATAGAAAGAAGACTGGAATCGGGGTAGGGGATTCCAGCTTGAGTAGGGCAAGGTCGCAGCAAGGAATGAACCTTGTTAGCATCCTAAAATAGTACACTGAAAACACAAATTTCAAACAGGTGTGGAGAGAATGAAATCAATAAAGCACAAACAGCTGTGACAGGCCGGACACAGACTGACAGGCGGAAGTCCTGCCGCGGTGCTGTCAAAATAAAAGCACAATCATAAAGACAGATAAACATGACTAAATACATACACAGAAAAAAGGATAAATAATCAGGAGACCCGAGCGCGGTACAGAACCGCACTCGGGATCATGATAGTGCCCCTCCCTTAAGGGGTGGTTCCCCAAACACCCCACAGTAACATCAAAAAGAAAAGGGGGAACCACCCCCCCCCCCCCAAACAGCAACAACTACAAAAAACAACCCTGGGAGGGCGGTGGGGGGATCCAGGACCGGAGGGAGAGACATAAAACAAAACAACTCAAAAACCAATAACCATCATCAACAACCCGAATATAAAGGGAACTGGGTCGTACATAATAAGTAAACAGTTCAGGTGGCCTCCCAGCGTCCTGGCTCCACCCGAAAATCAAGTGGAAAAGGCCAGGCAGCCAACCAACACCCCAGAAATCCCAACTATGAAAAAAGAGTTCGGGGGGCCGACCGAAATCCCAGGACCGCCAAACCGCCAGAAGGAATGACTCGGGTGGTCTGCCTGAGAACCTAGACCACCTGACCCAGCAGCTCAGTCTTTCGGGCAGCCGGCCAGTGTTCTTCAGCCACCAGAACTGAAGGGGTGAACCGGGAGGCGGCTTTCCCACTGGGAGGCTCAGTGGCAGGAAGCCGGAACAGGGGAGGGGAACCCCAACGGCGTCTGATGGTGGAGAGAGGAGGGGGACCACGACAGCATTAGGCTGGAGCTTAGCAGCACTCACAGTGGACCCCGGCTGGGCCAAAGTAGCACCCGCGGTGGACCCCGGCTGAGCCAACGTAGCACCCACGGTGGCTCCAGGCTGCAGCTTAGTAGCACCCATGGTGGACCCCAACCAGGCCAACGCTGCACCCCTGATGGACCCCGACTGGGCCAACGCTGCACCCACGATGGACCCAACTCGAGGAGGGACCCAAACGACGGCCTCGGGCAGGAGGGAAGCAGCGCCCTGGACAACCTTCAGAGGTGAACCCAGACCCTTGGAGACGTCAGATGGAGCTGGATCATCTCCGTTGACCCTGGAATAAGGCTCAGACACAGCAGAGAGACACAAGGGATCAGGGTCACCGGCAGCGGCGGAGCCCGTTGAGGCGAGCTCAGATGCAGTGGGCGGCTGCACCTGGCTCTCCTCCCCAAGAGACAGGCAAGATTGCTCCAAAATAGAAAATAGAAAGACAAAATAGAGCACTTTCCTGATCTTGAGCTCCACCGCTGTTCAGGACTCCGACGATCCAGGCAGTGACGGCGACTCCGGCTCAGTCTTCAGGCGGCCCATCTCTGGCTCCCACTTGGCTGCGGTGGCCTCCGCAGCTGGCATGATTGTCTTTGCAGTCCTCAAACACCCTAGTGATGTAACCCCAACCGATGGCTTGCTCGGCGTGGCGGCAGGGGATCCATTAATTGCTGGGGCTGAATTCTGCTCCAGTGACGCCCGGGGACGCTTCGTCGCTAGTTCAGGCTCAGGGGTGCAGATAGCCCTCCTCCTCCGTCCGTATCGTGGCTGCGGGGCTGGAACCAGGCTCTCCAGGCCTGCAGGCTCCTCCTGTGTCTGGCGGCAAGATCCTGGACCCGGCGGACACTCGGGGGGTATTGGAGGAGACACAGAAGTAGCAATAAATTCATTTGTGGCTGCAGCAGGTGATGAGGACTCAGTTGACTGCAATAACTGAGCCTCATCCCCAGGAATCAGACAAGGTAATTCACCAAATCGTGCTATAGAATGAAAAAAAACACTTGCCTGTCAGGGAAATGGACCAACCAGGCCTACATTGACATGGTCGAACCTCCTCTCCAGCGTTAAAAATGGCTCCAGAGTCAGCAGCCCATAAAGTACACTCTAGAATAGATTACTTCCTTATGAATGAAGGTGACAGACACAGGGTGAGAAATTGTTGGATTGGAGGGGCAGAAATATCAGATCATAATCCTATATACATGGAAATATATTTAAACAATAGAAAACGACAAACAACATGGAAACTTAACGTAGGACTGTTAAATGATGAGAAAATGAAAGAAAGAATAAAAATAAACATAAACGAATATATCCAAGAGAATGACAATGAAGAAGTGGACCCAACAATACTATGGGACGCACTAAAAGCCGTGTTAAGGGGTAAATTAATTGTTGAAACAGGAAAAGCAAATAAGACTAAACTGGAAGCGTATGAACAAAGATGTGAGAGACTAAGGGAATTAGAACGTAAACATCAAAGCACAAATGATCCAAAAATATATCAAGAAATTAAAGAAGAAAAAACAAAGATAAAAGAAACACAAATGGATGAAATTGAAAGGAAAAATAGATATCTAAAGCAAAAATATTATGAAACGGGGCCAAAAGCCACAAAACTGCTGGCAAAACGGTTAAGAAAACAACAAACAATGAATAATGTATACAAGATTAAAGACCCCACCACAAATAAAACCACAGTTAACCCAGAAAACATCGAAGAAATTTTCCATAATTTCTACCAAGAACTATACTCGCAACCTGAAGAAACAAATACTAAAGATATCAAAAAATTTCTAGACACATTGGACTTGCCATCAATAGGAAATCAACAAAATGAAAAACTAACAGCAGAAATAACAACACAAGAGATCAGAGATGTGATTAAGTCACTTAAAAACGGTAAATCACCAGGTAGTGATGGATACCCATCTGAGTTTTATAAACTGTTTATAGAAGAACTCATGCCACAACTCCTAAAGTCATTTAATTGGACGCTGAACAACAACAAAATACCTCCAACATGGAACGAAGCAATCATTTCAGTTATTTTAAAACCAGGGAAAGATAAAGAACAATGCGGAAACTATAGACCAATCTCTTTATTAAATGTAGATTATAAAATATACACAACAATTATATGTAAACGAATAAAGACATTCTGGACGGAATTGATAGAAGATGATCAAACTGGATTCATAGAGGGACGCCAAACACATGACAATATCAGGAGAACAATACATATAATTAACCAAATACATAAAGAAAAGAAAAGCGCAGTAATAATGAGTTTAGACGCAGAAAAAGCATTTGACAGGGTTAACTGGAAATTCCTATATAGTGTACTGGAGCGCTTTGGATTTAACGAAAAATCAGTACAATGCATAAGGACGCTATATCAAGAACCTGTGGCAAGAATCAAGATAAACGGTAGCTTAACAGACAAAGTAAATATACAAAGATCAACTAGGCAGGGATGCTGCTTATCGCCCACCTTGTTTGCTCTGTTCATAGAACCATTGGCTCAAGCAATACGACAAAATAAGAAATTAAAAGGTGTAACAATAAAGGGGGCGGAACACAAGATTGGGCTATTTGCAGACGATATTATAGTTTACCTTGAACAACCAGATAAATCAATAATGGAAATGATGAACTTGATAGAAAATTTTGGAAAATTATCAGGATACAAGATAAACATAACAAAAACACAAATACTGACATTCCACTATAACCCTCTAAACCAGATAACTGATAAGATCAAACTAAACTGGAAGCAAAAAGAAATAAAATACCTTGGAGTGAACATACCTAAAGACCTAAGCAAAATATATAAAGCAAACTATGATAGGTTGGAACAAGAAATAAAAAAAGATATTGATAGATGGTCAATCTTAAATATGGATCTGAATTCAAAAATTGAGACAGTCAAAATCAGCATACAACCTAGATTACTTTACCTCTTCCAGGCTATACCAACAGAGATTCCAGATGCCCAATTCTCAAAGTGGGACAGGATGATATCGAGATTTGTTTGGGGAGGTAAAAAACCAAGAGTGAAATATAAAACCCTCCAATTACCAAAAGAGAAAGGAGGCATGGGCCTACCGAGTCTAAAGGAATATTACTACTCAGCACAAATAAGATATATCATATGTTGGTGCGACGAGGGATATGAGGCAAAATGGAAAGAAATGGAAAAGGAAATTGAGGGACTCCCAGTACAAAGCATAATAGGGGATAAAGATGCATATAAGCAAATCAAACAAATAGACCCAATCACTAAATTTACTTTAGAACTGTGGTATAAAATAGTACAAAAGTATAATATAAAGGAAGACATAAAACTATTGAAATGGGTAGCATTTGACAGTCAGTTTGAACCGGCAAAACAAGATAGGGGATACAAAAATCTGGTGAACAAGGGAATCACAGCATGGGGCAATATCGGAAAAAAAGATCTCGGGAGCTTTGTAAATATCAGGAGAAAATTTAAATTAGAAAGATCGGAATTTTTCAGATATCTGCAGATGAGAGATTACTATATGAAGAAGATTAGGCATAACCTCCAAACAGATGTGAACGAGATTATACAACTTATTTTAAGCTCATATGCAGGAAATAAAATAAGAATTATTTCAAAACTATATCAGAAACTTATGACAAACAATCATACAAGTAACTATATAAAGGAGAAATGGGAGAAAGAGCTCAATTTAAACATAACAGAAGAAAGCTGGCAGGAAATATGGAAAACACAACACACATCAACAAATTCAAGGGCATGGAGGGAATTTGGATGGAAAAACCTGATTCGCTTTTTCATTACACCACAGATTCAAGGAAAATATACAAATACCCAATCTCTATGCTGGAGGGGATGTGGGGCTCAAAATGCAGACCACTCACATATGTTTTGGAAATGCTACAAAATATCATCATTTTGGAAATCTATGCATGTGACAATACAGAGGATATTAGGATATAATATACCAATGAACTGTAACCTGATGTACTTATGTGATCTTAAAAAAGACAGTGTTATACAGGCTGAGGACAGATATCTAGTTAAAATCTTGTTGATTGCATGTAAAAAAACTATCACAAAAAAATGGCGATCAGAAGTTCTTCCTGACCAAGAACAATGGACTGACATTGTTGAGGACATACGTATGATGGAAAAACTAACATATCGACGAAGAATGCAAGAAGGCATATGGGAGAAAAAATGGCGGAAATGGACACACTACAAAGTGCAACAACGAGGCAGAAATTGAAAGAATAACCAAAGACACTGAAAAAACCAGAAGAATTAAGAGATGGAAACTAAAAACTTGATGCTCCAACATTTGTCCCCCCCCCCTTTTATTTTTTTTATTTTTTTTTTATTTTTTATTTTTTATTTTTATTTTGTTTTTTTTTTTTTATTTTTCCCTACCCTAACCCCTTTGTTTTTTAAATGTAGAATGTGATCTGAATGCATTATATATGATGAAAAATGAATAAAAATCTAAGTTACAAAAAAAAAAAAAAAAAAAATGGCTCCAGAGGAGCTTTTGTGTGAAGATGTATCTTAGCCCGCTGACATGCCACACAGAAAGCCACCCACCCCTTAACATCCTTACAGAGACCCGGCCATACAAACAGCTCCCACAAGTCTAACTGACGCCTTTACCCCCAGGTGGGAAAGATTGTGGATAAAATCAAAAACCCGACAGCGCCAACCAGTGGGAACTACAGGGCAGGGTGAGCCGGTCGAGATGTCACAAAGGAGTTTGGCCCCACCTTCATGCAGCGCCACCTCCTCCAGACGAAGTCCCATCTGCTCTGCAGCCATGGCAGTATAATCAATCCCCAAATGCACAGAGTTCACCTGATCCCGGGAAAGGCAGCCTGCTACCCGGTTATCCTTACCGGCCACATGATGAACATCTGTGGTGAACTCTGTAATAGCAGATAACTGGCATTGCTGCCACGCTGACCAGGGCTCCGCAGTCTTAGCCATAGTGAAAGTAAGGGGTTTATGATCTACGAAAGTGGTGAACTCATGCCTTTCTAGTAGAAACCTAAAATGACGAGTGGCCAGAAAGAGCCAAAAGCTCCTGATCAAAGGTACTATACGTCCATTCAGTGTCACAAAGTCTCCTACTAAAAAAAGGCAAGTGGTTGCCAAGTGCCAGCAACCCACTGCTCACACACTGTCCCTACAACAAAATCAGAAGCATCAGCTGTAAGAGCTATGGAGGCTGTAGGTGATGGGTGCGCTAGCATAGCGACATTGGCGAGGGCGGCCTTAGCAATTAGCATTAACAACTGAGCCATGTGTGGAATGAATCTATTATAAATGTTCACAATACCAAGAAAGTCTTGCAGGGATTTAACAGTACTGGGTCATGGAAAAACTGCAGTCACCTCCACCTTCTGTTAATGTATTTGTTATTTCTTGTTTTGTGTGTTTTCTGTCGGGCGAACTTCATTTAAAGCAGGCATGATCTTCTTAAGATTGGACTTCGTCTTGAGCGGTGTGTTACAGATGAGTTTATCTTTATACACAAGATCCCGGTGGATATAGCGAGGAGTACTGGCGCTCCATGGATTATCATTCCGGTGGGGAGGAGGTGAAGGCGGCGCAGAGAAAGGAGGCAAAAGTGAGGTTGTAGGGCCAGTATGTTAACTAGGCTACGGAGGCAGTCATTTAAACCACCACTCCCCAGCCTATTTCTCATGAATGCCAGATCCCTCGCTACCAAGATGGATGAATTGAGGCTACAGATCATAGTGAACAAGGCCGTAAAGGACAGTTATATTGTGTTGATCACAGAGACTTGGCTTCATTCATCCATCCCGAATTCTGCTATCGATTTAGCAGGTTACACAGTACAGCGTAATGACATGACAGTGGACTCTGGTAAGAACAGAGGAGGGGGGGGCTCTGTGTGTGCATTAATAGCAGCTGGTGTACTAATACAATGACTGTAGACAGTCACTGCTTCCCAGACCTGGAGTATGTGACTGTTAAATGCAGGCCTTTTTATCTCCCAAGAGAGTTTACTGCAGTCATGATATACACTGTTTACATAGCACCGGATGCTAATGCTAACTCAGCCATAGGACTTTTATATGATAGTATTAGCAATCAGCAGAGCACACATCCTGATGCTGTGTACATCATAGCAGGGGACTTTAATCATACGGACTTAAAGGCAGCACTCTCTAAATTCCATCAGCATGTAAAGTGTGCTACCAGAGGAGCGAATATTTTGGACAAGGTCTACTCAAACATCAAGTTAGCCTATACTGTCAGACCACTACCACACTTGGGCCAGTCTGACCATTCATCCCTGCTTTGAATTCCTGCTTATACTCCCCTCATGAAAACTGATTCTGCCATAACAAAGACTGTCACAAGTTGGCCTAAGGATGCCTCTCAGCAGCTGCCGGACTGTTTTGATAGGACAAATTTGGAGGTCTTTGAACATCAGGACTTGGAGGTGTTCACAGACAGTGTACTATGTCACATTAAGAACTGCATGGACACTGTCGCAGTGGACAAACGTATCCGGGTCTATGCCAATCAGAAGCCCTGAATGATCTGGGAGGTCCAGCGGCTGTTAAAGAAGAGGAACATCACTTTCAGTCTGGCGACAGGGCTCTCTACAGTACGGCACATGCCAACCTGAAGAGAGGCATAAGAGAGGCCAAATCAGATTACAGGAGGAGGATGGAGGATCACCTGGGCAGCTGAGGGTGATGCCTTGCTGTCAGAGGAGTTAAACCTCTTCTTTGCCCGTTTTGAGGTGAAGCCATCAGAGACAGCCACATTACATCCCAAGGCCCACAGCAGCTTAAACTTCCAAGTAGAGGAGCATGAGGTGAGGCCTACGCTGCAGGCCGTCAATCTGAGGAAGGCTGCTGGACCAGATGGCATTCCTGGACATGTACTGAGGGACTGTATGCTGATCAGCTGGCTGGAGTTCTCACCAGGATTTTCAATCAGTCCTTGGCTCAGTCCTTTGCACCACCCTGTCTGAAATCCTCCACCATAATCCCCTTGCCCAAGAAGTCCCACATTTCTAGCCTTAATGACTATCAGCCAGTCACACTCAGTCCAGTGGTGATGAAATGTTTTGAAAAACTGGTTCAGGGTCACATCACAGGACATCTGCCCCAAGGCTTTGACCCTTACCAGTTTGCTTACAGATTGAACCAATCCACAGAGGATGCTGTAGCTATAGCCCTCCATGCTGCATTGTCCCATCTGGAGCAGCGGGGCAGCTATGTGCGGATGCTCTTTGTGGACTACAGTTCTGCATTCAATACCATCCTTCCACACAAACTGGTGGCCAAACTGGAGGACCTGAGGTTTCCATATTCTATCTGCAATGTGGATCAATAGTTTCCTGACAGGTCACAGCCAGAAGGCTAGAGAGGGCCATCATACATCGACGGCCCTCAGCCTCAGCATCGACTCTCCCCAGGGCTGTGTACTGAACCCTTTGCTTTATACCCCCTATACATACAACTGTACCCATGCACACCATAGCAATACCATTGTGAAGTTTGCTGATGACACCACAGTGGTGGGGCTCATCTCTGGGGGGGACAAGTCCGCCTACAGGGATGAGGTGGAGCGGCTGATGGTGTGGAGCAGAGAAACTAGTCTGCTCCTTAACATCTCAAAGACCAAAGAGCTTATAATAGACTACAGGAGCAAGAAAATGGACATTCCACCATTAATTATCAGCGGGGATTGTGTGGAGAGGATGTCGGACTTCCGCTTCCTGGGAATCCACATTGAGGAGGTCCTGACCTGGAGTGCAAATACCACTGAGCTGCTGAAAAAGGCCCAGCAAAGACTGTACTTCATGAGGGTTCTCAGGAAGAACAACATCATCCAAAGACTGCTGGTGTCCTATTATAGATACACCATCAAGAGCTTAATGACATACTGTATGTGTGTGTGGTATACCAGCTGTACAGCAGCTCAGAGGAAAATGCTCCAGAAAGTCATTAGCATGGCTCAGAAGATCGTTGGCTGCCCACTCCCCACATTGGAAGACCTACACAGTTTCCATTGTCTCAAAAAAGCTCAGAATATAATAAAGGATACTTTCCACCCTCGACACTTCCTGTGTGAACTGCTGCCATCAGGCAGGTGATACAGATCAATTAAAGAAACGACAAGTAGACTCAAAAACAGTTTTTTCCAACGACAATAAATATAATAAATGCAGTATAAAGTATTTGGTTGCTGAAGCATATAAAAGGACTGTGCAGTGGCAGAAATGTGTGATTGTATGTGTGTATGTTTGTGTGCTTATGCTTGCTTTTATATATTTTTATATTGAGCTTACATATTTTATGAATGATGCTCTGACTGGTTGGCACTTTAAATTTCATTGTTTATGTGACAATTACAAATAAAGTTCTATTCTATTCTATTCTCTATTCTCTACCATTGCTGGAAGTGGAATGGGCCCCTGTGCTGAAATAGGATGGTCCAGGAAATCAGTCACTGACAGGCCAAACTGACACTTGGCAGGATTAACAATCAATCCGTGCTCATCTAATCGCTGGAAAAGTTGCCGCAGATGTAACAAATGCTTCTCCACTGGAACACTAGCTACCAATAAAGGCGCTTTTCCACTAGCCCCACTCAGCCCCGGTTTGCAAACCCGGCTCTACTCACTTCGGTTCGGTTCAGCCTCAGTTGCTTTTCAACTACTGCTGGCGCACCTGCTGGCACACCTGCTGTGGGTGGGATTTGTTGAACAGCAGGCGGCGCCACACCCTCGTGACGTGAAACACACGCGACTGAATCCTCCACAACAAACATGGCTGATGACGAGGAGAGAAGGAAGGAGGAATGACTGTGACATGAAACTGGTTAAATCTATGATGCTGACTTGTTGTGCTCTGCACAATCTGTGTGAGAGTCATGGAGAGACGTTTGACACTACATTGGATGATGCAGTAGATGAACCAGTGGTGGCAGCGGCACAGAGAGCAGAGGAGCAGGGTGGTGATATTGTAGTGAACTCAATATAAGCACCCTACTTGGCTTGACAAGTGGGTTGACCCTATTGGCGACACAGGTAGAGTGCAGGACTCCGGAGCGCGAGGCATGAGTTCAAACCTGCCGGTGGGACGTCGCCATGTTGAGCTGCACGTTACAATGTAACATGCGATGCAATACTTGTCTATTTTGTCCACATTTATGTGCATACATATTTCAAAAATGTTTTTTGTAAATAAAATGTTGTGCATGGTCCATCTACCTGTCCTCTTGTTCATAACACTTATCTGTTAAGAAGGTGCGAAGCCATCAGCCTAATGATGAGCCCACACTTCTGTTGTGATAATTGCTCACGCTGAGCGCTCTGACAGCCCCGTACGCTGTGGGGGTCACACACGACGTGTTCCTCCCCACACTCTCAAATTTTTTTCCCGTATATTTTTCTCTTTAGCGTACAGAAATGGCAATACGCCCGTATTTGCTAAAATTGCATTTTCCCCGTATTAAAATACGGCGAAACCGTATCACTTGACAGGTATGTAATTACATGCAGAAACACCGCACAGGCCATCTTCACAAAAATCCAGCTCGACAAGCCACTTTTGCTTAGGTGGAAATGCAAATTGAACTATAAATCATGTGCTGATACATGTCATATTTTCCCATGTAAAGGTCTCCCACTTTTACTTACAAATTGATTTTTAATTTTTGGGAAAAGGAAATATAAATTTTGCACTTGTTGGTAACAACAGTTGTGTGCAACAAAAACACAGTTGTGTATCCTTGTCCAATCTGTCTACTGTTATTAGTGCCAAATTTTTGCTAGATTCCTTCTTAATTTATTAAATTTTGACTGGTGATGCAACATTCAACTTACATGTACTTACCTTTAGCAGTGTCTACAAGTTCAAGCACACCTGTACAACTGCTTATAACCTAAAAAATGTACCCGTTCAAGAGAAATGGATTCAGCACTGCAAATTTGTTTAAAATAAAAAAAAAACCTACCAAGACATTACGTTTCGTTGTGTTGTTAAAAATTAAATTACCATTAGAAGGCTATACACCTGACCTGATGAACAGCAGCATGTGGAGTGAACAGAGAATGGAATGTGTATGTAATTATTGGCTTTTCTCATACGGTGTCATAACAGATAAACCAGACTTTTGATGCAAACAATACAATTTTATTCCAGAAGCAAAATTTACAAACAAAAAAACAGACTGGGCGATGACATCTCTGCGAGCTCTTCCCTTCGTAACACAGCGTCCTGTTCCAAGGCTTCATGCGCATCTGCCCGCACATCTGCAGCCACCTGTCGCAAATGCTGCATGTACTCCTGATTCTTGCCGCTGGTCATGTTGCCGTTCCAAGAGCCGCATCTCTTCGTCATGCATGTTGACCATCGCTGATGTAAGGTCAGCGATGGGAGTTGTCTGTTTTCGTCTTGCCTAGATGGAAAGACAGAAAGGCATGGTCGTTAAAGCTGGATCACTACATATATTATGGAATTACACAGGTCAAAGTCTGTGGTGGAATGTCACTATTATATTATGCTTCATTGCTGTATATAAGCTGAACTGTCATGTTGCTGCCCCTCAGTAGAGCAGATTTTGCAACACGCAGGGTGCTGTCTTCGGCTGCAGCCCCCCTGCAAAACTAAAAAGGATTAAGATTAAGAATATGGATGGATGGATGGGTAATGTTTAAACTAGTTGCTTGTAGTGTGGCCGCAGAAATCTGAATGGGTTAATACAGTCAGCTGACGCAAAGCATTTCAATGAAGCATGTTGATTTCAACGGCAGTTCATGAGCTTTAGTTGTTTTTATAAAACAGGAGTTACAACAGCACTTCAATCACCACACCTAAAAATGGTTGTGGAACACCGATAAGTGAAGACCAAAGAATAACCTTTTTGTACATTTAAAAAGACATTTTCAATTAATTAATATGCAGCTACAGGAAATTGCATTAATCAATTTGGTACATAACTTGTTAGGCTCCAGCCCCACCGCAACCTGTAAAGGATTAAGCGGTAGAAGATGGATGGATGGATGGATTTTCGACCCTGGTTTCCGCTGCTGGACCTGTTTCAACCAAAAAAAAAAATTGTGGTTATTGTGCCTTACCGGCACTTGAACGTGATCCAGATGGAGCTGGTGATGTGGAGCTGATCCAGCTGGCGCTCAGCCAGACGCACACGCAGACGCAGCGCCAGGAGAGTCCGCTGTGTCAGTCATCTCCACTGAGGTGGACCCCTGTGATATGAAATGCGATTCTAGAAAGAAAATGCACGCAATTTAAAACTTAACACCAAAGTGCAACATGTACACAACACTCTCAAGTTTTTAACCGGAATACAATAAGCGTAATTCAGCGTTTTGTTCGCGCTAATACTTAACACAAAGCAAGCGTGAATCTGCAGTTGGCTGCAAAACAATACGCGAGCCTCAGTAACAACCATTACCCACAATCTAACAACCTTCCTATTTCTTAAAAACAGTGAGCTTGGCATAGAACGGATCAAGTGGCGAACAGATGCGCAATATCAAATAAACACTCACCATCCACGGTTTCCAAGGCCGTGACCGTGACCGTGACCGTGTGGAGCCCAATGTCTCTCAGCGAACCACTTCCACTCCTTCCATCCGCTGAACTTGGAGCAATGTGGTCCTTCACTGCTCGGTAATCGCTTTTCAGCTTTTTCAGCTTCTCCCAACACTGTTTGGCAGTACGGATGTGCCCTTGAGAAGCCATCTGCTCGGACACCTGCATTTCGAGTAGATCCGTCCAACTCGCGCTGGATGCGATCATTGCCTAATATAGAAAGAAAATTGCGCACCTCCTAATACATAATATTAGGAGTATATTATTATATAAGTATATTATACAGTATATTAATATAATATACCGTATTAAAGGGGCGCACTGTGTTCACTGCTGAACAATTACAAATGGCGGTTGTGGAGTAAATTCAGCAGAAAAAGTCGCTTTCATGACGTTACAACCTGACCAATCAGCGGCGACCGGTCTCTTAAAGTCATATCACAGCCCTACTCAGCCCTACTCGGCCCGGTTAGACCCTGCCCTGGATCAGGTACGAAAAAAGTACCTGCTTAACCGGTGCTGGGGCTAGTAGAAAAGCGCCTAAAGCGGGCTGAGTGGTGTGGTGTAGGGCCAAGTGAGGCTAGTGGAAAAGGGCCTTAAGTCATCTACAGTGGTGTGAGTAAGTATTTGCCCCTTCCCGATTTCTCATTTTTTTGTATGTTTGTCACACTTATGTAAATGTTTCAGATCATCAAACAAATTTAAATATTAGACAAAGACAACACAAGTAAGCACAAAATGCAGTTTTTAAATTAAGGTGTTTCTTGTTAAGGGAAACAAAAATCCAACCTACATGGCCCTGTGTGAAAAAGTGATTGCCCCCTAAACCTAATAACTGGTTGGGCCACCCTTAGCAGCAACAACTGCAATCAAGCGTTTGCGGTAACTGCCAATGAGTCTTCTTCTTCTACTTCTTTTAGATTTGATTGGCGGTTGCCAACCAGCTTACAGGTGCTTTACTGCCACTGACTTGATTATCATCACTCTCTATCTTTGTATAAGGAGTTACAACTCCTTATGTGTGAAAAAATTATCCGCCTTGGCCGTGGCCAGACATCTGGTTGTCCCTGCAGCAGGCTACTCTGCATGATCTTTTACAGTGCTTTGGAGGAATTTTGGCCCACTCATCTTTGCAGTATTGTTGTAATTCAGCCACATTGTAGGGTTTTCGGGCATGAACTGCCGGGGGGTTTTTTTGTTTTGTTTTTTTTTAAATATTTTTTTATTTTATTAAGTTTTTGTAAAGGGTATACATGTCATTACAGCATTGCATTGTTTACATTTTCATCACATATTCCCCCTTTTTTTGTTTTGTGACAACATTGGAAAAAAATTATTACAACACCCTTTTTTAAGTGAAAGAAAAAGAAATTAAAAAAAGAACAAAACAAAAAAAAGAACCAAAAAAACAAAAGAGCAGAAAAATAAGAGCATCTGAGCAGCGTTGGAACAAAGAGAGGTGCCATTATCGAAATGGTGTTTGTCAAAGATTAGATCTGATGGAGGACACATATGCGTTCCAGGGTTGCCAGAAGTTCAAGAACCCATCCATGTCCTGTCTCAGTGCAAATGTCAACTTTTCCATCGAATAAATGTCCTGAATCACGTTAATTCAATCTTCAGGTGTAGGACAGTCTTTCAACATCCATTTTTTTGTTAGTGCTTTTTTACTTGCCAATATTAAAACAGTGAATAAGTATTTTTCTCCTCGTCTTTCCAGTGATTCCGGTAGTAAACCCAAATACAAAGTTACAAAAGAAAAGGGAACTGTTATGTAACCCTTGCCTTATGTTAATTAGGTAAGGGAAATAATTAAGTGTAGACCAGTTGCTAGGTTCGTAAGGGTTACAATAGGGAATTAGAGTGAGTGTGGAATGAAATAGCTGGAGGCAAGAAATGAGCAATTCATATCTGTTATTAATAAAGATAAGGGGAGCAAAATATACAATGTACAAATATACAAATATAACAACGGCCGGCATGAAATAAAACCCCAAAAGTGTACTACTGAGCTCAGTGTTTGTTTGTCCTTTCCGGTTAGTCGTTTGACCAGTCAAGATGTCTTGTAACTCCAGACTCACGTTTGTTTTCCTCTTTTAAAGCGGCGACTTGGGTTGTTACCACTTTAAATCCTGGGCACTGGAGAGAGGAGGGATGTCCTTCAATTGAGACCTTGGTCAGACCTCTGTTCAATCTCGGTTCAATCTCGGGTCAGGCTCGCCATCTCCATTCGGAGAAAATCCAGGATCCAGAAAGTTTTTGGTCGGCAACCAGAAAAAAACTAGACTGCACGATAATAATGGTATTATTGTTTACAGCTAGAGTAATTTGTCTTCCAATCCCTTCTTATATAACACCATAGCTTAGTGTTTAAATTCTTCTCTCATATTACTATTATCACAGTCCAGCAATATAGTAATATCTTACATTTCACATCTTACATCTTACATGCATGTGTTCTTTTTTCTCACAATCTCTCTGGTAGCACATGAAATACCCTTTTTTTCATGTAACCAATTAAATGAATTCCTCTGTTCATCTCTATATCATTTAACCACGAAATTATGATTAATCCCTTTCAACCTTGTCTGAGCTACTGGGTTTAGCATAACCTATGGATTTACATAGTAGACTAACACCATGTGCTTTTAGCATCAAACTACACATTGCATTCGACAGAAATAGTGCATATGAACTAAAAGTACTTCAGCATACTGTTGGGAACTGAAATCACATTTAGGAAAACCATAAAGACACAAAGACAGCCTTTTCCATTGCTTTTAAACAGGAACAATCCACTCGCGACTAGCATTAGCATAGCGCTAACATTAGCATGTATCTGACTCACCAAGATGAGATTTCCGTGTGAATACAGCAAAGGACACAGCCACAATGCCCCTCACGCTCGTGCTCCCGTCAACTTAGGATAATAAAGGTTGCAAATTAGCGTTTGGAGAGTGTTTAGATTCATTTATAGCATCTTTCTGAATGAAACTCACCAAGAAAGAGGTATCTGTGTGAATCGCTTCACAACCTCCCTCGCCCGCGCTCGTATCATTAAAAGACCGATTTCCAGCATAGCGCCGCAGCACTTTGCTCGGAAGGCGGGGCTAATCTTGCTCTTAACGATTAGAAAGACCCAGATCACCCAACGTGACCATGAACCGGAAATTCAAAAGTTGGATGACGAGGATCGCACTTCCTCTTCCCCAAGATAGTCGGTTTTCAAAATAAAATCACACACTTTCATTAATACAAATGAAATCTGAGAAAAAGGGTCATTTTCTCAGCTGGGTTACAGTTACTTTGAATATTTTCCCCAATATTGTCTGTACATTGGTCCAATATTGGTGGATAACTGGGCATGACCAAAACACATGAAAATGATTTGCAGTCTTTTCACCACACAAGCGCCAACAATTCAACCCTTTATGAGTAAATTTGTTTTGTGCAGGTGTTCTGAAAAATCTTACCAAATTTTTCCATCCAAATTCTCTCCACAGCAGGGATGAAGTACTTTTCCATTGTTGTTTATTTAGCTTTTCCATATTTCCAGTTGTAAAGTGAAATTCCCCTCCTTTTCCCATTTCTCTTTTATATATGATGTGTTGTCTTCTTTTAAGTCTTGAAGACCATGGTATATTTTAGAAATGTATCTGATCCCTGGGATCCCTTTATATGCCATTAAGAAAACCTTCAGAACACCTGACTGGGCCCTTTCCAAATCCTCCTTTTTAAGTATTTTGTTTATGTGGTGTCTAAGCTGAAAGAACCTGTAAAGGTCTTGATTTACTAGACCTTGTTTTTTCAAATCTTCAAAACTTCTTAAAGTTTGCCCTTTAAAAAAATCATAATATTTTATCAGTCCGTTCTCTTTCCACTTTTTAAATCTAGTGTGTTTTATTAGGAGTAAAGTCCTGATCATAGGAAATCCATTGCAATAATCGATAGGGTTCTTTAGTTTGATTCTCTCTGACTATCTTAAACCAAACTTTTAGAGGGGTCTCTATCCACGGGTTAGTGTTATTCAAAAGTTTAGGTAAGGCATTGTTCCCTATTATCACCTGTAGGGGAATGTCACTTGTTATTTGGCATTCTATCTCCTTCAGTTGTGCAGTGTAGTCTGGGTTACATATCTCTACTAAAGTTTTAATTTGCGCGGCTTTAAAATAGTCCCTGATATTTGGCAGCGCAAGCCCACCTTTGTCTTTGTTTAGCTGTAGGGTTCTATATCTGATTCTAGGCCTCTTGCCCTGCCATATGAATCTTGAGATCTTTCTGTCCAGTTCTTGCCATGTTTTTTTGGGAGGTTCTACCGGTATTGTTTGGAAAAGGTATAGAAGACGTGGAAGTATATTCATTTTGACTGCTTCAATTCTTTGTGCAGTACCCAAGAATGGTATCGTATTCCATCTTGCTAGATCAGATTTTATTTTTGCCATCAGTGGATCATAGTTTAGTGTTATAATTTTGTTGAGTTGTTTCGGGATATTGACCCCCAGATATTTCATAGATTCCATCTCCCAGTTAGTTTTGAATTTGCTTAGTAAATATTGATTTGGGTCATAGTTGAATGTTAAAATTTGGGTTTTATGCATGTTTAATTCGTACCCCGATAACTCTCCATACTCTGAAAAAACTGAGATTAGTTCTGGAAAAGAGGTGTCCGGCTGCCCCAGGTATATTAAAATGTCATCAGCAAAGAGTGCTATTTTATGAAGATTGCAAAGAGCAGTGGAGACAAGGGGTAGCCCTGACGACATCCTCTTTCCAATTCAAAAGATTATGATAATTTACCGTTAATCCTTATTTTAGCAGTTGGTTTTTTATATAATGCCTGCATAGTTCTAATGAAGTTGTTATGAAAATTGAAACTGGATAAGATTCTATATAGGAAAGACCAGTCAACCGAATCAAATGCTTTTTCAGCATCTAACCCCAATATGACTGCATTTAAATTATATTTTTTTATATGATGAATTATGTGTAAAGTGCGTCTAATGTTATCTTGTGTCTGTCTTTGTCTTATAAAACCTGTTTGGTCTAAATGAATTAAGTCTGTCAGTATATTTTCTAACCTTTTGGCAAGGATAGCGGTAAAAAGTTTATAGTCCTGATTCAACACACTGATTGGTCTGTAGTTGGAGCAGTCTAGTTTATCCTTTTCAGGTTTAAGTATGACTGCAATGACCCCTTCTCTCCAGGAGGGGGGGATTTCCCCTGTGGGGAGGACATAGTTAAATGTTTTCAGGAGGAGAGGAGTTGTACCACTCTACTGTATAGCCATCTGCTCCTGGGGATTTGTTAGCTTTAAGTTTCATAATTGCTTTTTCTAATTCTTTAGGTTGTATTTCTGACAGTAGTTTTTTATTTTGTGACTCAGTAAGTTGGGGAAGATTTAATGTATTTAGGAAGGCTTCGGATGCGTTTTTGTGTTTTTTGCGGGAGTACAAGTTCTTGTAGTAATTCTCGAAGCTTTTAAGAATTTTCTGGATTCTAAATTTTATTTCCTTTGATACTGGGTCTCTGATTTTGTAGATTGCTCTCTCCGTTTGTTGTTTCCTCAATTTATAGGCTAGTAATTTTGCCGATTTGCTACCTGTTTCATAGTATTTTTTGTTTCAGAAATGTAAGTTTCTTCTGGATTTCTATTGTGTAGATCTCTTTTATTTGTTTTTTAATTTCCTTAATTTTGAGCGAGTCATTAGAATGAGTGTTGTCTTTTGTTCTCTTTTTCTAGTTTCTTAAGTTCTGACTCTAATGTGATTAGTTTTTCTTGTCTCAGTTTCTTTTGGAGTGCCAGTTTTGCGATAATCTTTCCCCTTATTACAGCTTTGCATGCGTCCCACAGTATTAAAGGGGATACTTCTCCATTATCATTTTCTTCCAAATATCTGAGAACATCTGATTCCAAATCATCTTTCAGTGGTCCTTTCAGCACATTTGAATTTAACCTCCAAGAAAATGTATTATTTGTATATTTTTGGATATTTAAGTCCATATAGATCGGACTGTGGTCAGAGAGATCCATCAGTCCTATTTTACATGTTTTTACTCTTCCAATGTCTCTATTAAACATAAAAAAAATAGTCAGTCCTTGAGTATGATGAATGTGGTGCTGAGTAAAATGTATAATCTTTTACACTGGGGTTGAATTCCCTCCACACGTCACAGATTCCCATTTCTTTTAGTAGCATCCAAGTTTTTCTACTTTGAGTGTTATTTTGATGTGGAGAATTACCTGATGCATCCCAGTATGGATTCAGTCTTAGATTGAAGCCTCCACCACATATCACTAAACCTTGGGCTTTAGTTATCATTAGGTCAAATACATTTTTATAAAATTTCCAGTTAGCCCCTGGAGGTGCATATACATTCAGCAGGGTGATATCTTCTCCGTCTAGCCGCCCAAATGGTTGAGATCAATGTCGCTACCCCCTCCTCCTCCCTGACTTATATGAAGATGAAGAGATCAGTTTAAACCCTTGTCTATTAAGTTTAGTGTGCTCCAAGTCTGTTAGGTGGGTCTCCTGTAAAAATATTATTCCTGCTTTGTCTTTTTTCCATTTTGCCTAGAATCTTGGATCTTTTAACTGGATTCAGGATCCCTTTTACATTATATGAGATTATTTTGGTTACACCCTGTTTCTCCATTGTATTGTCTTATTTAGTATAACAGTGTAGTGGCCCTCTTTTATGCTACTCAGAAACTGAAAGAACATTAAGAACATAAAAAACATTGAGAACATAGTATATAAAACTTTAAAACAAAAAACTGTCAAAAGATCTTCCTGAACTGAGGTCTTTTTAGCGACCTTAGTAGAGCCTTGATGGTGCGTTGGCTCTGAGGGAAATTCCTCAAACTTTGTTACGTGCTGAGGGCCCTCTCTTACCCCTCTAATTTGTCCCATGTTTTTAACATGAGTTTCAGATCCCAATCCGAACTTGTAATGATTTTTTTTTTGTATGCCTATACCCTGTGAAATTGTGCGCAACCTCCCACCACCATCACAGCAAACAATCACGTTAATACAGTATTTGTTAGTGTGGAGAGTTCATGTGGTTCATTGTCACATTTCTATTTTAACAAGTTTTTTTTTAAAAGACTTATTTGTTTCTAATATTATGACTGTTCCATGAAATGTTTTACCACTTCATACTTGCTGATTCTGCATCTCCTTTAATGTTTGTTACCTTGTAGGAGGAGGGTTGGATGTGCAGATTGATTAAAAATATTGTTATTCCCTCCTGAAAGCATTCAGTTTTTCCTTATAGCCCTGGCGCTGGGTTTCCCGCTGCTGGCCCGTGGATTTTGAGGGTCTCTGTGTGCACCATGTTTGAGCCTTGATTCTTTCGATCGGGTCTGCTGCGGGTTTATACACCGTTACCGGGAGCCCTCTTCTCGCCATATCCCTGGTTGCTTCTTCCGCCGAGTTGTAGAGACACGTCTCTTCCCCCTAAAAAACCCGCAGCTTCGCCGGAAATGGAGTTTAAAAGCGCAGTTTCTTCTCTCTTAGTACCTTTTTAGCATCGTTGTATTCCCGACGCTTTTTAAGGACCTCCGGGGTGTACTCATGCTCCACAAAAACTTTTCTTTCTTGGTGCATAAATCCTTTTTTCTGCCAAGCCAGTCTCAAAACCTCTTCTTTTGTTCTGAAGTTGGAAAACTTCACCACCACCGATCGTGGGGGAGCTTCCGCCGACGGCCTTGGGGCTAATGAACGGTGCGCCCTTTCTATTTTCAAATCGGTGGATTGGGGAATTTCCAACTTCTCTCTCAGTATAGTTTCCACGCATGCAGCCATTGTGGTGAAACCATCCTCGACTCCTTCTTTCAGACCATGAATTCTTATGTTGTCCCTTCTTAGTCTTCCTTCCTGGTCAGTTAGCTTAGCCTCCAGTCTTGTCTGTTGTTTGAGTAATTCCAGCGTGGTTTCTTCCAGCCCTTTTATTCTTTCCTCTGCTTCCATGATTCGGGTCCACTCTGTTGTTTGTCCTTTTTATTTCGTCTTTAATTTCACGAAATTCGGCCCAACACTCTCGGCGAAATTCTCTTAATTCTTGAAGTACTGTTTTTAAGCTAGCCGTGTTGTTAGCCTCATTTTGCTCCTCTATTTCCGAGTGGTTGTTGTCCTCCAGGTCAGATTCTCCGGCCGATGCGCGTCTTGGCCTGGTAAATGTCGATCACTTCTGTTTTCCTTTAGGCATAATGACTTTGTCTTTTGATTTTCACTCTTCCATAAATCCGTTAAGTCTGATTTTCATGGTATTTTCAAGGATGGGGTCTGGGAGCTTCAGCGTTAAGCTGCTATCACCATGGTGTCCAGACCGGAAGTCCCACATTTCTATTTTAACAATTTTTTTTTTAAAGACTTATTTGTTTCTAATATTATGACTGTTCCATGAAATGTTTTACCACTTCATATTTGCTGATTCTGCATCTCCTTTAATGTTTGTTACCTTGTAGGAGGAGGTTTGGATGCACAGATTGACTAAAAATATCGTTATTTCCTCCTGAAAGCGTCCAGTTTTTCCTTATAGCCCTGGCGCTGGGTTTCCCGCTGCTGGCCCGTGGATTTTGAGGGTCTCTGTGTGCACCACATTTGAGCCTTGATTCTTTCGGTCGGGTCTGCTGCGGGTTTACACACCGTTACCGGGAGCCCTCTTCTCACCATATCCCTGGTTGCTTCTTCTGCCGAGTTGTCGAGACACGTCTCTTCCCCCTAAAAAACCCGCAGCTTCGCCAGAAATGGAGTTTGAAAGCGCAGTTTCTTCTCTCTTAGTACCTTTTTAGCGTCGTTGTATTCCCGATGCTTTTTAAGGACCTCCGGGGTGTAGTCATGCTCCACAAAAACTTCTCTTTCTTGGTGCATAAATCCTTTTTTCTGCCAAGCCAGTCTCAAAACCTCTTCTTTTGTTCTGAAGTTGGAAAACTTCACCACCACCGATCGTGGGGGAGCTTCCGCCGACGGCCTTGGGGCTAATGAACGGTGCGCCCTTTCTATTTTCAAATCGGTGGATTGGGAAATTTCCAACTTCTCTCTCAGTATGGATTCCACGCATGCAGCCATTGTGGTGAAACCGTCCTCGACTCCTTCTTTCAGACCATGAATTCTTATGTTGTCCCTTCTTAGTCTTATTTCCTGGTCGGTTAGCTTAGCCTCCAGTCTTGTCTGTCGTTTGAGTAATTCCAGCGTGGTTTCTTCCAGCCCTTTTATTCTTTCTTCTGCTTCCATGATTCGGGCCTCAGCCTGGTCCACTCTGTTGTTTGTCCTTTTTATTTTGTCTTTAATTTCACGAAATTCGGCCCAACACTCTCAGCGAAATTCTCTTAATTCTTGAAGTACTGTTTTTAAGTTAACCGTGTTGTTAGCCTCATTTTGCTCCTCTATTTCTGAGTGGTTGTTGTCTTCCAGGTCAGATTCTCTGGCCGATGCGTGTTTTGGCCTGGTGAATGTCGATCTCTTCTGTTTTCCTTTAGGCATAATGACTTTGTCTTTTGATTTTCACTCTTCCATAAATCCGTTAAATCTGATTTTCATGGTATTTTCACGGATGGGGTCTGGGAGCTTCAGCGTTAAGCTGCTATCACCATGGTGTCCAGACCGGAAGTTCCATGAACTGGCGTTTTAAGGTCATGCCACAGCATCTCAATCGGATTCAGGTCAGGACTTTGACTAGACCACTCCAAAGTCTTCATTTTGTTTTTCTTAAGCCATTCAGAGGTGGACTTGCTGGTGTGTTTTGGATCATTGTCCTGCTGCAGAACCCAAGTGCACTTTAGCTTGAGGTCACAAACAGATGGCCGGACATTCTCCTTCAGGATTTTTTGGTAGACAGCAGAATTCATGCTTCCATTTACCACAGCAAGTCTTCCAAGTCCTGAAGTAGCAAAATAGCCACAGATCATCACTCTACCACCACCATATTTTACTGTTGATATGATGTTCCCTTTCTAAAATGATGTGTTACTTTTACCCCACATGTAATGGGACACATACTGTCATGCGGTGGCTCTCGCGAGCCACCATAAGACGCCACACAGTCACCAGTGAGTTTCAGTGAGTTTTATTACGGTGAAAAAGTAACAACACAAGATGCAGGGGCAATGACACATAAGTCTACACACATCCGGAGGCATAAGGCTAAACAGCTCTCATACAGGTCCGCGGGAGGAGACGGTCATACACAGGCAAGGTTGTTGGAGTAATGGCTACACAGGCTGCTGAGGCAGAGACACACAGAGGTCTACTCCCACCGGGAGGGGTAAGGCTAACAGCTCACTTACTGGTCCTGGGGAAGCGACGGTCAACCACAGGCAGATGAGGTAGGTAACAGTCCAAGGCATCCGTAGCTCAGACGAAGAACGACTGACACTGCTACGTCTTACCACCGCCAGTGCCGGGCTTAAGAAGGCGAAGCACTAACGACGATAATTACAATCAGCTGACCGACCGTTGACAGGCGGAAGCCCCACTGAGCACTTTCACAATAAGAGCCCAGTGAGGCCAGAATACAGCCCGCAACTGTCAAGGCCGGCAGCGAAACATAACTTAGCCCGAGCGCGATCAAAACCGGCGCTCGGGTCATAACAGTACCCTCCCTCCACGCGCGGACTCCGAACGCCCCAAGGAACCACCCTGCCCCCCCACCCCCCCAGGGTGGGAGGTTGGGGGACAGATGTGGAGGGAGAGAACCAACCCATGAACGAGACCTTGAACCAAAAGGAAAAAGAATACATCAATTTCTCCCAGAACCATGACGAAACCAGAAAAAACAAGACATGACCAAAAAATACAAGGGATACAAAACCATAAAGAGCATTAGCACCTGACACCGAACATCTTCCCACAGGGACAACAGACAACCCGTCTAACTCCAAAGTACATAATCCCACGTGGTAAAGAACTCAAAGTAAAGATCTCTTCAAAAACCCAAACTTAACATGCCAAAATCATACTCCCAAACAACCTCAATACATGATAACTATGAAACAAGAAATACCTGGAAACACACGATAACTATGGAACAAAAAATACATGGAAACGCACGATAACTATGGAAGAAAAAATACATGGAAACACACATGGAGCAATCTAAAATTGCTTGGCATAACGTGACTACGACTAGACCGTGACTTTCAAAAACACATGAGGCAACCTAAACACAAACAAAACAAGAAATACATACAAACACACATGGAGCAAACTAAAATTGCTTTAACATAACTTGGCTATGACTAGACCGTGGCTTTCAAAAAAAAAAACATGGGGCAATCTAAAACTGCTCTGACATAACTTAGCTATAGATAGACTGTGGCTTACAAAAAAAAGAAACATGGAGCAATCTAAAATTGCTCTGACTTAACTTGACTATGACTAAACTGTGGCTTTCCAAAAAAAAGAAACATGGAGCAATCTAAAATTGCTTTGACTTAACTTTGACCAGACTGTGGCCTTCAAAAAGAAACATGAGGCAATCTAAAATTGCTTTGACTTGACTATGACTACATGAAGCAACAAAAAAAAAATTGCTAAACGTACTTGACATGACTAGGCACCGTATGGGCCCACAGATAGTCCCACAAACAGAGTACATGATCAGGTGGCCTACCCCAGTCCCAGGCCCCCAGAAACAAGTCCTCTGGTGGCCGAACCAGGTCACCCCGTAGCAAACACAGTTTATTGGGTGGCCAACCCAAGACGCCGAACGCACGAAGCAGTTCCTCGGGTGGCCGACCCGCATCCCACAACCACCAGGACCGTGGAGGAAATGCATGCAGCCGCCTGCCTGAAGACGACAAGACAGGAGAGCGCCGATCTGCCAAACAAAACCCTCTAACGGCCCCCAGCTGGTGGCTCCTGAGAGGGGGACAACCAAAAACTTGGACCCCCTCGAATCCTGATTGGGTCACAACCGCACCTGCGCTGGACCCCCACTGGACCTCGTCGGACCCCGATTGGGTCATCGCTGCACCCACGTCGGACCCCGACTGGGTCACCTCAGCCCACGCGTCGGACCCCGACTGGGTCACCTCAGCCCACACGTCGGACCCCGACTGGGTCACCTTGGCCCACACGTCGGACCCCGACTGGGTCACCTCGGCCCACGCGTCGGACCCCGACTGGGTCACCTCGGCCCACACGTCGGACCCCGACTGGGTCAGGACTGCTCCGGCGACGACCTCCATCTCCGAACCTGGAACCCCCAGTCCCGTGACCTTGACTGGCTCCGGACCGGTAACGCTGTGGAGGTGCTCAGAAAACAGGAGAGGACCGGGATCAGTTCCACCGGCAGCGCCAGAGCCCAGCAAGACGAGCTCGGGTGCAGCGGACGGCTGCCCCTCACTCGCCTCCCCATGAGGCAGGCAAAAATGCTCTAACACACCATACAGGAAAACAAGAAAGAGCACTTGCCTGCACTCGGGCTCTGGAGCCGTCCAGGACTTCGCCGATCCAGGTTCAGGAAGATGCTCGTCGTCGGGCTCCCACTCGGCTGCGTCGGGTTCCACAGCCAGCCTGATGGTTTCTGCAGCTGGATCCTCACGCGCTGGCGTCCACGCCAATAACCCGTATGGCGTGGGGGCAGAGGACCCTGGACCTGCTGACTCGGGCTGCATCCCTGAGGAACCCTGGGGACGCTCTCTCGTCGCCTCTGGCTCCTCACCGCAGTCCGTTCTCCTCCTCTGTCCAAAACAAGGCTGCAGGGCCGGGAAATTTCCCAGAGCCGCAGGCCTCCCCCTCGTTCGACGGCGTGGGACTAATGCCGAGGACCGCTCAGCAGGAGGAGACACAGAGGCAGCAGGTTTAATACAAAATGGCTACAGCTGGGGAAAGAAACTCAGGGAGCTGCGAACCCCGAGCTTCACCCCCAGGAGTCAGACAAGACAGATCACTATGAAAAATAGGACAGTGAAATTGGACTTGCCTGTCTCCTGGAGGAAAGATGGTATCAGCTGTAGCGGACATTGCTCCTTCCCTCACTCGCTGGGTGGTAGAAAAGGACCCATGGACGGAGCCCACCGGCACAGGACTCAGCTCACTCACAGCAGCTGGCTGATTGAGGGGGTCATCCCGGTGGCCCGGAACTGGATCCGGAGCAGGAGCTTGCCGAAGATGCGCCCGGCCATGGCGCCGACACCTTCGCCGGCCCCCAGACGGTGCGAACTCCCGAAACGGATCGAGGACAGGATCGGGATCCATAGGCAAAGAGCAGGAGTGCCTCTTCTCCTGCTTCATGCCGCGTTCCTCCTCCATCATCAGGTATATTTCGCGTTGCGCGGCGATGTCTTCCCTCCTCGCGTCGACTTCCGGGTGGTCGGTGTAGCGGGGAGAGAGATGACAAAGAATATCTTCGGCGGCGTCCAGGTACCAGTGTATGCCGTGGTCATAATCCAGCAGGGAAGCGGAGATGAGCAGCTCATTCATGACTTCCAGCACACCTGTCAGCTCGCGGCTCGGACTCCAAGCGCGGCCCCTCCGCGACAGCATTCTTCACATACACAGTACCCAGACAGGAAAAAGCAAATGTCCAAAAACTCGAACCCACTGGTGAATTGCGTCTCGGGTTGGCGTCACCGTAAACACTGTTTTGGCAGCAGTGTACTGTCATGCGGTGGCTCTCGCGAGCCACCATAAGACGCCACACAGTCACCAGTGAGTTTCAGTGAGTTTTATTACGGTGAAAAAGTAACAACACAAGATGCAGGGACAATGACACATAAGTCTACACACATCCGGAGGCATAAGGCTAAACAGCTCTCATACAGGTCCGTAGGAGGAGACGGTCATACACAGGCAAGGTTGTTGGAGTAATGGCTACACAGGCTGCTGAGGCAGAGACACACAGAGGTCTACTCCCACCGGGAGGGGTAAGGCTAACAGCTCACTTACTGGTCCTGGGGAAGCGACGGTCAACCACAGGCAGACGAGGTAGGTAACAGTCCAAGGCATCCGTAGCTCAGACGAAGAACAACTGACACTGCTGCGTCTTACCGCCGCCAGTGCCGGGCTTAAGAAGGCGAAGCACTAACGACGATAATTACAATCAGCTGACCGACCGTTGACAGGCGGAAGCCCCACCGAGCACTTTCACAATAAGAGCCCGGTGAGGCCAGAATACAGCCCGCAACTGTCAAGGCCGGCAGCGAAACATAACTTAGCCCGAGCGCGATCAAAACCGGCGCTCGGGTCATAACACATACCTTTCAAAAAGTTCAGCTTTTGTCTCGTCAGTCCACAGAGTATTTTCCCAAAAGTCTTGGGACTCATTAAGATGTTTTCTGGCAAAACTGAGATGAGCCGTTATCTTCTTTTTGCTCAGCAGTGGTTTTCATCTTGGAACTCTGCCATGCAGGCCATTCTTGCCCAGTCTCTTTCTTATGGTGGAGTCATGAACACTGATTTTAACTGTGGCAAATGAGGCTTGCAGTTCTTTGGATGTTGTTTTGAGGTCTTTTGTGACCTCTTGGATGTGTCGTTGCTGTGCTCTTGGGGTAATTTTGATCGGCCAGCCACTCCTGGGAAGGTTCACCACTGTTCCATGTTTTTGCCATTTGTGGATAATGGCTCTCACTGTGGTTCACTTGAGTCCCAAAGCTTTAGAAATGGCTTTATAACCTTTTCCAGACTGATAGAACTCAATTACTTTGTTTCTCATTTGTTCCTGAATTTCTTTGGATCCCATCATGATGTCCAGCTTTTGAGGATCTTTTGGTCGACTTCACTTTGTCAGGCAGGTCCTATTTAAGTGATTTCTTGATTGAGAACAGGTGTGGGAGTAATCAGGCCTGGGTGTGGCTAGAGTAATTGAACTCAGAAAAATGAACAGTTAATTTATGTTTTAACAAGGGGGGGCAATCACTTTTTCACACAGGGCCATGTAGGATGTAGGTTTGGATTTCTTTTACCCTTGATAATAAACACCTTCATTTAAAAACTGCATTTTGTGTTTACTTGTGTTATCTTTGCCTATTTAAATTAGTTTGATGATCTGAAACATTTAAGTGTGACAAACATACAAAAAATGAGAAATCAGGAAGGGGGCAAATACTTTTTCACACCACTGTATATAAACAAATAAAAATGACATTCCCCTCAAAACAGAGTCCATCAATCGCTGAAACGTCTGCGCAGCCCCCTTCAGACCAAATGGCAGCCGCAAAAATTCAAAAAGTCCAAAGGGAGTAATGATAGCAGTCTTAGGCACATCCTCCGCATGAACCAAGACCTGATGGTAGCCCCATACCAAATCCACCTTAGAAAAAAATAGTGGCCCCCGCCAAACAAACAGAAAAATCCTGAATGTGCAGAACATCGTATCGGTCATGCACAGTCACGTTATTGAGCCATCAAAAATCACCGCATGGCCGCCAACTACCATCAGACTTAGGCACCATGTGTAAGGGTAAAGCCCATGGGCTGTTGGAATGGCGCACAATGCCAAGCTGTTCCATCGTAGCAAACTCCTCCTTAGCTATTGCCAGTTTAGCGGCATCAAGATGACGAGCATGTGCAAAAACCGGAGGGCCAGCAGTAGGAATACAATGCTCCACCCCGTGCTTAGCCGCCACAGCAGAAAAAGATGGAACCAACAAGGATAGAAACACAGCAAGAAGTCTCTGATATATATCCCCCAAAGCCAGAATGTTAGCAAGAGCAAACGGCCCAGGCCTACCCAACATGCTTGGAAATGTAGCAAAAGAAACTGTGTCTATCAAATGGCAATTAGCAATTTCCACTAGCAATCTGTAAGTACACAAAAAAATCTGCTCCAAGTATCAGCACAGAGACAGAAGCCATTACAAAGTCCCATCAAAACTGCCATCCATTAAAACACACAGTGACAAACCTGGTGCCAAAAGTATGGGAGTCCTGTTAGCCACGTCCAGCGGTGGACCATGACTGCCACTTAATTTGTCCGTAGCCAACACTAGCAGTATACTCTTCTGTGTGCCCGAATCCACAAGCAGGTGACTGCCGGACAGTGTATTCTCCACGAACAGCAGCTCTTCCCTGTCGCCAGCGCCCACAGCTGCTACTGAGCACCGGCCCTGGCATTTCCCTGGCACAAGAAAGAGCAAGGCTGCACACAGCATTTGGCCTTAACGCCAAACCGATGATGGTAAAAACACAGCTCATCCCCCTTTCTCTGGCGAGTCGACGCTGCTGCCACAACTGCTGCCTCCTCATCCTCCGGTGGAAACTGTAATTGTGGGGGACCCATGGTATGCACTCCATACTGTCGGGTCGCTAGCAATATCCTGTCCGCTTCCTCCGCCAAGCCTCGATAGTCCTTAGTGCATAGTAGAGGCGAGCTGGCAAAGGGCCGTATGCACCGGAGGTGGTAACTGCTGCAAGAACAGCTGAACAAAAAAGAAAAGAAACATCACCTGACCCCAACAATGCCAGCATGTTCTCCATCAGCTCAGTAGGTTTGCTATCTCCACAAACCATTGAGAGATAAAAGGCGCTCCACCCATTCCATGTCCAACAGCTGAAATAATCTCAGCAATTGAGCCTTCAGAGCCTCATACTTCCCGTTAGCTGGTGGGTCCCTCAACAAACCCATCACATGGCGGGTAGTAGAAGAATCCAACACTGCAACCACATGATAGTGTCACGACCTGAACGCTCTTTCTCTGCGTTCAGGTTGTCCAGTGTCGCTCCTGCTCCGGGGTAGTCCGTGCCGGGTCTTCCATGGCCCGCTCTTTGACAGCGCCCAGCTGATTGCCAGCTGTCTAGTTCAGCTGCACTGGGACAGCTGTCTCCTATTCCCAATCATCTCCCCCATTTAAGCGAGCAGCCGAGTTACTCGTCGCTGCGACCTCGCTATGGGAAGACGTTCCTTGTGTTTCCCACGACTGTTAGCTCCTACGACTAGCTTCAGTTCGCCGTTACCTCGGCGCTTCACCCAGAGTAAGTGTTGCGACTCGGCGTGTGTTTCTCCCTCGCCGCCTCTCTAGCCTTTCTCCCTGGGTGGTATGTTACCCTTAGTTCTGTGTGTGTTTTAGCCCCACGTGGCTCTTTACTTTGCTGTCCGTTATTTAGTGTAGTGTGTGTTTTGTGTTAATAAATTACGCTAATTCACTGGTCGCCCTCGTATCTCCTTTCTGGCTCGTGAGAGCCAGAGTTATGACAGTAGGTCGCAGCCATAGTGAGACGGCCGCGACCGTGAGTTGGCTGTAAGGACTCGACGCCTTTTTTTCCCTTCCTCTGGGTGCGGGCGAGCCAGTATCATGTCTCCCTTCAAGAGACTCATGCGGCACCCAGGCCACGATCTCTCGGAGGCTCTTGACCTTGTGGACGGAACGTTGTTCACCACGGACCTCTACGATGCCCCCAGCGAGATACGCTGGCGCCTGGAGCTCGCCGAGGGTATGCTTAACTGCTTTTCTTGCTACTTCCTTCTCCCCGAGGTTAAGGCGAGGAGGGCAGACATCTCTGTGGCCTGGGAGAGGCTCCGTAGGCTGGAGGAGAACTCCGGCAGGAAGCCGAGGACAGGACGCCATCGCTCCTCGCTTCGGAATCCCGCTCCTGCCGCCGATCCAGTCCAGGAGTTCGCCTCACCCAGGGGTGATCCCCAGGATAGAGTGACCAACCGGGTTTCCCCCGGAGAAGATGAGAGTGACAGCGATGCGCATTGCGGATCGAGTGGCAGCCGCTTCTTCCGCCGCCGTTCCCCCCGTAGCCATGAAGAACGTGATTGCGGCGGTCAGGCTGGTCGAGAAGAACCCGGAGCTGAACGATTATCCGGAATATGCTGACCTGTTGGCTTCGCTCATCGCACAGGAGCGGCGTTTTCCCGACCTCATGTTCAGAAGACGTCGCTCCCAAATTCCCCACTCATCTCAGCGAGAGTCCCGTCCGGATCCCGCTCCAGGAAACCACACGAATTCCGCCTCCCAGCCTGCTGTTGCTCCCGTGTCTCGCCGAAGAAGTGAATCAGCTGCTCCCGCTCCTGGGCCCGCTGTCCCGTCAGCTTTGGGCCCCCAGCTCTCCTCAGCTGTTTCACCCCCCTCTTCGTCATTCACTCCGGCCGCTGGGAGAAGCGCAAATTCATCTCCAGATGTTCCAGGTCCCGATCCGGTGCGGGTAGCACCGCCTCATCTGTCCGGGGGGTTCCCACTTCTATCCGGTTGGGAGAAGAGAGACTCAAGTCCCTTGTAGCGGGTTCCACCGGCCCTCCGGGAATCAGGCAAGTGTCCTTTCATTCTCCTCCCATTATGAGTGAATTGCCTTGTTTGATTCCTGGGGGAGGAGTTCAGGGTTCACAGTCCCCTGAGCTCTCTCCTCCCGCTGCAAAACTGAATATGAACCTGCGTCCTCTGTGTCTCTTCCCCTTGAGTGTGCCCCGGTGCCAGGTGTACACTGCTGCGCGAGGAGGAGGCGGCCTGCTGCCCTGGAGGGTTTTGCCCCAGCCCCGCAGCCACGTTATGGGCAGAGGAGAAGGTCGAACTGCCTGTTGGAGCCAGCGCCGACGGTTAAGCGTCCCCGGGTCTCCACGGAGGAATGGTTCGGCCCAGCAGAGTCCAGATCTCCTGCCTCCACGCCAGGTGGGCTGTCGACGCGGTCTTCGGCGTTTGGAGGTCGTTTGACTGTGGAAACCATCATGCCGGCTGCGGAGCCATTCGCAGTCGAGTTGGAGCCGGAGGAAGGAGTCCTGCACGCTGAGCCCGGAGCATCGAAGTCCTGGATGGCGGTAGAACCCGAGATCAGGCAAGTGCTCTATTTTGTTTTTCTCTTCTCTATTCTGGAGCATTATTGCCTGTCTCTCGGGGGGGCTGGCCGGGTGCAGCCGTCTGCTGCGCTCGAGCCTGTTCCGCCGGGCTCTGCCGCTGCCGGTGATCCTGATCCCGGTTCCTTTTGTCCCTCTGAGCCTCTCCCCAGGGCCACCGGGAGTGCTGTCTCGGTCCAGCTGGAGTCCACCGGGAGTGCTGTCTCAGTCCAGCTGGAGTCCACCGGGAGTGCTGTCTCGGTCCAGCTGGAGTCCACCGGGAGTGTTTCGCCGGTCCAGCTGGAGTCCACCGGGAGTGTTTCGCCGGTCCAGCTGGAGTCCACCGGGAGTGTTTCGCCGGCCCGATCGGGGTCCACCGGGGGTGCTGCGCCGGCCCGATCGGGGTCCACCGGGGGTGCTGCGCCGGTCCGGGTAACAGTTAGTGTGGGAGCTGGAGGATTGTGTTCGCCTGACGTCAGGCTGACTTCGTCCCTTGCCTCCATCATTTCTCCTCCTGCCGCTGTTGGGGTTCCTCTCACCCGGGCCAGTTTCCCCCTACCCTTGTTGCCATTAGATGGCAGGCTAACTTTGCCCCTGGCCTCCATCTCTTCTCCCCCTACTACTGTGGGGGGTTTTCTCACCTGGGTCAGTTTCCTCCTGCCTTTTCCCTCAGGGAGGAAGCTGCACCAAGACTTCTCCCTCAGCTCTCCGTAGTCTGAGGTCACGGGACGACCGCCCGGGAAGCCATCTGGCTGGTTCGGTGGTCTGGGTCGGCCTCCGGAGAAACTGTGTCTCCTAGCCTGGGACTCGGGTAGGCCACCCGAACTGGTGTTGTGGTTCCTGGCCTGGTGGAGTTCAGGCCGCCCGCCGGACAAGCTGTCATCGCCTGCCTCACTCCACCTGCTGTCTTTCCTGACAGATTAACTAACTGTTCATAGCCTTGTGTTTTGTATGCCCTCATTATTTAATTTCATTCAGGACATCAAGGAACTTTCTGTGCTAGAGTCCTTATTGGGATGTCATTTCTACCAAGAATCTTCCTTAGACAATTTTCTGTTTTACGATCCCTGTATGGATGCTTATTCTAATTTGTCCCTTGAGTAGCATTTGCTTCACTTTGCCTGGTTTATCTGCATTTTTATCCTCCTCCACACTGTTTGGCGATATCTGTTGTACTGATTCATGATCGAGGAGTGGTTTCTTTTGTGTTTATATGCCAATCAGTAGCTCCTGGCTCTGTTTTCAGGGCTTGTGCCCGGATTACTTTTTTTTGTATATTCTGTCTTGGCCGAGGTTACATTGGTAAATCTTCTTTGACTTTATATTCACTGAGTTTTGCTTTGTCCTCGCCCACAGTCATTGTGAACCTTTTTTTTTCGTGACTGTCACTTTATTTCTGCAGGTTGTTCTCCCCACCTCCTGTGGTCACCTGCACAGACCGTCTGGCCTCTGCAGAGGAGGGGGTGATGGTTTTCTTTTGTGTTTGAAATTATTATGGTATCTGACCCTATACTGTATCTAGGTTTTTTTCTTCCCTGCCTCCTTTGTCTGGTCCCTCCCTTTCTCCCAGATCTGGCCCCCACCGCCCTCCCTGGTCTTCCCTCGGGAAGGGGGGGGGGGGGTTAGCCCGCTCCAGGAGGCGCGGCTCGGGGGAGGAGTACTGTCACGACCTGAGCGCTCTTTCTCTGCGTTCAGGTTGTCCAGTGTCGCTCCTGCTCCGGGGTAGTCCGTGCCGGGTCTTCCATGGCCCGCTCTTCAACCAAGATGGCGCCCACAGCGGTCGACATGGTGCTTCGCTGCGCTCTTTGTTTGTTTTCGTTTGTCAATTGTGTGTCTGCTTGCACTTATACCCGTGAAGAACTTCTAAATATCAGGACTTTCACCCCCACGGACCTCCTCCCAGTTTTTCTAGCCCCTGCCGCCGATCTGGTTTGCTGTTTGGCTCGGAAAGTGAGACGGCGAAAGAGAGGTAGACGAGCGGGCGCTCTCGTGCGGCTTCGCAGGAGAGGCTCGCGAACGGCGCTGCCTGGCATATTTCTGTCCAATACCAACTCTCTCTCTAACAAGGTAGATGAACTGAGACTGCTGATGCGTTTTAAGGACCTCGCCTCCTCAGCTGTCCTCTGCTTTACTGAGACCTGGCTCCGGGAAAATATACCGGACAGCGCGCTGCGCCTCGACGGCTTTCAGCTCTTCCGTGCTGATCGTGACACAGAGCTTTCCGGCAAGACCACAGGAGACGGAGTCTGCTTCTACATCAACTGCAGCTGGTGCTCTGATGTAACGGTAATTTCCAAACACTGTTCTCCTGCCTTGGAATTTCTTGTTATCAATTGCAAGCCTTTCTATTCCCCGCGGGAGTTTGCTTCTTTTATAATGATCGCTGTGTACGCCCCTCCCGACGCGGACACGCGCGAAGCTCAGCGCGTGCTCGCGGATCACATTCAACACACAGAGCGGATTTTTCCAGACTCGCTGATTATTGTGGCTGGCGACTTTAATCAGTGCAATCTGAGCCACGATCTCCCCCGCTACAAACAGTTTATTAAATGCCCCACCAGAGGATTAAACACACTGGATCACTGTTACACCACAGTGAAAGACGCATATCGCGCTGTCCCTCGAGCTGCGCTGGGATTATCTGATCACGTGATGGTTCACCTCATTCCCACATACAGACAGAGATTGAAGCTCACTAAACCTGTTGTGAACACTACGAAGATACGGACCAGTGATGCTGAGGAGAAGCTGGAAACGTGCATGGAAATATCTGACTGGGGCATGTTTAAAGGAGCCACGCATGATCTGGATGAGTACACGGACACTGTGAACTCATATATCCACTTTTGTGAAGAGAACATTCTTCCATCACGCACCAGGGTGAGTTACTCTAATGACAAACCCTGGTTCACAGCTAAGCTCAGACAGATCAGGAAGGAGAAGGAAGCAGCGCTGAAAAGTGGAGACAGGGACTGCTACAGGGAGGTTAAATACCGGTTTAACAGAGAGCTGAAGAGGGCTAAATCTCTATACTCAGAGAGACTCCAGCAGCAGTTCACTGCTAATGATTCGGCTTCCGTGTGGAGAGGACTGAGGCAAATCACCAACTATCGACCTAAGGCTCCTAAAGGTCAGGATGACAAAGCCCTTTGTCAAAGACTGTCCCAACACTATGCCCGTTTTGACACCTCGTCATCTGTGTCCAACTCCCCCCCTCCCTCCAGCTCCACAGCCTCCACATTCCCTACTTCATTTAAGGCACACCCCCCCTCCTCCCCCCCTCCCCTTATCATCAGTGAGCAGGATGTGCTCAAACAGTTCTCCAGACTGAACCCGCGCAAGGCCCCCGGCCCAGACGCCGTGTCTCCCTCCACCCTGAGACTCTGTGCGAAACAGCTGGCTCCTGTCTTCACAGACATTTTTAACACCTCCCTTAAGTTATGCCACGTGCCGTCCTGCCTCAAATCCTCCACCATCATCCCTGTCCCCAAGAAGCCACGGATCACTGGACTTAATGACTACAGACCTGTAGCGCTCACCTCTGTAATCATGAAGTCCTTTGAGCGCCTGGTCCTGTCCCACCTCAAGTCCATCACCACCCCTCTCCTGGACCCGCTGCAGTTTGCCTACCGAGCCAACAGGTCTGTAGACGACGCAGTCAACCTGGCCCTCCACTCCATCCTGCAGCACCTGGACTCCCCGGGAACCTACGCCAGGATCCTGTTTGTGGACTTCAGTTCCGCATTCAACGCCATCCGCCCCGCTCTGCTCCGGGACAAGCTGTCCCTGCTCAACGTGCCTGACTCCCTCTGCAGGTGGATCATCGACTTCCTGACGGACCGGAGGCAGCATGTGCGGCTGGGAAAGACTGTCTCAGACTATACTAGCATCAGCACCGGATCACCCCAGGGCTGTGTACTTTCCCCCCTACTCTTCTCCCTTTACACCAACTCCTGCACCTCCAGCCACCAGTCTGTCAAGTTGATCAAGTTTGCGGACGACACCACCCTCATCGGGCTCATCTCCAACGGCGACGAGTCCGCCTACAGGAGAGAGGTGGCCCAGCTGGCGTCCTGGTGCAGCAATAACAATCTGCAGCTGAACGCTCTGAAGACAGTGGAGATGATTGTAGACTTCAGGAAAGTCACTACTCCTCTGCCCCCCCTCACCCTCTCAGGCTCTCCCATCACCACTGCTGATTCCTTCCGCTTCCTAGGCACTACCATCACCAGGGACCTCAAATGGGAGCCGACCATCAGCTCACTCATCAAAAAAGCCCAGCAGAGGATGTTCTTCCTGCGGCAGCTGAGGAAGCTCAAGCTACCCACCAAGATGTTAGTGCAGTTCTACACAGCCATCATCGAGTCCATCCTCACCACCTCCATAACCGTGTGGTACGCAGGAGCCACTGCCAGGGACAGACTAAGGCTGCAGCGCGTCGTGCGCACTGCTGAGAAGGTGATCGGCTGCAAGCTCCCATCTCTCCTGGATCTGTACATCTCCAGGACCCGGAGGCGTGCTGGCCGGATGATAGCCGATCCCTCACACCCTGGTCACGTACTGTTTGCCCCCCTCCCCTCTGGTAGAAGACTTCGGTCCATCCAGACTAAAACCTCCCGTCACATGAACAGCTTCTTCCCCTCTGCCATCAGACTGCTGAACACTAAGTGACTTATTGACTCTCGTGCACTATGTACAGCAGCTCAACCAGACTCATGTCAATCATCACTGTTTTCTTCCTGCATTACCGACTGCACTATATAGTTCTCCACAGTATCTGCTGCTGGCTAATATATTTTAACTGTTGACCAGTATCACTTAATCTTATCCTACACTTTATTACATGTATAGTTTATTTCTTTTATCTTATCATGTTTAATGTTGCAGCATTGTACCGAGACAAATTCCTAGTTTGTGTACTACATGAACAATGGCAATAAACCTGATTCTGATTCTGATTCTGATTCTTTGACAGCGCCCAGCTGATTGCCAGCTGTCTAGTTCAGCTGCACTGGGACAGCTGTCTCCTATTCCCAATCATCTCCCCCATTTAAGCGAGCAGCCGAGTTACTCGTCGCTGCGACCTTGCTATGGGAAGACGTTCCTTGTGTTTCCCACGACTGTTAGCTCCTACGACTAGCTTCAGTTCGCCGTTACCTCGGCGCTTCACCCAGAGTAAGTGTTGCGACTCGGCGTGTGTTTCTCCCTCGCCGCCTCTCTAGCCTTTCTCCCTGGGTGGTATGTTACCCTTAGTTCTGTGTGTGTTTTAGCCCCACGTGGCTCTTTACTTTGCTGTCCGTTATTTAGTGTAGTGTGTGTTTTGTGTTAATAAATTACGCTAATTCACTGGTCGCCCTCGTATCTCCTTTCTGGCTCGTGAGAGCCAGAGTTATGACAGATAGTACTTGGTCTCATCCACCGTTATCCCCCGGAGGTTGAACTGCACTTCAGTGTGCTGAAACCACGGGTCCAGGTCATGCTGTCAAAATTCTGGCAGCTTAATTATAGCTGCAAAAACTCCAGGGGGAATAACGGGAGCTAGCCCGGGTGCCGAGGTGCTCGGCGCACCATCGCTACTGATATCAGAAAACATGTCCAACGTCAGGGTCACCGATGTGGTATGCAGGAAAAAATAAGGCGAGCAGGCAGAGAGTTCGTTTAGAGCATTTATGCCACCAAAAGACAAAACACAAGTGAACATACAGGTAAAACCAGAGCTCTCCCTTTTCACTAGCTCCGGCCATCTCTCCTGGTGTGAGATCCACCCCACGTCATACCCACCACAGGTCCTTATTTCTCCTTGCCACTTTCCCCATTTGTAATGATAGTATCTTTGTTTACTTCTGTCATCTTTACATCATGTACATGACATTTCAAAAAGAGCTGCCTGTGCTTTAGATGAGCAAGGCAAAGGAAATGGGGAAGTGCAGAAAGTGACGTGTTGTATTCATAATAGGCCATCAAAGTAGCCCCGTCACCCCTACCATTCACTGCTCTTTGTCAAACACGGCCTCATATGAAAGGGTTTGGACTTGCCCTAGATACTCATATGTGAAAGCGTACACAGACCGGCATAGGTTACTTTCAAGTTGCCCAAAACACCCCGTACAAATGTCTGTATGAGTGTGTGTAGACCCATTTCAAAAGCTACACACTTACACATATAAACAAAAGACAGAAAAAACAAGCACTCAACCAAACAATAGCATTTCCCCAATAGTTTCTGAGTCTGGGAAATTAGGAAGTACAGTGATGCACGCAGCACACAATAGCCTTACAAATTGCTCATTTGTGTTTGAAAATGCATCTCTTTTCTAGTGTTTCTGCCATCACTCTGCCAGGAAAGACACACAGTGACAGATTTATGTGTAGCTGTCTCCTGCAAAGCAAGCAGAGTTCATATTAAATGTATCATCATTGTGTAACTTCTTTATCTGCATGGGGGCTGCTCCTTACAGTTGGAAAACAGCAGCAAACAGGGTCACTTTATCACACACAGCATGCAAACAATGCTGCGTGCTCCTACATAGTGCAAAAATACATATGCACACATCTAGTTATACCCAATCACTACTGAAAATAAATACTCTAAAATGTGTAAAGGCAGTATAATTAGAATATATTTTACACCCAGGAAAATGTCAGGACTTTTTGCCAAATAAATATTTCACCTTCCACGCTGTGACACCATATGATACCAGTTAAAGCAAGAATCATTATTTGTGACAGCATGTCATTCTTTCAGGAAAAGTTAGGTGTGTGGCGGTTCGTTTTAACCCCACAACAGACTAAGGACACTCAGCCCTCTTTTCTCTGTTTTTCTGCTGCATTACTGAGAAGCAATGTGCCATTCATGTATTTGTGATGCAAACATGCATGTGTTGTGATGTAATGCGCCGTTCTGTATAGAGTGCATATGGCTTGTCCTTACTGTGCTTTTTCTGAGCATCTTAGATGTGCTTTGGTGTATTAATGTCTACAGGTAGACGAGTTTCTTCTGTCTCACCTATGTGATGTTAATCGATGCCTTTCATCCTTTGTACTCATGCGTCCTGTCCTTACTGTGACCTAGAGACTCAGATCAATATGTAGATGTGCTTGTTAGCCTCTTTGTCTTGCACTTAGAGCGAGGTCTAGCTAATCTGCCCATTGTGATGTATGGCTTACAAATGCAAATACCTCCTGCCTGTTCTGTTGTCCTGAAGCGGCATGAAAAATAAGCAGCAGTGCTGTGGTTTTAAGCAGGTTTTATTAATCATGTCGCCTTCACGGGATCCCCTCTCCGGTGCATAGTGGAGCAGCCCGGAGCGGGATCCCTAAGCTCTCAGAGAAGGAGAGGCGGACACAGTGTGTCCACCTGTTGCAGGATCAGAGTGAGAGAGTAAGAGAGAGATTGCGTTACAGAGTTGCACCTTAAATACTTGATCATAACAATACATCAAAAAGACATACCCCACAGTCTAGAATGATCAAAGGGACAACAGAACAGGCAGGAGGTATTTGCATTTGTAAGCCATACATCACAATGGGCAGATTAGCTAGACCTCGCTCTAAGTGCAAGACAAAGAGGCTAACAAGCACATCTACATATTGATCTGAGTCTCTAGGTCACAGTAAGGACAGGACACATGAGTACAAAGGATGAAAGGCATCGATTAACATCACATAGGTGAGACAGAAGAAACTCGTCTACCTGTAGACATTAATACACCAAAGCACATCTAAGATGCTCAGAAAAAGCACAGTAAGGACAAGCCATATGCACTCTATACAGAATGGTGCATTACATCACAACACATGCATGTTTGCATCACAAATACATGAATGGCACATTGCTTCTCAGTAATGCAGCAGAAAAACAGAGAAAAGAGGGCTGAGTGTCCTTAGTCTGTTGTGGGGTTAAAACGAACCGCCACAGTCCCTTTGATCATTCTAGACTGTGGGGTATGTCTTTTTGATGTATTGTTATGATCAAGTATTTAAGGTGCAACTCTGTAACGCAATCTCTCTCTTACTCTCTCACTCTGATCCTGCAACAGGTGGACACACTGTGTCCGCCTCTCCTTCTCTGAGAGCTTAGGGATCCCGCTCCGGGCTGCTCCACTATGCACCGGAGAGGGGATCCCGTGAAGGCGACATGATTAATAAAACCTGCTTAAAACCACAGCACTGCTGCTTATTTTTCATGCCGCTTCACTGGTGACCCCTCGAACACGCACACGTTTTGTGCGAAAGCAACCTTCCGATCTGGACAGCCACACAGCTGCATTGGTGGCCCCTTGAAGACGCACACGCTTTGTGCAACGCAGCCTTCTGTTTTGGATGGCCACGCTGGCGAAGCGACGCTGAAAAAAACGAGCGGCCAGCGAACGCAACACCCGGGCATGAATGCTCCGTCGCAGCGGCCTACTGGTTCCCCCTCCCTGCGGCTTCAGGGAGACTTCGACGCGGAGCCAACACAGGCGAGCCATTCTCCGGACATCACCCACGACCGGGTAAACTGCAGAAAACGTCATGGCGCGACCCTCGCCTGAGATCTGCACAACCACGCTGGACCGGCCGCTCTCACAGAGAGCGCACGCACCTCGTCCTCTCCCCAGACGGCAACCTCCAGGGCCGACGGGGAGCGCAGCGCGTGGAACTGAACGCACCATGGCCGCACGAGCGACAACGATCGTCTCCTCCCTCTCACCGCTCCAAAGCAGCTGCACGAGCCCGGGGCACAAAGATCGTCTATTGCCTCGCACCGCTCTAACGCGCCTCCACGAGCCCGAGGGACGGAGATCGTCTACTTCCTCACACCGCTCCAACGCAGCTGCATGAGCCTGAGGAACAAAAGATCGTCTATTCCCTCCCGCCGCTCCAACGCCTCTGCACGGGCCTGAGGGACTAAAGATCGTCTATTTCCTCTCACCGCTCCAACGCACCATGGCCAATCTACAGCCACAGCTCAACCTGGATTTTACCGGCGCCGTCTGCGCCGTTCTCCACCAAGTTTCTGCACCCTGACTCACCACTCCAGCGGCCCACCCACGCACTGAACCCCCGCGCACGCATCGGGGAGTTACAAGGACGGCGCATCACGCACGGGACAAGTAATGGCTCCACAGACTGCCTTCCTCTTTCGCCGCTGTCTTTCAGGGCTGCTCGCTCACCTGAGGCACGCATGCAGCATACTGGAAGGATTTGTTAACAGTCTCAGCCACGCCACAGACCGCCATCGTCCTCCGCCGCTGCCCACAGAACCTTCAGGGCTGCTCATTCACCTGAAGCAAGCACGCAGCTCGCCACTGGATTTTTTAATGGTCTTAGCCACGGCACAACGGGATTTCAGCCGTCAGCTGTTCCTGGGAGCTTTGGGGTTGCTTCAGCACCCAAAGCCAACAGTCCCTATGCTTTGTTTACTTTTTTTCTTACAGCCGCCCCTGCTTTTCTTCATGGCCACGAGAGGAGTCAGAGACTAGTTTTTCTTCTTGTGATCTCCGCACGTGCAACGGGACAACCCCTCGACGTCACGGAGCAGCAAGCAATTTTTGCGCGGCTCAGGACGATTTCACAGCTCCTGCCGGCACTTACCACCCCTCCCCTCCCTCCCCCTCCGCCTGCAGCGAGCTTCTCCCACAGCTCGCTCACACAGATGGATTATCGAGGTCGCGGCCCCCTGTCGCGTCCTCTGGGGGGGAGCGTGTGGCGGTTCGTTTTAACCCCACAACAGACTAAGGACACTCAGCCCTCTTTTCTCTGTTTTTCTGCTGCATTACTGAGAAGCAATGTGCCATTCATGTATTTGTGATGCAAACATGCATGTGTTGTGATGTAATGCGCCATTCTGTATAGAGTGCATATGGCTTGTCCTTACTGTGCTTTTTCTGAGCATCTTAGATGTGCTTTGGTGTATTAATGTCTACAGGTAGACGAGTTTCTTCTGTCTCACCTATGTGATGTTAATCGATGCCTTTCATCCTTTGTACTCATGCGTCCTGTCCTTACTGTGACCTAGAGACTCAGATCAATATGTAGATGTGCTTGTTAGCCTCTTTGTCTTGCACTTAGAGCGAGGTCTAGCTAATCTGCCCATTGTGATGTATGGCTTACAAATGCAAATACCTCCTGCCTGTTCTGTTGTCCCTTTGATCATTCTAGACTGTGGGGTATGTCTTTTTGATGTATTGTTATGATCAAGTATTTAAGGTGCAACTCTGTAACGCAATCTCTCTCTTACTCTCTCACTCTGATCCTGCAACAGGTGGACACACTGTGTCCGCCTCTCCTTCTCTGAGAGCTTAGGGATCCCGCTCCGGGCTGCTCCACTATGCACCGGAGAGGGGATCCCGTGAAGGCGACATGATTAATAAAACCTGCTTAAAACCACAGCACTGCTGCTTATTTTTCATGCCGCTTCAGGTGAAGATTTTACTTATCGGTGGCAGGTCTTTTACATTCTGGTACCCTGAGATCAGAAAACATTTAGCTGTAGTACAAAATGTGGTGGTTTATTCTAGAAGACCATATACTTTATGCATATAATCTGTATGAAAGTTGCTCAATCCATCCACCCATTGTATTCATAACAAAGAAAATGTGAAACCGAGTGTTATTTTTATTCTCCTTTTTTGCATTTTGATGCTTTAACAGTACTGTTTCCCTTAACTTGTCATGCCAATAAAGCACCTTTAAATTTGAAATTTGAAAAAATATGGGACATGAAGAAACACATTTCAAATCTGATGGTCAGTTTAAATGTTCCATTTTGTACAAAATGAGGTTTTCGTGACTTTTACCTTGATAAAATCCAGACTTCGATAACATGCACACAATGAAAATATCACTTCACAAAGAAATATACACTGCCTTTGTTTAGTTTAACTCTTGAAGAAACAATCAGATTACGTGTCCTGGGTTTTTGATGTCAAAAACCATCAAGCCCCACTGTCATTTCTCTAAAATGGGATTTATTGTGATTGCTCCACTCAAAAAAAACCTTTATCCAATCAGAATTGGGTAAATATTAATGAGCAGGCTGAAAAACTGATTATTCCAGACAGAACAGAGAGGGAGAGAGAGAGATTATTCTAATGTGTTCTGTTTTAAAAGTATAGTCGGACACTAACACAGCTGGAAAGATGTGATTATTTAGTGTCCATTCAGTGTGGAGAAAGAACAATAGCAAAAGAATATAGGCTACCTTTTTTTAATTAATAAAATACCATGTTGCGAGCCTGCCTGGTAACATGCTTTTTGGATTTTTATGCATTGTTTCCATAAAAAATATCTATTTTTGACAGAGACGCCTTACATTATTTCATTGAGAGCAAGCTTGAATGGTACTTAGCAAAGTATAGTAGCCTACTGTGCCATACTGACCTGTACTAATGAGAATAAAGCATGTCACAGATTTGTGGCCACTAATTTTAGGACATTAATTTGCTCCTATGCCTTACCAACTCTAGGGCTTGAGTAATTGCTTCTCCCAAGTATTCATGTTCAGTTTTCATGCTGGTTTGTTTGTTTACCTATCTGTTTGTTAGCAAGATTATGCAAAAATTACTGGATGGATATTGATGAAAATTTCACCAGAGGTGACCCTTGGACTATAGATGAGCCCAGGGGCGGTTCTAGGATAAGAGCTTTAGGGGTGCTGAGCGCCCATTGAGCTCCAGCACACACACACGTGCATGGGTGCGCACGCACACACACACACACACACACACACACACACACACACACGCACATGTGCACACACACACGTTATTTTGTTAGAGTTATCTTTCAGACATCTCCTCCCTGGCTTCTAGTTAGTGAACATGGTACATGATGATACATAAAAACAGTGACAGCTTGGATTTAATATTTTGCTTATACCAAAACGACAACGACTTCTTTCTTCCTATTTCAAACAGTGCACAGTGGCTGATTGACAATGCAACCATTAAAGAAAAACGTCTGCTACTGCTGTCTTAGCCAGGACTGGACTGGGACCAAAAAAATCATCCCTGGCATTTTTGGTCCAATTTTTTTTTTCTTTTCTTTCCTTTTTTTTCTTTTCCCTTTTTTTTTCCCCTTGTCCTGTCAGGCAGCTAGGCAAACAGAACAGGGATCTGTCACCTTACTGTGCCAAAACAGATTTACTTTGCCAAGAGGAGCCTATACAGTGCCTAACTTTGCACTGTATATTGTTGTAAACTCCTCCTGTAATAACTTTTAATACTTTATTTTAATCGTTTTACCCATGGAAGACCCAACAAGATGGGGAAGAGGGAAAGGAAGTGTGTGAAGGGGGGAAAGAAAAGGGAGGGGAACAGACAAAAAAAAAAAAAAAAAGACAAACTGCTTCTTCCACCGGAGATGTCTCAACACGAGTCTGGTTTCTGCACCTGTTAAAGGAGAGACACTTGTACATATAAGTAGCAACATTCAACCATCACACTTAATGGTTTAACAGAGATCAGAATTATCCCACTTTTGCCCTTAACAAGTGAATCCCTGTGGTTTTGAAGAAAGAAAGAAAGAAAGTTACTTTATTATCTATTTTGCATAAATATTTTGTCATAATTTTAAAGTCTAAAAATTTTCCAAAGGTGCAAAACTTTGAGAAAAAGCTACACAAAGAGGAAAAAACATAACAAATATATATACAATAAAAGCTTCAAATTTACTGGAATAGCATAGCAAATTTATAGGGGCAAATGGGGCAAATGCCCATTTATTTAAAATATGTACTAAATTAATGAGAGAAAAAAATGCAAAATTACAAGACAAACTTGAATTTAAAAGATAAAAGTTACAAATTCATGGAAAAGTTGCAAATTTATGAGGAAAAAATTCACATCTGTACAATTACAGTTATTGAGAATGTAAACACAGGAAGTTTTTTAAAAGATTTAATAAATTCATTAAGAAAAAGAAAATAAATTGTTGAGACAAAGAACAGAAAATCACAAGAGAAATGTAGCTCATTTGCAATAATTTAAAAAAATTAAGGAAAAAAATCAATGGAAAGATGACAGAAAATTATTCAGGCAAAAATGCAAAGATGGAAGAAAAAAGATGCTAGTTTATGATGCAAAAGTCACAACTTCAAGGAAAAAAAATGTCAATCCATGAGCAAAAATTTTTCACGAAGTTTCAAATTTCATGAAGCTCTTAAATAATTTAAAAATAATAAAAATAATCATAAGAAAAAGTAGGTAATTCATGAGAACTTTCCAAATTTCACATAAAAAATTTCCACATTTTCAATTTTAAAAAAATCTCTAATTTAGATGGTAGAGTAACCTGAACACAAGAAAATGTAGGTTATCTTTATGTACAAATATACATAAGAGGAGTTACCTTAAAATAGCTAAGAAGTTACTGAGATGTGACTTTAGTCTGGACAGTTTGAGTTTTTTTCTTCTAAATTTATGGCAGCTTTATCCTAAATTTACTACTTTTTCCTTGTAAATTTGAAAGATGCTTTTCCCACTTAAATCAATTTTTTTCTGATAATCATGCCTTGGTGAAACTGAGAGGCATACGGTAATCAGTTAGTCTGTTTGTGGATGTGTGTGTGTATCTTTCCGTCCGCCTCTCTGTTTCAGCTTACCCGGTCAAAATTAAGTGGAACTAAAGGCTTGTATCATTGTATTGTAGCACCTTGGGGGAGCCAGATTATCTAGCATCTCAGACAGGAGACAGTGGTTAAGCTTGAGGTTCCTGGTGAGATAGCAGGAAGGAGTCAGGGATGAAGGATGTTGAATGCAGTGTGATGCAAATGTCATGTTGTGTGTGATGTAAATGCCATGAAACTTAAGGGGAGAGTTTCTGCTTAAATGTTCAGTCTGTTCTGTGCTTGAGAGATGTGAGTGTGTAATAAATCGTCTGAAATGATTCTGCCTCTGATTTCACACACTCCACACTGGTGGCCCAAGACGTATTATGGAACACGAGGCAAGATCCCCAGAGCCGGCCCGGTCAGGAAGCTACAGCGAGGCGGCAGCCATCCCACAGACAGCCCGGACTGGAGCCCCCAGCCACACGTGTGCAGTTTCAGTCAAGCTACCGGATTTCTGGCAGCACAACCCGCGCTCTTGGTTCCACCTCACCGAGGCCCATTTTCTCCCTCCAGGGAGTAACGGCAGATGATACCAGATTCTACCATGTGGACGCAGCGCTCGACGCCCGCACAACTCAGCAGGTAGCGAGCCTGCTCGATCAGCCTCCAGCCAGCAGCAAATATGAGGCGCTCAAGGCTGCGCTCATCCAGCGTTACACGCTCTCGGACTGTGAGAGAGCGGAGAGGCTCCTGACGCGGACCGAGTTAGGAGATGGTTCGGCCGTAGACCTGATGGAGAAGATGCTGGCGTTAATGGGCACGGACGACGGGCACTTTCTGTTTGCCCACCTCTTCCTCCGGAACCTTCCGACAGTAGCGAGAGTGGTTCTGGCCAATTCGCTGTGGCTGGCCGCGCGCAACTACCGTGTGCTAGCCCAGGAGGCAGACCGGATCATCCTCACCACCAGGGCGATCACAGGCAACGCGGCAGCGGCGGAGCCCAGCGAGACGACCAGAGGAGGCGAGGAGCCACCGACGGTAGCAGCAGCGGGGGCCAAGGAGAGCGAGAGAGAGACGCTCTGCTTCTACCACCGCCGTTTCGGAGAGAACGCACGCAGATGTGCGCCACTGTGCCAATTCAAGCGCTCGGGAAAACGCCAAGGCCGGGGGTCGGTAGTAGCTGCGACCCTCGGTGAAGAGAACAAGCTGCTCTACTTAACGGATGCACGCTCGGGGAGGCGTTTCCTCGTGGACACCGGAGCCCAGAAGAGCTTCATCCAGCCAACCTACGCTGACCGTCTGGCAGGATCTAGCGGCCCCGGGATGTTGGCAGCAAACGGCTCGGATATTAAGACCTTTGGTGAGAGGACTCTGCTCTTATCTCTACACGGCCGTACATATGAGTGGACTTTTGTCGTAGCAGCACTGAATTACCATATACTGGGGGCTGATTTTCTGTGTGCACATGGTTTACTGGTTGATGTTGCTAACAGGCACCTGGTTAATGCACTGTCCTTTGACTCTCTCCCCTGTATAGCTCGAGTGACCCAGCCAACAGCACAAGCCAACGTCACAGCTACAGGCGGTAAGTTCCGCACACTGCTCACTCAGTTCCCAGCACTCACGGTCCCAACGTTTTCCGCGGCCATCACTAAACACGGGGTGGAGCACTTTATCACCACCACCGGGCCGCCCGTTTTTGCAAGACCTCGGCGCATGGACGCAGCTAAACTGGCCATAGCACGTGAGGAGTTCGCCAACCTGGAAAGGTTGGGCATCATCAGGCACTCGAACAGCCCATGGGCATCCCCGCTACACATGGTCCCTAAGGCTGAGGGATCGTGGTGACCGTGCGGTGATTTCCACAGGTTGAACAATGCCACAGCACACGACCGCTACCCAATTCCCCACATACAGGATTTTTCCGTTCACCTCGCCGGAGCGCGCATTTTTTCCAAAATAGACCTGGTCCGCGGTTACCACCAAGTCCCAGTGCGCGCTGAGGACATACCCAAAACAGCGGTAATAACTCTGTTCGGTCTATTGGAGTTCCTGCGCATGACATTCGGGTTAAAAGGAGTGGCACAGACGTTCCAGCGCATGATGGATGCAGTGCTGCACGATCTCCCGTTTGTGTTTGTCTACCTGGACGATATCCTGGTAGCCAGTGCGTCCGAAGACGAACACGAAACCCACCTCATGACGGTTTTCCGGAGGTTGGAGGAGCACGGGTTAATAATCAACCCGGCGAAATGCCAGTTCGGCGTGACGGAGATTGATTTTTTGGGGCACCGCATCTCTCTGGAAGGAGCGATCCCGCTGCCCGACAAAGTGCGCGCCATGGCGGATTTTTCCCGGCCTCAGACGGTCAGGGCGCTGCAGGAATTTTTGGGGATGGTGAACTTTTATAACCGTTTCCTTCCCCACACGGTGCAGCTCATGCAACCATTGTACGCCGTGCTCAAGAAACAGAAACCCGCGGATAGGGTCGAATGGACCCCGGAGCGAGAGCGGGCGTTCTCGGAAGTTAAAGCAGCCCTGGCAAACACCGCACTGCTGGCGCATCCAGACCCGACGGCCCGCATAGCGCTCACCACCGATGCTTCAGATGTGGCCATAGGGGCTGTCATGGAGCAGCGCGTCGCCGGGGCTTGGCAGCCACTCGCCTTTTTCAGCAGAACTTTGCGAGACAGCGAACGTAAATACAGCGCGTTCGACAGAGAGTTGCTGGCTCTCCACCTGGCCATATGCCACTTGCAGTTCTGGCTGGAAGGGCGCAGCTTCACCGCGTTCGTGGACCACAAGCCACTAACATTCGCGATGGTCAAGGTTTCAGAACCGTGGTCGGGCCAGCAGCAGAGACAGCTGGCCGCAATCTCAGAGTTTACTACCGATATTCAGCATGTGTCTGGTAAACTGCATGCAGTGGCGGACTGCCTCTCGCGCGCCGTGGTGGCCCCGGTCTGCGTGGGGATAGATTACGCAGCCATGGCCGTGGAGCAGATTAACGATGCAGACGTGCGCGCGCTCCAGTCTGGACCAACAGGGTTAAGGCTGAACAGCAGGGTGCTGCAGGATGGCGGCCCCCCTAATCTGAGATGTCTCCACGGGTCGCCCGCGTCCAGTGGTCCCAGCCGCATGGCGCCGCCGCGTGTTTGAGTCGGTTCACACTCTGGCGCACCCAGGAGTGCGCACGTTGGTCAAAATGGTGGGAGAGAAGTTTGTGTGGCCGAGCCTATGCAAACAAGTAAAAGAGTGGGCTGCAGCCTGCGTGGCGTGCCAACGAGCCAAAGTACACAGACACACGAAGGCTCCCTTGGAGCCGTTTCGTATTCCGGCTAAGAGGTTCGACCATGTTCACGTGGACCTCGTGGGCCCCCTCCCGCCATCACAGGGGTGCACGCACCTCCTGACAATGGTGGACCGCACCACGCGCTGGCCAGAAGCAGTCCCGCTGGCGGCAACCACGTCCGCGGACGTAGCACGCGCTTTTTTAACAGCATGGGTGGCGCGTTTTGGAGTCCCGTCGGACATTACATCCAACAGGGGCCCGCAATTCCTTGCGCTGGGACTGCACGGCGTAGAGGCACGGCCCCCGGGTGGCGGATGGGGGATTGCACACGTGGACCAACGCAGTCTAAGGGGACACCCTGACAGAAAACCCTGGTCCTCCAAGCCTGGGGGTTGGGCAGAAGGCCAACTACCTTCTCCTGTAAAAAAAAAAACTAGAGTTACAGAAACTATGGACATCAATCTACAAGACAACCTGGGAGGAGCAGGGATCGCCGACTCCGACAACATGACGGCGGTGGGTGAAAGCCTACGGGAAGCTCAGCTCCCGACAAGGTCCATTGCGACCCCCAAATACAGACTGAACATCGGACACTGGAACGTCAAGACCATGTTCAGAGAAGGAGCAGCAGCACAGATAGTGAGGGAAATGGAGAGATATAAATTAGACATTCTAGGGATCAGTGAATGCAGGTGGAAAGGAGCCTGAACGATACAGCTAGCATCAGGGAAGACAGTGCTCTACAGTGGGGACAAGGAGCTGCACGAAGGAGGAGTCGCCATCATGGTCAGCCAGCAAGCAAGGAGAGCATTCATGGAATGGACACCCATCAGCAAAAGAATCATCACGGCTCGATACTATTCAAGACAGAGAAGGGTCACCATCATACAAGTTTACGCCCCCCACAACGAAAAGGAGGAAGCAGAGAAGGAGCAGTTTTACCAGGAGCTACAGGAAACAGTTGATGGATGCAACAAGAACGACATCATTATCATCATGGGCGACTTCAACGCCAAGGTGGGCAGGGACAACACCGGATACAAGAGGACAATGGGGGTGCATGGCCTGGGAGAGCAGAACGACAATGGGAAGAGGCTGTGCGAGTTCAGCCAGATGAATAGCCTCATCATAACTGGAACGATATTTCCTCACAAGGATATTCACAAGGCCACATGGGTATCAGCTGATGGGAAGGTGAGGAATCAAATAGACCACCTGTTGATCAGCGGGCAGTGGAAATCATCTGTCCTGGACTCTAGGGTACAGAGGGGAGCAGATGCCAACAGCGACCACTACCTGGTGAGGACCAGCATCAAGATGAGACTCAAGGCCCACAGAGACGACAACAGAGTCAAGCCAAAGCTCAACATGGAACGGCTAAAAGATGAAGAAACGAGGAGGACATACTGCGAGGCAGGAAGGAGCAAAATGGAAGAAAATAGGACAGAGAGCGAAGATGTAGAAGAGGTGTGGGAACAACAGAGAAACGCATATGTCAACGCTGCAAAGGAAGTGTTAGGTTATAGGAAAGGGAAGAGCAAGCCATGGATCAGTGAGCATACCTGGAAACTGATCGATGAGAGGAAGGGCATCAAAACAAGGATGGACAGCACCCACTCAGAAAGAATCCGGAACAGGAGGAGAGAGGAGTACAAAGAGAAAGACAAGGAAGTGAAAAGGAGTGCCAGGGAAGACAAGCGAAAGTGGATGGCTGAGAAAGCACAGAGAGCACAAACTGCAGCAGAGAATGGACAACAGAAAGAATTATACAACATTGTGAAGCAGCTAACAGGACAAGGCACAAGACAAGCAGCAGCAGTGAAGAGCAAGAACAGAGATCTATTGAAGAACAAGGAGGCAAGACTGGCAAGGTGGAAGGAGCATTTCCAGGAAGTCCTCAACAGAGACGCACCGGAGGAGCCCCCACACGCAGAGGAAGAGGAGAAAGAAGAACTTGATATCTCAACCGAAGCCCCAACTTTAGAAGAAATAAGATCAGCTCTACGCACACTCAACAACGGAAAAGCAGCAGGAATTGACCAGGTTACGGCAGAGATGTTGAAAGCGGACCCAGAGCACACCAGCACAGAACTGAAAAGAATATTCGATCTCGTATGGGAGAAGGAAGCAGTTTCTGACCAATGGATGAAGGGGCTCATTTGCAAAATTCCAAAGAAAGGCAATCTTCAGGAATGTGGCAACTGGAGAGGAGTCACGCTACTGCCACTGGCCAGCAAAGTCCTCAGCAGGGTCCTGATTAATAGGATACAAACAGGGGTGGATCCGTCGTTCAGGAAGGAACAAGCCGGGTTTAGAAAAGGAAGAAGAACAACAGAACAGATATTCATACTGAGGAACATCTTGGAGCAAATCAATGAATGGAATGCCACTCTATACATCCACTTTGTGGACTTTGAAAAGGCCTTTGACTCCATCCACAGAGACAGCCTCTGGATCATCATGAGCGAGTACGGAATCCCCAAAAAACTAATCAGAATGGTTCAAACGTTGTACAAGGACTTCCAATGCTCGGTCATAGACGAAGGAGAGACAACAGACTGGTTCCCTGTTATCACCGGAGTAAAACAGGGATGCTGCATGTCAGGGTTTTTGTTCCTGCTAGTAATTGACTGGGTCATGAAGAAGACCACAGATGGAGAAAGAACAGGCATAAGGTGGAACTTCTCAACCCTGCTGGAAGACCTCAACTTCGCCGACGATCTCGCGCTTCTGTCATCCGCCATGAATCACCTACAGCAAAAGACAGCCAGATTGGAGGAAAATGCCTGCAAAGTCGGACTGAAGATGAACGACCACAAGTGCAAAGCCATGAAGGTGAACAGCAAGTCTGCGGAAAAGTTGAGAGTCAGAGGGAATGAAGTAGAAGAGGTGGAGAGCTTCACTTATCTTGGAGCCATGGTAGCCAAGGACGGAGGCGGAGGAACTGACGTCAAGAGAAGGATAGCCCTGGCCAATGCCCAGTACAAGCGGCTGAGCAAAATCTGGGCAACTGGAAACATCAGCAAGAAGACGAAAACCTCCCTGTACCGAAGCCTGGTGCTGTCAGTGCTTTTGTACGGCTGTGAGACTTGGAAGCTGACCAAAGGAGAGGAGGAAAAGCTGGATGCATTCCAAGCCAAGTGTCTGAGAAGGATATTCAAGGTGCGCTGGCAGCAACACATATCCAACAAGACAATCCTGGAAATGGCAGAAACCAAGAAAATCAGCGAGGTAATCAGAAGAAAGAGATGGAACTGGATCGGCCACATTCTCAGGAAAGACCCGAAGGACGACTGCGCTGTAGCCATGGAGTGGACCCCGGAAGGACACAGGAAAAGAGGCCGCCCAAAAACAACCTGGAGAAGGATGGTGGAAGTAGAGCGGACCGTTGCTGGCTGGAGCTCTTGGGGCGAAGCACGCCACGCAGCTGCAGACCGACACCAGTGGCGGATTGATGTCCAGGCCTTATGTGCCTCCTGGCACGGAGAGAATTAAGATTAAGGTAAGGGGCCCGCAATTTGTTTCCGAATTCTGGTCCGCGATGGCCCGCAGCCTGGGTGTTACAATTCACCGCACAACCGCGTACAACCCACAGGCCAATGGGTTATGCAAGCGTTTTCATAGATCACTGAAAGCGGCACTCAGGGCTTCATTGACGGATGCAAATTGGGTAGACAGGCTGCCATGGGTTTTATTGGGGTTGCGCTCCGTGCCGAAAGAGGATCTGGAAACTTCCCCGGCAGAGCTCGTTTTTGCGCAGCCACTACGGCTGCCCGGGGAATTTCTGCCAGATAATCCTGCGCCGGGCAGCTGCCCGTCTCAGCTTTTACAGCGTAGCGCAAACACAGGCACACTGCCGGGCCCTGCCCACCACAGTTTTCCGCGTGTTTTCGTGCCTAAAACTTTGAAGAGCGCGGAGTTCGTGTTCGTCAGACACGACGCCCACCGCCCTCCATTGCGCCCACCCTATGATGGACCGTTCAGAGTGCTGGAAACAGGGGATAAGCATTTTTTGCTAGACTTGGGGGGTAGGAGGGAAAAAATTGGCATAGACAGACTCAAACCCGCTTTCGTTGTGGCGGACGAGCAAGTGCTGTTGGCTAAGGCCCCTCGGCATGGAAGACCCCCACGGAGAGCTCCCCAGGGAGACGATTCACCAGAGCAGCCACACAGACAGACCAAAGTGCCCCCCCCCCCAGCAACAGCCCACCCGCAGTCAGACACATTCCCAGCAGCCCCCCACCGGCACAGCAGTGCCGCGGAGGCGGTAAACCCCAGTTACAGCAGATACGGGAGGAGACGGAAGCCCAAGCAGCATGTGGACTGATGTTCAATTGTTCTATCACAGCATGTGGACTGTTATTCTATTGTCCTATCTAAGATGCTGGAGGTGGGGGGGCGGTGTAGCACCTTGGGGGAGCCAGATTATCTAGCATCTCAGACAGGAGACAGTGGTTAAGCTTGGGACAACAAAGAGCAGGAGGTTCCTGGTGAGATAGCAGGAAGGAGTCAGGGATGAAGGATGTTGAATGCAGTGTGATGCAAATGTCATGTTGTGTGTGATGTAAATGCCATGAAACTTAAGGGGAGAGTTTCTGCTTAAATGTTCAGTCTGTTCTGTGCTTGAGAAATGTGAGTGTGTAATAAATCGTCTGCAATGATTCTGCTTCTGATTTCACACACTCCACAGTATCACCATATTTCTCAACTTTTAATTTGCCAGAATTCCAAGATAAGGCTTTGTTTTCGAAATAAACACAAATTTAACTCATCTTTAACGTCAATGAAGCCAGGAGAAGAGGCATTGTAATATGTATGTCACGTCGCATCGCATCAAAGTGTTATCTTGTCCGCTTTTGTTTGTTTTTATTAACTTCGTTTTCAATTTTTTACCTCTTTTTACTGATATTAGCTTTTTACTTAGTGTTAGCTTAGTGTTGGACTAGCAGAAAGCCCGACTGGCACACAGGTGAATCAGACCCTGGGCAGGGCTGTTTTCACCAGGCTAGGCTAACCTGTTTTTAGCTGTTTTTAGCCATTTTTAGCTAGCTAGCTAGGCTAGGCTAATCTGTTTTTTGGCTGTTTTTAGCTAGCTAGCTATTCACTTCTTGCCTGGAACGTCATGACTCCATCCCTGACGTATGTCAACTGTGTGTCCCTCCTTAAGAAGATTTCTGAGTTGGAAGTGAGACTCTCCAACCTCTATAAGATTCGGGAGGCTGAAGACCACCTAGACACTATAATTCTCAGAAGAACATCTGCCCCGGCAACCGACTCGCAGCTAGCAGAGACGGCTACTTACCTGGGTGAATTCAGCACATCGCCATCCACTTCCACCCCTGCTCCAGTCTCCTCAGCTGTCCAGGACCCCAGCAATAAACACTGGCTTCAGCTCGGAGCTAAGCCCAAAGCCCCGGGTGGTCTTTCACATCCTCAATGCGCGCCCTGGACCTTGGTCGGGTCAACTAGCAAACATCGGCGATTGACCAGACACGGCCGCGCTTCCTCTCTTCCCTTGCTACTGGAGAACAGATTCGACATCCTTTCCCTGGAAGATTTTCCCCACCTGGATGTCAATCGTCCTCCCATGGCCGTCCCCCCTCCCCCTCCTCCTTCAGCAGTGGCCCAAACCCACAAGCCCCGGATCAAAACTACTTTAGGTGTGCCAAACTATACTCCAGCTCCAAAAAGAAGAGAGCACATCACCCCGCCATCACAACAACAACATCATCGGCAAAATTATCTACCATTTCAGAAACCACCGGCAAGGCCCCCCCAGACAATGTTGGCTAATTGGTGATTCGATTATGAGGAACATCAGAAGCAGGTACTGTGTCACTGATTTTTTTTCCTGGGGCTAAAGTGTCAGACATCGAGGCTCTTACCCCTGACCTATTAAATGAATTTCTCCACGCTAAAACTGTCATTGTACATGTTGGATGCAACAACATCCCAGATGAAGCATCTGAGATTTTAAAGAGTGACTTCAAGAGCCTTCTGTCCACTCTTATGAACTGTGGCAGACGTGTGTTTATCTCTGGGCCCTTGGCCCCTTTCAGACGAGATTGCAATTATTTTAGCAGAACTCTCAGTCTTAATACTTGGTTGTGTTCTACATGTCCTACTTTTAACATTGGTTTTATAGACAATTTCAACCTGTTTTGGAACCGCCCATCATTTATGAGGCCAGATGGCATCCATCCAAATAGACTTGGTGAATGTGTTTTAAGGAGCAATCTGTTCTATTCCATTCAGCGTTTTTTTAGTACAGTGACTGAAATCTGGTGTGTTAACTCACCCTGAAGTTCCTGGGTCTGCCAACCAGCCTTTCTGTGTTCCCACTCCTCATATTAATCCTATTAATCCAAATAATCCTCACTGTTTAGATCAGTCTTCAATAGATAACCCCATAGAGATTGTGTCTGTCTCCCGCTACCCAAAATATTATAACCCAAGACAAATACAACATAACTTGATAAATTCACCCCTTTCTGCAGCTCCTTCTCATCCGCCACCCCTCAACTTAGCCCCTGTCTTCCCCCCTCAGAGAACCTTTGTCTACTCCCCCCAAAGTTAATAAAAATATAATGTATAAACATCCCAAAGTGATTAAACAAAAAGTTGGTACATCTCAAATTAAACATCAAGTCTCTAAATTTAATGATTCGTCCTCCCTTCCTCCTTATAATGTGAAAATTAAATGCAGTTTGTTAAATATTAGGTCTCTAACTCCCAAGTCTCTACTAGTTCATGATCTATTAATTGATCATCATATTGATTTAATATCCCTTACAGAGACTTGGTTAGGGCAAGATGATTATGTTGGTCTGAATGAATCAACTCCCTCCGGTTATCGAAACTATCATAATCCTAGAAGTTCTGATCGTGGAGGTGGAGTAGCTTCAATTTACCATTCTAAATTACTAGTTAATGTAAAGCAAAAAACATGTTTTAATTCCTTTGAGGGCCTGGTCCTCACTATGGGGCATGTTAGCAATCTTAGCTTAAACCCAATTTTCTTTGCTATAGTTTACCATCCTCCCTCAGCCTACTCAGAGTTTTTATCTGAATTTGCCAAATCTTTAGCTGATTTGGTGCTGAAATCAGATAGAATAATTATAGTAGGGGATTTTAATATATATGTTGATGTAGATAGTGACTGTCTTAATAAGGCATTCAATTCAGTATTCGATTCATTGGGGTTTTCCCAGAAAGTAGAAAATTCTACCCATTACCTCCACCACACATTGGACTTTGTTCTGACTTCCGGTATAGAAATAGAAAATCTGGTAGTGTCTCCTCATAATCCTGTACTGTCAGACCATTGTCTGTTAACCTTTGATTTCACAATCTTTGATTATTTGACTGCTAAAGAAAAATATTACTACAGCATGTGGGGAGACTTGAATAACGAAACCGAATTGTCTTTCATTCCAGTTTATTCAAGAAATCATTCCACTGCCTGCTCTCATTCTTGAGCAGCGAACAAAGAGAGCGAACACACCAAAGTTCTCTCATTTAAACATTCTGACATCAAACCATTTCCCTCGCGGGGGAAATCACACATCTCTCTCAAAATCTCTTTATTCACATTCATTAGCCTTTTATTTACATAACTCCCCCTTCTCTCTTCCCGAGCCTCAGTGGTCAGGAAGTCTTCTGTCCCCTGTCCTCCGCAGGGGGTCCAGGATCTGTGGCTCCGCACCGCAGGGGGCTGGCTCTCCTTCATCGTGGTTAAATCACATATGCAGTGTCAAACATATACATGTCTCACAACACAGCCATATAACCCCCCCCAAACGATGAAGAACAGACTAATTCCTAAAATTAAATAGCACCTTACTCACTACTGAATAATCAACACCAACATTCAGTCTGTGCTCCGCTTGGGCTTCAGCCGTCTGCCGAATCTGCTGTGCGTTGGCCCCGCCTTGCCTGCGGTGCGTTTCTGCTTCGGCGCTGTTGACTGAGGGAGAGAGTGATTAATTGCCCCCTGCGGGGGCCTGCCTCGTCGAGGCGCCACCGCAACCGGTACAGACACGTCCTTCATGACAAAAGCAGGTTTTAGTCTGTCAATACTGACTGTCTCTTTTCTGTCTCCAAAATCCAGCACAAATTGCTTATCACCTGCCTCCAGCACTCGAAATGGCCCTTCGTAAGGCGGTTTGAGCGTTGCTTTTAGGGCTTCGCACCTGACAAAAACGAAATCGGCATTTTTCAAAGCCTTGGGGACGAAAACTCGTGGAAAAGCGTGATGAACCGGACCCGGGAGCGTGTCTGCCCCCGTGCCGACTAACGGTCCCAGAGCCGAGAGAGGTGGGGGCTCTGGGTGCTCTGGTAAAAACTCGCCCGGCAGCCTCAGAGTTTGTGCGAATACCAGCTCCGCTGGGGAGGCGTCTAAGTCCTCTTTAGGCGCAGAACGCAACCCTAATAAAACCCATGGAAGTTTATTCACCCAATCTGCATCCGTGAGCGACGCTCTGAGTGCTGCCTTCAAAGACCTATGAAAACGCTCGCATAAACCATTGGCCTGAGGGTGGTAAGCCGTAGTGCGGTGAATTTTGGCTCCTAAGCCGTTGGCCATCGCTGACCACAGCTCAGAGATGAATTGCGGTCCTCTATCAGACGTAATGTCCGACGGAACCCCGAAACGCGCCACCCAAGCCGTTAAAAAAACGCGAGCCACCTCCGCGGCCGTGGTCGTCGCAAGTGGGACCACTTCCGGCCAACGTGTGGTGCGGTCCACCATTGTCAAAAGATACGTGAACCCCTGTGATGCCGGTAGGGGGCCCACAAGGTCGACGTGCACATGGTCGAACCTTCTGGCTGGAATGCGGAACGGTTCTAACAGGGCTTTTGTGTGCCTGTGAATTTTGGCCCGTTGACAGGAAATGCAGGTTTTTGCCCATTCCTTCACGTGCTTGCGCAGGCACAGCCAAACAAACTTTTCCGCCACTAGTTTCACCGACGCGCGCACCCCCGGGTGCGCCAGTGAGTGGACCGAGTCAAAAACACGGCAGCGCCACGTGGCCGGAACCACCGGACGCGGGCGCCCCGTCGACATGTCGCAGATCAGGGGGGGCATACCGGTTTGTAAACACTTGCTCTCCAGCCTCAACCCTGTTGGTCCAGACTGGAGCGCGCGCACGTCTGCGTCCGCCCCCTGGTCTGCTGCCATGGCTGCGTAATCTATACCCACGTGCACCGGGGCTGCGCGCGCCACCGTGCCGCTCTCCTGCGGCGCGGTCACGGTGGCCCGTTCTGCCTCTGCGCGTGTTGGGGTCGTGAACGCGCGTGAGAGACAATCCGCTACTACATTGAATTTGCCCGCGACGTGCCTAATGTCAGTGGTAAATTCCGAGATTGCGGCCAGCTGCCTCTGCTGCCTGCCGGACCACGGGTCTGAAATTTTGGCCATGGCGTATGTGAGCGGCTTGTGGTCCACATAAGCGGTGAAGCACCGTCCTTCCAGCCAGAACTGGAAATGACGAATAGCCAAATGCAGCGCCAACAGTTCTCTGTCAAACGCGCTGTATTTTCGTTCAGCCGCGCTTAAACATTTGCTAAAGAAAGCCAAAGGCTGCCAAACTCCGGCTACCTGTTGCTCAATAACGGCCCCTATGGCTAAATCTGAAGCGTCTGTCGTCAGCGCGATACGTGCTGCAGGGTCTGGGTGGGCCAGGAGCGCAGCGTCAGCCAAGGCTTTTTTAACCTCTGTGAACGCGCGCTCCCGCTCCGGGGACCATTCGACCGCCTGGGTCGGTTTTTGTTTTTTGAGCGCGGCATATAACGGTTGCATGATTTGAGCTGCGTGGGGCAGGAATCGGTTATAAAAATTCACCATCCCCAAGAATTCCTGTAGTGATTTGACCGTTTGTGGACGGGGAAAATCCGCTACCGCGCGTACTTTCTCTGGTAACGGAACCGCTCCCTCCGGGGAGACGCGGTGACCCAAAAAATCGATCCGCTCGACGCCGAACTGGCACTTGGCTGGGTTAACTATTAAGCCGTGCTCTCCCAGCCTCCTAAAAACTGCTGTGAGGTGCGTTTTGTGCTCGTCCTCTGAAGTACTCGCAACCAAAATGTCGTCGAGGTACACAAACACGAAAGGGAGATCGCGTAACACGGCATCCATCATCCGCTGAAATGTTTGCGCCGCCCCTTTGAGACCAAACGGCATGCGTAAAAATTCGAAAAGTCCGAACGGGGTTATTACCGCTGTTTTAGGAATGTCCTCCGGTTGGACCGGGACTTGGTGATAGCCGCGAACTAGATCAATCTTTGAAAAAATGCGCGCCCCCGCCAGGTGCACCGAAAAATCCTGAATGTGCGGGATGGGATAACGATCGTGCGCCGTAGCGTTGTTTAGCCTGCGGTAATCCCCGCACGGTCTCCAGGAGCCATCGGCTTTCGGTACCATGTGCAGCGGCGAAGCCCACGGGCTCTTCGACCTACGAACGATGCCCAGCCTCTCCAGGCTGGCGAACTCCTCGCGCGCAATGGCGAGCTTAACTGCATCCAAGCGCCGAGCTTTTGCAAACACGGGAGGACCAGAAGTGGGGATAAAGTGTTTCACCCCGTGCTTCGCGACCGTCGCTGAAAAAGTGGGCACAGTGAGCGCTGGAAATTGGGTGAGGAGTGTGTGAAACTTACCACCTGCTGTAGCGACGTGGGTCTGTACTGGTGGCGGGGACACTCGAGCTGAACAGGGGAGAGAGTAAAAAGAGAGTGCATTTACCAGCCGTCTATTAGCAAGATCAACTAACAGATTGTGTGAACACAAAAAATCCGCGCCCAACATGTTGAAACTCACCGCCGCTATCACAAAAGTCCATTCATATGTGCGGCCATGTAAGCATAAAGGCAAGGTCCTTCTCCCGTAGGTGTTGATGTTCGAGCCATTTGCCGCTGTAGCTCCGCTACCGTGGGGTCCAGCCACCCGGTCCGCGTATGTTGGGGTGATGAAGATCACTTGTGCTCCGGTGTCGATGAGGAACTCTCGTCCGGAGCGCGCATCCGTGATGTAGAGCAGCTTGTTGCGTTCTCCGAGGGTCGAAGCTGCTAGCGACCCCCGGTCTTGCCGTTTCCCGAACTCCTGAAGATGCAGGGTGGCACACACCTGCGTGCCTTCTCTGCGAACCTCCGATGGTAAAAGCAGAGATCTTCTCCTCCGCTGTGTCGTGCCCGCGCCTCTGCCGCCGGGCTATTGGCTCCCCCTCGTCGCGGCCGTGTTGCCGCCGTCGTCGGCCAGTCTGGTTCTGCCGCCTCTGGCTCCCCGCTGTCTCGGGTCGCTGCTGTGGTTGCTTGCCCGCCGCAGGCGTCCAGGATCCCATCTGCCTCCTGGGCCAGCTCCCGGAACTCCTCCAGGGTGTGACACTTTTTGCCGGCCAGCGTGCTTCTCGCATGCGCCGGGAGGTTGGAGAGGAAGATGAACTGAAAAATGAAATCATCGTTGTCCAACCCTCTCAGCTGTATCATCTCCTCCATCAGGGCGCTCGGCCTGTGTCCACCTTGGTCTAGCAAAGACAGGATCCTCCTCGCCCTCACTTCAGCCGAGGGGGTGAAAAACTTGATGAGGGTGGATTTCAGCTTGCCGTACCTGTCGGTCGCGGGTGGCTGCTCCACCAAGCTTTGCACGCACCGAGCTGTGCTGTTGTCCAGTTTAGCGATGACATGGTGGAACTTAGTGTCATCCACCGTTACTCCTGCGAGCGCGAACTGCGACTCTGCTTGCAGAAACCACGACCGTGGGTTATCTTGCCAGAAATCAGGCAGCTTAACGGCCACTGCGCTCGCCAGCTCTGAGCGCTGTGAGTCCGGGACCCTGAGAATTTCTTCGTTCATTCTCAACGTCGTCAGTCACCAATGTGGGGAGACTTGAATAACGAAACCGAATTGTCTTTCATTCCAGTTTATTCAAGAAATCATTCCACTGCCTGCTCTCATTCTTGAGCAGCGAACAAAGAGAGCGAACACACCAAAGTTCTCTCATTTAAACATTCTGACATCAAACCATTTCCCTCGCGGGGGAAATCACACATCTCTCTCAAAATCTCTTTATTCACATTCATTAGCCTTTTATTTACATAACTCCCCCTTCTCTCTTCCCGAGCCTCAGTGGTCAGGAAGTCTTCTGTCCCCTGTCCTCCGCAGGGGGTCCAGGCTCTGTGGCTCCGCACCGCAGGGGGCTGGCTCTCCTTCATCGTGGTTAAATCACATATGCAGTGTCCAACATATACATGTCTCACAACACAGCCATACAGCAGATGTCTTTCAGATGATGCTGTTACCAAATTTTTGCAGATTGTCTCCTCTATACCATATGTCAACACGACGGAAATAAAAGCTGGAGAGCTTGCTCCTTCCGTAATTGATAGTATGGTAGATAGTGTTACACGCTCTCTGCACAGACTCTAGACTTGATGGCCCCTTTAAAAAAGAAAACATCTAATCAGAGATTTCTAACCCCTTGGTTTAACACAGAAACATGTAGCTTAAAACAGAAGACTTATCAACTAGAAAGAAAATGGTGTTCCACTAATTTAGATGAATTCTATTTAGCGTGGAGAAATCATCTCCTAATTTATAAAAAATCTCTTAGAAAAGCTAGAACAAGTTATTACTATGCATTAATAGAAGAGAATAACAATAATCCCAGGTTTCTTTTCAACACTGTAGCCAGGCTGACAAAGAGTCAGGACTCTGTCAATCCTCGCATCCCTCTAGAGCAGGGGTCGGCAACCCGCGGCTCCGGAGCCGCATGCGGCTCTTTCATCCCTCTGCTGCGGCTCCCTGTGGCTTTGGAAAATAAATAATGAGTATTTAATTAAAATGTATTTTATTTTAGTTCATTAGTTTTTAAAATGTAATTCTAAATTTGAAGATTATGGTGATCTTGTAAAATCTAAAAAAAAACATGTTAAAGTTTAATCACCGTCAGCAAAAATCAACACGATTACATAAGTGCTCGGCGCTTCCCCAGAAGTCGTCTCCCGCGATAACCCGGATGTGTTGTGTTCAAGCTACTGCTGTATTGCAGTAGCTTGACAGCCCTGCGATTGGATAGTTGCAAACGATTGGACCAATCAAATGGCTCGTTGTATGCTTTTTCAAAGATTCATGGCGGCGTGTTCTCAGAGATGTGATTTTCTGCTAATTCGCCGAATTCCGCTTTATTTTATCTTCCAGGAAGATAAAGTACGTTAAGTACGTTAGCGGCTTGTGGTCCACGAACGCAGTGAAGCTGCGCCCTTTCAGGCAGGACTGGAAGTGGCATATGGCCACTTCCGGTAATCGGTATGGCCAGGTGGAGAGTCATTAACTCTCTGTTACTGGCGGCATACAACGGCTGTATATGAGCTGGGCTGGCGCGAGGGAGGAAACGGTAATAAAAGTTAATCATCCCCTTTTATGATTCCAAACAGTTTGAAATTGACAGTGCACAGTGGACATTGACTCATAACTTTTGAATATTTCTAAGACTTGGCTACATCAGTGATTGTGCAAAATGAACTGCTCAAGACTCAATGGAGATTGAAACTGGTGATCTGAAATGAATGCTGAAATTATAAAAAGTAATGGTATGTTGGAATTTTATTTCTATTATGGAACAGATAAAATTAACTGATTTTGATTTGATCAAGTGTTAAAGCATGTGATTGATAATGCTTGTTGGAATATTTTTTAGGAATGCTATCTTCTTGGAACATAAGTCAATATTATACATTAATACGTGGCATTCAGCTGTTTGTTTTATGTCATTTAAGCACAGTTCTGGTACTTAAAAATCATAAAAACCCAGGAGCTTCAGGGGGCTTTGCCCCCCTTGCCCCCCCCCACACACACCCCACCGGGGCACTGCCACGGACCCCGCTGGGGGACTATGTCCCCCAGACCCCCTGCTGAATTTTCAGATAATTTCCCCAACCCCAAATGACATCGCTGGTTCGTGTTGGAATTCTGAGCTTTCAGTATTGTTTTCAGCGGAATTATGAGATTTTTATCGAAGGATCAGGAGTCATCAGTGCTAGAAATAGCACTCTCCTTTCAACCCAATGTCAACCTTCAACCCAATGTCTTTTTTTTTTCGGAGTTCAAAATGTTTTTGTTGCATGCAGAAATGTAATTTTGTTTTCTCTGCAGGAGTTCCCTGATTTCATAAATGCAACACACTATAGTTTGTTTATACATAGCATAAAGGGAAAAAAAAGTTATATGCAGTGTTATTTCATTTTAAGTGTCAAAAGGGTTTTTGTGGCTCCCAGTGTTTTCTTTTCTGTGGGAAACAGGCCCAAATGGCTCTTTGAGTGGTAAAGGTTGCTGACCCCTGCCCTAGAGCTTACTACTCAGGACTTTTTGAACTTTTTCAATCATAAAATTTTATCTATTAGAGATAAAATCAATCAGATTATTCCCACTGTAAACTTAAGTATAGCAACTACTACAACTCCTTCAACTGATATCTGTTTGGATAAGTTTACTCCAATTGACCTTTTAGAGTTAGATAAAATAATCTCCTCATCCAAGTCTTCAGCTTGTCTTTTAGACCCTATTCCTACCAGGTTATTTAAAAAAGTCTTCCCATTTATTGGTAGCCGTATTCTTCAAATAATCATTTTTTCTTTAACCTTAGGCCATGTACCGCAGGCTTTTAAAATTGCTGTAATTAAACCCTTACTCAAAAAGCCAACGCTCAACCCAGGTGTTTTAGCTAACTATCGACCAATCTCTAATCTGCCTTTCATTTCAAAAATCTTAGAAAGAGTTGTTGCTACGCAATTATTTGACCACTTACAGGGAAATGATTTATTTGAAGAGTTTCAGTCTGGGTTCAGAATTCATCATAGTACTGAAACAGCCTTAGTGAAGGTCACGAATGACCTTCTTATCGTATCTGATAATGGACTCATTTCTGTACTTGTCCTTTTAGATCTTAGTGCAGCCTTTGATACTATCGATCATGAACATGAACACTATGTTGGACTAAATGGTACTTCACTGCAGTGGTTTAGATCTTATTTGTCCAATAGATTTCAGTTTGTTCATATCAATAATGAGTTTTCTTCCAACTCTAAGCTCAGTCATGGAGTTCCACAGGGATCTGTGTTAGTCCCTACTCTTTTCAGTTTATATATGCTTCCGTTAGGTAACATCATTAGAAAGTACTATATACATTATCATTGTTACGCAGATGACACACAATTATACCTGTCAATGAAGCCTAATGATTGTAATCAATTAGCCAAGTTAGATGCCTGTCTTAAGGAAATCAAAGCTTGGATGACTTGTAATTTTCTGCTATTAAACCCGGATAAGACCGAAGTCATTCTTGTCGGTCCAAAAAACCTTAGAAATACCTTTCCAAATCAAACTCTTAATTTGGATGCGGCTACTCTTACTCTGAATAGTTCTGTGAGGAACCTTGGAGTTATTTTTGATCAAGATCTGTCCTTCAATTCACATATTAAATTTGTTTCTAAGACTGCCTTCTATCATCTGCGCAATATTGCCAAGATTAGGAGCATCTTGTCTCTGAGTGATGCTGAGAAACTGATCCATGCTTTTGTTAGCTCTAGATTAGATTATTGTAATTCGTTATTATCAGGTTGTCCTAAAATATCTTTAAAAAGTCTTCAGTTGATCCAAAACGCTGCAGCAAGAGTTTTAACAGGTCCTAGAAAGAGAGATCATATCTCTCCAGTTCTGGCCTCCCTTCATTGGCTTCCCATAGAGTTTAGAATTAAGTTTAAAATCCTTCTTCTCACTTACAAAGCTCTTAATAATCAGGCTCCCTTTTATATAAAAGATCTGATATTACCCTATCATCCTAACAGAGCACTACGCTACCAAAATGCTGGATTACTTGTAATACCTAGAATCTCCAAAAGTACAATGGGAGGCAGAGCCTTCTGCTATCAAGCTCCTTTCCTGTGGAATCAGTTACCAATTTGGGTTCAGGAGTCAGACACAATCTCTATTTTTAAGAGCAGGGTAAAAACCTTCCTCTTCAATATAGCCTACGATTAGGGAGAGATCTTGTGTCTCTTAACCTTCCCTTTGTTTTGCTGTTAATAGATTTAGACTGCCGGGTGACCTCCAATAATGTACTCGGCTTCTCTCATTAATGTTTGTGACTGTCCTGTCCGACTGTGACAGGATGATTTCCTGTCACAGTCGATGCCTAGCTGAACTGTTATAAAATAGCGGTTACTGAAAAAAAAACCCCACGTATTCAGCAGCTACACCATTTATTGATCACATTGATTGCTTTCACACTGGTTTTGCTGTTTAGTTTTTCTTTGTGTTTTGATTGCAGCTGTTCAAATCAGGTTGGTGGCTTTTGACTGCCGCCGACAATACGGGCATGCGAATTGCAGATTATTTTCACTGAGCATGTGTGTACTCCAAAACTACTGGATGGATTTGGATGAAATTTTTCCAGAGGTGGTCCTTGGGCTAGAGAGAAACCTGTAACATTTTGGTGATGATCCGAGAATGCATACCTCTGCCAAGGCTCTGCCACCAAGGCATCAGCACCTTGGTGCTTTCATTTGTGTTTAGTGCTTTTTTTTCTTGTACATTTGAGAATTTACTCTCATAAATTTGTGAGGTTTTACCTCATAAATTAAAAATCAAAAATAAATTGGGCAAAGATACAACATTTTCTGTTATATTATAGGCTGTTTATAGCCTATTAATAGCCTATTTTCTAACGCTCACGCCAGGTGAAAATCTCACATACTTTGAAACCTAAAGGTTTGACAGTATGCATCCTAATCTTACCAAATAAATTCAGACAGACCCAAAAACTATTCATAACGTTGCAGAATATTCCAGCTGAGACTGGCGTCATACATCATTATGACTGTGTTACCTGTAGAAAAGCTGTTCCTGTCCCCTCACTTCCTGCTGTTGGGATAGGGAGGGGTGGGGGGACCTCTCTGTGTGTGTGCACCAGGCTGCTGCAGCAGGGAGGAGGGATCATACCATTTGCGTGGCGGGGTGTGTTTTCATCTTCATTTTAAAAAAGTATAAATGACAAACTACTGAATATGTTTTGAATGTTATTTCAGCTTGTCAAAGACGAACTACAATTTTATAGTCACAACTTTTCTCACTCCAATTTTTAGGGGTGCTGGGTTTAAATTCTGGGGTGCTACAGCACCCCTAAAAAAGGCCTAATGCCACCCATGGATGAACCCATTAGATTTTGGAGGTGATCCAGATTAGGATGCAGCTTCTTGATCAATTTTTCCACTTTCTTCAACACTGCAATAAGGCCTTGGCTGACATATGCACTCTCCTAGTGCCCTCTAGTTTTTCTTGGGGCTACTCAGTATTGAGATATGGTTATGAGACAATATGCTAAAAGACCATAACGATATACTGTAACCGTAACAATACACAAAGAAGTACTATTAAAAGTCTGATAGCAATGATGCAACTCAATTTAACTGCACTCCCTTCTGAGCTAAATTAATATACACATCCAAATAAATGAATTGTGGCATAGTTTATTTTTAAATATTAACATTAATTTAATTTTTTTTACTTGAATTAAGACATTTAAAACTTACATTCATTCAGATTGTTCAGAATTAGAGTAAACATATTAAATGTCCTCTTCCATGGATCTCTACCTTATCGTGGTGGAGGGGTGTACGTGCCTTAATGATCCCAGGAGCTATGTTGCCTTAGCTTTATTGGTGAGACTCTATAATTGTCATTTTCATGTAACTGCTTGATGTGTGACTGACAAACAGATATCACATCAACTCTATGTCTTGTGTGAAAACTCCTAAATCCAAATGGAAAAGTGTTAGCCTACTCAGTTAATGAATGAAATACTGAAAATTGCCAAAATATTTTTGTGACCCTCTAAAATATAGTAAAATACATAAATATAGTTAAAGTTTATATTAATCAAAATATTGTTGTAAAAGGGTCTGGACATGGCCATGCTCATGTCCCCGATTTATGTTGTTTTCTATGATCTCCGGGACATGAGTTCATCCATGTCTTCGTCCTCAGTTCAATGTGTTTTCTTTGTGTTTTCCTGCCTTAGCCTTTGGTTAGTGATTGTGGTTTTTTTCATTATCATGTCTTTTATTGTGTTCTGTAGTCTTGGTTCCTGCCCTGCATGTTTATTATGATCATTATTATGCCTCAGTGAAACTGAGAGGCATATGGTAATCAGTTACTGTATCAGTGTGTGTATGTGTGCACATGTGTGTGTACCTGTCCGTCCATCTCTGTGTTTCAGCTCGCCCGGTCAAAATTAAGTGGAACTAAAGGTTTGTATCATTGTATTGCCATATTTTCTCAATGTTTAATTTGCCAGAATTCCAAGATAAGGCTTTGTTTTTGAAATAAACACAAATTTAACTCACCTTTAAAGTCAATGAAGCCAGGGGAAAAGGTATTGTAATAATTATGCCACTAGAGGCGGCAGTGCAACTTTTTTACAGCACATGGATGACTTCATGGCACAGTCAGTCTCTAGCTGAACTGTTATAAAATAGCGGTTACTGAAAAAAAAACCCACATTCAGCAAGTACACCATTTATTCATCACATCGATTGCTGTCACACTGATTTTGCTGTTTAGTTTTGCAGAAGAAGGTCGAGGTAAAACTCATTAAGAACTCGCTAAAAACTCCAAGTCCTAACATTCCGCACCTGCAAATGGTCACAGTGAACTGCGCATGCACCAGGAAACTCCCACCACAGGGAAGTACTGAGCAATCCGCCAATACTGGGTGAACAAAAGAGAGGAAGGGGGCTACTTCTTATCAACTTCTTTTTGACAGGTGACCTTTGACCCGACATGCCCCCTGACCTGCCCCTGACCTGACCTATGTAATTCTCAGGTAATTATCTCTAATGACATGAAGATTAGTGTAGGTGTCGAATGTTGATTATAATGGACCTGTGGGATTATTGTGGGGTATAGAATGTCAAATATATATGCTTTTAAAAATTATCTTTGTGCTGTTGCAATCCTGGAATTTCCCCATTGTGAGACTAATAAAGGCTTATTTTATCTTAAATATGTTATGGGGTGGTCTTCGCGAACCACTATTGAGACGCTATAGGCAGCCGTTGAGTTTGCATATTTATTAAAGGAAGACACACTATACAAAAATAAAGAGCCACGTGGGGCAAAACACAAATAACGACTACAGCAAAGGCACATTAATAATACACTCAGGATAACAGGAGTAAACTTACTGAGAATAAGGAGAACATGAGCATGACTGGACCCGGGGAATAGGGACTCCAGCCGAACGTTGGGGAGACCAGCGTTATGTGTGTGAGGTCACATCCCGGAGTAAACATAGCTGCTCCCTTAAATAGGGCTAGAGGATTAACCAGCTGATGAGGTCGTCATCAGTGGAATGACAATCAGCTGTCACCGTGAAGCTCGGCTCTGACAGCCGGAAGTCCCGCAGAGATGCTGTCAGAATAAGAGCCCGGGAAGGCCATAAGGAAAACTAACACAGAAAGGGAGGAAAATACTGCATGACCCGAGCACGGACAATATCAGTGCTCAGACCACGACAATACTCCCCCCCGAACGGTGCACTCTGGGCATAGCGTAACACCCAAGCCCCCCCCACCCAGAAGGCTACGAAAGCCCACCCAGGATGGGTGGAGGGTGGAAAAAAAGGCTAGGAGGGCGAGAACCAGAAAAAAAAAAAAAAAACATCAAGGGTGAATATAGAAAACATAAGAACATGGTGCAACAAACAGAGCATGGGGAAAAAAACAAAAAACAAAACCACAAATATACTCCATAATATTCAGGTGAAAATACAGAGACAGAACAATGGAAGCAATAACACAGCGAAACTAAGCATATAGACCATGATCTACAGGCAACAGCAGAGCCTCTCTCAACCAAGAGGAGCAAGAAAAACACGCTAAAGAGCGACAAAATACAGACAGTTCAATAAGGTACAAACGGGCATAGGCAACAAAGGCACATCTCTCAGACTACAGAGGAGAGAAAAAAAACACGCTAAAGAGTGGCAAAATACAGACAGTTCGATACCGTCCCAATAAGCGGGCATAGGCAACAACAGAGCATATCTCAGACTACCGAGGAGAAAAAAAACACACGCTAAAGAGCGGTGAACTACAGACAGTTCAGATAAATACAAATAAACAGGCCTCGGCAACAAAAGGAGCCTCTCTCAAACAATAGAGGAGGAAGAGAAAAAAAAACCCATCTCAGCAGAAAGACAGGCACAGACATACGTACCCTAATAATACCAGCGAAAAGGGAAAAAGAAAAAAAAACACGCTAAATAGCGGCGATATAAACACAGTTCCAAATAGTCAAAATGACAAAGCAAGAGAGCATCCCCAAAATTTACAGAGAATAGGGGAGAAAAAAAAAAACAGGGATGATGGCAGGCAGAGCACAACAAAACAACAAACAAAAACCAGTTAGTTCCGGTGGTCTACCTGTGTCCAGCGTCCAGATCACTGGCAGGGGAAAAAGGATAGGTTCGGGCGGTCTACCCTAGTCCCTGGCCCAGAGAAACAGTACCTCTGGTGGCCGGACCAGATCACCGAATAAAGAGTCCAGTTTGTCGGGTGGCCGACCCAGAACGCCATACCGGCAAAGCAGCTCCCCAGGCGGCTGACCCCCGTCAATAGGCCCCCAGGACTGGAGGGAAGAGCTCGGAGGCAGCCCCCCTACCGAGAGGGACAGCGAGGGGAAGCCGAGCCGAAAACGAGGAATCCCAGTGGCACCCGCTGGGGGGGAAAGGGATCGGGGAAAAGATGAGGGACCAGTCTGGCATCAAACAGCGAAGAATCTGCAGCTCCTTCTCCAAATTCCACTCGGACTGGCGCTGCGCTCCTGCTGGATCCCAGGTGGAACCGTGCTGCACCCATGACGGACCCCGACTGGATCACAGCTGCACCCACGACAGACCCCGAATGGGCCGGAGCAGCACCGGGGATGACCTCCAACCCTGAACCCAGAACCTCCAGGACAGCGACCGAAACCGACTCGTCACCGGTGACCCTGAGAGAAGGCTCAGGAGAAGAAAGAAAACCGGGATCAGAATCACTGGCAGCGGCAGAACCCGGCGAGACAAGCTCGGATGCGGCGGACGGCTGCACCCAGCTGGTCTCCCGGAGAGACAGGCAAAAATGCTCCAGAATAGAAAAGAGGAAGACAAAATAGAGCACTTGCCTGATCTCGGGTTCCACCGCTGTCCAGGACTTCGGCGATCCAGGTTCAGCAAGTTGATGGTCCACTTCTGGCTCCCACTCGACTGCGGCAGGCTCCGCAGCCAGCATGATGGTATCCACAGTCTGGGGATTCCCTGACGCTGATGTCCACACCGAAGGCCCGCACGGCGTGGTGGCAGGGGATCCGTGACCTGCCAGGTCAGACTGTTTCTCCGTGGTGACCCGGGGACGCTTGCTCGTCAGGGCAGGCTCCAATTGGCAGTCTGCCCTCCAACTCTGCCCGTGTCGTGGCTGCGGGGCTGGAACCAGGCTCTCCAGGGCCGCAGGCTCCCTTCTCGTCCGGCAGTGTAGTCCTGGCACCGGGGAACGCTCAGGGGAAGGAGACACAGAGGTAGCAGGTTCATAATTACTGGCTACAGCAGGTGGAGGAAGCTTGGGAGACTGTGAACCCCGAACTCCACCCCCAGGAGTCAGACAAGGCAAATCACAATAAGGAGGAGAAGAAGGAAATTGCACTTGCCTTTCCTCCAGAGGGCCGATGGTGCCTGCTATAGCGGGCTTGGTTCTTCCCTTCACCCTTTCAATGGTGACGGAGGGCCCCCCGGGAAGACGAGGAGGAGTTGCTTGCACCCGATCAGGAACGGGAACAGCCAGAGTCGGACTCGTGGAGCTCACAGCAGTCGGGGAGAGTGTCGAGGAAGGGGGAGGAGCAGCAGAGGTGGTCCGGGGACGAGGAACATATAACCCGGAGGAGACTGCTGTCTTACCCCTCTGATGAGACGCAGAGGCTACCGCTGGCTGGGAGACAGAGTTCATGCGGCTACCCGGAACTGGATCTGGACGGGGTTCTCGATGAGGCTTGCTATAAGCATGGTGATGACGTTTACCGGCAGAGGGTGAGGCAAAGGTGAGATCAGGAAAACGCCACTCCTGCGCAGAAACAGAGGCAAGCAGGTCAGTGTATTCATAAAGTTCAGGATTCCTCTCCACCAGCCTGACTGCCGCCGTCACATGCTTAATTATTTGGCTTGGATGGGAGGCGGAGCGAGCTGCAGCCACTCGGTCCTGGATGGTCATAGCTGTCCACTGTATTTCCACCGAGGGAATCCCGGCTGAAGTCCTCTTCCGCTGGGAATGGCCCTTGGTTGGTGTAAGCTCCTGGGCTGGACAGGTGACAGGAATGGGATCCCGAGGTGAAGAGTGGGGATGCCTCACCTTTGGCTTCCTGCCGGAGTTTCCCTCCAGACTACCGAGCTTCTCTCGAAAAGCAGAGATCTCCGCCATCCTCGTCGTGATTTCAGAGTGGTTAGTGTAGCGAGGATGGCAGTTAATTGTCGCCTCAGCGAGGTCCAGGTACCAGCGTGAGCCGCTGGGGATGGGGTGACTGCAAGCACTGGAGAGGATCCCATCAATCTAGTTGAGGGCCATCACTAGCTCGTAGCCTAAGCTCATGGCATAGCCCTTGGGTGGCGCCGCCACCTCCCAGCACACTGGTACGTGAAACAAAAAGGGAAAAAACTACAAGTCCAAAATAAAGCAAACTCATGGTCACCGGCGTCTCGTTTACCTGCAACCTACTGTCATGGGGTGGTCCTCGTGGACCACTATTGAGACGCTGTAGGCAGCCGTTGAGTTTGCATATTTATTAAAGGAAGACACACTATCAGAAAACAAAGAGCCACGTGGGGCAAAACACAATTAACGACTACAGCAAAGGCACATTAATAATACACTCAGGATAACAAGAGTAAACTTACTGAGAATAAGAAGAACACGAGCGTGACTGGAGCCGGGGAATAGAGACTCCAGCCGAACGTTGGGGAGACCAGCGTTATGCGTGTGAGGTCGCACCCCGGAGTAACCATAGCTGCTCCCTTAAATAGGGCTAGAGGATTAACCAGCTGATGAGGATGTCATCAGTGGAATGACAGTCAGCTGTCACCGTGGAGCTCGGCTCTGACAGCCGGAAGTCCCGCAGAGACGCTGTCAGAATAAGAGCCTGGGAAGGCCATAAGGAAAACTAACACAGAACGGGAAGAAAATACTGCATGACCCGAGTGCGGACAATATCAACGCTCAGACCATGACAAAATAGCTTTCAAGGATGACATGTTTTTAGTGTGTTTATTTTGTCAGAGTGACCAAATAAGCACCAGAATTCTCTCTCTCTCTCTGGAGGATGGCGACCTTGGAAATGCCACCTCCGTCTATCCACCAGCGAGTGCGGATCATTCCCCCTGACAGCACTGTTACTGTGGAGGAGGTCCTTCTGGCTGTGGCCGAGCAGGTGGGCCATGATGCGATCTGCTTTGCGTCCCGAATGAATAGTTGTGTTTCTGGCTGCTGAAGAGGATGTCCACACTCTGATTGGAAGCGGTGTTGTTATCGGGGATACGTATGTACTGGTGTCCCCCTTATCTGTCCCATCAACGCGTATCACCGTCTCAGGTGTTCCACCTTTCATCACTGACGAGCAGTTGGCAACGGAGTTCCGCAGATTTGGGAAGTTTGCGGGCCCTTTTAGAACTCTGACTTTGGGATGCAAGGAGACCAAGTTAAAACATGTGAAATCACCCAGGCGATAGGTGTTCATGTTTTTGGACTCGCCAACTGCGACTCTGGAAGTGTCCTTCCGGGTCAAACATGGGGACGGCTCCTATATGGTGTATGCAAGATCAGGACAGATGAAGTGTTTTGAATGTGGAGACGTGGGGCATAAACGGTTCGCTTATCCGCACAGGCAGCGGGCGGGGGGCTCTGATGGGGCCGCAGCTGGTGCCGGCGGCACGCCCTCCGCTCACGCCGCTGCTGCGGACGGCGTGGCGGGGCCTTCCGCCGCAGCTGAGGCTGCCGGAGCGGCCTCCTCTCCCGCCGCTACTACGAACGACGTTGCGGGGGCTTCCGCCGGTCCTGCTCCGGAGCCTGCCGCTGTGTCTGTGGACAGCCCGGCTGTGGCGCCCGCAGCCCAGCTTACGGCCGGGAGCGTCGCTGGTGATGGAGCCAAAAATGTCACTGATGGTGCGTCAGAATCATCTCGCTGTGTGACATCAGCGGCTGTGCTTCCGGAGGCTGCTACCGTTTCAGAGCAGGGGACGGAACAGCGACAGTCAGCTGCTGTGGGTGGCGTCCAGGAAAATGTGGCCCATGATGAATCCACTGGTCCAGATGAGCCAAACAGTCAGCTGAGTTGTGCTGACGAAGAAATGGGACCTGATCCCGACACTGTGTCTAATACTGAGTCTATTGAGGCAAAATGCAGTACAAACACCAGTTTGTATTCGCTGGAAGAAATAAATGCTTTTCTGGATGAAACCTATAACAAGGCCATTAAAGTCACTGACCACTTCAGTGACACTGATAAATTCATTAAGTCTGTTAATGTGCTAAGAAGGCAGGTTGGTCTTGACCTCCTGGATGAACGGTAATGTTTTCGCCTCAAAAAACACCTGACAGCCCTGCGTAAAGCAGCAGGGGGAACAGGGGTCAAGCGCGCCCGTCAGAAGGAATAAATGGCGGCTGTTCCTCTGCCTGTTTTACGCATTTTTGGGATATTGTTCGATCAGACTTTTATGATGTTTCTAACTGACTGTAATTGACTGTGATTGACTGTCACAGAACTGGATCTTTACCGGTCTCCTGCCGACGCGCAGCACTATCTTTGCTGCCCGAGGACGAGGACTTGGCCTGGCTTAAAAACGGGAGGCCTGTGGCTCTTCTTTGCACGGACTACAAGGTCACTTTACTCGCCTGCAGGGCATGGATGCCCCAACGTTTTCTTTCTACAGTCTGGACGAGCCTGCTGCAAAGGTGACTTGCTTAAAAATCCCGCATGGTCTAAGGACTACAATCCATCTGAGATGAGGAAAATGTCTCTGGGACGTACAACGGAACTGGCTGCGGGCGCGCAGCGCTATCTCTGCTGCCGGAGGAAGGGGACTTGGCCTTGCTTAAGAACTGGAGGCCTGTGGCTCGTCTTTGCACGGACTACAAGGAAGACTCGCACTACTGCCACTGGCAATGTGGAATAGGTGGACTGCAGGGAATACTTTGTGTTGTGTGGGGGGGATGACTTATGTTTGCACTTTTCCAATGTGAGACACTTGGTGGAATGATATTGGTGCTCTTACATTTTTTGAATTGTGCAATAAAGGCATTTTTTAAAACTCAAACTCTCTCTCTCTCTCTCTCATACACCATATAGTAGCCGTCCCCGTGTTTGACCCGGAAGGACACTTCCACAGTTTGTGTGGGCGAGTCTAGAAACATGAACACCTGTCGCCTGAGTGATTTCACATGTTTTAACTCGGCTTCCCTGATTCCCAAACTCACGTGACTAAACGGGCCCGCAAACTTCCCGAATCTGCGGAGCTCCGTCGCCAACTGCTCATCAGTGATGAAAGGTGGAACACCCGAGACGGTGATAAGCGTTGATGGTACTGATAAGGGGGACACCTGTACAGACATGTCCCCGATTACAATACCGCTCGCAACCAGAGCGTGGACATTCTCCTCAGCAGCCAGAAACACAACTACAGCTCTATTCATCCTGGACGCATAGCAGATCGCATCATGGCCCACCTGGGCACCCACAGCCATAAGGACCCCCTTCACAGTAACAGTGGCGTCCAGGGGAACGATCCGCACCCCCTGGCAGATAGATGGAGGTGGCATTTCCAAGGTTGCCATCCTCCTCCCCAAAAAACAAAAGTTTAGACTCTTATTAGGCTCTTATATCACATCTAAACCAATCAAAGCACTCCTTTGGCTTTCTGTTCGCAGCTGTGTCTCTAGTGGAAGAACGGAAATGCAGCTTTTTTTCCAGTGTGCACTAGGACGCACAGTGAGGGCGCCCTCGTGTGCTCTAGGACGCAGAAACTTGTCCGCCCGCAGTACACCAGAGTGCAAGAGGTTAATGAGGCGAAGTTGCAAAAAATAATTCTGGGTAATGACAGAGTCTACCATGTGGAGAAGATTCTAAAACAACGTACCGTCAAAGGTGAAAAGCAGGTGCTGGTCCGGTGAAAAAATTGGCCTTAGAAATTTAACAGTTGGGTCAAGGCCTCCGCTTTAAAAAATATGTAGACATGTAGACACACCAACTGCAGTGCTTACAGTCATTCCATCATGTACGGATCTAAAGGTGAGGGGTTTTTCATCACCCTACCCTCCAACGCCAGTTTTGATGTTTTTAAAGACAACACAAGTTCCAGTTTTCGTGTGGATTTAGCGCAATATATCGATTTAGAAGGACTGTGGGAGGTTGCTTTGGTGGAAATTTCATATCCACACACTTGGTATAACCTAGCTCAAAAAGATGCCTACTTTTATTGGAGAGCAAAACAGCAAGAACCAGAAACAGAGAATAAAGTGCATTATCAAAGGATTACAGGCGGTTATTACAATGATATAAATCGGTTCAGGGTGGAGTTGGAGGGATTCTTTAGAAAAATTAATGCTGATATTTTTATGATGTACGGCAACATTCAGAAAAGAATGGGTTTCTAGAGCTGAGGTCAAGCTCATGTACGCTTTGACGCGCCAGCAGCTTACATGCTGGGTGTCGGACTGGGAGACTGGTTCAAGCTTGATCGGATGTTGGCACCCTATCCAGCCGATTTGAAGGCCGGATTTTATCACATGTACTGTTACAGCGATGTGGTACGTCCGCAATTAGTGTTGGACTCTTATGCACCGCTCCTGAGAACGATCAATATTGAAGGAACGTACGGTGACTTTATCACAAAGCATTTCAACCCACCTTATTATTTACCTGTAGAGAAACAGCACATTGAAACCATCCACGTGGAGAAAAAAATGGATCAAAACAAACCGGTGGAATTTACCTACGGGAAGACTCTAGTGACACTTCACTTTAGACCAAAACCTTGAATAAACAACGTATATAACTCGTCCATCTACACACACGGTCATCATTCGGTCTACAACTGCCATTGCGCAGCGGGTATCGGAGTGTGATCGGTCGCTCTAAGTTACAATGCTACAACGTCTCATCAAAAAAAAAAAGACTCTCCAAGGTCTGAGGGAGGATCCCCACCATTTTGTATATTATTATGAGAATCAAGTAGGGGGCGCTTTACCGGGGTTTTATGTATGGACGTGGTATCGGCTCAACGTTTTCAAAACTGTTCCGTTTTGTAGCCCCTCTGGTAAAGAAAGGTTTTACCATTGCAAAACCTCATCTTAAAACAGCGGCCAGCAGCATCCCATCGGATGTGTTTAACCAAGCAGTGGGAAAAATGATGAACAAAGACCCGAGACAAGAGGGCTCGGGAGGTATTAAGATAAGATAAGATAAGATAAGATAAGATAAGATAAGATAAGCCTTTATAAGTCCCACAATGGGGAAATTCCAGGATTGCAACAGCACAGGGATAGCAACACTCAGAGCAATAATTAAGAAGATACGAAAAATATAAATAAGAGCAGTGAATATACATACGTACACATAAATATATAAATATATACACAAAGTGCGGAGCATTGTAGCAAGATGGAATAAACAGCATAACCGTCTAGTTATCCTACATAGTATGAATATGTACCCATACATATTGTCACCCTCCGTAGCAACTGATACTGTCCTAGTTGTATACTGGAGGGGACCATTTGTGTAAGTCTGTTGCATCTTTTGCGTTCAATACTATTAGGTCGTCATGTTTTTTTGCTATCTCTGCGAGCAGCCCTGCTTAGGTTATACAGTCTGACAGCCGTAGGTAGGAAGGACCTGCGAAACCTCTCGGTTGCGCACCTAGGATGATGTAGTCTACTACTAAATGAGCTCCTCAGTGCGTTCAGTATGTTCTGCATAGGGTGGGACTCGGACTCCAGCAGAGATGACAGTTTAGCCACCATCCTTCTCTCTCCTATCTCCTCCACTGGGTCAAGGCGTTTCCCCAGGACAGATCTAGCTTTCTTGATCATTTTGTTCAGTCTCTTCCTATCAGCTGCTGTAATGCCGTTGTCCCAGCAGACCACTCCAAAAGTGATGGCTGATGCCACCACCGTGTCGTAGAATGTCTTCAGCAGCCCCCCTTGTACACCAAAAGACCTGAGCCTCCTCAGTAGGAACAGCCTGCGCTGTCCCTTCTTGTAGAGTGCGTCGGTATTGTGTGACCAGTCTAGTTTATTGTTCAGATGAACACCAAGGTACTTGTAGGATGTCACCATCTCAATGTCTGTTCCCTGTATGTTTACTGGTGCTGTGAGGGGTTGTCCTTGCCTGCAGCAGTCCACCACCAGCTCCTTAGTTTTCCTCACGTTGATCTGGAGGCAGTTCCGACAGCACCAGTCCACAAAGTCCTGGATAAGTCCTCTGTACTCAGCTTCATCTCCATTGGAGATGAGGCCGGCGATCGCAGAGTCGTCAGAGAACTTCTGTAGATGGCAGTGTGTTGTGTTGTGTGAGAAGTCCGCAGTATAAAGGGTGAACAGGAAGGGAGCTAAAACCGTTCCCTGGGGGGCCCCCATGCTACCAATGATCGTGTCGGACACACAATCTCGGGTTCTCACAAACTGTGGCCGGTTAGTGAGGTAGTCCAGGATCCATGATGACAGGTGCTGGTCCACCCCTGCGCACAGCAGCTTGTCCTTCAGGATCATCGGTTGGATGGTGTTGAAAGCACTGGAGAAGTCAAAGAACATGATCCTCACTGCATTCCCGGGCTTCTTCAGGTGGGACAGAGAACGGTGAAGGAGGAAGATCACTGCATCCTCCACCCCAATGCCATGCTGGTAGGCGAACTGGAGTGGCTCCATCGCTGGTCCCACCAGGGGGCAGAGGTGAGCAAGGAGCAGTCTCTCCAGGGTCTTCATCATGTGAGACGTCAGGGCCACTGGTCTGTAGCTGTTCATTATGATCTTGTCACTCAGATCGAGGAAGCGATCCGTCTCATCACTCTCCCATAAACGTTCCGGTCCTAAAAAGAGAAAATCAGTTGGGAAAAGTAAGTGGGTGACGAGGAAGTCCGTAACTCGGAGCTCGGATATATTTTAAGCAAAGGTTTTTTTTCACAAACTAAACCGGAAAAACCATGGTGCTGTTAACATCAAAAATCTCCTGAGTGCACCTTGGCTGAGTTGGATTTATTTTCAACGCCTATGACGCAGCTCTCTGTGGAGGATAAAATCTACAGGGAAAGTTCCCCCGTGTCAGCCATCACCGACGGAGGTCCTATAGAGTTTTTATCCCTGGAGATGGGGAAAAGTACCTCAATATGAACTATACCCAGCTGCATCTCCGTGTGAAAATTACCAATGCAGACGGCGCAGCAGTGGGGCTCATCAGTTACCCTCTAAATACAATTTTCAGTCAATCCAACGTGATCCTGGGAGATAGATTAATTTCGCAATCCAGTACCACACACCCCTACCGAGCCTTAATTGAGATGATACTGAACTGTTCCGAGGACACTCTCAAGAGCCAATTTAGCACTGGTCTTTTTTACAAAGATACGGCCGGAGCTGTAAACTCTATCTTGACCGTGGATGGCCCTAATGTGGGTTTAAATGAAATAGCCCGTTTTATCGCCAATTCTCACGAAGTGCACCTGCTCAGTCCTCTTCACGGGGACATATTTTTTTGCAAGAGGCTTTTGCTGAACTCTGTCAATTTGAGAATCAAACTATCCCCACGCCAATGACACTTTCTGCTTCATGGGAGTTGGCGATTACACTTTCCTTTTAAAAATACTGGGGGCCTCTCTATTTGTTAAAAAAGCGTCCGTGTCCCCCGCGGTCAGATTAGGCCACGCCACAGCCCTAATGAAAGGCAATGCACTCTACCCCCTCTCACGCGTCAATGTAAAAACATACTCCATCCCACAAAATTCTAGGATGTGCAGCCAGGAGAATCTGGCCATTCCCAAATACGTGGTTCTGGGTATGGTGCATCACGAGGTTTTCACGAGGAGAAGAGACCTGTCACCTTTCAATTTTATTCACAATGATGTGGAATATCTGGCTCTCTGTCAGGACAGTCGACAGATCCCCGCCAAGGCTTTCCAACCTCAGTTTAATAACCAACTCTCTGTTAGGGAATTTAACAACATGTTCCTGTCAACGGGGAGACATCTTAAAGATTTACCTCTCAGTATCAACAGAGAGGAATTTAACAACTGGTACACCGTGTCTGTGTTTAATCTCGCCCCGGGGGATGACAATGATGCCCTATCCACCGTCTCGAATGGTAATTTAAGACTGGAGATGAGATTTAGAACAGCCCTTCCCCACACCACGACGTTGATAGTCTACACCTTGTTACAACCCGAGCGCTGGGTTCTGGCCTCTCCGGGCTCTTATTGTGAAGGCGCTCGGTGGGGCTTCCGCCTGTCAAGGTTGGTCAGCTGTTTGTCATTACTGCTCGTTAGTGTTCGCCTTTATAAGGAGACGCCACTCCGAGACGCCTTTTTCACCGTGAGTTTTTGCTTTAATTGGACTATTGTTCTTCCCTGTCTGAGTGTCATTTGCTGGGAGAATGCCGTCATCCAGGGGCCGCGGTCGGCGCCTGGGCAAAGAGTTAGCGAGCGCGCTGGAGTACGTCGACGGACGCTCCTCGCCGCTACCTTTGACGTCAACTCCAGCTATATGCAATGGCACCTGGACTATGCAGAGGCTCTCCTGGACAACCTTCCTCTCCTCTACTACGATCACCCGGCGGTGATGACGAGGAGAGATGAATTCGCCATGCAGCACGAGATACTCCGCGGGCTGGAAGAGGAAGAAAGCAGGAAGCAGAGGAGGAGGCATCCTCGCTCCCTGTGTTGGGTTCCTGTCCCTGACCCGGTCCAGAAGGTCGCGCCATCTGGAGGTCGTCGACGACGTCGGCGCCACGGCCAAGGAGAACCTCGGCAGAATCCCCGGCTGGACCCGCTGCCGGCGAAGCCCGTCAGCGAGCCTCTGAGAGCGGCTCCACCTCGTCCTTCCAGGGGGCCCTCTGTCGCCATCCAGCTGGGGAGAAGGAGGAACAACGTCCCCTACAGCAGGAACCATCTCTTCTCTGGGAGAAAGGCAAGTGCGTGTTAATTTATTACATCATAATTGTAACCTGCTTTGTCTGACTCCTGGGGGCAGAGTTCAGGGTTCGCAGCCCCCCGAGCTCCCTCCACCTGCTGTAGAGATAACAATTAAACCTGCTGCCTCTGTGTCCCCCCCTGTTGAGCGGTCTGCAACGCCAGGCCAACGTCGTCGGATGAAGAGGGGGCCTGCAGTGCTGGAAAGCCTGGATCCGGCCCTGCAGCCACATCGTGGACGGAGGAGAAGAGCGGACTGCGGCCCGGAGCCTGAGCCGACGATGAAGCGTCCCCGGGTCTCCTCGCCGGAGCGGTCCGAGCCAGTGGGTCGAGTTTCCCCTGCCCCCACGCCATACGGGTCATCGGCGTGGACAGCAGCGCGGGAGGAACCTCAGGCTGCAGACGACATCTTGCCAGCTGCAGAGCCCGACGCAGCTGAGTTGGAGCTTGCTGACAAGAGTCGCCGCCCTGAACCTGGATCGTCGAAGTCCTGGGTGGCAACAGAACCCGAGTGCAGGCGAGTGCTCCCTCTTGTGCCTCTGTCCCCTGTTTTGGAGCATTTTTGCCTGCCTCTCGGGGAGGCGAGTGAGGAGCAGCCGTCTGCTGCGCCTGAGCTCGTCTCGCTGGGTTCTGTTGCTACCAGTGATTCTGATCCCGGTTTTCTTCTTGTTTGTGAGCCTTGTTGCAGTGTCACCGGCATGGAACCAGTCGGAGTCACTGGGTTGGAGGTCCCAGGTTCGGGGGTGGAGATGGTCAGCGGAGCTGCACCAACCCAGTCGGGGTCCGTCGTGGAGGTTGCTGTGGCCCAATCGGGGTCTGACGTGGGTGCACCAGAGGCCCAATCGGGGTCCACCGCGGGTGTGGTTCTGGCCCAATCGGGGTCCGACGTGGGTGCGCCAGAGGCCCAATGGGGGTCCACCGCGGGTGCGGTTCTGGCCCAATTGGGGTCCGACGTGGGTGCGCCTGAGGCCCAATGGGGGTCCACCGCAGGGGTGGTTCTGGCCCAGTCGGGGTCCGATGTGGGTGCGGCAGAGGCCCAATCGGGGTCCACCGCAGGGGCGGTTCTGGCCCAATCGGGGTCCGACGTGGGCACGCCAGAGGCCCAATCGGGGTCCACCGCAGGGGCGGTTCTGGCCCAATCGGGGTCCAGCGGTGGTGCAGCGCCGGAGTGGTCCGCGGACGGGGGAGGAGCTGCAGACCTTTCGCCATCGGACGGATTACAGGCTCATCCTTGCCTTCGTTCCTCTCCACTGAATCACCGCCCCTGTGCATCATCGCCGGGGGCCGTGGGGGTTCCTGTTCGCTCGCCCCGGCTCTCCCGAGTTTTGTCCTCGTCAGGGAGGCCGCCGCGGGCTGTTTTTCCCCGGGACTGATGGCTGGGGGACACGGGTCGGCTGCCTGAGGAACTGCTTCGCCGGTTCGGCGCCCCGGGTCGGCCACCCGACGTGTTGTGTGTTTCGTTGGGCGACCTGGTGCGACCACCAGAGGAGCAGATGTGCTGGGCGTTGGACTGTGGTGATCCGCCTGGTCATGTTCCGCCTCCCATAACCACCCGCCGGCCATTGGATGCGGGGAGACCACCTGAACTGTTCCTATGGCGCCTGGTCTCCGCCGGTTGGCATAAACTGTCAGGGGGGTAGTGGTCATTTTTTCTGGTGATGATCTGGCCCAGTGATTGTTCTGTTTTTTTTTCCCTTGCTATCCTGTGTGCTTTGTGTTATGGTTATGTCTTACAGTTGCCCTAGTTTGTTTTGTGTGTAGTTGGGTATGAACCAGTAAGTGCTCTGTTTTTCTGTATTTGGGTTTTTGAAAACTCTCATGAGAATCCACACAGGTGAGAAGTCACTTTCTTGAGTAACATGTGGGCCAAGATTTAATTTTCTCGTGCTGTCCTGTATTTAGTTTTTCTGACCCAGTGATTCTGTTTTTTTTGTTTTGTCCATCTTATCCTGTGCAATTTTTTGTGATCGTTAGTTGACCATTTGATTTAATCTGAGTAGTTGGTGTTCTTGTCATTGCCCTGTATTTGGTTGTTCTTGCCGGGTGTTGATTGTTTCTGGGTTTGGTCTCTCTCCCTCCGCACCTACCCCCAGCCACCCACCCTGGGGGGTGGGGGGGGGCAGGGGGGTCCGTGGGCGTTCTGAGCCCGCCCTTGGAGGGAGGGTACTGTTATGACCTGAGCGCTGGGTTCTGGCCGCGCTTGGGCTACGCACAGCTTGCTGCCGGCCTTGACAGCTGTGGGTTGTATTCTGGCCTCTCCGGGCTCTTATTGTGAAGGCGCTCGGTGGGGCTTCCGCCTGTCAAGGTTGGTCAGCTGTTTGTCATTACTGCTCGTTAGTGTTCGCCTTTATAAGGAGGGCATTAGCGGCAGTTAAATCGCAGGAGTATTGTCAAACTATCCTCGTCAAGATGTCGGCAGACATCATCAAAACCTCGTCAAAACGTCGTTAGACCTCCATGTCAGGTTCGTGTTCTTTGGTCTTATCATAGTTTAGCTCGTAGTGGCTGGGGTTAGCCCTACGAGCCCTTGTATTGCTTAATGTGTGTTTTTGCCCTGAGCAGCTCATAGTCTTGTCTTGTCTTGTTGTATTAATAAATTACCATCTTTGCAAAACTCACTGGTGGACTCTTGGCGTCTTATGGTGATCCGCGAGGGTCACCACATGACACACCTGTTACGATTCTATTCTGGAAATTAACTCTAAGAGAGAAGTGCTGGTGGACTATTACTAGGAACATGAATAATATTCAACTGGAGAGTCTTCTGCATGGTCTGCTGGGAGATGTGTTTTGTGGGGTGTGGCCCTCCAATCAGCTACCGTCGTTGACCCCTGCCTTTAGACCCCCGCCTACTTCATCATCAACACACATCTCACACACATGCCCGGAGAGCACTGGTTAGCTATCACCCTGGAAAAGGACAGTGAAGCCACCTTTTTTGTTTCTTACGGGCTTCCGCACGATTTTTTTTACTATCCCGACAGCGTCTTAAAGTTCTTGGAGAAGCATTCACAAATCATCAAGTACCACAACGCTCAGTTACAGCATCAACTATCAACGACTTGCGGTCAACGCTGCGTCTATTACCTGGCACATCAGACCTGCGGATTATCTTTTGAACGTGTACTGTTATTGTACGATGAGGATGTGATGAAAAATGACCTGATGGTGTACAATTCTGTGAGAAAATATCAAGATTGTATCAAAAATAAAATCAGTGCACCCCATACACAGGGGTGTTGTTCTTTACAACTGTTTAAAAACTGTCTTGTGTAGAAACTTAGGATAAAGAGTGTATGATATACACTCTCTGATGATATACAGTGTATGTTTGATAACTGTGTTACTAATACCGTGAATAATTACCCTTTTTGTGATTATATATGAAAGAAAAAAAGACTGTACACTTGAAAAGTATGATGAATAAACATTTTATTGTTAAAAGACAGAAAAGATGTGTGGTTTGCAATTATATCTAAGCTCAAATTTGTCTTCTTAAGGAGTGGTCCATCGAGGGGGGAGTTTCTTTTGTCTCCTATTCCTCCGCATTCTAGTCTCAAATTCAGACTCTTCTTTCTCACGAGGTGTGATCCAGGTTGGGGACAGCAGAAGTTTCTTTTTTTCTCTCTGGTATGGTGTACGTCTCAAGGTTTTTCAAAACCCACATCGGCCGTGTCGCTCGCATTCATCTTAAGAACTCGATATTGATCACGCGTTTGTGGGTTGCTCACAGCCGATAAAGGAATATTGAGTTCAGACAGTGTGTTTAAAAATTTCGACCACCCCGCAGGTGCGGGGGTTGGTGTTTTTTTATAAGGGAGTTAGAGGTGCTTGAATAAATCAATCATTTGAGACCCTTTCAAGGCCTCGCCCTTGTAAACAAAGTCCCCCTTTGAATTCCACCCCCCATAATTCTGGGGCAATTTCCCCAGGATGTATTCAGCGTTCTTACGATCACGCGTAAGGAGGTTTTGCAGAACCTCTTCAACCGTAACGTCAAATCTAAACCGTCACGCATGGTGTGGGATGATGCGGGAGCACCCGCGGAGGATAATGTGCGGGTTCCATCGGGAGATGAGGCATGAGCACAGTCACTCTCACCAGCTCCACCGACACCTGATAGGGATATGGTCAGGCTCCCACTGCAGAGTCAGCGTTACCCGATGTTGCTCGTTAGGATCCTGGTTCATGAGCGTGAGGTATCTCTGCAGTAAAGCGTAATACTTTTTAATTTTTTCATAAGCACTCAATCCCAGTTCGTTTAATACGGCTCTCATTCTGGAGTCCAAATCATCCTCTGCATTTTCTCTGACGGTTGTCGGCTTGGTCAAACGGTTTAACTGTTGAGGTGTGAGCAGAAACATCTTCTGCGTCTTCTTCAAAGTAATCTTTATTTTTAATTTCTTCTCACCAGTCCACCGAAAAGATCCCTGATCATGGGTACCACAGCGGATAGCAGAGGCAATAGAAAACTGCCCGACTGTTTTTTCAGAACCTGGTGTTTGCGTTTTAAACTAGTTTTCTTATCAGCCAACAGTCTGATATTTTTTTTTCCACCTTTGTAGTTTCTGGAACTGACAATCGGATAATGGAATGTTACCTTTTAAAAGATTCAGAATGATCTCACACGTCTGAATAAAGTCTGGAGAGCTGTGGATGAGAATATCCCTGTGCTTTTTGGGGGAGGCGTGGTACAGCGCCATGAGTAAGATTGCGTTCCTCTTCATATGCGCAGACATGATAAACTAGGCTGATGTTTTGGGCACATAGACTGTCAACCTCTCCTGAGGAAGTATACCCGTCCTCAGCCTGTATTGTTCTGGACAGGACGGTGTGAGGTCTACTATTAAATAGCCATGGGGATCTCCGGTGGTGTCTTCAAAACTCTCTAGGAAGAAGGCCTTTTGTGATGGAAAGATTTGATGTGCTAATATATCTATTTGTAGTTTATCCCTTGGGTTTTTAAACATCACCAGATAATTGCTGTTCAGACTAATGGTGTGACTGCATTTACGCTGGTGGAACACATTTTGAGTCAACATCATGATGTTCATGTTTCTATGATGCCTGTACTGGGTAAAAGTTCTTACTACTTCAGGATGGTCGGAGGCTTGGGAAAAATAGCATCGTCCAGAATAATCAAGTGTTTCTGATTGGGAGGGAACAGGTTTTCATCTTCAAAAGAATCAGGTAGTCCTTCAACAAATTTTATTCTTTTATTCATCTTCTGCAGTTCACTGTACATAGGCTGATGACACATATAAATCCATACAAAGTTTTCAGGTACAATATTTACATGTTCACAGTCTTCCAGTACCTTTGAAACAAAATAAGTCTTGCCACAACTGCTCGTTCCTACCACCAAACATAAAAATGGAAAGGTGAACCTAGGGTCAAAATCATTCTCCTCCACCTGGGTAAGATGTGACATTTTTTTCCTCAAAAAAAAATCTAATAACCAAAAGGCAGAGTGGTCCCATCCCTAAAGAGACGTCTTTTATCATACACAACTCTGAACTTTTTCTGAAATGACAAGTTTCTCAATACAAACCCCCTTTTATCACGTCCTGTGTTGTAATGTGGTGTCTCAATCACTCTCTCTCCTGAATTTGTCATGTGATCCTCCACCAAATCTCTGACGCTGTCAAAATTGACACATTCACAACATGATCGGGTTTGTGTGATACCTTTGACCTTCATGACGACCTTCTTTTTGTTCCTTGTTTGGTAGGCATAAGTCTTGGGGCCTGCAGATACAAATTCCTGAATGGTATCGCCGTCCAACTCATCTGTCAAATCCCCCAGATAATTACCCAATTCCAGAGGCATCTCACTATTCTTTACCACGTATATTAAACTATCCGTGTCGATGTAAAGAACCCTCTTTTGCAGTTTCTCCAGGTAACTGTACAGCTTCAGACGCGCATGGGCTGTGGTAAAAGTGGCTATAAAGATGTTATTAGTTATACCGGGGGGTAGAATGCAATGATCGTTATATTTCCACGTCAGCAGAGCTTTGTCGTCGTTCAGAACATTAAAGTATTCCACCTTGTATTTACCTGAAAACAAGTAGGTGAAAAACTCTTCAGGTTCTGAGATCACAACGGTCTGAACCAGATTATCTCTCTGCACAAATTTTCCCCAAAGGGAGTTCAAAATCAGTTTTGAGACGTGGCGACGGAGTGGATTCTCTTGTATTTTATCGGCGTCTAACAGAATACCCTGTTGACGGTGATAGTCTCTGATGTAACTGTCCTTGCTCTCCTGATCGGTGACATCTGCGGGGTAACCCGATGCTTCCTGCTTTTCTTTTAGAAATTTGTGTATGTAATCTGCAAACACCATGTTGCTACTTTGATCAAAATGCCACACTTCTGTGATTTCACCCACCCTGTACCCCAGCTCCAGAGCTTTGTTAAACTCCACAGTGACCCAGACCCCCGTCAGTGCTCTCGCCTCGTCACCGTGCGTGCAAACACCGTCTTGATGGTTGGTTTCCGCGCACGTTCGACACAGTGGAAAGGTTAATTTACCTCCTGAACTTTTGTAGGGTAGAACGGGGAAAAAGAGGCCACGGGGTGGGTAGACGGTAGCTCTGATTAACCCAAAATAGCTTTGAGGATCCCCAAAATCTTTGTAAATGATGGTGGGATGGCCTAGAGGGTAAAAGCATGTGCTGTTAACATAGGGGTACAAAGAAGTGACATCTACATAGTGCACTGCTTCATCAGACCCTGCGGTGTGTCTCAGTTTTAGAGCGCTCGTCCTGCCCCCGTAAAAGGCCTGGCATGGTAAGAGCGGCTCGGGTGGGTTAAAAATTTTCAGAAACTGTTTCACCTCCTCGCATGATTTTTTCATCTCATTCCACTCGTGCTCTCTCATCACCGTAACGCAGACACCGTGCATAGAGCGCAACGCCTGCAACCTCTCCTCACATTTCAAATGCAGCTCTCCAAATGTAACACCCCTCAGAGGGCAGATATCTGTGCTTTTAAAAATGCAAAGACAACCGTGGAAATAGCATCCATTGAACTCATAGATGTGCTTCAAGCCACCGATCTCCGCGTAGCCGTCTACAAAAAAGGGCCCGATCTGTTTTTCTCCCCTGTTTAAAGCGTGCTGGATGAATATTTTCTGACTGTGCATAACCCATTCTAACCACTGGATCGAAGCATTAGAAAATCTTTTACACTGATGTTTGTAGTTGTTGGGGCACGGGATGGCGAGGGTTTTAGGGGTCAGATAATTGGTGAGGAACACTTTCATGCAGGCCGAGGCTATTGTGACGCTAGAGAAAGGGTCCACACCTGTATCGGTGAGGAACCGCTCTCTAAATTTAACGCACCCCGTGGCTAGAATGTCCACATTGTTTTTACAATAATGCAGAGCCTCCCGTTTAAAGTCAAATGAGCCATCTTTGACCCCGTTGTACCACTCGTCGAACTTCCCCCGCTCGGCGACTGTCATACGTTCTATGCCATAGTCGGACGGTGGTGGGTAAGGACCTACATAATTTAGATGCTTCACCGCAGAATATCCATGGGGGAACAGTCCCTTTCTCACCTCACTAAAACCTAAAGCTTTAGGCATCACGCTAAGACGCACAGGTAGGAAGGATAGTGAGTCGATGAATTTAAGGTTATAATGGGGTTCCTCAAAACTTAGAATCTTACACCCCGTCATGAGAATTTGTTGCGGCATTATATTCGCTTTTATCATACTGTTCAAGATCAGGTAACTGTCAAATCCTCTGGCATTATGCGCTATGAATACATTACGCCTGTACTTTTCACGCCTGAAATGCAGAAGAAACTGTTTTACGCAGTCTGTACCATAAAACCACTTTTCCTCACCTTTCAATGTTTTAGTGTACACAAGAAACGGTGCATGCTCCCCATTGTCGTCAATGAATGTTTCGGTATCATAAAAAACCAACTCAGGGTGTTGCACCTGCGGGGGGAGTGGCTGAATGTAGCATCGGTGATCATCAGCTTCAGAACCCGGTTGTAACTGCACCCCACAAATTTTACATTTTAACCAGCTACAATGATGCGTGGATGTACCTGTGGTTTTACTAGCAGAATAGCAAAAGTTGCAGCGAGGACATTTTTTTATCACATCACAGATACTCTTGTAGGGTCTGGTTACACCACCTTGTTTGGCCTCTTTGTGTCTGGCGTAACAGGCCGGCGAGCAACACTTTCTATGACAGTCTAAACATTCTACAGGTCTGAGCTCTTCCATAGGGCAGACGGAATTGTCACAAACCTGACAGTATCCTTTACAACAGTGCGTATGTGATTTATCAAAACCCTTGTAACAGTAGTTACAAACAAATGTTGTACCTATGAAAGCTTTGAGATTTTTTATACCGTAGTAATGGTTTTGCAATAAGAACAGAAACAACGGCCTGGAACGATCGCTATAGTCGGTCTCAAAATGCAAGAGGGGGTGATTGTGAGATGTTCTGTGAAGCACCACGATTTTACGACCTACAATCCGTTCAAATTTAGCTATATCACTAAAAGTGATGGGCGTCTGGTCACTCAGACCCACCTGATTTTGCAACGTCCTACCCAAAGCCTTACAACTGCCGTCATCCAAATGGGGGTTCATCAGGTGTGCTAAGCTAGTGGCGAAACAGAGCTGATCCTTCTCGCTATGTGTATCGTACAAGTGACGCTTTTTTTTATTGATAATTTCACAGTCTAACGTTTTCTCCAGCATGCGTTTACCACCGCCTCTGGGGTTATGCACCACCTGTAGGATTAATTCTAAACCCTCGTCTGCGGCGATACTATTGTTGGACTGTACTACCCGATCGAGCAAACTCTCAAAAGCTGGTAAAATATTACCTCCGGCGGCGGCGGCTGTAACGCTGATGTTGCCCCTCATGCTTTCACCGACAACTTCCAGCTGGATTACATCGTTGTGTTCCGTGTGTGATTGGGCATCCTCGGCCAATTCTCTGAGGAGACCCATCACATCGTTGTAAAAGTCTGCGACGTTGGGCACGTCGCATCGTCTAGGGATGGGTAGGTGACGCTTCATTCTCACCGTGTTAAAAGGTGAGAATATTCTGACTTCTCCATCCCTAGAGGACGTTGCATCTCGGTCATGAGTGGGAAGGCGCAACTCCGCACCCTGCTGCGTGTCATGGGAGATCTCTAGCTGTTTGGTGGAGGTTGAAGGTTTTGTGAGTGATTGATGATTTGAGGATGGGAGGGGAGGATGGTTTTGATTCTCAGATATATTTTCTAGATGATGAAGAGTATTGTTGTTGTTGTTGCTCGGGGGTATTTCTACAGTTTCACCTATTTCATTCGCTCTATCCTGTAAATCAACCCGAAAGGGCAGTGGGATATGATCTAATTCATCCACGGCTCTTTGCAATTCAGCCATTTGAATTAGAGACTGATGTAAAAGTGTTAAATCTTCTGCTGTGTTATCATAGCCAGCTACCCAGTCTAGTAGTGCCTGCCTTTCTTCTGCCTCATCCCCCGATTCAACATGGTCTGATTCTGATTTTTTATCCATGATACCCTGTTACAGTTTGTCAAATACCCAGGAAATATAGAGGAGAGGAAAGTTTACATTACAGTTTTTCACAGATTGTCAGGACAGAGGAGATGAAGCACTGTATAACCCGACAGAGTGGTAGGACAGTGGTCAGACGCTGTTGCACCCCTGTTCTCGTCCCACACACAAAGCGATGAAGAGTTCCTCAGGGGGGTTGTCAGACTGGACCTCTGGAGTAGGCGAAATGGCCAGATTCGGTGCTTGGTTTAATTCTGCAAACTGGGACAAATGGGGTAGAAAAAAAAAAGCAACGTTACTCATCATGGTTCTGTAAGTACATAACATATGTTTATTTTAAGTCATATTGTTGAGTGACCAAGGTTTATTGTGTGTATATATATATACAGTGGGGCAAAAAAGTATTTAGTCAGCCACCAATTGTGCAAGTTCTCCCACTTAAAAGATGAGAGAGGTCTCCAATTTTCATCATAGGTATACCTCAACTATGAGAGACAAAATGAGGGAAAAAAATCCAGAAAATCACATTGAAGGATTTTTAATGAATTAATTTGTAAATTCCTCAGTAAAATAAGTATTTGGTCACCTACAAACACGCAAGATTTCTGGCTCTCACAGACCTGTAACTTCTTCTTTAAGAGGCTCCTCTGTCCTCCACTTGTTACCTGTATTAATGGCACCTGTTTGAACACGTTATCAGTATAAAAGACACCTGTCCACAACCTCAAACAGTCAGACTCCAAACTCCACTATGGCCAAGACCAAAGAGCTGTCAAAGGACACCAGAAACAAAATTGTAGACCTGCACCAGGCTGGGAAGACTGAATCTGCAATAAGTAAGCAGCTTGGTGTGAAGAAATCAACTGTGGGAGCAATTATTAGAAAATGGAAGACATACAAGACCACTGATAATCTCCCTCAATCTGAGGCTCCACGCAAGATCTCACCCCGTGGGGTCAAAATTATCATGAGAACGGTGAGCAAAAATCCCAGAACCACATGGGGGGACCTAGTGAATGTCCTGCAGAGAGCTGGGACCAAAGTAACAAAGGCTACATCAGAAACACTCTACGCCACCAAGGACTCAAATCCTGCAGTGCCAGACGTGTCCCCCTGCTTAAGCCAGTACATGTCCATGCCCGTCTGAAGTTTGCTAGAGAGCATTTGGATGATCCAGAAGAGGATTGGGAGAATGTCATATGGTCAGATGAAACCAAAATAGAACTTTTTGGTAAAAACTCAACTTGTCGTGTTTGGAGCAGAAAGAACACCATACCTACTGTGAAGCATGGGAGTGGAAACATCATACTTTGGGGCTGTTTTTCTGCAAAGGGACCAGGACGACTGATCCGTGTAAAGGAAAGAATGAATGGGGCCATGTATTGTGAGATTTTGAGTGAAAACCTCCTTCCACCAGCAAGGGCATTAAAGATGAAACGTGGCTAGGTCTTTCAGCATGACAATGATCCCAAACACACTGCCCGGGCAACGAAGGAGTGGCTTCGTAAGAAGCATTTCAAGGTCCTGGAGTGGCCTAGCCAGTCTCCAGATCTCACTCCCATAGAAAATCTTTGGAGGGAGTTGAAAGTCTGTGTTGCCCAGCGGCAGCCCCAAAACATCACTGCTCTAGAGGAGATCTGCATGGAGGAATGGGCTAAAATACCAGCAACAGTGTGTGAAAACCTTGTGAAGACTTACAGAAAACGTTTGACCTCTGTCATTGCCAACAAAGGGTATATAACAAAGTATTGAGATGAACTTTTGTTATTGACCAAATACTTATTTTACCGAGGAATTTACCAATTAATTCATTAAAAATCCTTCAATGTGATTTTCTGGATTTTTTTTCTTATTTGGTCTCTCATAGTTGAGGTATACCTATGATGAAAATTGGAGAACTCTCTCATCTTTTAAGTGGGAGAACTTGCACAATTGGTGGCTCACTAAATACTTTTTTACCCCACTGTATATATATTTAAAAGAACCTCGGTTGACCAAAGTGGTGACTAGATCGTACAATTAATCATGAAAACATGTTAAAAATAATAAAATACAAATTTTAGTTTTTATTCTTATTTAGAGATGGTGAATTATCTTCCAACCAAGAAGGTCATTTTGAATTGTATTTTTAATTACACTCCTTTAATCATTCATTTACATCGGCAGTCAGTGTGGTTCCTCCTCCTTCTCAACGTCACACGCTCCAGTGCACTGGCGTCTATGGGTGAATGATGCAGGTACAAATGTTGACGGGCTCAGGGATTTAATAATGATACCGGATGCGGGTCTGTAAGTAGATACTGTTAGGCGAACTGTTAGAGGTGTTTTTTTTTACGAGGGCACGTCGGTCTGCTCTGAACACGAGATCCTGAAGGTGGATGAACGGTGTCGGGAGTCCCACCCTCTCCAGTCAATGTTGAAGGCCTTGGTTGGTATTCTGTAAGATAATAATAATAATAACTTTATTTCACATTGAAAAAAACATAATGCGGTTTATGCCATTTAAAAACAAGATCGCCACAAGATGGCACCAGCCACCAATACATGACCCCGTGGGGAACATTTACGTCATCCCCCTGAGACACTGTGAGAGGGCCAATAGTGACCTGCCACATTATGAAAGAGTAACGCTATCACCCCGTTTAAACATGATTTTGGGGCAAGAACGGTTATATTGAATCAATGAAAAGTTTTTTTTAAAATAGGGGGAGCTTGCCAGAAACACACACTGTAGCGTTGGTCAGTACCGGAGTCGGTCAGTCTCTCCGCCATGCTGGTTGTTTACCCCTGGTCAGTGAAATGCTCCCAAGCGATCCGTCCGCCAGCTGAACACCGACTATTGGACCTGTAAAGACAGACGGATTCCGTGGTGCTGGACTTCTGGCATTATTCTGCTGTGCAGCAGCGGTTTGATGAAAGGTCACAGGACGTTCAATGGTCTCTGCGCGTTGCACGGGTCCTGGGGCCTCTAAGGTCTGCTCGGGCTGTAGGATCTCCGGGGTCTGCAAAGACTGTTGAGATTGCGGGGCTGGAGCAAGCTGTTTCTCTGCCAGTTTGACGTCCAAGGTTTTAATTTTGGATTGAGGATCCCAAAACTTTGAAGGATCCCAACCCGACTTTGCAAAGGTAAGCCCAATATGTCTGGCGGTGTAGTTTCTCTTTGGATTGCTCAGGGTAATACTCCAGAGTTTTGCCGATGGTGGTTGATGTCTGCGACGGATGCTGTGTTCTTAAAGCATTTAGGGACTTGGGAAATGTACTCCTTGGAATGTGCGTGTGTGTGAGCGAGAGAGAGAGAGAGAGAGAGAGAGCGAGAGAGAGAGAGAGAGAGAATTCTGGTGCTATTTGGTCACTCTGACAAAATGAACACACTTAAAACATGTCATCCTTGAAAGCTATTTCCCCCATAATTAACATTCTATTCTCATGCTAACCCCATACAGCCAAAGATCATTTTTAAAAGCACTTATAATTGACATTCTACACCACATTAATCCCCACACTAATCTCACAGGTCAAATATCGTTTTTAAAAGCACTTATAATTGACAATCTATAAGTTGATAAGTACCCCCAACAAATGTCCGTCTTTTTGCCCATCTGTTTTCTTCCTCTGCCACTAAACAACAAAAGCGCCTGTTCATCCTGACTGCCATTATATTAACGTACTGCTATCTCTTCCGCCATTTAAAACATCTGACATCATGCTCTTCTTTGTGTTTTGATTGCAGCTGTTCAAATCAGTTTGGTGGCTCTTGGCTGCCGCCGACAGTATGGGCATGTGAACTGCAGATTATTTTCACTGTGCATGCATGTACTCCAAAACTATTGGATGGATTTGGATGATTTTTTTTTTATTTTTTTTTTTTAACCAGAGGTAGTCCTTGGGCAAGAGAGGAACCAATAACATTTTGGTGATGATCTGAGAATGCATACCTCCACCAACGTTCTGGCACCGAGACATCAGCACCTCGGTGCTTTCATTAGAGTCTCAGTTTTTGCCCTAGCGCTCCCCTGATCCTTTGTCATGTTTCATGTGCTTTCCCTGTCAGTGATAGTCTGTACAGCCCCACCCATAATATTTTTCTTACCTGTAGCTGCTCCCCTGTTGTCTCTGATTGTCCTTGATTATCCCCACCTGTTCTGTGTCTAGGTGGTTAACCCACCTGTCTATATATGTGCGTCTCGATCTGTGTCCTGTGCAGCAACCTTGTCCTTTGCTGGTGTCTCCCCCACACTTCTGTTCAGCCTGTGACTTTGTATCTGAAGCCTGTTCTGTTCTGCTTTTATTTCAGCCCACGGGCTGTATTATTTTCTGTTTGTACAATAAAGAATGGTTTACCATATTCGCCTCGCTTGTGGGACCCCCACCTCTTCCTTGTCTTGGAGGAGCAATTGTGACAATAGGTAACACTTTACAAAAAAGGATTTACCAACAGTTTCTAAGTAGATTATTGATTAGGTTATAAATTCTTTAATGATAAAGCATTATAAATTAGCTAAAATATTAATTTCACAGATGGACATTTTGCAACATCAAGTTTTGCACTTTTTTGTCCATCCTGTTGAATCTCACCTATTTGTCCATTTATCAGCAGGCATGTTATACTGATTTATTAAGGACATACTACAATTTATAACACACTTTACAGTAAGGATCCCTCTGGATAATTGATTGAGTCTACATTAGTGTGTGAATTATGTCTTATAACGTATTTATAATTGCTTATTTGATTTATAAAGCGCATATATCGTAGTTAATAAGCTACTTATTAGCTATTTGTAAATTCTTTATAGGGGGACCCTAATTATACAGTATTACAAGCAAGTGCCATCTTGAATCCTGTGTGATGTGAGTTACAAACTCCTGATGTGGAATAGAAAACAATCAGCAATAGGAGCTCAAGTCATGACGGTAGATGATTTCTTGCCTTATCTTTGTCCTTGGCGCTTTGCCAGTGATCCCCTACACAATGAACACTATAAAATAAGGCTCAAGTAGCTCATTGTTCAAATTCATGTTTTTTTTTCTTATCTTTTGCACAATTAAAAATGAATCCTTATGCATGTTATTTGCATAACAATTAAAATACATAACAAATATGACCATTTGGATTTAGGAGTTCTCAAATAAAATATACAAATAAAGTTCTTCATCTTCTTCTTTTAGATTTGATTGGCGGTTGGCAACCAGCTTACAGGTGCATTACCACCACTGACTTGATTATCATCACTCTATATCTTTGTATAAGGAGTATATGTGTGAAAAATTATCCGTCCTGTGGGATAATTCCTATGATGTGATGTTCATTTGTCAGTCAAACATGAACGAAGAGTATAAAAATGACAATTAACTGACAATTATGAAATCTTATAAACAGCTACGAACATCAAAATTCATTGTACTGGATTTTTGGTTTTGTTTTAAATCGCCCCTGCTGTTTTAAATTCATACAAATTAATCTGTCTTGTTTCACAGCATTTAAACTTCTTTCATACATTCTAAAAAAAAAAAAGTGAATACATAAACGTTACACCGATTGATGCAACAAGTCCTTCTGAGCGCAACGAGTATAAATGGTTATTTTAGACAACAGTTCGGTAAGGAAGAAATAAGAACCAACCAGAGCGCACTTGCTTTCCACGGAGAAACTTGTCTTCCGCTCCCGTATCCAGCGTGTGATCCTCAGTTCACCCAGACGTGGGAGGAGAGCGTGAGTGGGTGGGTGAAGGAGACGGGTGACGTCAGGCCCCATCAGGCTGTCAGACTTCTTATTGGAGCGGCGGAGGCTTTTAAAGGTGCAGGCTGGAGCGCACGGCGGCGGCGGCGGCACATGCCCGGCGGTGAGCCTCCACCCAGCAGCGGCAGCGGAGCCCGACTGACAGCAGCCAGGTGAGGACTCACGCCTTCTGCATCTGCTTAAACCCCTACGGAGGGCTGAGGACGCGGGAGCAGGGGCCGCGGCGCTGCCTGCAGCGTTTTGCAGTCAGTGAGATTAAAAATGGCACGGAAGGGGGTGCCTGTCTCTGGATTAAACAAACAAAAAATAATAATTAATTGAAGCCGGGTTTTTTTTATCCATCATGCTTACGCGTGAGGTAACGTCTCTCTAAACTAACCATCTCTTCTCTTTTTCAGACCTGACGGGGACGCAGCGGTGTCCGACCGGCTGCGTATCAACAGGTAAGCGAACGCACCTTTGTTTTTGGGGGGGGTTTTTTTACATAGAAACAAACAAAAAAAACCCATTAGACCGCACACTACCAGAACAAACCAAACCAAACCAAAAATGAGCCTCAGTCTTAGTGTATCGATGTGCACCAAACGTAATGGCAGCAGGATTAGACAGGGGGAAAAGTTTTTTGGTTTTGTTTTTGCTGCGTGGCCCCCTGCAGGCAGAGCGGACCGTCGCTGCTGCCTGTTTGGGCTTCCTGGGGTCAAACGACAACAGCTCGATGTTAAATAAAAGCCTCCTGGGTGAATCAATGAGCAGCTCCTCTGCTGGAGTCTGGTGGACACATGAAAGGGAAGGAGGTGGAAAATTGATTTAAATTGGTCCAAAAAATAGGGGGCAAAGCAACAGAGATGGAGGTGAAAATGAAGTGCAATATTTAAAAAAATATGTATCTCGCAGCAGGGTGTTCCTTTACTAGACATATGTAACCGTTTACAATTTCATCTGGAACTGATCATTTCTTGGTGTGTTATTGCAATTAATTTTCGGTGAAGGTGAAGAGTAGAAGGACTTCAGCGCCAGAGCCACATCTGTCCGCATGCCCGTCAGCAAAGTGACTTCTTAGTCAATCCTAAACACACCAGGCACGGACAAAACGCTGCCTTTCCTCACTTTGACACCATATTGTTTCATAATGATGCAGGGAGTGGAAAAGTGGGGCAGAAAGGGGGTGGGGGGTCGGTGATGACAGCATAAGCAAGTGTGAAGGCCAAGATGTATCATGCATATTACTCATTTTTGTCAAAGCCCCAAATTATTCTGGGTGACTCGCCTTGGGATGTGTGTGTGACAGGCAGTCAGTCGCCTGGCAGGGTCTGAGGTGTCAGCACGGCAGAACTGGGGCGCAGCCAGGGTTTCCCATGGACAGACCTCCTCCTCTCGATCCCTCTCCGTTTTCTTTTCTAATATAAGCGCATGTGCATGCAGTCTACATGCAAGCACGCCCGACACATGTACACGCGCACACACGTAGGCACCAAATGGTGTGACACAGCACATGCAGTCTGTAGCCGTGAGTGAAATTCAGTGCTAACAGGTGTTCAAACAGGCCGCTCGGTACATTCTTCCAATTATTGCAATTAGATGCTGCCTGGTTACCACTCCATAATGTGCAACTGCTGCTGCAGTGGAGGGAGAGGGGCTCTGTGTGTGTGTGTGTGTGTGTGTGTGTGTGTGTGTGTGTGTGTGTGTGTGTGTGTGTGTGTGTGTGAGACACAGACGTACAGAAATAGAGGGAAAACAGCAGGAAAGAGCAAGGAACAGAGAGATAGCATGTATTTGTGTATGTTTGAGGGGAAAAAGGCAGACTGAATGATACCCTTTTTTGCCCTGAGTCACTATCAGTTTAAGCAGATTGCCTAAAAAGTGGAGGCAACATTATTTGATTTTATATACATGAGAAAAAGTTTTTTTTTAAAGAGTGTGCGTGACCAGCGTAGTGATAGAAACCAGGCCTCAGGCTGTGAAGACACAATGAATGGATGAATGCCCTTGTGAGTTATACTGCTGATTGTTTTCCCAATTAATTATTTGGGCTGCACATTATCAAAGTTTCCCAGGGCTAAAAGCCAAAGTAGATGTCTTCACATTTCATGAGCTGAATATCCTCGGCAACGAGCAATATTAACCCTCTTGAGTATTATCAGCAGAGACAGGATGACATTTATCTGTTGTGTTTAAGTCAATTTTGACATTAGAGGAAGAGGAAAAAAAATAAGCACCAAATTAAAAAAAAAAAAAACTAGGAGCCTGTGTTTTCTTGCTATTAATTTTTTTCTCCAAATGTTCATATTTAAAAAAGCCTTTCTTGCTTTAAAATCCAAATTTGAATCATCAAAACGTTGTAATCCCAAACTGACTATCTACTTTTTGATTCAAAAGCATTTAGTGAGCCGGCTCACTTAAGGGCCTTACACGGCATCCAGCTGTTTGAGGCATGTCACCCCGGCGTGCTGATTTGATAAGTGATTGAGCTGTCATACTTTACAGAGAGCAGAGGTCAATCACGCCACAAGTCTTAGAGAGGAGCAATGAGAAAGAAAGAGGGAGACAAAGAGCGCAGGGCAGTATGTTAGCAATGTTAACGTCTGTGTGTGTGTGTGGGGGGGGGGTACAGTGTGTGTGTGTCATATTAAGCGGAGATGTTTGTGGCAGCTGTCGGCCTTGTTTGAACAGCAATCACAATCAGCAGCAGCCACAGCAGCAGCCAAGCGTGTGGTAGTGACAGCACCGGTGGGAGACTGTCCGCCGTCCGGCCCGCACCTTCTACTCCCCTCTCTCCGCCTCCTCCTGTTCCTCTCCTCCCTCCCTTCCTCCTCTTGCTTCTTTACCTACTCCCCCTCCATCCCTCCTTCGGCTAAAGTGACTGACATTGTGTCCGTTCCGCCGCAGTTGTTGCTGGAACCGAATTGATTTCACCATTCTGTCTGGTAAAAAGATTTCTTGGGGTGCAACTTCTAAGAGCCTCTGTGTAAAAAAAAGCCGTGAAAATGAGGTGTCCTTGTTTGTCTGCCGTGGCCCAGTGTGGCTGTTCCTCTTCATGTTGTTCATTGCTCCTCTGATTGGAAAACACGCACTGCTGCTGCTCAGAGAACATGTGAGGACAGTGACTGTGCGTGTGTGATTTGCCTTGCATTTAGCTGCTTCTTTGTGAGGAAACTGGTATTTTCAGCAACAAAGATGAGGCTGTGGAGAAGGAAATTTTGAGAATGAACAGAAACTAGAGCAAACAAATGTATCCTCTACTTTGATTATCTGTTGAAGATTTTTATTTGTCTTTTCAGCTAAGCTCGTGGCTGCATGTTTTTCTCTTTTTCTTTGAACGCCTAGTTGTGAATCAATGTTGAATTAAAAATACATCAATTCTATGTGAAGCAAGAAAGGAAATGACAGATGAGAAATATTTCAGTTTTTAGTTTTACGTCAAAGACGCTTAATGTTGAGGTCAAATTTCCAGCTCTTCTATAGCACTTACACGCACCGCACCTTTCACTTATTTTAGCAGCCCAGTCTTAACAAAAAACAACAAAAAAATTGCGCAGATCGTACTCAGACACGTAAAAAAGATTTTTCATGTGCAGTGGATACGTGACGTTTACAGATTTAAGAAAGGTGTCTAACGGCAGCTTAACATTTGCAGTTTGTGTTCCTGTCACTTTTATTGTATTTCACCATCTAACACCTAACCCACACCTTAATCCCTAACCCTAACCGCACACAAACCTTTCATTAGTGGAGTGAAAAACAAACTGGGTGGGGGAGTCAGTCACAGATAAGCATGGGAATCAAACTCGCGTGTTTTTATGTCATTGCTTGAAAGCCCGTGTAACTACCCGGATGCCATCCTGTCACGCTTATTGTCTTTCAGCATCGAGCCCACACCTTAATCCCCAACCCTGACCTCACAGCAGGTGATGCGTAAATCTAAACTTTCATCAGTGGAGTGAAAAACAAAACAAACCCAAAGAAGTCAGTCACAGAGGAGAGTGGGACTCAAACTCGCATGTTTTTGTGTCATTGCTTGAAAATCCATGTAATTAACCGTCCGCCATCCCCCTCCCACCAACTGAATAAGCGCTGGGAAACCAAAGTAAAAGAGGCATTGTTCTGCGCATGCACGGCGAGGATTGTTTTGCACATGCGCAGTGAGTGGAGGCGTGGACTCGGCTTGTAAATGTACCACAGTGGTGGCTCAGTTGGTAGAGCATCTGCCCCACACCTGGGAGGCAGGGGTTCAAATCCCGGCCGGGTCATGCCGAAGACCATATAAAAGTGGAACTTCCTGCCGTCCAGCTTGGTGCTCAGCAATAATGGAATGGAGGAGGGAAATCTGTGGCGGCGCCTTGCATGGCAGCGGCCCTCTGATTCTGCACTGGGGTGTGTGTGATTGACACTGTAAATAGTTAAAGCACAATCTCGTTCTACTGTACATGATTGGTTGTACGGTTGAATGACAATAAGGGTGAATTAATTAATTAAATACATGCCGAGGCAAGTTATTTTTTAATTTAACATGCAAATGTACAGTTTTAGAGGGGTGGAAAACGTTTACTAGATATGTTTTTTTACTGAGACTGGGTTGTATTTTATTCACCCTCCAGCACTAATTCACTTCCACTCCTCTGCTTAGGGAGCAGGTTAAATCCATTGTTTGATGTGGCCTTTTCATTCACTGGTGGAGTGGCGGTGAGGTGGTTGTGGCAGGTCATTTGAGGATGGAAAAATAGGAAAATTGTTAGGGTGGAGGAAGGAAGCGAGGTCCTTTATTCAACAGGCTTCTTGGCTTTCAGGTCAGAATATTTTTTCTCCATTAGTTAAAAAAATCAAATTGTGCTCAGAGAGGTCTATTTTTGCTTTGAAGTCAGAAATCAAATCGCAAAAACCCTCAGAATGTGTTGAATCTTTTTCTGTTTTTTTGTAGTTCAGGTTCAGGTAGTTTGGCCAAAGCCAAAACGGGCTGACCCATTCTGGGTCAGATTTCATGCACCCAGCGTGTTGTTTGGTAGTACAGGGCTCAAAATAAAACCTTCTTTAGAGACTGGTACCACAGCAATAATGCTTCCTTGCTTATTTTACTTTAAAATAAGTGTGAGAGGTGTGACCTTCTCTTAATGTTCATTGCAGCAATTTAAAAGTGAATGTTTCCAAGCTTTTAGTTTTTGCTTTTTCAATAAAAAAAAAAGAATAAAAAAACAGAATTTTAATAATGTTTGCAAAGAAAGAAAAAAAATTACCCAAAAAGTAATTTTAGCTTCTGTTACACTTGTTAGTTGTGCATGGCCATCATTAAAAACATGTTTTTGCACAATTTATTGAAACATTTTAAGTCTATAAAAATGTAATTTTTTAAAAAAAAATATATATTTTCTTACAGTTTTATCATTTTATAAACTTATAAACTCACTTTACGTCTATCTGAAATCACCCCCTATAACTCTTTACTGCACAATAGAAACTCGGGTATTTGCTATACATTAAATGAAAGCATTTTTTGACAGTTAACTTCAAACTCATCTGTTATGTAGATAAGACAAAGTAACATAAACCTTATTCATGTCTAAATCAGTACTTTAGATTTTTATTCAGAACATAGGCTTATCTCGTATTGACACTTAAAATAGCCTACGTATAGTTTCAGTATTTTGTTTTCAAAGATTTCCCTGGACTTCTTGCATTATTCTGGGCTGGATAATGTAGTAAATTCAATCAATACTGCCCTCAATTCATCAATTGCCAGATGAAGCCTGTGTGTAAAACACTGCATCCGTCCACTTAATCTTACAGCCGCAAAAACGCTCACTGCACAGAAAATGAACAGAAAATGGATGCTCAGAACGGAGAAAAAACCTCCAAAGAAACAAGCTCAGTAGACACACAGCCTTTTGAGGAAAATGGCGGGTCTGGAAACTGGAGACTTTCTACATTCTTGGGCGAGATGCCTGTTGTGACGTGTCTTACCCGGCGGCCAGTGTGGGATAGCTGGTGAGTCTATTCGGGTCGGCTTGTGGGTTTATTTCATTCATTTTCACCCCCCCCCCCCCCACGTTTTTGTTTTTTTTTTTTTAACTCTTACCAGTCAGTGAAGCAAAATAGGTTGGGGACCTCTGTTCTATTAAGTGAATTTTTTGGCAGCCATTCTCTGGACGCGGGGCTAGATTGAGTAGGTGGGGGAGGGGGTTGTTATGTGTTCAGAGTGAGAGAGAAGAGGTAAAGTTGACGGAAAGGAGAAAGCAGATGGAGTATCAATACAAACGATACAGGGTCATCCTGTGTGGCAGGTGACAATATATTGATAAATTGTAAAGTATTGAGATATCGCCCAGCCCTAGGTGAAAGTGTTGAGATTTGAAACCAGTCTCCAGAGTGGACAGGTTTTATCACACCGTTTTTCTGCTTTCGTCTGCACAGATATAAACAGTAATGGTACATTACAGCCCCAGTTTACAGTAGATTTCAGCCAGCCCAAACACCAAGGAGCTTGTATTTCTCACAGAAATACACACCCTGTGATTAAACTTCAAGTTTGATGTATTTCACCCAATATGTTACATGCCACACCAGACACAATAAAACACTGGACTTATTTTATGTCAACACCAAAGAAGCATACACCTTATCACCCCACCTCCCCCCACAGAATATCTGATCACAATCTGGTTTACCTCTCACCTGTGTACAAACCCCTGGTACACAGACAACCTCCTGTTACCCGCACAGTGAAGATATGGTCCGAGGAAGCTGAGGATGCTCTGAAGGACTATTTTGAATCCACTGTGTGGGAGTAGCTCTGTGATCCACATGGTGAGGACATCGACAGCCTCACACACGCCATCACAGACTACATCAGCTTCTGTGTGGAGAACACCGTACCCACCAAGACCATACGGTGTTTCTCAAACATCAAGCCCTGGATCAACCCTGAGATAAAGATGCTGTTGAAGGAGAAGAAAAGGATCTTCAGGTTGGGAAACAAGGAGGAGCTGAAGTCCGTACAGAGGGAGATGAGGAGGAGGATCAGAGAGGGTAAGGACAGCTACAGGAAGAAGATGGAGGACAAGGTGAAGCAGAGTGACATCAGCTGTGTCTGGAAAGGCCTCAAAACCATGTCTGGGTACCAGAATGCCTCCTTCCAGGCTGTGGGGGGTAGGGAGTAGGTGAACAACCTGAACCTGTTCTTCAACAGGTTTGACCAACTACCCTCTTCTCCGCCTGCCCTCCAACCTCTGCTGCCTCCATCTTCATCTACTCCCCCGTTCACTGCCCCCCTCCACCCACTTCTTACATCCCCCAGCTCTCAGTGCACATCCCCTGCTGTTTTTCCCATCACAGACCCAACACCCTCTCCTCCCAGCACACAGCCCCCCTGCCCCAGTCTGACCCTTACTAAGACACAGGTGAGATCTGAGCTGAAGATCAAGGCGAGGAAGGCTGCAGGTCCAGATGGCATCAACTCGAGGCTCCTTCAAGTCCTGTGCAGGATCATGGAGCAAATCTTTAGTCTGAGCCTGAAGTTAGGGAGGGTACCACAGCTGTGGAAAACATCCTGCATGGTACCCATGCCGAAGACTCCAAACTCCAAGGATCTGAACAGCTACAGACCAGTGGCCCTCACATCAGACCTGATGAAGATCATGGAGAAGCTGCTCCACGCCCACCTCGACTTCTTGGTTGGACCAGCGATGGACCCACTTCAGTTTGTCTACCAGCATGGAATCGGGGTGGAGGATGCAGTGGTCTTTGTCCTGCATCATTTCCTGTCCCATCTGGAGAAGCCTGGGAGCACTGTGAGGACCATGTTCTTTGATTTCGCCAGTGCTTTCAACACCATCCAACCAGTGATCCTGAGGGACAAGCTGCTGTGTGCAGAGGTGGACCAGCACCTGTCATTGTGGATCCTGGACTACCTCACAGACCGACCAGTTTGTGAGGATCCAGGACTGTGTGTTTGACACCATCATCTGCAGTTTGGGGCTCCCCAGGGAACAGTTCTGGCTCCCTTTCTGTTCACCCTCTACATTGCTGACTTTTCATACAACACACCACACCGCCATCTACTGAAGTTCTCTGACGACTCTGCGCTCATTGGCCTCATCTCTGATGGAGATGACTCAGAATACAGAGGACTGGTCCAGGACTTGGTGGACTGGTGCCTGTGGAACTACCTCTAGATCAATGCAGGAAAGTCCAAGGATCTGTTTGGGACTGCAGCAGGTGTGGACACCCCCCCCCCCCCCATCCACAGCACCACTAAATATCCAGGGAACAGATATTGAGATGGTGACATCTTACAAGTACCTGGGTGTTAACCTGAACAATAAACTGGGCTGGTCACATAATACCAACATGCTCTACAAGAAGGGGCAACGGAGGCTGTGCCTCCTGAGGAGACTCGGGTCTTTTGGAGTGCAGAGAGCACTCCAGAAGACCTTCTACGACTCTGTGGTGGCATCAGCCATCACATTTGGAGTAGTCTGCTGGGGCAGTGGCATCATGGCAGCCAACAGGAAGAGACTGAATAGGCTGATCAAAAAAGCCACTCGACCCAGTAGAGGAGATAGGAGAGAGGAGGATGGTGGCTAAGCTGTCATCTCTGATAGAGTCCGAGTCACACCCAATGCAGGACACGCTGAATACACTGAGGAATTCATTTAGTGGCAGGCTGCACCATCTTAAGTGCTTTAGAGAGCGGTTCCGCAGGTCCTTCCCATCTGCTGCTGTCAGACTTTATAATCTGATCTGTGCTGCTCATAGAGACTGTATATAACACCACTACTTTGGACAGTAGGGATCATTCCCTTCCAATACACTCCTAATACAATTACAATAATTTTTGAAGGTGGAAACAACACTGTTCATTCAACTGTGAAATATACTGTCTGGATTTATATTTATATATTGCAGAGTAATTTATTATCTCCGCCAAGGAGGTCATGGTTTTGCCGGCGTTGGTTTGGGTTGTCTGTTAGCAACATTACTCAAAAAGTTACGCACAGATTTTGATGAAATTTTAAGGAAAGGTGTGTAATGGCACGAGGAACAGATAATTAGTTTGGTGATGATCTGAGAGTGCATACCTCCACCAAGGGCTTTGTTTGTATCTGTGCCCCAAGAGTACACAAAACTACTGGATGGATTTGGATGGAATTTTCACCAGAGGTGGTTCTTGGACTAGAGACGAAACCATTACATTTTGGTGATGATCTGAGAATGCATACCTCACCCAAGGTTCTTATCTTCTCACAGTGTGCTAGCAACAGTACTCCAAAACTAATGGACAGACTTTGATGCAATTTTCACCAGAACTGGCTCATGGCCTACACACAAACCCATTACATTTTGGAGGTGATCCATGAGGTATGGAAGGAGCCTTGGCAGAGGTGTGCGCTCTCTGGGTGCTTTTCTAGTTTAACTAACTGTAATGCTGTAAATGCCATTTAACTGCAATGCTCTTGCACTGTGTATATACTGTATATATACAGTATATGTATATATATATATATATATATATATATATATATATATATATATATATATATATTACTGTTTGTCTACCCAATTTATTTATCTTAGAGCCATAATCACTAAGATAATGAATGAGTGCTGCTATCCCTATGCTGCTGCAATCCTGTAATTTCCCCACTGTAGGACTAATAAAGGTTTGTTTATCTTATCTCATCTTATCTTATCTTTATAGTTAGCATTAGGTAAAAAAGGGGGGCTCTTAATGGCATCTGGAAAACACTGTTTTGTTTTTTACACAATAGATGCAGCCTTACAGAGGAAAATTATCATCATATTTATAACCAAGGAGGATTTATAGACTGAAATAACATCACTAACATGATGCCTACTTTTGCTGAATAATGAAAAAAATCACTGTGGAGCAGCCGATGTTTTAAATCCAGTTTTTCTTACTTGTAGTGCTTTTGCCTGCAGTTACACAAGTTATTTATTTTATTTAGCCTATTTATATACAGTATTTGACTCCCTCATTCTTTCAACTTAAAAAATGAATGTAAGTATTGCTTGCAGATGAAATCTGGCATTTATACTTGTAGTTTTATAATCCAAAGTCCCGACTAAAACTTCTATTTGTCATCCAGTAGTTACGACAGCAGTTTTCCCACCTTCGGTGGATCCATGTACATGTATGGTTGCTTCTTTGACCTGTCGTGTGCATGCAGATCTTTTTTTCCAGTTGTAAATGAAAACATCATTGTGTGCACCAGGCCAGAGAGAGGGAGAGTTTTAAAAAATCCCTTTATTGCACAATTCAAAAATGTAAGATCACCAATATCATTCCACCAAGTGTCTCACATTTCAAAAGTGCAAACATAACTCATCCCCCTCTCCCACAGAACACAAAATATTCCCTACAGTCCATCTGTTGGTGAATACCTCCAAATTGTCCACCATTTTATAGTAAGAGTACTCCACCTGGAGTCTGACTTTTAACAAGGCCTTGAAAACAAACACAGGATCCACATTGCCAGTGTTAGTAGTCCGATTTTTCCTTGTCAGCCAGATGGCAAGTTTAGCAGTACCAGATAGGAAGTTCATCAAAGTGTGCACAGACTTCTTTGCCGCTTTATACTTTGGCCCGTAAATAAACAAACCAAAAGAGAAACATTCACCCAAATCATGAAACCACACTTTCAGAAGATCAAAAAGGCCAGATAAACGAAAACATTGAACAAACAAATGCTCCAGGGTCTCAACTTGGGAACAAAACAAACATTCCTCCCCCACATTCGGATCCAGGTGTGCTCTGTATTTATTCGTAGCTATTGCCCCATGAACAATCCTCCACTGGAGATCTGCCGTCCGTTTCTCAATAGGTAGCTTGTACATGGACCATCAGCTGCCTTTCGGGGAGAATACCGGCCCCAAAAACCCCGCCCACTTTGACTTTTTCATGTCCGTGAGAGAGCGCAGATTCAGAACTTTCACACAGATGTGATACATCACCTTCGTCCCCACAAACTGGAACTTGCCCAGACGAGGATTTCTGAAGGACAGCAGGTGATCCTCTCCCTCCTGCCACTCTCCCACAGCTGGACTTATGGAAAGGGCAGGAAAGTTGGACACAGTGCCCTCATCCCATTGAGTGGAAAGAGTCCGGTCTTCCGCAAATGTTCTAAGCGGTCGTGGCAGGGCAGCATACACTTCCTTCACCACCCTATGCACCAGTCTGACAGATGTAATGTTGGCACTCCGCCCCAGCGTTTCTATCGATGTGGTTGACATCCTCATAAGATGACCAAGCTTGGTGCAGCGTGCCTCTCTTAAACAAGTTTGCAGACTAACAGATTGCAGCACTTGAGTGTCCATGAATTGATAGAAAAACAGTGGTTCGTCTAACAGCCACATGCCTGGTGTCTCCTCAGGAATGCGGGCTACGGTGAAGACTTGCCATGCATGTAAGACAGATGTGTAGAAAGCAGAAAGTCCAGTAAGGTCCACCTCCCCGGACTTCACGAGGAAAAGCTGCTTATCATAGCCCAAGCGGCCAGCTCTCCTCAGGAGTAGTTTTGCAGTGTCCATCCAGCTGGAGCCACATCTGTAAAGGAGCCGTTGTGCAGTCTGAAGCCTAAAACAGGCGATCTTGGACTGTATGTCCACCAGGCCCTGTCCTCCCTCGGCAACAGGCAGGTAGAGAACAGCTGCACGGACCCAATGTCAACCAGACCAAAAGAAATCCACGATCTTCTGAACCTCCACAACCAGGCTCCTGGGCAGTGTCAAGGCAATAAGCCTATGCCAAAGAGCCGAAGCGACCAGATTATTGGCGACCAGAACCCTTCCCCTATATGACAGTTGTGGTAGCAACCATTTCCATTTAGAAAAGCGAGCACACACCTTCTCCTTAATTCCCTCCCAGTTCTTGCGTTCAAAGTCCTCAGAACCCAAAAATACCCCCAACACTTTGAGACCGGCTTTCCCCCACAGAAGACCTCCAGGAAGCTGAGGAATGTCCTGATGTGACCACTGGCCCACCAATAGACCCTCACTCTTGGCCCAGTTTACCCATGCAGAAGATGCTTTCTCATAAATAGATAAAGTGTCCACCAGACGCTGTACATCCCTGTGGGATGTGATGAAAATGTTGATTGGACGACAACTGCTGGAGGGCCCCGGCAGAATCAAACCACCCAGCCGAGTGCGCAACCTGCACAGCAAAGGCTCAATAGCCAAGCTATACAGTTGACCTGAGATTGGACAACCCTGCCTTATTCCCCGACTTACAGGGATTGGCCGGCTCAGCCCTGCCCCCATCTTTACCAAACACTCAGCTCCAGTAGATAACAGATTGACCCACCTCAAAAACATATTGCCAAAACCAAACCCCTTCAGTGTGGAAAACAAATAAGAATGGTCAACCCTATCAGAAGCCTTTTCTTGGTCCAAAGACATAATACCGAACTCTAAATCATAACATTTACTGAGATGAAGAACGTTACGTACGAGAAAAATATTGTCCATAATGGTTCGGTCAGGAATACAATATGCTTGATCTCTATGATGAAACCCAATACATTTTTCAGTCTATTTGACAGGGCTTTAGAAAGCACCTTGTAGTCCGTGCAAAGAGCCACAGGCCTCCAGTTTTTAAGCAAGGCCAAGTGCCCTTCCTTAGGCAGCAGAGATAGTACTGCACGCCGGCAGGAGACAGGTAAAGTTCCAGTTCTGTAACAGGCAATTAGAACGTCATAAAAGTCTGATCCAATAATATCCCAAAAATGCTTAAAAAAGTCAGAAGAAAGACCGTCAAGTCCAGGTGCACGTCCCAGAGCCATTTGATTAACTGCTGCAGTTAACTCATCCAAAGTCAGTTCACAGTCCAGAACAGCCCTGTCTTCTGGGCTGAGCATGGGAAGACCTTCAAAGAGTTGGTTTTGAGAGTCTATGCAACATGGTTCAGCACCAAACAGGGCCCCGTAAAAATCCACTGCATGGCACCGCATCTCAGATGGATTTGTAGTCATTTGACCTTGTGGGAGTTTTAAGCAAGTCATCAACTTCTTTTTTGCAGCAGACTTCTCCAGATTGAAGAAAAAAGATGTTGGGGCATCCATGTCCTGCAGGCGAGTAAACCATGACCTAACAAGTGCCCCCTTCACTCTTTCCTGCAGGAAAGAGCTCAGGGCTGATCTCTTCTCCTGCAACAAAGGACCTGCGGTAGAATCCTGATCCCTAACCAAACTGTCCTCCAGCCTCTTGACAGTGTCCTCAAGTTCACCGACTTTGGTTTTGATGATGGTAGTCGAGTTCGCAGTATACTGTTGACAAAAAATGCGAATTTGCACCTTGCCAACCTCCCACCACTGTTCCAGGGAACTAAAACGAGGCTTTGTGGTCCTCCAGTGTTCCCAGAAACACACAAAATATTGACAAAAGGTGGTGTCCTGAAGGAGCTTGTTATTGAAGTGCCAATAAGATTTATTTCTTTCCCCTGGTGAGCTAATTAACACTACAGAGGCCAGATGCTGATCTGTAAAACCAACGGGACTTATGTTACTGTGGAGGATTCCCGGGGCAAAGGTTTGAGAAACATATTCTGTCTAATCTAGCAGCAATGACCATATCATCTGTGACTCTGACCCAGGTATACTGTCTAGTGTTTGCATGTTTAACTCTCCATGTATCCAATAGGTCGAACTGTACAGTGATATTTTTTAAAACTTGAAGACTGCAGATGAGGTTCTGCATTAGTGCGATCCAGAGTGAAGTCCAAGGTGCAGTTGAAATCACCAGCAACAATAAGTTGGTCTTGGTGATAGCTCTGCAATTCATTTGTCAGTGTATTGAAAAAGGCAACCCTTTCAGAACTCTGATTTGGAGCATAAACGTTGATCAAACAAAACACGGAATTCCCTATTTCGGCCCTAACAAGGAGCAGCCTGCCCTTCACTACCTCCACCACAGATAAAACTGTTGCATTTGCAGATTCCCCAAACAAAATGGCTGGGGAATCCTGTTATAAATGTTTTGCCTGGTCAACACACCGTCTAGGTACACTGGAGAGTCTCTGAAAGCCTACAAAAGTTTGGACGCTTATAGTAATATTGTCAACTCGTCACTCACACTTCACTCCAGCATTTGAAAGTGGTGGCGTTCCATTTTATACTGAGCCCAATATTGTTATTGTTGTTACAAGAGCGCCGAGTGTCTGCTGATCTGTATATACTTTTATTTATTTCTTTATTTTCTACTCGTTTTAGTTCTGCACTTAATATGAACCCTGAGTTTGAAATAAAAGTTTGAATTTGAATAGTTATTTTGTTGCTGGGCTTGTGAGAAATGTGCTGATATCCCCAGCCATCACTTCAACGGTCCACTATGTCGTGAAGGCCCTACTGTATAGATTTGTCATGTTATATAGAATCTATTAAGTGATAAATTATTAAAATTTTATAAAATATTCAATTATTATTATTAGTAGCATATATAATATCTCAATTAAATTAATTAAAAAATAATTTAATATTTTTATAGATCTATATATTCTGTAAAAGGATTTATAGATATTTGTCGTATCAATAGAATACTGGATAAACAACTCCCAACACTATTAGATATATTACAAATTTTATTGTCCAGTCTATACAAGAAAGACTTATATCCAGATAAAAAGTCATCATACCCACATATTAATTTTAAGAATATTTATCCACTACATGTACATCACTCCCAGAAGATGTCGGACCCCCCACTGAAACCCTGGGTGATCATGAAGCAAGATGGTGTCATATTGTCTTCACACTTTCTGTTTTGACCAAAAATTAAACACCAAATCAGTTTAATTGAAAGGCACAACAGAATCATTTACATTTATCAATGCACAACAAACTCCAGAAGACATTTCTACGAGTACACTGGCAGCAAGTGAGCGATCCAAGTTCTCTCTCTGTCTTTTTTCCTTGCTTGTGTTTTGATGTACCGATGGAAGCTGGCGTTGTTTCTGTCTTTCGTTGGAGTAGACGTGAAGGTGAAGACTGATGGTATGTAATCTGGGGAAGGAGGGTCACTGTTCTTCTCACCTGGAATATGGAGTAGGTAGAATATATAGTTTATACAGTTTGAGAAGCAATATAACGATTTATCATGTTTATATAATTCTTTTAATCCATGTAGACCTATTTATGTGGTACATTGAAGTACAAAGTAATAAACAATGGTGGGAGGTTTAATTGTATCGGTGAATGTGAATTATTGTAAAAATACTCCTTTTTTTGGTAAATTTAATAAATTTTTTATTCATTGCAAAATAAACTCAGCCATATTGATCAACACATTAAATTTCAAACAGGAGCATGCATTCATGATCATTATCTTGTCATCTAGCAGTTGTCTAGTGCTAGGTCACAGATGGTAGGCCTTGGTGGTGCACACAGGGAGGGACATACCCATTTACCAGTGTTTACAATGATATAACATTACATCTATAGACACTGATACATCAGACATACCCGATATAAAATGTTGATTGCATAGCCGCGAGTAAGGCGACGGGGACCAATCTTTCCTCTTCAGCGCTGCCACCCACCTCCTGCGCCTGGCTTCGTCAGCTGTGAACCGGTAAAACTTCAAGTTGGATCCCTTTTTCTGGCGATTTGTACACCCAAAGGCACAGCAGTGAAACACCATAGTCTAATGATTAGACTATGGTGTTTCACTGCTGTGCTGTTAACTGCTGTGCTGCACTGCTGTGCTGTTAACTGCTGTTAGATTAGACTCTAATCCAATGCCAACATAAAATAAAACAAAGATGTAGGTTGAAATCAGGTAAATATATCGAGATCTGGTACACCGCTGAACAGCTGCTGAATGCGCCGTCCACTCGCTTCTGCCGTCCAATATGGCGGCGTAAACAAAAGGATGTGACGTCACAGCAAATGGTCAATACAATATGTTTGATCCTTATCTACGACCAAACCCAAGACAGTGTTCAGTCTGTTTGCCAGGGCTTTAGAAAGCACCTTGTAGTTCGTGCAAAGAAGAGCCACGGGCCTCCAGTTCTTCAGCAGGGCCAAGTCCCCCTGCTTAGGCAACAGAGACAGCATTGCACGACGGCAGGAGACAGGTAATGTTCCTTTGCTGTAACAGGCAGTGAGAACGTCATAGAAGTCTGATCCAATAATATTCCAAAAATGCTTAAAAAATTCTGAAGAAAGGCCATCAAGTCCAGGTGCGCGTCCCAGAGCCATCTGATTAACAGCCACAGTTAACTCATCCAAAGTCGGGGCACAGTCCAGAGCGGCCCTGTCCTCCGGGCCGAGCACCGGAAGGGCTTCAAAGAGCTGATTTTGAGATTCTTTGCAACACGTTCCCGCAGCAAACGGGGCCCCGTAGTAATCCACTGCATGGCGCCGCATCTCGGATGGGTTCGTAGTCAGGCGACCATCTGGGAGCGTCAAGCAAGCCATCAACTTCTTTTTCGCAGTAGACTTCTCCAAGTTGAAGAAGAAGGACGTTGGTGCATCCATGTCCTGCAGGCGAGTGAAGCGTGACCTCACTAGCGCCCCCTCCACTCTTTCCTGCATGAATGTGCGCAGGGCCGATCTCTTCTCCTGCAGCAAAGGACCAGCGGTAGAATCCTGACCCGTAACCAAGCTGGCCTCCAGCCTCTTGACAGCGTCCTCAAGTTCACTGACCTTGGCCTTGATGATGGCAGTTGAGTTCGCAGCGTACCGTTGACAAAAAAGGCGAATTTGCACTTTGCCAACGTCCCACCACTGTTGGAGGGAACTAAAACGAGCCTTTGTGGTCCTCCAGTGTTCCCAGAAGCACACAAAATACTGACAAAAGGCGTTGTCCTGAAGGAGCTTGTTATTGAAGTGCCAATAAGATTTTGCCCGTTTCCCTGGTGAGTTCAGTAACACCGCAGTAGCCAGGTGATGATCCGTGAAACCGACGGGACTTATGTTACTGTGAAGGAGTCCGGGGCTAAAGGTTCTAGAAACGTATATCCTGTCTAATCTAGCAGCACTGACAACACCGTCTGACCCTGACCCAGGTATACTGTCTCGCGTTTGCATTTTTAGACCTCCACGTGTCTAAGTCGAACTGCGCAGTGAAATTTTCCAAGATTCTAGAAGACTGAAGATGGGGTTCTGCATTAGTGCGATCTACAGTGAAGTCCAAGGTACAGTTGAAATCACCAGCAACAACAAGTTGTTCTTAGTGATAGCGCTGCAATTCAGTAGTCAGTATATTGAAAAAGGCAACCCTTTCAGCACTGTGGTTTGGCGCGTAAACATTTACCAGGCAAAACACGGAATCCCCTATTTCGGCCCTAACAAGAAGCAGCCTGCTCCTCACTATCTCCACCACCAATAAAACTTGTGCATTTGCTGATTCCCCAAACAAAATGGCCACTCTTGCACTAAGATTGGTACCGTGACTGAGTGGAAAAAGGGCCTTTCCACCACAAGCCCCAGTCGACTTCATCTGCCGGAGTGGTATAAATTTCCTGCAAAAACAAAACGTTGAGACCTTTTCGTCTGAACAGGTCACTAATGAATCCCCTCTTATGATTACCCCTCCCACCATTGATGTTTAAGGACCCTAATTTTATTTTCTGCATTGGGCGATAGATGTGAGGAACACCGTGCTGTTGCCATGGAAATCATTCCATCTTTGCGCGCTTGGCCTTTTGTCCCCCTGCTGATTTACGCAGGGCTGTGAGGTGCTTCTTCAGGCGGAAGCGTTTTCTTTCATCCAGGAGGTCAACCCCAACCTGCTTCTTCAGTACATTAACAGACCGAATGAATTTGTCAGTGTCACTGAAGTAATCAGCGACGTTAACGGCCCTGTTATTATAGGTTTCATCAAGGAAAGCATTTATTTCTTTTAGTGAATACAAATCCGCATTGGTATTGCAAGTTGCCCCAATAGACTCATTTTTAGCAGACACAGCGTCAGATTCACACTCCATTACCTCGTCAGCACAACTCTGCTGACTGTTAGATTCAGCTGGCACGTCAGCTGGTGCAGCTGATCCAGCATCAGCCACGTGTTCCGGGGTGGCGCCTATATCAGGCGACCGGCGTTGTTCCGCCTGCTGCTCCGAAGTTGCAGCAGGCTGCGGAAGCACAGCCGCTGATGTCACACAGCGCGATGCTGAGTCCACGTCATTGACTGTTTGGGCGCCATCACCAGCAACGGCCTCAGCTGCAGGCCGCGCTGCGGGCGCCACAGGCAGACTGTCCAAAGACAAGATAAGATAAGATAAGATAAGCCTTTATTAGTCCCACAACGGGGAAATTCCAGGATTGCAACAGCACAGGGCTAGCAACACTCAGAGCAACAATCAGAAGGCAAGAAAAAAAAACAAGAAAGCAAGAGCAGCTAATATACATATGTACATATTACTATAAAATATATATATATACACACACACACACACAGACACACAGTGCAGAGCATTGTAGCTGGATGGAATAAATATACGAATATATGAACACACAGTGCAGAACATTGTAGCTAGATGGAATAAATATGTAAATATATAAACACCCACAGTACGGAGCAATGTAGCTAGATGGAATAATATGTAGATATATAAAAACACAGTGCGGAGCATTGTAGCTAGATGGAATAAATATATAGATATATAAATATAAACACACCCAGTGCAGAGCATTGTAGCTAGATGGAATAAATATGTAAATATATAAACACACACAGTGCAGAGCATTGTTGCTAGGTGGGATGAAACAGCATAACCGTCTATTTAGTTATCCTACATGGTATGATTATGTGCCCATACATATTCTCACCCTCCATAGCGACCGGTATGTTCCTAGTTGTATGCCGGAGAGGACCATTGTGTAAGTCTATTGCATCTTTTGCATTCAAAAAACTATTAGTTTGTTACGTCTTTTTGCTATCTCTGCGAGCAGCCCTGCTTAGGTTGTACAGTCTGACAGCCGTTGGTAGGAAGGACCTACGAAACCTCTCGGTTGTGCACACAGCGGCAGGCTCCGGAGCAGGAGCGGCGGAAGGCCCCGCAACATCGTCCGCAGCAGCGGCAGGTGCGGAGGCCTCGTTGGCAGGCTGTGTGGCTCCGCCGCGGCGGAAGCCCCCGCAGCAGCGTCGCGAGCAGAAGCCACACCGGCAGCCTCAGCCGCGGCTCCACCAGAGCCCCCTGTCGGGCGCCTGTGCGGGCAGGCGAAACGTTTATGGCCCACGTCCCCACATTCAAAACACTTCATCTGCCCCGAGCTCGCATACACCATATAGTAGCCGTCCCCGTGTTTGACCCGGAAGGACACTTCCACAGTTTGTGTGGGCGAGTCTAGAAACATGAACACCTGTTGCCTGAGTGATTTCACATGTTTTAACTCGGCTTCCCTCATTCCCAAACTCACGTGTCTAAATGGGTCCGCAAACTTCCCAAATCTGCGGAGCTCCGTCGCCAACTGCTCGTCAGTGATGAAAGGTGGAACACCCGAGACGGTGATAAGCGTTGATGGAACTGATAAGGGGGACACCTGTACAGACATGTCCCCGAGTACAATACCGCTCGCAACCAGAGCGTGGACATTCTCCTCAGCAGCCAGAAACACAACTACAGCTCTATTCATCCTGGACGCATAGCGGATCGCATCATGGCCCATCTGGGCACCCACAGCCATAAGGACCCCCTTCACAGTAACAGTGGCGTCCGGGGGAACGATCCGCACCCCCTGGCGGATAGATGGAGGTGGCATTTCCAAGGTTGCCATCCTCCTCCCCAAAAAACAAAAGTTTATTATGCGGGCAGTGATTGAAAAACGAAAAAAAGTCCAAAAGACCACGGAGTTCCCTATTTCAATCCTCCTCCTTCAGCCGGCGGGGGGGGGGGGGGGGGGGGGAAGAGAGAGAGAGAGAGAGAGAGAGAGAGAGAGAGTTAAAAAAAAGCCTTTATTGCACAATTCAAAAAAATGTAAGCGCACAAACATCATTCCACCAAGTGTGTCATATTGGAAAAAGTGCAAACATAAGTCTGCCCCCCCCACACACACACACAACAGAGTATTCCTTGCAGTCCACCTATTCCACATTGGCAGTGGCAGTAGTGCGAGTCCTCCTTGTAGTCCGTGCAAAGACGAGCCAGAGGCCCCCAGTTCTTAAGCAAGGCCAAGTCCCCTTCCTCCGGCAGCAGAGATAGCGCTGTGCGGCCGCAGCCAGTTCCGTGGCACATCCCAGAGACAGTTTCCTCATCTCAGATGGATTGGAGTCCTTAGGCCATGCGGGATTTTCAAGCACGTCATCTGTGCAGCAGGCTCATCCAGAGTGTAGAAAGAAAACGGTGGGGCATCTACGTCCTGCAGGTAAAGATCCAGTTCCGTGACAGTCAATCACAGTCAATTAGAAACGTCATATAAAAGTCTGATCAAACAATATCCCAAAAATGTGTAAAACAGGCAGAGGAACGACCGCCGTTTATTCCTCCTGTCGGGCGCGCTTGACCCCTGTTCTCCCTGCTGCTTTACGCAGGGCTGTCAGGTGTTTCTTGAGGCAAAAACGTTTCCTTTCATCCAGGAGGTCAAGACCAACCTGCCTTCTTAGCACATCAACAGACTTAATGAATTTATCAGTGTCACTGAAGTAATCAGTGACTTTAATGGCTTTGTTATAGGTTTCATCCAGAAAAGCATTTATTTCTTCCAGTGAATACAAACTCGTGTTTGTACTGCATTTTGCCCCAATAGACTCAGTATTAGACAGTGTTGTTATCAGATTCCATTTCCTCTTCAGCACAACTCAGCTGACTGTTTGGTTCTCCTGGGCCAGTGGATTCATCATGGGCCACATTTTCCTGGACGCCACCCACAGCAGCTGACTGTCGCCGTTCCATCCCCTGCTGTGAAACGGTAGCAGCCTCCGGAAGCACAGCCGCTGGTGTCACACAGCGAGATTCTGACGTACCATCAGGTCGGTGCTCCGTCTCCTGCTCCGAAATGGTAGCAGCTTCTGGAGGCACAGCCGCTGGATGTCACACAGCGAGATGATTGTGACGCACCATCAGTGACATTTTTGGCGCCATCGCCAGCAACGCTCCCGGCCGTAAGCTGGGCTGCGGGCGCCACAGCCGGGCTGTCCACAGACACAGCAGCGGAAGGTCCCGCAACGTTGTCCGCAGTAGCGGCGGGAGCGGAGGCCGCGCTGCCGTCCGCAGCTGCGTCGTGAGCGGAGGGCTCGCCGTCGGCATCCTCCGCGGCTCCATCAGGGCCCTCCGCCCGCTGCCTGTGCGGACAAGCGAACCGTTTATGGCCCATGTCTCAACATTCAAAACACTTCATCTGTCCTGAGCTCGCATACACCATATAGGAGCCATCCCCGTGTTTGACCCGGAAGGACACTTCCACAGTTTGAGTGGGCGAGTCTAGAAACATGAACACCTGTCGCCTGAATGATTTCACATGTTTTAACTTGGTCTCCTTGCATCCCAAAGTCAGAGTTGTAAACGGGCCCGCAAACTTCCCAAATCTGCGGAGCTCCGTCGCCAACTGCTCGTCAGTGATGAAAGGTGGAACACCTGAGACGGTGATATGCGTTGATGGGACAGATAAGAGGGACACCTGTACATACGTTTCCCCGATAACACCGCTTACAATCAGGGTGTGGACATCCTCTTCAGCAGCCAGAAACACAACTACAGCTCTATTCATTCGGGACACAAAGCAGATCGCATCATGGCCCACCTGCTCGGCCACAGCCATAAGGACCTCCTCCACAGTAACAGTGCTGTCCGGGGGAACGATCCTCACCGCCTGGTGGATAGATGGAGGTGGCTTTTCCAAGGTCACCATCCTCCACACAAAAAAACAAAAACTGAAAATGCGGCCAGTGGTAGAAAACCAAAAAAAAGTCCAAACAAACCACGGAGTTCCCTATGTCCGCCCTCCTCCTTCGGCCGCCGGAAACAGAGAGGAGGGAGAGAGAGAGAGAGAGAGAGACTTTTGACTTTTAAAAAAAAAAAAGCCTTTATTGCACAATTCAAAAAAAAATGTGCACCAACATCATTCCACCAAGTGTCTCACATTGGAAGAGAGATTTTAAAAAAAATGGCTTTATTGTACAATTTCAAAATGTAAGAACACCAATATCATGCCCCCCAAGTGTGTCACATCTCAAAAGTGCGAGAGAGAGAGAGAGAGAGAGAGAGAGAGATTTGATTTTTAAAGGATCTTTAATAAACACACTTGTCCATCATTCAATACAATTTCTATGCCATGCTCTATTACACAGAAAATTATTCCCCCAAAAAACGCCCAAACAAAAGCTGCCCATCACGAACTAAACAGAGGACATCCTCCAGGGACCAGAGGGTCCTGAAACCTTCCACATCCCCATTCCCCATAAAAAAACTCAAAATCCAGCCTTATTCTGGCTTTAAGTAGCCTCACAAATAAAACTTTGACATCAACATCATTCTCAACATTCTCAAGTTTTCTTCTCCGGCTTACATAAATAGCCAACTTTGCCTGCCCTAAAACAAAGTTCAGTAGTTGACACTTCTGCTTAAAACGACGATTGTACATAAAACCACAAATGAAAACCTGCTTAGAGAAAACTTCCTTAAAAATGTGAAAGTTCTGTGAGAAGTTCAAAGAGACCACTCAGATGCTGACATTCAGTAAAACAATGAAAAACTGTCTCCCTAGAGGAACAAAAAACACACTGATCACTGACACTGCTGTTAATCACAGAAACAAAAGCATTGACAGCTATAATACCATGCAGGACCCTCCACTGTAAGTCTCCATGCCTCTTAGGGAGAGGGGCTTTATACAGAGCCCTCCAGGCAGGCCGATGTCCTTTTTCTAGTCTAAAATAGGCTCTCCATGGAGTGTCCACACAGGTGTTCAATCTGTCTTTGTTGAGTGCCATCACCACCAGTCTGTAGAGTGCCTTACCACTGGCTCCTCCAAAGTCCACACCAGTGGGAGCACAGAAAGCCAGTAAGGAGCAAGGAGAGACGTCAAAGTCCATACAAAGCATGAGAGAGGGAAAAGGGTCCGTGCTTTCTGGCTGCAGCGTGCCATTGCCAAAGTCCATGAGTAGGGAGCGCTCAAGTCCATGAAGCTTCTGTTTCCAGTGTGCAAGAAGGCCATTGATGAAGCGATTTGATCTGACACCAAGATGAGCTGCTAAAGCTGAGGCGTTGTTGAGGCCAGGACCAGCCAGTTCCACCACTTGCTTCAGTGTGAAAACATTCCTGGAACACAGCCTATCAAGGAAGGTCCTTCCAACTCCCGGCAGGACACCAAGGCGACCACCAAAAACCAGCGGCTCCCTCAACAACCAGTGGAGGGAATCGCATGGCCCTCTTTGTTTTTTAAAGAGTCCATAGTGAAAAAAGACTGCGGTAAAAACTGGGCAAAGACAGTGCACTAGAGTTCTTAAAATCCATTAAAAACACAGGGAGATCTAGCCCAAGCCCAAGGACTCTCTGTAAAATAACACAGGCCAAAGGCCTCCATACCAGGTCCTGGGGGCCCGTCAGCAGTCTCTGTATGAAAGTCAGTCTAAAAGCAGCACCTCTACTAGCTAAATGAACCACTCCTTGCCCCCCTTCCTCTTTGGGAAGAAATAACAGGGCTTGAGGGACCCAGTGGAGTTCACCCCCCCCCAAAAAAGTCCACCATAACAGACTGGATTTTTGACAACAAACCAGCAGGGGGGTCCATGCACACGAGGCGGTGCCACAGGGATGAGGAAACAAGATTATTTAAAATGAGCACTCTTCCTCTAAAAGATATTCTTGGCATTAGACACTTCCACTTGTTTAGTCTCCCGTTGATTTTCTCTATGACCCCATCCCAATTTTTTTGCTCAAATTGCTGATTTCCAATAAAGACACCAAGATACTTAAACCCTCCTTTTTTCCAAATCAGCCCACCAGGCAGCGTAAGCTGATTTTCTAGGTTCTCCCCCACCATCAGAGCCTCGCTTTTTCCCCAGTTTATTTTTGCAGAGGAAAGTTGGCCAAAAAGATTTAACACTCCTAACCAAAACGTCAATGTCACTCTGCTTGTTTAGCAGAATGACTACATCATCTGCATAGGCCGACAGCTTGAACGTGGTGTCACAGCCAGGAAAAGTAACTCCTGATAGATCCCTTCTCAAGCAGTGAAGCAAAGGCTCTATGGCGAGGGAGTACAGCATCCCTGAGAGAGGGCAGCCCTGCCGAACCCCCCTCTGGACTTTTAAAGGGGCAGACAGGCCCCCATTTATCTTCAGCACACTCTCAATGTCACTGTACAAGACCCGTATCCTGGCTATGAAGCCAGGGCTGAACCCAAAAGCAGCTAAAACTGTCCATAAATATTGGTGTTCAACCCGGTCAAACGCCTTTTCCTGGTCAATTGAAATCAAACCAGTTTCTACCGCCAATGAACCAGAGACCTCCAAAACATCCCGAATTAAAGTGACGTTGTCACTAATCAGCCTGCCAGGCACACAGTAAGTCTGGTCTACATGAATGAGCTCGCTCATCACCTTTCTCAGTCTTCGGGCCATAGCTTTTGAAAGAATCTTATAGTCTGTGCAGAGCAGAGAGACTGGCCTCCAGTTCTTTAGGCTCTGTAGGTCCCCTTTTTTCGGCAACAGTGTGATGATGGCCCTCCTGCAGGTCGTGGGTAGGGTCCCCCTTTTCAAGCTATCTTGGAGAACCTCCAGCAGGTCTGGACCAAGCAGGGGCCAGAATTCCTTAAAGTCCACAGAGAGACCATCTATGCCTGGTGATTTTCCATTCTGGAGACTCATTAGCGCCGTATGCAGCTCAGACAGAGACAGTGGAGCATCCAAGCCGGCAACAAGGTCCCCTGAGAGCGCTGGAAGACCAAGGAAAACCTGGCCCAGTGACGTGTCTTCCCTCCACTCTGCTCTAAACAATTCACTGTAAAAGCTACCAGCGCATTTCCTGATCTCTGCTGCTGTGGAGATTGTTCTCCCGTCATTGTCCAACAAGGAGTGAATGAGTTTTCTCTGTCCATTTTTCCCCTCCAGTCCAAAAAAGTACTGGGAGGGCGAGTCCATCAGAGCTACATCCATGTAGCGTGAGCGGACCAGAGCACCCTGTGCGGTGACCCCTAGCAGGCTAGCCAAGGCTGACCTTTTTGACTTAAGAGCCTCTAAGTGCTCTTGTTTTCCTGTAGAACTGAGCAACTCCTCTAGCTCTACCACCTCAGTCTCCAGAACTTTCAAGGATTGGGTCAAGCTACGAGTGACATTTTGAGTGTACTGTTGGCAGAGTTGTTTTATCTGTGCCTTACCAAAATCCCACCACATTTGGAGAGAACTAGAAGGTTTTTGTTCCCTGTGTGACTTCCATACATCATGAAAAACTCCTTTAAAAAACACATCATTTAAAAGTGTATTATTAAAATGCTAAAAAGCACTCTTACACTTTACATTTTCAATAAAAACAGAACAAAACAGCAGGCAGTGATCAGTGAAACCAACAGGACAGATAACTATTTTTTTAAAAACACTCGTTTGATGTTTAAACCCATAAAAATGGTCTAACCTTGCCATAGATAAAAGGTTATCTTTAGCATGGCTCCAGGTGTACTGCCTCTGGTCCCCATGATGTGATCTCCACACATCGGCCATTTCGTGTGTCTTCACCAGTTCTCTCAGCCTATTGGCAGAAGCAGGGTGAGGCTCCTGATGGTTCCTGTCTAGTCTGTGGTTTAATGTACAGTTAAAATCACCCCCCAGAAATAAAAAACTATTTGGATTACAGGATCTAACCGTATCTGATAGCACATCAAAGACCCTGATCCTCTCTGCTCTCTGTGTTGGCACATACACGTTTATAAAAACCAAGTTCACGTTTTCAAACTGTACCTTTAGCAAGAGTACATGTCCTTTCACCACCTCTTCTACCTCATAAGAGACAGGCACACAACCCCTAGAGAAAAGTACAGCCACCCCTCCACTGTTATTGGATTTGTGGCTAAAAAAAATGCAGCCATCCCACTCTTTTCTCCACTGGCTCTCAATGTCTACAGTGCTGAGAGTCTCCTGGGCCATCAGCACGTCAAGTTTCTTTAAATTAAAGCTTGTATAAAGAGGCCCTTTTTACATCATCCCTGGCCCCGTTTATATTAAGAGTGCCAATTCTAAGGTGGGGCATTAAAAAGGATAAAAATAAGGTACAGTAAAAAAACACACACATAGCATAAAAGGGAAGAAACAAACTAAGAGTCAACATGACTGTTAGTAATTTGTGATTTCAGTTTAACAACCAGTTTCTTTAAACGATAAATTTCCTGATCAGTGAAAGTCTCATTCCCATCATTCAGTTTCATAAACTTGCGAGCTGATGCCACAAATAACTCCAGATCTGGAAAGTAATTTTCCACTTTCACAGCTCTGCTCCCCTTAGTCACCTGGAGAAATTTCCTAATTTTGGTAAAACGATAGGAGCTTTGCTCCTCCTGCGTCTGCATCAGTTCAGACTCAGCTCCACTTTCCTCAGAAGCGCTCTCATCCAGTAATTCTAAATTCCCAACCCTACTAGATTTAGCAGAGCTCTGGAAGTTTTCAGCACTTTTTCTTTTTTGTGCAGCTTTAAAAGGATCCTCCTCAACAAAATTACATCCCTGCATTTCTTCGTCAAATGCAACGTTTGTCATGCAGTGTTTACTCTGAGTGTCCGCCACAGCCTCAAACCGCTCCTCCCCCGCCTGCAAAGTCTGTTCATTCGTGTTCTTTCGTTTAACTGCACTCATTTCGCCCTCCACCTCTTTACTCCGGGTGACAGGCTCGTCACAATGATCGGAGCTGCCGCCAGACAGAAATTCCCCACCATCACTGTTTGGGGGGGCAACTACCGCGCCCGCCGCGGCCACCCCAGCAGAAGCGGGTCGCAGCCGCCCCAGCAGAAGCGGACACCACAGCGGCATCCGCCGCACCACATGTAGCGCTACCCTCCGGACCACCAGAAACAGCGGCGTCACCTTTCTTACTGCCAGTGTTCTTTGTGTTCACCTTTTCAGGACATGATCTAATGAGATGGCCCTCTGCACCACACGCAAAACACTTCATGGTTTCGGATGTTGCAAAGACTAAGTAGCTGAAACCCTCAATCCTGAAGTTAAGACACGTTCAGTTCTGCAGAGCTGTCTTTTAACACCATAAAACACTGCCTCCTGTGACACACGACATGCTTCAGCAGGGCTGATTTACTACCCAGAGAGACCATTCTGATGGGGGAAACAACTTGGCCAAAACGGGACAATTCTCTTATCAGCTGATCGTTTTTAAAGAAAGGAGGAGCATTAGAGATGGTGATCCTCCTAGAAGGGTTTGCCAGCGGTAGAACAGGAGTAAAAGTGTCATTTATGACAACTCCCTGTTCCACCACCTGATCAGCTTTTTCAGTGGAATCCAGGAAGATGACAATTGCGCTGTTCATCCTTGACGCTGACTTTATACCGTCATGCCCAACCACCTGTCCTACAGCGAGGCCAGCCTCTTCCACAGAACAGGGAACTGTCGGCAGGATTCTCACGCCATGCCGCCGGGTCAAGCACTCGAACTCCACACCACCGTCAAACACCGGCATGATGCCGGCCGGGAAAAACAGGCAGCAGAAGCTACCGTTCCCCGACACACTCACACCAACACTCACACCCCAGCACACACACACTCAAACCACTAAATACTAAACACACACACCTCAACACACACGATAGAGAAAAGTTAGAAAAAAACAAAGTTTACAGTACTCACTCAACGCCACTCCACACCCCTGCTCCCACAAACGCTCACGCATGAGAGAGAGAGAGAGAGAGAGAGAGAGAGAGAGAGAGAGAGAGAGAGAGAGAGATTTATTTTTAAAAAAACACACTTGTCCATCATTCAATACAATTTCTATGCCATGCTATATTACACAGAAAATTATTCCCCCCCAAAAAAGCTGTCCATCACGAACTAAACAGAGGACATTCTCCAGGGACCAGAGGGTCCTGAAACCTTCCACATCCCCATTCCCCATAAAAAACTGAAAGTCGAGCCTGATTCTGGCTTTAAGTAGCCTCACAAATAAAATTTTGACATCAACATCATTCTCAGCATTCTCAAGTTTTCTTCTCCGCCTTACATAGATAGCCAACTTTGCCTGCCCTAAAACAAAGTTCAGTAGTTGACACTTCTGCTTAAAACGACGATTGTACATAAAACCACAAATGAAAACCTGCTTAGAGAAAACTTCCTTAAAAATGTGAAAAAGTTCTGTGAGAAGTTCAAAGAGACCACTCAGGCGCTGACATTCAGTAAAACAATGAAAAACTGTCTCCCTAGAGGAACAAAAAACACACTGATCACTGACACTGCTGTTAATCACAGAAACAAAAGCATTGACAGCTATAATACCATGCAGGACCCTCCACTGTAAGTCTCCATGCCTCTTAGGGAGAGGGGCTTTATAAAGAGCCCTCCAGGCAGGCCAATGCCCTTTTCCTAGTCTAAAATAGGCTCTCCAAGGAGTGTCCACACAGGTGTTCAATCTGTCCTTGTCGAGTGCCATCACCACCAGTCTGTAGAGTGCCTTACCACTGGCTCCTCCAAAGTCCACACCAGTGGGAGCACAGAATGCCAGTAAGGAGCAAGGAGCGACGTCAAAGTCCATATAAAGCGTGAGAGAGGGAAAAGGGTCCGTGCTTTCTGGCTGCAGCGTGCCATTGCTAAAGTCCAAGAGTAGGGAGTGCTCAAGTCCATGAAGCACCTGTTTCCAGTGTGCAAGAAGACCATCGATGAAATGATTTGACCTGACACCAAGATGAGCTGCTAAAGCTGAGGTGTTGTTGAGGCCAGGACCAGCCAGTTCCACCACTTGCTTCAGAGTGAGAACATTCCTGGAACACAGCCTATCAAGGAAGGTCCTTCCAACTCCTGGCGGGACACCAAGGCGACCACCAAAAACCAGCGGCTCCCACAACAACCAGTGGAGGGAATCGCATGGCCCTCTTTCTTTTTTAAAGAGTCCACACTGAAAAGAGACTGCGGTAGAAAACGGGCAAAGACAGTGCATTAGAGTTCTTAAAATCCATTAAAAACACAAGGAGGTCTAGCCCTAGCCCAAGGACTCTCTGTAAAATAACACAGGCCAAAGGCCTCCATACCAGGTCATGGGGGCCCGTCAGCAGTCTCTGTATGAAAGCCAGTCTAAAGGCAGCACCTCTACTAGCTAAATGAACCACTCCTTGCCCCCCCCTCCTCTTTGGGAAGAAACAACAGGGCTTGAGGGACCCAGTGGAGTCCACCCCCCCAAAAAAAGTCCACCATAACAGACTGGATTTTTGACAACAAACCAGCAGGGGGGTCCATGCACATGAGGCGGTGCCACCCGGATGAGGAAACAAGATTATTTAAAATGAGCACTCTCCCTCTAAAAGATATTTTTGGCATCAGCCACTTCCACTTTAGTCTCCCGTTGACTTTCTCTATGACCCCATCCCAATTTTTTTGCTCAAACTGCTGATTTCCAATAAAGACACCAAGATACTTAAACCCTCCTTTTTTCCAAATCAGCCCACCAGGCAGCGTAAGCTGATTTTCTAGTTTCTCCCCCACCATCAGAGCCTCGCTTTTTCCCCAGTTTATTTTTGCAGAAGAAAGTTGGCCAAAAAGATTAACACTCCTAACCAAAACGTCAATGTCACTCTGCTTGTTCAGCAGAATGACTACATCATCTGCATAGGCCGACAGCTTGAACGTGGTGTCACAGCCAGGAAAAGTGACTCCTGACAGGCTCCTTCTCAAGCAGTGAAGCAAAGGCTCTATGGCGAGGGAGTACAGCATCCCTGACAGAGGGCAGCCCTGCCGAACCCCCCTCTGGACTTTTAAAGGGGCAGACAGGCCCCCATTTATCTTCAGCACACTCTCAATGTCACTGTACAAGACCCATATCCTGGCTATGAAGCCAGGGCTGAACCCAAAAGTTGCTAAAACTGTCCATAAATATTGGTGTTCAACCCGGTCAAATGCCTTTTTTCTGGTCAATTGAAATCAAACCAGTTTCCACCGCCAATGAACCAGAGACCTCCAAAACATCCCGAATTAAAGTGACGTTGTCACTAATCAGCCTGCCAGGCACACAGTAAGTCTGGTCTACATGAATGAGCTCGCTCATCACCTTTCTCAGTCTTCGGGCCAGAGCTTTTGAAAGAATCTTATAGTCCGTGCAGAGCAGAGAGACTGGCCTCCAGTTCTTTAGGCTCTGTAGGTCCCCTTTTTTTGGCAACAGTGTGATGATGGCCCTCCTGCAGGTCGTGGGTAGGGTCCCCCTTTTCAAGCTATCTTGGAGAACCTCCAGCAGGTCTGGACCAAGCAGGGGCCAGAATTCCTTAAAAAAGTCCAGAGAGAGACCATCTATGCCTGGTGATTTTCCATTCTGGAGGCTCATTAGCGCCGTATGCAGCTCAGACAGAGACAGTGGAGCATCCAAGCCGGCAACAAGGTCCTCTGAGAGCACTGGAAGACCATCAAGAAAAACCTGGCCCAGTGACGTGTCCTCCCTCCACTCTGCTCTAAACAAATTACTGTAGAAACTAGCAGCATATTTCCTGATCTCTGCTGCTGTGGAGATTGTTCTCCCGTCATCGTCCAACAAGGAGTGAATGAGTTTCGTCTGTCCATTCTTCCCCTCCAGTCCAAAAAAGTACTGGGAGGGCGAGTCCATCAGAGCTACATCCATGTAGCGCGAGCGGACCAGAGCACCCTGTGCGGTGACCCCTAGCAAGCTAGCCAAGGCTGACCTTTTTGACTTAAGAGCCTCTAAGTGCTCCTGTTTTCCTGTAGAACTGAGCAACTCCTCTAGCTCTACCACTTCAGTCTCCAGAACTTTCAAGGACTGGGTCAAGCTACGAGTGACATTTCGAGTGTACTGTTGGCAGAGTTGTTTTATCTGTGCCTTACCAAAATTCCACCACATTTGGAGAGAACTAAAAGAGGGTTTTTGTTCCCTGTGCAACTTCCATACATCATGAAAAACTCCTTTAAAAAACACATCATTTAAAAGTGTATTATTAAAATGCCAAAAAGCACTCTTACACTTTACATTTTCAATAAAAACAGAACAAAACAGCAGGCAGTGATCAGTGAAACCCACAGGACAGATAAAACTATTTTTAAAAACACTCATTTGATGTTTAAAACCACAGAAACGGTCTAACCTAGCCATAGATAAAAGGTTATCTTTAACATGGCTCCAGGTGTACTGCCTCTGGTCCCCATGATGTGATCTCCACACATCGGCCATTTCGTGTGTCTTCACCAGTTCCCTCAGCCTATTGGCAGAAGCAGGGTGAGGCTCCTGATGGTTCCTGTCTAGTCTGTGGTTTAATGTACAGTCAAAATCACCCCCCAGAAATAAAAAAACTATTTGGATTACAGGATCTAACCGTATCTGATAGCACATGAAAAACCCTGATCCTCTCTGCTCTCTGTGTTGGCACATACACGTTTATAAAAACCAAGTTCACGTTTTCAAACTGTACCTTTAGTAAGAGTACATGTCCTTTCACCACCTCTTCTACCTCATAAGAGACAGGCACATAACCCCTAGAGAAAAGTACAGCCACCCCTCCACTGTTATTGGATTTGTGGCTAAAAAAAATGCAGCCATCCCACTCTTTTCTCCACTGGCTCTCAATGTCTACAGTGCTGTGAGTCTCCTGGACCATCAGCATGTCAAGTTTCTTTAAATTAAAAAGCTTGTATAAAGAGGCCCTTTCTCCATCATCCCTGGCTCCATTTATATTAAGAGTGCCAATTTTAAGGTGGGGCATTAAAAAGGATAAAAATAAGGTACAGTAAAAAAACACACACATAGTATAAAAGGGAAGAAACAAACTAAGAGTCAACATGACTGTTAGTATTTTGTGATTTCAGTTTAACAACCAGTTTCTTTAAACGATATATTTCCTGATCAGTGGAAGTCTCATTCCCATCATTCAGTTTCATAAACTTGCGAGCTGATGCCACAAATAACTCCAGATCTGGAAAGTAATTTTCCACTTTCACAGCTCTGCTCCCCTTAGACACCTGGAGAAATTTCCTAATTTTGGTAAAACAATAGGAGCTTTGCTCCTCCTGCATCAGTTCAGACTCAGCTCCACTTTCCTCAGAAGCGCTCTCATCCAGTATTTCTAAATTCCCAACCCTACTAGATTTAGCAGAGCTCTGCAAGTTTTCAGCACTTTTTCGTTTTTGTGCAGCTTTAAAAGGATACGATCAAGATGGCGCCCACAGCGGTCGACATGGTGCTTCGCTGCGCTCTTTGTTTGTTTTTGTTTGTCAATTGTGTGTCTGCTTGCACTTATACCCGTGAAGAACTTTTAAATATCAGGACTTTCACCCCCACGGACCTCCTCCCAGTTTTTCTAGCCCCTGCCGCCGATCTGGTTTATTGTTTGGCTCGGAAAGTGAGACGGCGGAAGAGAGGAAGACGAGCGGGCGCTCTCGTGCGACTTCGCAGGAGAGGCTCGCGAACGGCGCTGCCTGGCATATTTCTGTCCAATACCAACTCTCTCTCTAACAAGGTGGATGAACTGAGACTGCTGATGCGTTTTAAGGACCTCGCCTCCTCAGCTGTCCTCTGCTTTACTGAGACCTGGCTCCGGGAAAATATACCGGACAGCGCGCTGCGCCTCGACGGCTTCCAGCTCTTCCGTGCTGATCGTGACACAGAGCTTTCCGGCAAGACCACAGGAGGCGGAGTCTGCTTCTACATCAACTGCAGCTGGTGCTCTGATGTAACGGTAATTTCCAAACACTGTTCTCCTGCCTTGGAATTTCTTGTTATCAATTGCAAGCCCTTCTATTCCCCGCGGGAGTTTGCTTCTTTTATAATGATCGCTGTGTACGCCCCTCCCGACGCGGACACGCGCGAAGCTCAGCGCGTGCTCGCGGATCACATTCAACACACAGAGCGGAGTTTTCCAGACTCGCTGATTATTGTGGCTGGCGACTTTAATCAGTGCAATCTGAGCCACGATCTCCCCCGCTACAAACAGTTTATTAAATGCCCCACCAGAGGATTAAACACACTGGATCACTGTTACACCACAGTGAAAGACGCATATCGCGCTGTCCCTCGAGCTGCGCTGGGATTATCTGATCACGTGATGGTTCACCTCATTCCCACATACAGACAGAGATTGAAGCTCACTAAACCTGTTGTGAGCACTAAGAAGATACGGACCAGTGATGCTGAGGAGAAGCTGGAAACGTGCATGGAAATATCTGACTGGGGCATGCTTAAAGGAGCCACGCATGATCTGGATGAGTACACGGACACTGTGAACTCATATATCCACTTTTGTGAAGAGAACATTCTTCCATCACGCACCAGGGTGAGTTACTCTAATGACAAACCCTGGTTCACAGCTAAGCTCAGACAGATCAGGAAGGAGAAGGAAGCAGCGCTGAAAAGTGGAGACAGGGACTGCTACAGGGAGGTTAAATACCGGTTTAACAGAGAGCTGAAGAGGGCTAAATCTGTGTACTCAGAGAGACTCCAGCAGCAGTTCACTGCTAATGATTCGGCTTCCGTGTGGAGAGGACTGAGGCAGATCACCAACTATCGGCCTCAGGCTCCTAAAGGTCAGGATGACAAAGCCCTTTGTCAGAGACTGTCCCAACACTATGCCCGTTTTGACACCTCGTCATCTGTGTCCAACTCCCCCCCTCCCTCCAGCTCCACAGCCTCCACATTCCCTACTTCATTTAAGGCACCCCCCCCCCCTCCTCCCCCCCTCCCCTTATCATCAGTGAGCAGGATGTGCTCAAACAGTTCTCCAGACTGAACCCGCGCAAGGCCCCCGGCCCAGACGGCGTGTCTCCCTCCACCCTGAGACTCTGTGCGAAACAGCTGGCTCCTGTATTCACAGACATTTTTAACACCTCCCTTAAGTTATGCCACGTGCCATCCTGCCTCAAATCCTCCACCATCATCCCTGTCCCCAAGAAGCCACGGATCACTGGACTTAATGACTACAGACCTGTAGCGCTCACCTCTGTAGTCATGAAGTCCTTTGAGAGCCTGGTCCTGTCCCACCTCAAGTCCATCACCACCCCTCTCCTGGACCCGCTGCAGTTTGCCTACCGAGCCAACAGGTCTGTAGACGATGCAGTCAACCTGGCCCTCCACTCCATCCTGCAGCACCTGGACTCCCCGGGAACCTACGCCAGGATCCTGTTTGTGGACTTCAGCTCCGCATTCAACACCATCCGCCCCGCTCTGCTCCGGGACAAGCTGTCCCTGCTCAACGTGCCTGACTCCCTCTGCAGGTGGATCATCGACTTCCTGACGGACCGGAGGCAGCATGTGCGGCTGGGAAAGACTGTCTCAGACTATACTAGCATCAGCACCGGATCACCCCAGGGCTGTGTACTTTCCCCCCTACTCTTCTCCCTTTACACCAACTCCTGCACCTCCAGCCACCAGTCTGTCAAGTTGATCAAGTTTGCGGACGACACCACCCTCATCGGGCTCATCTCCAACGGCGACGAGTCCGCCTACAGGAGAGAGGTGGCCCAGCTGGCGTCCTGGTGCAGCAATAACAACCTGCAGCTGAACGCTCTGAAGACAGTGGAGATGATTGTAGACTTCAGGAAAGTCACTACTCCTCTGCCCCCCCTCACCCTCTCAGGCTCTCCCATCACCACTGCTGATTCCTTCCGCTTCCTAGGCACTACCATCACCAGGGACCTCAAATGGGAGCTGACCATCAGCTCACTCATCAAAAAAGCCCAGCAGAGGATGTTCTTCCTGCGGCAGCTGAGGAAGCTCAAGCTACCCACCAAGATGTTAGTGCAGTTCTACACAGCCATCATCGAGTCCATCCTCACCACCTCCATAACCGTGTGGTACGCAGGAGCCACTGCCAGGGACAGACTAAGGCTGCAGCGCGTCGTGCGCACTGCTGAGAAGGTGATCGGCTGCAAGCTCCCATCTCTCCAGGATCTGTACATCTCCAGGACCCGGAGGCGTGCTGGCCGGATCATAGCCGATCCCTCACACCCTGGTCACGTACTGTTTGCCCCCCTCCCCTCTGGTAGAAGACTTCGGTCCATCCAGACTAAAACCTCCCGTCACATGAACAGCTTCTTCCCCTCTGCCATTAGACTGCTGAACACTAAGTGACTCTCGTGCCCCATGTACAGCAGCTCAACCAGACTCATGTCAATCATCACTGTTTTCTTCCTGCATTACCGACTGCACTATATAGTTCTCCACAGTATCTGCTGCTGGCTAATATATATTTTAACTGTTGACCAGTATCACTTAATCTTATCCTACACTTTATTACATGTATAGTTTATTTCTCTTATCTTATCATGTTTAATGTTGCAGCATTGTACCGAGACAAATTCCTAGTTTGTGTACTACATGAACAATGGCAATAAACCTGATTCTGATTCTGATTCTGATTCTCCTCAACAAAATTATATTCCTGCATTTCTTCGTCAAATGCAACGTTTGTCATGCAGTGTTTACTCTGAGTGTCCGCTACAGCCTCAAACCACTCCTCCCCCGCCTGCAAAGTCTGTTCATTCACGTTCTTTCGTTTAACTGCACTCATTTCGCCCTCCACCTCTTTACTCCGGGTGACAGGCTCGTCACAATGATCGGAGCTGCCGCCAGACAGAAATTCCCCACCATCACTGTTTGGGGGGGCAACTACTGCGCCCGCCGCGGCCACCCCAGCAGAAGCGGGTCGCAGCCGCCCCAGCAGAAGCGGACACCACAGCGGCATCCGCCGCACCACATGTAGCGCTACCCTCCGGACCACCAGAAACAGCGGCGTCACCTTTCTTACTGCCAGTGTTCTTTGTGTTCACCTTTTCAGGACATGATCTAATGAGATGAACCTCTGCACCGCACGCAAAACACTTCATGGTTTCGGATGTTGCAAAGACTAAGTAGCTGAAGCCGTCAATCCTGAAGTTAAAAGATACGTTCAGTTCTGCAGAGCTGTCTTTTAACACCATGAAACACTGCCTTCTGTGACACACGACATGCTTCAGCAGGGGGGATTTACTACCCAGAGAGACCATTCTGATGGGGGAAACAACTTGGCCAAAACGGGACAATTCTCTTATCAGCTGATCGTTTTTAATGAAAGGAGGAGCGTTTGAGATGGTGACCCTCCTAGAAGGGTTCGCCAGGTAGAATAGGAGTAAAAGTGTCATTTATGACAACTCCCTGTTCCACCACCTGATCAGCTTTTTCAGTGGAATCCAGGAAGATGACAATTGCGCTGTTCATCCTTGACGCTGACTTTATACCGTCATGCCCAACCACCTGTCCTACAGCGAGGCCAGCCTCTTCCACAGAACAGGGAACTGTCGGCAGGATTCTCACGCCATGCCGCCGGGTCAAGTGCTCGAACTGCACACCACCATCAAACACCGGCATGATGCCGGCCGGGAAAAACGGGCAGCAGAAGCTACCGTTCCCCGACACACTCACACCAACACTCACACCCCAGCACACACACACTCAAACCACTAAATACTAAACACACACACCTCAACACACACGATAGAGAAAAGTTAGAAAAAAACAAAGTTTACAGTACTCACTCAACGCCACTCCACACCCCTGCTCCCACAAACGCTCACGCATGAGAGAGAGAGAGAGAGAGAGAGAGAGAGAGAGAGAGAGAGAGAGAGAGAGAGAGAGAGAGAGAGAGAGAGAGAGAGAGAGAGAGAGAGAGAGAGAGAGAGAGAGAGAGAGAGAGAGAGAGAGAGAGAGAGAGAGAGAGAGAGAGAGAGAGAGAGAGAGAGAGAGAGAGAGAGAGAGAGAGAGAGAGAGAGAGAGTTCAACACACCTTTATTGTCACAAATTCAACAGAAAAACACAACAACTAAAACAACTAAAAAGAAGCAATGGAAAAGAAAAATGACTCACTGACAAGAAAGCAAAGACACAAGTAACCAAACCAGGAAAACTAAAACAAAAAAACTTGCTTCTTACATCAGGACCATACCATAGGTAATTTTCCCCTCCTTAACACAACACAGGATGTGCTTAAAGCACCACATAGCCTCAAAGGTTTCAACATTTTGCATCAGATGATAGTAATTGTAATCAATCATTATTCGAGCCTTAATCATGCCAACCAGCATGTCTTTTACATTACAATCCAGTATTTGTTCAATTTTTCTTTTTCTACTAACATAGATAGCCATTTTAGCCTGACCCAGGATGAAATTTAAAAGTTCACTCTCTTTCTTAGTTCTCTGTCTATATGGAAAACCCAAGATAAAAATCTGCAGGGAAAAGACTTCTCCAAACAGATAAAACAGCTTCCCCAAAAAAACAAACAACAAATGCAGTCTGTTACAGTCCAGAAAACAATGAAACACAGTCTCTTTCTGAGGACAAAAAGGACAAACCTCAACAACATTTGGGTTTAAAATGGAGATAAAAACATTTACAGCCACAGCACCATGTAAAACTCGCCATTGTAGGTCTCCAACCTTCTTAGTTAATGGTGGTTTATAAAGTGCTCTCCAGGCAGGCCTCACCTCTGAACCCAAACCCAAGTGTTTCCTCCATGGTGTATCAGCTCGACCTTTTAACTTATTTACATTTAAAACTTTCACCAAGAGTCCATACATTTTTTTTACCCGGAGAGTCACAAATGTTAATGTGTTCAGAGTTTAAAAACACACCAGTGCCATCTTTAAAATCAGGAGATAAAACACTAAAAGGAAAAGGATCATCAGAAGTTCGCACAGAGTTTTTGCAGTGTAAAACAATAGCAGAGTGTTATTCTGCAGACAGGCAGTCTCTCCAATCTTTCAGCAAATTCACTATAGTTCTGACTGAAGAAACGCCAAGAGCAGAGCACAGGGCAACAGCATTGTCCAAGTTAGGACCACATAAATTTACCAAGTGTCCCAGCGTTGTGACCTTTGCAGAAATGAACTTTTTTAAAACAGAAGGTCCTAAAGCATTGCCCACATCAAAACGGGTCCCGAACACAAGTGGTTCCTTTAAAAGCCAGAAAGGTGACAAGGAAGCCTGGGGAGAGTTCTTTTTAAAAAGTCCCCAGATTTTAAAAGCACTTTGGTAAAACTGGGGAAGTTCTGGGAGTTTTTGGCTCCTTAAGTCCATTAAAAACAGCGACTCCTCTAGTCCAAGCCCTCCACAGCGAGCCAGGACAGCCCTGGCAATAGGTCTCTACACAAGGTCGACGGGGCCACTCAGCAGTCGCTGAATGAACTGCAGGCGGAAGACAGCCCCCCTGCTGGCCAGATGGATGAGCCCTTGACCACCTTCTTCCCTCGGTAAAAACAGGATGCTCTGTGGAACCCAGTGAAGACGGTCCCAGAAAAAGTCCACGACTATAGACTGCACTCTGGCCAGCAAATTGGATGGAGGGTCCAGACAAGACAGTCGATGCCACAGCATCGAAGCAATCAAATTGTTGATGATTAAAACACGACCTCTGAAGGACAAGTTTGGCAGAATCCATTTCCATTTTTTCAGTCTTCCTTCAACTTTTTCTAAAAAACACTCCCAATTTTTCCCAGTAAAAGTCTGATTCCCTAAGAACACACCAAGATATTTAAAACCACCTTGTGTCCACGAGAGGCCACCAGGTAGGGCAATTTTTTGTGGTCTCCCCCCACCACAACAGCTTCACTCTTACCCCAATTCACTCTCGCTGAGGAGCACTCACCAAAAAGATTGACAGTTCTTAAAAGGTAGTCTACATCATTTTGATTTCTTGTAAAAACAACAACGTCATCAGCATAGGCAGACACTTTAAAAACAGAGTCAGAGTTGGGGACTTTAAAACCAGTGAGGCCTTGCCTTAGTTTACAAAGGAGGGGCTCAATGGCAAGAGAGTACAGCATACCTGAGAGGGGGCAGCCCTGTCGGACACCCCTCTCAACTTTGAAAGGAGCACTCAAACCACCATTAATCTTAAGAATACTCTCAATGTCTCTATACAAAGCTTGGATCTTGGCGATGAACCCTGAGCTGAAACCAAAGGCCTCTAATGTCTGCCAAAGGTATGAATGTTCAACTCGGTCAAACGCCTTTTCTTGGTCTATTGAAATAAGACCAAGTTCTTTGACCAATGAGCTGGAGAGGTCCAAAACATCACGAATTAAAACAATGTTGTCTGTAACCAACCTACCAGGTACACAGTAGGTCTGGTCTACATGTATGACCTGCTCCATCGCCTTCCTCAGTCTGGTAGCCAACACTTTGGAGAGAATTTTGTAGTCAGTACAGAGGAGGGCCACCGGACGCCAGTTTTTAATGTCTTTCAAGTCGCCTTTCTTTGGAAGGAGGGTGAGGACTGCTCTCCTACAACTTAGGGGCAGGTGACCCTTCCGCAGACTGTCAGACAGTACTTCCAGTAAGTCCTCACAGATCTCAGACCAGAACACCTTGTAGAACTCCGATGGTAGACCATCTATCCCTGGGGCTTTTCCACACTGAAGAGACTGGACAGCCACTGCTAGTTCTTGCAGAGTGATCCCGCTCTCCAGCTCCGCTTTCATGCTAGCCATCACCTTTGGCAAGTCCGTCAAAAAATGACTCGGTGCATGTGGATTCTCAACAAATTCTTTCTTAAAGAGATCCTTGTAGAAAGCAGCTGCAAAGCGACGGATCTCCGCAGACTCATGGATCAGCCGCCCGTCCTCGGAGCTAAGAGAGTGGATCATCCTCCTCTGACCATTCTTCCTCTCCAAACCAAAGAAAAAATGAGATGGAGCGTCCATTAGTGCGATGTTCTGGAACCTACTGCGTACCACAGCGCCCCTGGCAGCCACACCTAGTAGGTCAGTTAAAACAGACTTTTTGCCATTGAGGGCCTCAAAATGTCCTCTTTCTCCTGTGGAGCCTGCCAAAGACTGCAGCTCCTCTACTTCTCTCTCCAGGTCCCTGACAGACCTGGCCAAGTCTCCAGAGACATTGCGAGTATACTGTAGGCACAGATTCTTTATTTGGCTCTTCCCTACATCCCACCACTGCTGCAAAGAACTAAAATTTGATTTTGTTAATTTAAAATTACTCCAAAAAAACATAAAAGCAGTTTTAAAACTGTTATCCGATAAAAGTGATGTGTTAAAATGCCAGTATGCACTACTGCACTTTATATTCTTGATAAAAACACAACACTGAACCAGGGAATGATCTGTGAAGCCAACAGGGACTATAAAAGCACTTTTAAAAATGCTAAAATGGTGCTTAAAACTGTAAACCCTATCCAGTCTAGCTAAGGACAAAATATTGTCCTTTCTATGGCTCCATGTGTACTGTCTAGCCTTGCCATGAAAATTTCTCCAGACATCACACAGATCATGAGCTTCTATAAGACCTTTTAAAACTCTCTTGGATGCAGCATGTGGCTCTGGGTGATTCCTATCCATAAGAGGATTTTCTGTACAATTAAAATCACCTCCCACAAATAAAAAGTCATCATTACTGCAATTTTTGATCGTGTCATCTAAAATATTTAAAAAGGCCAATCTTTCTGTGCCTACGGTTGGAGCATACACATTTATAAAAACAACTTTCACATTCTCAAAAACAGCTCTAACTTTTAAAATGTGGCCTGCAATTATCTCATCAATGTCATAAGAAAGTGGAATAAAATCTCGAGAAAATAAAATACCCACTCCACCACTGCTGCTGCTTTTATGACTAAGAATAATTTCACCTCGAAATTCCCTCCTCCAGTCAGCAGCATTGTCCTCAGAACTATGAGTCTCCTGAACAAACAGAACATTAATTTTCTTGCATTCTGCAAAAGTAAAAACACACGCTCGCTTGGACATTTCTCTTGCTCCATTGATGTTGAGTGTGCCAAAATTAAAACTGCACATGCATATAAAAGGGTAAAACCAATACAAAAACTGAAAAGAAAGAATGAGCGATAAAAGACTAATCATCCTGGGCAATTTGGTTCTTAACTTTTAGCACAAGCTTTTTTAGTCTGTAGACCTCCTGATCAGTAAAACTTTCCTGCTCAAGCTCTCCCCTATTTTTCATGTAGGCCCGAGCAGAGTCAACAAAACGTTTTAGATCGGGGAAGAAGCTTTCAACTTTAACCATTCTGGATCCCTTAGTGTCCTGCAAAAACTTCTGTATTTTTGTGAAGGGGTAACCGCCTCCACTGGCCACATCATCACTGCTTTCACCATCACTCTCTATCTCAGACCCAGCATAAGAATCTGGCTGAGATAGAGAAACCTCAGAACTGTCTTTGACAACCCTTTTTACTTTGCTCCTCTGCTGTTTGGTTTCCAAATTCTTCCGCTTGATTGAGATTTTACATAACTCTTCATCTATTTCAATGTCATCTTCATCCTCCAACACTGACTCAGCCACCCTGGTAGCTGTCTCTTCCTGCTTCTCGCTCACCCTGTGCTGTGGTTTTATATTCATTTTTCTGGTCCCACCATCTACCTGGGCCTCATTTGGCTCATCTGTCTGACCCTCAGCGTGGTCCCTCTCGGTAATCTCACCCTTGTCCACAATGTTGGTCTGTGCAGCAGCCCTGCGATGTGCTTTAACTTTTGCTGCTGTTTCATTTATGATCGACAGGCTGGCTGCGGAGGGCGGCGAAGCCGCCCCGCCGGCAGACGGCCTCGCGGCCTCGGCCGAAGCTCCGCCGCCAGACGGCCCCTCGGCCAAAGCGCCCATCAGCCTCGGAGGGCGGCGAAGCCGCTCCGCCGCCAGACGGCCTCGCAGCCTCGGCCGAAGTGCCTGACGGCGCAGTAGCGCCGTCAGCCTCGGAGAGCAGCAAAGCCGCTCCGCCACCAGACGGCCCCGAGGCCGCACTAGCGGCCTCCCCCGAGTGATCACCCCCCACTCCCTGAGGGCATGATCGAATCAAGTGTCCCTCCATTCCGCAGCCGAAACACTTCATATTATCGGAGGTGACGTGGATGGTGTAATCAAAGCCGTCAATCCGGTATTTAAATACGAGGTTGAGGCTTTCCTCGCTATTCTTTAAAATCATGAGCACCTGTCGCCTAAAAGACATGACATGTTTTAAACACGGGGACTTACAGCCGAGAGGGATGTGCTTAATGGGGGACAAAAGCTGCCCGTGTCTCGACAGCTCCTTCTCCAACAGCTCATTCTTTAAAAATGGTGGGACATTTGAGATCGTAATTCTCTTCGCGGGATTTACCAGAGACAGAACAGGAACCAGTGTGTCTTTAATCACAACCTCGCTCTCCACTACCTGGTTAACTTTTTCAATACTATCCAGGAAGATTACCACGGCACTATTCATTCTCGAAGCTGATCTAACGCTTTCATAACCGACCAGCTCCCCCTCAGCCAGACTACACTCCTCTACTGAGCAGCTGACAGCCGGTGTCAGTTTGACAGCATGCCGGCATGTCAGCTTCTCAAACCCGGAGCCTCGCTCCAAAACCATGCTGACCAGCAGAGCTGGCAGCAGAAACCCCCCTCCCAAAACGCCTACCCCACCCCAGCTACAGAAAACAACAAAAATTAAGATTATTTAACAAAAAAACACCTTAAACACAAAAAGAGAGGAAAAATTTGAGATAATTCACTCACGCTGTCACACGCTCTCAGCTCGCACTCACGACCAGAGAGAGAGAGAGAGAGATCCCTTTATTGCACAATTCAAAAATGTAAGATCACAAATACCATCATTCCACCAAGTGTCTCACATTTCAAAAGTGCAAACATAACTCATCCCCCTCTCCCACAGAACACGAAATATTCCCCACAGTCCATCTATTGGTGAATACCTCCAAATTGTCAACCATTTTATAGTAAGAGTACTCCACCTGGAGTCTGGCTCTTAACAAAGCCTTGAAAAAAAACACAGGATCCACATTGCCAGTGTTAGTAGTCTGATGTTTCCTTGTCAGCCAGATGGCATGTTTAGCAGTATCAGATAGGAAGTTCATCAAAGTGTGCACAGACCTCTTTGCCACTTTATACTTTGGACCGTAAATGAACAAACCAAAAGAGAAACATTCACCCAAATTATGAAACCACACTTTCAGAAGATCAAAAAGGCCAGATAAACGAAAACATTGAACAAACAAATGCTCCAGGGTCTCAACTTGGGAACAAAACAAACATTCCTCCCCCACATTAGGATCCAGGTGTGCTCTGTATTTATTCATAGCTATTGCCCCATGTACAATCCTCCACTGGAGATCCGCCGTCCGTTTCTCAGTAGGGAACATGTACATGGACCGCCAGCTGCCTTTCGGGGAGAATACCAGCCCCAAAAACCCTGCCCACTTCGACTCTTTCACCTCCGTCAGAGAGCGCAGATTCAGAACTTTCATACAGAGGTGATGCAGTCTTTTTCCCTACAAACTGGAACTTGCCCAGACGAGGATTTCCGAAGGACAGCAGGTTATCATACCCCTTCTGCCACTGTCCCACAGCTGGACTTATGGAAAGGGCAGGAAAGTTGGACACAGTGTCCTCATCCCATTAAGAGGAAAGAGTGCGGTTTTCCGCAAACGCTCTTAGCGGTCATGGCAGGGCAGCACACACTTCCCTCACCACCCTATGCACCAGTCTGACAGATGTAATGTTGGCACTGCGCCGCAGCGTTTCTATTGACGTGGTTGACATCTTCATAAGATGACCAAGCTTGGTACAGCCTGCCTCTCTTAAACAAGGTCGCAGACTAACAGATTGCAGCACTTGAGTGTCCATGAATTGATAGAAAAACAGTGGTTCGTCTAACAGCCACATGCCTGGTGTCTCCTCAGGAATGTGGGCTATGGTGAAGACTTGACATGCATGCAAGACAGATGTATAAAAAGCAGAAAGTCCAGTAAGGTCCACCTCCCCGGACTTCACGAGGAAAAGCTGCTTATCATAGCCCAAGCGGCCAACTCGCCTCAGGAGTAGTTTTGCAGTGTCCATCCAGCAGGGGTCACATCCATAAAGGAGCCGTTGCGCAGTCCGAAGCCTAAAACAGGCGATCTTGGACTGTATGTCCACCAGGCCCTGTCCTCCCTCGGCAACAGGCAGGTAGAGAGCAGCCACACGAACCCAGTGTCGACCAGACCAAAAGAAATCCACGATGATCTTCTGAACCTCCTCAACCAGGCTTCTGGGCGGTGTCAAAGCAATAAGCCTATGCCAAAGAGCCGAAGCGACCAGATTATTGGCGACCAGAACCCTTCCCCTATATGACAGCTGTGGTAGCAACCATTTCCATTTAGAAAAGCGAGCACACACCTCCTTAATTCCCTCCCAGTTCTTACATTCAAAGTCCTCAGAACCCAAAAATACCCCCAACACTTTGAGACCGGCTTTCCCCCACAGAAGACCTCCAGGTAGCTGAGGAATGTCCTGATGTGACCACTGCCCCACCAATAAACCCTCACTCTTGGCCCAGTTTACCTGTGCAGAAGATGCTTTTTCATAAATGGTGTCCACCAGACGCTGTACATCCCTATGGGATGTGTTGAAAATGTTGACGTCATCCGCATAAGCAGACAAGACGATTGGACGACAACTACTGAATGCACTGAGGAGCTCATTTAGCAGCAGACTACATCATCCCAGGTGCACAACCGAGAGGTTTTGCAGGTCCTTCCTACCAACGGCTGTCAGACTGTACAACCTAAGCAGGGCTGCTCGCAGAGATAGCAAAAAGACGTAACAAACTAATAGTTTTTTTGAATGCAAAAGATGCAATAAACTTACACAATGGTCCCCTCCAGCATACAACTAGGAAAATACCGGTAGCTACGGAGGGTGAGAATATGTATGGGCACATAATCATACCATGTAGGATAAATAAGTAGACGGTTGTGCTGTTTCATCCCATCTAGCAACAATGCTCTGCACTGTGTGTGTTTATACATTTACATATTTATTCCATCTAGCTACAATGCTCCGCACTGGGTGTGTTTGTTTATGTTTATATTTATATATCTATATATTCATTCCATCTAGCTACAATGCTCCGCACTGGGTGTGTTTGTTTATGTTTATATTTATATATCTATATATTCATTCCATCTAGCTACAATGCTCCGCACTGTGTGTTTATATATCTACATATTATTCCATCTAGCTACATTGCTCCGCACTGTGTTTAAATATTTACATATTCATTCCATCTAGCTGCAATGCTCCGCACTGAGCGTTTATATACTCATATATTTATCCCATCCAGCTACAATGTTCTACACTGTGTGTCTGTGTGTATATATATATTTATAGTAATATGTACATATGTATATTAGCTGCTCTTGCTTGCCTTTTTTTTCTTGCCTTCTGATTGTTGCTCTGAGTGTTGCTATCCCTGTGCTGTTGCAATCCTGGAATTTCCCCGTTGTGGGACTAAAAGGCTTATCTTATCTTATCTTACTGGAGGGCCCTGGCAGAATCAAACCACCCAGCTGAGTGCGCAACCTGCACAGCAAAGGCTCAATAGCCAAGTTATACAGTTGACCTGAGATTGGACAACACTGCCTTATTCCCCGACGTACAGGGATTGGCCAACTCAGCCCTGCCCCCATCTTTACCAAACACTCAGCTCCAGTATATAACAGATTGACCCACCTCAAAAACATATTGCCAAAACCAAACCCCTTCAGTGTGGAAAACAAATAAGAATGGTCAACCCTATCAAAAGCCTTTTCTTGGTCCAAAGACATAATACCGAACTCTAAATCATAACATTTACTGAGATGAAGAACGTTACGTACGAGAAAAATATTGTCCATAATGGTTCGGTCAGGAATACAATATGCTTGATCTCTATGATGAAACCCAATACATTTTTCAGTCTATTTGACAGGGCTTTAGAAAGCACCTTGTAGTCCGTGCAAAGAGCCACAGGCCTCCAGTTTTTAAGCAAGGCCAAGTGCCCTTCCTTAGGCAGCAGAGATAGTACTGCATGCCGGCAGGAGACAGGTAAAGTTTCAGTTCTGTAACAGGCAATTAGAACGTCATAAAAGTCTGATCCAATAATATCCCAAAAATGCTTAAAAAAGTCAGAAGAAAGACCGTCAAGTCCAGGTGCACGTCCCAAAGCCATTTGATTAACTGCTGCAGTTAACTCATCCAAAGTCAGTTCACAGTCCAGAACAGCCCTGTCTTCTGGGCTAAGCATGGGAAGACCTTCAAAGAGTTGGTTTTGAGAGTCTATGCAACATGGTTCAGCACCAAACGGGGCCCCGTAAAAATCCACTGCATGGCACCGCATCTCAGATGGATTTGTAGTCATTTGACCTTGTGGGAGTTTTAAGCAAGTCATCAACTTCTTTTTTGTAGCAGACTTCTCCAGATTGAAGAAAAAAGATGTTGGGGCATCCATGTCCTGCAGGCGAGTAAACCGTGACCTAACAAGTGCCCCCTTCACTCTTTCCTGCAGGAAAGAGCTCTGGGCTGATCTCTTCTCCTGCAACAAAGGACCTGCGGTAGAATCCTGATCCCTAACCAAACTGTCCTCCAGCCTCTTGACAGTGTCCTCAAGTTCACCGACTTTGGTTTTGATGATGGCAGTCGAGTTCGCAGTATACTGTTGACAAAAAAATGCGAATTTGCACCTTGCCAACCTCCCACCACTGTTCCAGGGAACTAAAACGAGGCTTTGTAGTCCTCCAGTGTTCCCAGAAACACACAAAATATTGACAAAAGATGGTGTCCTGAAGGAGCTTGTTATTGAAGTGCCAATAAGATTTCGTTCTTTCCCCTGGTGAGCTAATTAACACCACAGAGGCCAGATGATGATCTGTAAAACCAAAGGGACTTATGTTACTGTGGAGGATTTCCGGGGCAAAAGTTTGAGAAACATATATTCTGTCTAATCTAGCAGCACTGACCATATCATGTGTGACTGACATCTGACTCAGATTGAAATCCAAGGTACAGTTGAAATAAGATAAGATAAGCCTTTATTAGTCCCACAATGGGGAAGTTCCAGGATTGCAACAGCACAGGGATAGCAACACTCAGAGCAACAATCAGAAGGCAAGAAAAAACAAGAACATCTAGTAAACATATGTACATATTACTATAAATGCATATATATAGACACACAGTGCGGAGCATTATGGTTGGTTGGTGAATGTGCAGCAGAAAGTCTAAGCTCTCTCTCCGCGGATGCGGCGGGCCAGCTGGAAGTCCCCGGGCATGATGGTGACCCTCCTGGCGAAGAAGAGACCCACCAGGCGGGCCCCGCTGGTCTCCTGCAGAGCCATGACGGCGAAGCTCAGGAAGCGCAGGACAGTCCTGAAGTCCTGAGCGATCTCCCTCACCAGGCGCTGGACGAGCAGCCTACGGATGAGCAGCTCCGTGGATCTCTGGCAGCGACGGATCTCTCCCAGAGCCACGGGCCTGTGACGGCGAGGCCTCTTCACTCTGCCGGTGGCCGGAGCGCCTCTCCGAGCAGCCCTGGTGGCTAGCTGTCCCCCGGGGGGCTTCCCCCTCCAGTAGATTCCGTGGGCGGTCCGCCCGGTTCCCGCCATCGCTCTCCACCATTCTGTCTTATATTTCTTGCACGCCGCCAAAACTCCAGCCCGGCACCCGCGTCGTTTTCGCTACAGCTCCCGGTATGTCGAGTTTCCCATTAGCACCGGGCGGCGGCCAAGTGCTAGCTAGCACCAGCTCCTCCCCGCTGCAACGTCTCCCGCTGCAAACAGTGGCTCCGTCCGCCGACCCGGGAGACCCCCGGGGCGATCCATGCGTCCGTGATATATATACAGAGTGAAAGGTGTAGAAAGAAGAAGGAAGATTTAAAAAAAAAGGCTGTTGCAACGGGCAGCCGACTCGTGTGGCGCCACCGGTCCGGCGCCACCGGTCCGGCGGAACCGGAACCGGAAAAAAAAAAAAAATCACCAGCAACAATAAGTTGGTCTTGGTGATAGCTCTGCAATGCTTTTGTCAGTGTATTGAAAAAGGCAACTCTTTCAGAACTGTGATTTGGAGCATAAATGTTGATCAAACAAAACACGGAATTCCCTATTTCGGCCCTAACAAGGAGCGTCCTTCACTACCTCCACCACAGATAAAACTGTTGCATTTGCAGATTCCCCAAACAAAATGGCTACTCCTGCACTAAAATTTGTACCATGACTGAGTGAAAAAGGGCCCTTCTGTAGAGGATGCCTTTCACAGACAAGACTGAGTTTATTTCTCAGGGTTGGTTTATTGAGAGGTCACATCCTCTAACAAGCACAGAATCTCAGAAAAGAGGCAGAACAGTCATCTTCCACAGTTCTCTCCAAAGTCACAAACCCCCAACATCAAATAACACACCCCCAACCCACAGTCCTTTAGTAAACATACAGCCCCCGAGACACCTTGGCGTCTCCATTGTCTCTTATCCTTCTAGCCTCCGGGGCTCCTGCTGGGGCAATCTCTCCAACTTCCCATCTCCTGCCAGACCAACTTCACACCTCCCGTAGGTCTCTGCAGGGTCAGGTCCTCTTTGTCCATTAAGACGTGAAGCTTCTAGAATATGCACCGTCATGCCTACTAGGTATATGTGGGGAATATGGATACAATATATGCGCCATATAACCCCCCCAAACGTCTAAATAAGGACAAAGTACACCCCAATATGCATAGAATCATGTCATATCGCACAGAACAGAAAAATGGCACAACATATCACACTTCCGACTGCTTGGGCTTCAACCTCCTGCCATATCTGCTGTAAGTAGGTTTCGATCTGCCTGTAGCCGTTTCTTGCATCTGTGGATTAGAGTCGTTAGTACATCCATGTGAAAGCTTAGAGTGTCTCCCCGGCAGCCTGCCACGGCGGGGGGCCCTGGCCAATTGCACTTGTTCATCAGCTAACACAAAAGCGGGTTTGAGTCTGTTAATGCAGACTAATTCTTTCCTGTCACCCAAATCGAGCAAAAAATGTTTTTCCCCAGCTTCCAACACTCTGAACGGTCCATCATAAGGTGGTCTTAAACCTGGCCTCTGAGCGTTGTCTGACAAAGACAAATTCTGCCCTCTGTGGCTTTAGGCACAAAAACGCATGGGAAACTGTGATGAACTGGGCCGGGGAGGGTGTTTGATCCCGCGTCGCTCTGCAGCAGCTGAGCAGGGGGGCGATTTGGTGCGGGGTTCTTTGGAAGGAATTCGCCTGGTAACCGGAGGGGTTGGGCAAAAACTAGCTCAGCCGGAGAGGCTTGCAAATCTTCCTTAGGTGCTGAACGCAACCCTAATAAAACCCATGGAAGTTTATCAACCCAATTTGTGTCCGTGAGAGCCGCTCTGAGGGCTGCTTTCAATGACCGGTGAAAGCGTTTGCACAAACCGTTGGCCTGGGGATTATATGCGGTCGTGCGGTGAATTTTCACCCCCAGACTGAGTGCCATGGATGACCAGAGCTCGGAAACGAATTGGGGTCCTCTGTCAGATGTTATGTCAGACGGGACTCCAAAACGCGCGACCCAAGCTGTTAAAAACGCGTGCACAACATCTGCTGCTGTAGTTGACGCCAGGGGGACCACTTCTGGCCAGCGCGTGGTGCGGTCCACCATGGTTAGAAGGTGTGTAAACCCCTGCGACAGCGGGAGGGGTCCCACCAAGTCGATATGCACGTGGTCGAAGCGTTTGGCCGGGATGTGAAAAGGTTCTCGAGGGGCCCGTGTGTGCTTGTATCTTTGCTCTTTGACACGCTGTGCAGGCTGCGGCCCATTTTTTGACCTGTTTACGCAGCCCCGGCGAAACGAATTTCTCTCCCACCATTTTGATCGATGCGCGAACGCCCGGATGTGCCAGTGAATGGATGAAGTCAAAAACGCGGCGACGCCACGCAGCTGGGACCACGGGGTGGGGGCGCCCCGTGGAGACATCGCAGATTAGAGGGGGCATACCTATTTGATGCACCCTGTGCTCCAGCCTTAGCCCTGTTGGCCCAGACTGGAGCGCGTGCACATCCGCATCGTTAACCTGCTCGGCGGCCATGGCTGCGTAATCTAAGCCCACTACCCACTTGGCCAATAGCCCACTTGCAACTGCGCGCGAGAGACAATCTGCCACTGCATTGTGTTTGCCCGCCACTTGTTGAATGTCGGTGGTAAACTCCGAAATCGCAGCCAGCTGTCTCTGCTGTCGGCCCGACCAAGGCTCTGAAATCTTAGCCATTGCAAATGTTAATGGTTTGTGGTCTACAAACGTGGTGAAACAGCGCCCTTCCAGCCAGAACTGGAAGTGGCAGATGGCCAAATGCAGGGGTAAAAGCTCCCTATCAAACGCGCTGTATTTCCGCTCGTTATCGCGCAATGTTTTGCTGAAAAACGCAAGCGGTTGCCAGCTCCCTGCTACCAGTTGCTCCCCAACCGCCCCAACTGCTACGTCGGAAGCATCCGTGGTTAGCGCTATGCAAGCTGCTGGCACCGGGTGTGCCAACAACACAGCGTTCACGAGGGCCGACTTGACCTGGGAAAAAGCGCGTTCTGGGGACCACTCGACCTTATTTGCAGGTTTTTGTTTTTTTAGTGCCGCGTACAGTGGGTGCATGAGCTGTGCCGCGCTGGGGAAGAAACGGTTATAAAAATTGACCATCCCCAAAAATTCTTGCAATGCTTTAACTGTCTGCGGTTGGGGAAACTCAGTTATCGCACGTACTTTATCGGGCAGCGGGACCGCTCCTTCTGGAGAAACGCAGTGCCCCAAAAAATCGATTTGCGCTACCTCGAATTGGCATTTCGCTGGGTTAATTATCAGCCCATGCTCTGTCAGCCTCTGAAAAACCGCTGTGAGGTGGCGTTCATGTTCGACTTCGGATGCACTGGCTACCAAAATATCATCCAAATAGGCGAACACGAAAGGGAGGCCGCGCAACACCGCATCCATCATGCGTTGGAACGTCTGTGCGGCGCCCTTGAGGCCAAAAGGCATGCGCAAAAACTCGAAAAGCCCAAAGGGGGTTATTACTGCCGTTTTGGGTATGTCTTGAGCATGGACTGGGACTTGGTGATAACCGCGCACCAAATCTATTTTGGAAAAGATGCGCGCTCCCGCCAAATGAGCCAAAAAATCCTGGATGTGCAGAATCGGGTAGCGGTCGTGAGCTGAAGCATTATTTAACCTGCGGAAATCACCGCAAGGCCGCCACGAGCCGTCAGCCTTGGGGACCATATGCAGGGGTGACGACCAAGGGCTGTTAGAGCGTCTAACAATGCCCAGTTTTTCCAAGTTGGCGAATTCCTCGCACGCGATGGCCAGTTTAGCTGGGTCCAAGCGCCGAGCTTTTGCAAAAACAGGGGGGCCAGAGGTAGTTATGAAGTGCTCGACCCCGTGTTTAGCTACTGACGCTGAAAATGTTGGGACCGTGAGTGCTGGGAACTGATTGAGTAGTGCATGAAACTTACCACCCGCAGCTGTGACATTGGGATGTGCAGAAGGCAGGGCCACCCGAGCTGTACAGGAGATGGAGTGGAAAGACGGTGCATTTACCATACGTCTATTAGTAAGATCAACTAATAAACTGTTTGAGCATAAAAAATCAGCACCTAGCATGTTATTGCTAACTGCAGTTACGACAAAAGTCCACTTGAAGGTGCGACCGTGGAAGGATAGAAGGAGCGTCTTCTCCCCATAGGTTTTGATTGTCGAGCCATTTGCCGCTAGCACCAGGGGTCCGCTGGAAGGCGCCAGCAGGTCCACGTAGGAAGGCTTGACAAAACTCAGCTGTGAGCCTGTGTCCACCAGGAAATCCTTCCCTGAATTCGCGTCCGTCACGAAAAGCAGCTTGTTCTTCGCGCCGAGAGCAGCAGCTGCTACCGACTCTCAGTCTTGGCGTTTCCCTGGCGCTTGTATCGGCACGGTGGGATGCATCTGCGCACCCTCTCGGCGAAACGTCGATGGTAAAAGCAGAGGGTGCCGTCCGCTCCGCTTCTCCTGGTCTCTGCCGCTGCTGACGTCAGTGGGTCCGGTGCTGCGGCCTCTGGTCTCCCCTCGTCTGGCGGGGGTGCGTTCAGCTCCGTTGCCGCCGTCGTGGCTGCGTGTCGTCTATGGGCGTCGACGAGCCGCTGCACCTCCTGGCCCAGCCCGTGGTAGTCACGGTCATTGAGCAGCTGTGAGCTGGCCAGGGTGACTCTCACTGCTGGCGGTAGTGTTCTGAGAAAGAGGTGGGCGAAGATAAAACTGTCGTCATCTTCGCCTCTCAGGTTCATCATCCTCACCATCAGATCTGCCGGCCTGTCTGCTTCCCCTTCTGTTAGCGCCAGAAGTCTCTCTGCTCGCTCTCCCTGCAAGGGAGTGAAGGCTCGAATGAGGGCGGCTTTCAGTGCACCATACTTGTCGTCCTGGGGCGGGTGGTTGGTCAGGCTCTCCACCCGCTGCACTGTGAGGCTGTCCAGCTTTGCGACGACATGGTAGAACCTCGTTGCGTCCGCTGAGATTCCCCAAAGGTGGAACTGCACCTCCACAGTGGTAAACCAGGAGCGCGGGTTATGTTGCCAGAAATCGGGCAGCTGTAGTGTGGTAGCTGCGTTAACCCGGTTGGCTCCTGAAGAGTCCGGTGCGGGAAGATCGTCGCCACCGGCCATAGTTTGTCGTAGGTCACCAGTGTAGAGGATGCCTTTCACAGACGAGACTGAGTTTATTTCTCAGGGTTGGTTTATTGAGAGGTCACATCCTCTAACAAGCACAGAATCTCAGAAAAGAGGCAGAACAGTCATCTTCCACAGTTCTTATACTCTCCAAAGTCACAAACCCCCAACATCAAATAACACACCCCCAACCCACAGTCCTTTAGTAAACATACAGCCCCCGAGACACCTTGGCGTCTCCATTGTCTCTTATCCTTCTAGCCTCCGGGGCTCCTGCTGGGGCAATCTCTCCAACTTCCCATCTCCTGCCAGACCAACTTCACACCTCCCGTAGGTCTCTGCAGGGTCAGGTCCTCTTTGTCCATTAAGACGTGAAGCTTCTAGAATATGCACCATCATGCCTACTAGGTATATGTGGGGAATATGGATACAATATATGCGCCCTAAATATACGCCATACTTCCACCACAAGCCCCAGTCCACTTCATCTGCTGAAGTGGTATGAGTTTCTTGCAAAAACAAAATGTTAAGATTTTTTGGTCTGAACAGGTCACTAATTAATCCCCTCTTATGATTGGCCCTCCCACCATTGATGTTTAAGGATCCTAATTTTATGTTTTGCATAGAGAGATAGATCTAAGGAACACCGTGCTGTGCCCATGTAAGTTATTTCATCTGTCGGGTGCGCTTGACCTTTTGTCCTCCTGATTTACGCAGGGCTGTTAGGTGCTTTTTAAGGCAAAAACGTTTTCTTTCATCCAGGAGGTCAAGACCAACCTGCCTTTTTAGGACATTAACAGACCTAATAAATTTATCAGTGTCACTGAAGTAATCAGTGACTTTAACGGCTCTGTTATAGGTTTCAGCCAGAAAAACATTTATTTCTTCCAGTGAATACAAACTCGCGTTCCTACTGCAAGTTGCTCCAATAGACATAGTGTCAGAATCCATCCCCTCGTCAGCACAGCTTAGCTGACTGTTTGATACAGCTGGCCCAGCTGATTCATCATGAGCTACATTTTCCTGAACGCCACCTACAACAGCTGACTGGCGTTGTTCTGGTGGCTGCTCTGAAACGGTAGCAGCCACCGGAACCACAGCCGCTGATGTCACAAAGTCTTTCTCATAGCTAGATTCTGACGCACCATCAGTGACTGTTTGTGCGTCATCACCAGCCATGGTCACAGCCATAAGCTGGGCTGCGGGCGCCACAGCCGGGCTGTCCACAGACACAGCAGCAGGTTCCAGAGCAGGACTGGCGGAAGGCCCCGCAATGTCGTCTGTAGTAGTGGCATGAGCGGAGGCCGCACCGCCGGCTTCAGCTGCGGCTTCATCAGAGCCTCCCGCCCGCTGCTTGTGCGGACAAGCGAAGCATTTATGGCCCACGTCTCCACATTCAAAACACTTCATCTGTCCTGAGCTCGCATACACCATGTAGGAGCCGTCCCCATGTTTGACCCGGAAGGACACTTCTAGTGTTTGAGTGGGCGAGTCCAAAAACATGAACACCTGTCGCCTGAGTGATTTTACATGTTTTAGTTTGGTATCCTTGCATCCCAAACTTACAGTTCTAAACGGGCCCGCAAACTTCCCAAATCTGCGGCGCTCCGTCTCCAACTGCTCGTCAGTGATGAAAGGAGGAACACCTGAGACGGTGATACGCGTTGATGGGACAGATAAGGGGGACACCTGTACATACGTGTCTCCGATAACACCGCTTCCAATCAGACTGTGGACACACTCCTCCCCAGCCAGAAACATAACTACAGCTTTATTCATTCGGGACGCAAAGCAGATCGCATCATGTCCCACCTTCTCACCTACAGCAAGAAGGACCTCCTCCACAGTAACGCCTTTATTGTACAATTCAAAAATGTAAGATCACCAATACCATCATTCCACCAAGTGTCTCACATTTCAAAAGTGCGAGAGAGAGAGAGAGAGAGAGAGAGAGAGAGAGAGAGAGAGAGAGAGAGAGAGAGAGAGAGAGAGAGAGAGAGAGAGAGAGAGAGAGAGAGAGAGAGAGAGAGAGAGAGAGAGAGAGAGAGAGAGAGAGAGAGAGAGAGAGAGAGAGAGAGAGAGAGAGAGAGAGAGAGAGAGAGAGAGAGAGAGAGAGAGATCAGGTGGTGATGGACAGACAGGTGTGCTACCTCCTGACCTTGTGGTCTCTCTGGTATGGGGGTTGGCTTCCGTCGTGCTCCCGGCTGCTCACTACTACCTCCTCTGGGCATGGGTGCTTGGTGGCTCCCAGGGCTGGGTAGCTTCGGGACATTTGTGGTCTGTGCGGGCTGCGGATTGCCCAGGCGATGGGGGCTGCTGTCTTGCTTGCTCACAGTGCCGGGGTGGGCATTGATGTGGCCTCCTTCCTTAATTGTTGTTGTTTTTTTTTAAATTTTATGTTTCCTGGCAAAACACACACACACACACACACACACACACTTTCTCTCTCTTTCTTGTGCACATACACTACCATTCAAAAGTTTGGGGTCACTTAGAAATTATTTTTGAAAGAAAAGCACTTTTTTTTCAATGAAGATAACTTTAAACTAATCAGAAATACACTCTATACATTGCTAATGTGGTAAATGACTATTCTAGCTGCAAATGTCTGGTTTTTGGTGCAATATCTACATAGGTGTATAGAGGCCCATTTCCAGCAACTATCACTCCAGTGTTCTAATGGTACAATGTGTTTGCTCATTGCGTCAGAAGGCTAATGGATGATTAGAAAACCCTTGTGCAATCATGTTAGGTCTGCAATGCTGTAATTACTGCAAATGGAGGATTCTTTGATGAAAGCAAAGTTTGAAGGAAAAAATTATTTCCAATACAAATCATTATTTCTAACCTTGTCAGTGTCTTGACTATATTTTCTATTCATTTTACAACTCATGGTGGTAAATAAAAGTGTGACTTATCATGGAAAACACAAAAATTGTCTGGGTGACCCCAAACTTTTGAACGGTAGTGTACATGCGTGCACACACACACCTGTTCTCTTTCAGGTGCAGATATCTGTCCTGTGCTGAGATCTTCTGAGAAGCAGCAATTTTCTCTTTTGTTTTCTCTCCTCTTGTTTTTCTTTCTTTCTCTCTCCCCTCACCCTGACCACTTCATATCCCTTCAGTTCCCTCCCCCATTCCCGTCTGTCAGATCCAGCATAAGTAAGACAATTTAGATAAAGTATTAAAGTTATTATACAGCAAGAGGAGTCTATGAATACTATTTATATAGAGCATCTATCTATAAATGCAAGATATCTGTGTGTGTGTGTGTGTGTGTGTGTGTGTTCCTTACATATCTCTCAAACTGTTTGTCAGATTGACCTCAGCTTTTATAAATGCTTTGAGGTTAGAAGGGTTGCTCAGTGAAAATATGTAATTTTTATCAATAAACGTTTAGTCACCACTCTGTCCTCATGTCCTGGCTTCAGGAAGTGTGGGCATGGTTTAGCTCACTGTGTGTGTGTGTGTGTGTGTGTGTGTGTGCGCGCGCGCTCGCTGCAGGGAGCAGAGCTGAGCAGAGCTCTGTAGGGTTTTTCCTGTGAACAAATGCTGCAAATATGACATTACGCCATCCTGCACGGTGGCGCAGTGGTTTAGCACTGTGGCAGCACAGTTTTACCCTCGGCCGGGGGACCGCGGGGATCATGAGATCGTGGGTTCGATCCCAGCCCCCGACCAACAGTGAGCTGTGTGGAGTTTGCATGTTCTCCCCATGTTGCGCGGGTTTACTCCGGGATTTCTCGGGTTTCCTCCCGCACACCAAAAACATGTAGGTTTAGGGCGCTCACGCACACAGCGACCAGCAGCCGGTGGCTTGTCACCAGACTGCAAACCAAGTCTACCTACGGGTACAAATAAGTAACAAAAAATAAATAAATAAATAAATTATAGGGTAGCTCCAAGTTAGAAACCTGTTCAATTATTCCCTGTATCACTGGATCATAATTTAGTCACCTCTGACTGCACAACAACTTCAAAATTTCGGGGGGCGGGGTTCCACGTTGAAACCGTCAGACAAGCAGTCACACGGTAACGGCACATTTACTGGATGCTGCCAATTCCTTTTTCCTTTTAAACAGCACACCGTGAGTCCTGGCTGCTGCATAGCTCTAAAAGATAGTTCAGCATATTGATGGCTGAAATGCAAAACCTCATATCTGCACGATTTTCTGATTTGCAGATTTCACTTTGGATGATGAAAACCAGGAAGGCTGCTATATCTGTCTGCAAGACAGTCCCGCCCTTTATTGTGACAGAAAATTATTCTGACGAAAAAAAAAAATGGCATAATATTCTGCAAGAAAACAAAGGTGTTTTTTTAGTTTTCTCAAAAAAGTGCATTTTTCAGATAGGAGGTTTTGTGTTTTCGCCATTGATATGTGGAGAACACAGGAGTGGGGGGTGGGGTAGCAGCCAGACCCTGGCTTATCACAGTCCTTCCCAGGGAGCCAAGCCCAGCCTGCCCGATTAATGGGACGGAGTCTTGGCTGCTGCTTCACCCGTGCTACCACTCTCCTTTGTGGCACAGCAGGTTCAACATGACACTCCTCCCGGTGCACAGCTATCTACAAATTAAAAGTTAATAATAATGCCACTATGATTGTGGAGCGGAATGCCCAGCTCAATTGCATATCATACGGACACATATGCATGCTTTGACTAAACTACGACCGTGACAGAAACCACCCAAATAGCAAAATAAATCTTTTTTTTTTAATTTACTGACAAATGGGCAGCACTGATGCAACAGTTGCAGCACATTGCAGTCATTCTTCTGAGTATAATAATGTTGGGTGTTTTGTACTTATAATATTGCTAAAATATAAAAGCAGGGTTTCCTCTGGTAATATTTCTCGGTGGCGGCCACCGCACCAGATATTTTACCAGATATTTATTTAAGAAAAATATATGAAGCAATGACTTTCCGCAAGTGCGCACACAAACAACGCGCGTGGCCGTCATCCGCGCGGAGTTTCGAAGCGCCCCGCTCACACGAGTTTTCCAGTCAGTCAGCAAACAGTGTCTCGCTAAGCGTGACTGTCCAACAGAAACATGAGTTTATGAAAGTACTTTAAACACTAAAAAAAATCATAAGAGGTATGTAAGCACTGGTGTTTATCATGGATTTAACCCGCTGGAAACGGGGGCAATAATGGAAGAGTCGCTTAGCTAAGAGATGTGGTTAGAATTCATATGCAGCTGGTTTCATATGAAGGGAAAGGCAGGGGGATTAATGAATTGCTGAGGATATATATATTTCACCAGCCACTACAATATTAAGTTATGTTCTGTAGGAATTGCAGGAATGAAGGGACTGGCAATTTCTCGCACGAGCAGGCGTGCCGTTTTTATTCTCCAGCGGCAGTGACAAAGCAACGGCTAAAAACGCTAGCTCTCTTCACTCTAAACTGAGGTCCTTCAATGGCTACCTAGAGAGGTGCCTGATGAGAAAGCCTGAGAGCACAACTATAACTGCCTAAACAGATCATTCTGTACATGAACACATATTGTGGTGAATTATGTCTTTAGAGTCCGCTACAGTTCCCTATTATGTGCGTGGCAGGTTAAGATGACCGAAATTCAACAAGTCAATGACTTTATTCTGTCAGCAGCCTTCAGACAAACTAAACGTGCCAACATTTGATTTCAAAACTAAAAAAGCACTCATAGAGCGCATACCTCCCCCAAGGCTCCTTCCGTTCCTCATGGATCACCTCCAAAATGTAATGGGTTTGTGTGTAGGTCTATAGCCACTTGTGGTGAAAATTGCATCAAAGTCTGTCCATCAGTTTTGGAGTATTGTTGCTAACACACTGTGAGAAGATAAGAGTCTTGGCTGAGGTATGCATTCTCAGATCATCACCAAAATATAATGGGTTCCTCCATAGCCCAAGAACCACCTCAGGTGAAAATGTCATCCAAATCCATCCAGTAGTTTTTGGGTAATCCTGCTGCACAAATACAAACAAAGCCCTTGGAGGAGGTATGCACTCTCAGATCATCACCAAAATCTAATCATCTGTTCCCCGTGCCATTACACACCTTTCCTGAAAATTTCGTCAAAATCCGGTCATAATTTTTTGAGTTATGTTGGTAACAGACAGACAAACCCTGGTATAAACATTACCTCCTTGGCAGAGGTAATAACGGCATCCTTGGTCCAGAATTTCTGGTTACTATACCCACCTGATCATATAATTTACTATTATGAATATTTCTTTCCCTTCCCTACTCTCTCAATGGAAAAAAAGAAACACTAGAATAAAAATAATTTAAAACTAGAAAAGCACTCGGAGAGCGCAGACCTCCGCCAAGCGCCACAGTTCCCCCCCCCCATACAGTGTTTGTGTGTATGTTTTCAGATTCCTTGACCATGAAAACATATGACTAGCAATTTGACAATGATATGATTCGCGGTTCAGTAGTTATTCACGAAAATGACATTTTCCGTAATGGCGGCCACAGTTCCCCCCCCCCATACAGTGTGTGTGTGTACGTTTTCAGATTCCTTGACCACGAAAACATATGACTAGCAATTGGATTGACAATGATAGGATTAGTGGTTCAGTAGTTATTCACGAAAATGGCATTTTCCGTAATGGCGGTTTTCTTCTGGACGGTGATCCGGATCATCCCCAAAATTTAATCAGTTCTTCCTTGTACCATTTCCAACAATGCCTGAAAGTTTCATCGAAATCCGTCCAAAACTTTTTGAGTTATCTTGCTAACCAACAGACAGACAAACAAACGCTGGCAAAAACATAACCTCCTGGCCTTCGGCCTGGCGGAGGTAAAAAAAAATACACACATTTTTGTCATTTATGTAAACCATGACAAAAAAAATCCAGCAGGACAAAATATGACACTTGATATTTTCTAACCTGTTTGTATACCACTATAGACAGAGAGAACCTGAATTAGACAGAGCTCAGAGAGGGCAAGATGAGACAGAAGAGAGGAGCCAAGGAGAGGAAAGTGTTAAGGCAGAGGAAGGAGAAAAGGATAACACCACTAAAAAGTCTAAACACAGGATGTCTGGGTGGGACCCCAACTGGCCCAATATTCAAGCCTCAGTTGTACAATACTTCAAATGGTAAGTTCCATATGCAACATTACTGTGTAGAATTTTAAAAAGAAATAAATAGTATAAAACTAGAAAAGCACTCATAGAGCACATATCTCCGCCAAGGCTCCTTCCATTTCTCATGGATCACCTCCAAAATGTAATGGGTTTGTGTGTAGGTCTATAGCCACTTGTGGTGAAAATTGAAAGTCTGTCCATCAGTTTTGGAGTATTGTTGCTAACACACTGTGAGAAGATAAGAGCCTTGGCTGAGGTATGCATTCTCAGATCATCACCAAAATATAATGGGTTCCTCTCTAGCCCAAGAACCACCTCTGGTGGAAAATTTTATCCAAATCCATGCAGTAGTTTTTGTGTAATCCTGCTGCACAAATACAAACAAAGCCCTTGGAGGAGGTGTGCACTCTCAGATCATCACCAAAATGTAATCATCTGTTCCCCATGCCATTACACACCTTTCCTGAAAATTTCGTCAAAATCCGTTCATAACGTTTTGAGTTATGCTGGTAACAGACAGACAGACAAACAGACAAACCCCGGTAAAAACATTACCTCCTTGGCTGAGGTAATTAACATATTCCAGTATGTTTACCCCACCAGGGAAAAATATGTTGCCACTCCACCAAGGTCTTTAAGCCAGAGGAAACACTGAAAAGGATGCACTACAATGGGTCTCAAATATTTGTAAACGTGTCCTGTTATAGTACTGCATGAGTTTATTGATGATAGACTATAAACTACACATATAAACTAAAACAATTATGATGAATGAACAACTCCCATTCCCCAAAGTACAAGATACAACACTTATGAATATAACTCATTGATTGATTGATTTTATTTGAACATTCAGGCAAAAAGAAAAAAAAGAATTTAAAACAAAAATCAAAACCAAAAAAAATAAAATATTCAAAAGGAGTGGGAAGAAGCCAATGTTTATTTAGTCCCACCCCTTTTCCATACCCAACAAATTACAACATCACTCTAGTCATCATTCATCCCACAACCACATTCACCATACAACACCATCCATCCATCCATCCATCCATCTTCTACCGCTTTTCCGGAGGTCCGGGTCGCGGAGGCAGCAGCCCAAGCAGAGAAGCCCAGACCTCCCTCTCCCCAGCCACCTGCTCCAGCTCTTCAGAGGGGACACCAAGGCGTTCCCAGACTAGCTGGGAGACATAGTCTCTCCACCGAGTCCTGGGTCTGCCCCGGGGTCTCCTCCCAGTGGGACGTGCCTGAAACACCTCAAGTGGGAGACGTCCAGGAGGCATCCTAATCAGATGCCCATACCACCTCAACTGACTCCTTTCAATGTGGAGGAGCAGCGGTTCCACTCTGAGCCTCTCCCGGATGACTGAGCTCCTCACCCTATCTCTGAGGGTGAGTCCAGCAATCCTACGGAGAAAGCTCATTTCAGCCGCTTGTATCCGCGATCTCGTTCTTTCGGTCATTACCCAAAGCTCGTGACCATAGGTGAGAGTAGGAACGTAGATTGACTGGTAAATCGACAGCTTTGCCTTAGAACTAAGCTCCCTCTTCACCACAACAGACCGGTACAATGTCCGCATCACTGCAGATGCTGCTCCAATCCGTCTGTCGATCTCTCGCTCCATTTTCCCCTCACTCGTGAACAAGACCCCAAGATACTTAAACTCCTCCACTTGGGGCAGGAGCCTGTCCCCAACCCGGAGAGGACAATCCACCTTTTTCCGGCTGAGGACCATGGACTCGGACTTGGAGGTGCTGATTCTCATCCCAGCCGCTTCACACTCAGCGGCAAACCGTCCCAGCAAGAGCTGTAGGTCATTGCTGGATGAAGCCAACAGGACAACATCATCTGCAAACAACAGAGATGAGATCCTGTGGTTACCAAGCATGACACCCTCCATTCCCTGGCTGCGCCTAGAAATCCTGTCCATAAAAATTATGAACAGGACCGGTGACAAAGGGCAGCCCTGGCGGAGTCCAACTCTCACTGGGAATGACTCCGACCGAGTGTTGGCAATACGAACTAAACTCTCACAACGGTCGTACAGAGACCGAATAGCTCGTAACAACAAGCCCGATACCCCATACTCCCGAAGCACCCCCCACAAAAATCCACGAGGGACGCGGTCAAATGCCTTCTCCAAGTCCACAAAACACATGTAAACTGGTTGGGCAAACTCCCACGAACCCTCAAGAATTCTCGAGAGGGTAAAGAGCTGGTCCGATGTGCCACGGCCAGGACGAAAACCACATTGCTCCTCCTGAATCCGAGGTTCGACCAACGGCCGGACTCTCCTCTCCAGTACCTTGGCATAGACCTTCCCAGGGAGGCTGAGGAGTGTGATCCCTCTAAAGTTGGAGCACACCCTCCGGTCCCCTTTTTTGAAGAGAGGAACCACCACCCCGGTTTGCCATGCCAAAGGCACTGCCCCCGACCTCCACGCAATGTTGCAGAGGCGTGTCAACCATGACAACCCAACAACATCCAGGGCCTTGAGGTATTCGGGGCGAATCTCGTCCACCCCCGGGGCCCGGCCACCAAGGAGATTTTTAACCACCTTGGCGACCTCAGCCCCTGTGATAGGCGAGTCATCCCCCTTGTCCCCAAACCCTGCTTCCTCTGTGGAAGGCGTATCAGCGGGATTGAGGAGATCCTCGAAGTATTCCTTCCACCGCCCGACGATATCCCCAGTTGAAGTCAACAGTGTCCCATCCGCACCATACACAGTGTGGACGGGGAGCTGCTTTCCCCTCCTGAGCCGCCGAACAGTTTGCCAGAATCTCTTTGAAGCCGACCGAAAGTCTTGTTCCATGGCCTCACCGAACTCCTCCCATACCCGGGTTTTTGCTTCAGCAACCACCCGAGCTGCACTCCGCTTGGCCTGCCGGTACACCTCAGCTGCTTCGGGAGTCCCACAAGCCAACCAAGCTTGATAGGACTCCTTCTTCAGCTTAATGGCCCCCCTCACCACTGGTGTCCACCACTTGGTTCGGGGGTTGCCACCACGAGATGCACCGACCACCTTGCGGCCGCAGCTCTGGGCCGCCGCTTCAACAACAGAGGTGGAGAACATGGCCCATTCAGACTCCATGTCTCCAGACTCCCTCGGAATGTGGTTGAAGTTCTTCCGGAGGTGGGAGTTGAAGACCTCCCGGACAGGGGCCTCAGCCAGACGCTCCCAGCACACCCTCACTATACGTTTGGGTCTACCAGGTCTGAATGGCTTCCTCCCCTGCCATCGGATCCAACTCACCACCAGGTGGTGATCAGTTGACAGCTCTGCACCTCTCTTTACTCGGGTGTCCAAGACATACGGTCGCAGGTCTGATGATACGATAACAAAATCGATCATCGACCTGCGGCCTAGGGTGTCCTGGTGCCAGGTGCACATATGGACACCCTTATGCTTGAACATGGTGTTCGTTATGGACAGACTGTGGTTAGCACAGAAGTCCAATAACTGAACACCACTCGGGTTCAGATCGGGCAGGCCGTTCCTCCCAATCACCCCCCTCCAGGTTTCACTGTCGTTGCCCACGTGCGCATTGAAGTCCCCCAGTAGGACAATGGAGTCTCCAGGAGGAGCACCCTCCAGCACCCCAGTCACAGACTCCAAAAAGGGTGGGTACTCTGAAACATCATTTGGTGCATAGGCACAAATGATGGTCAGGACCCGTTTCCCAACCCGAAGGCGCAGGGAAGCAACCCTTTCGTCCACCGGGGAAAACTCCAATATAGAGGCAGCAAGGTGGGGCGATACAAGAATACCTACCCCTGCTCGTCGCCTCTCGCCCGGGGCAACTCCAGAAAAGGCCAAGCTCCAGCCCCTCTCCAGGAGACTGGTTCCGGAACCGGAGCTGTGTGTTGAGGTGAGGCCGACTATATCTAGCCGGTATCGCTCAATCTCGTACACCAGCTCAGGCTCCTTCCCCACCAGAGAGGTGACATTCCACGTACCAAAAGCCAGTTTAGAAAGCTTGGGATCAGTCCGCCAAGGTCTCCGCCTTTGACTGCCACCTAATCCACATAGCACCGGACTTCCATGATCCCTCCTGCAGGTGGTGAACCTACTGGAGGGCGGACCCATGTAACTCCTTCGGGCTGAGCCCGGCCGGGTCCCATGGGTGGAAACCTGGCCACCAGACGCTAGCCTTCGAGCCCCTCCCCCAGGCCTGGCTCCAGGGTGGGGCCCCGGTAACCCCATACCGGGCGGGGTACACTGAATCCTTGATATACAATTTATCATGAGAGTCTGTTGGATCGTTCTTAGTCTGGCCCTTCACCCAGGACCAGTTTGTCTTGGGAGACCCTATCAGAGGCAAATTGCCCCGGACAACATAGCTCCTGGGATCACTGGGGCACGCAAACCCCCCCACCACGATAAGGTCACGATCCATGAGGGGGACCATACAACACCATAATACATAATACACCCATCCATCTTCCATCCATCTTCTTCCGCTTAATCCTTTTCGGGTTGCGGGGGGGTGGGGTGGTGGGGGCTGGAGCCTATCCCAGCATCTTTGGGCGAGAGGCAGGGTACACCCTGGACAGATCACCAGTCCATCGCAGGGCCAACACAGAGAGACAGACAACCTCCCACAATTGTAAGCCATGTGGGGGTATATGGTGGTATATATGGTGATTGTGATGATGATGGTGTTGTCTATGATTGTATTGAACATACCAGAAGTATTTTATTATTGTTACAGTTATTGTTGGATGTTGGTATTGTTGTCAATATGGACTGTCATTGTTGTATCATTTCTGTTGCATAATTTGATTATGGGGTGTATTATGGGGCAGCCCGGTGGTGGAGTGGTTAGCACTGCGGCAGCACAGCAACTCACCCTTGGCCGGGGGATCCTGGGTTCGATCCCAGCCCCCAACCAACAGTGATCTATGTGGAGTTTGCATGTTCTCCCCGTGTCTGTGTGGGTTTACTCCGGGATTTCTCCGGTTTCCTCCCACATGCCAAAAACAGGCAAGTTAGGTTAATTGGCATCAAACTGGGGATTCTAAATTTTCCTTAGGTATGACTGTGAGAGTGAATGGTTGTCTGTCTCCCTGTGTTGGCCCTGCGATGGACTGGCGATCTGTCCAGGGTGTACTGTCTGGGGGGGGGGGGCTGCCCCCCCCCACGACCTGAAAAGGATTAAGCGGAAGAAGATGGATGGATGGATATATATATATTTACATATACACTGTGTATAAAGTATATACTGTATATATGGCTCCTATGGTGCTTTCATTTAAATAGTATTAAGTTAGTTCACAGTTCAACAAACAACCTAACACTGATTGTGAACACATTGTAATGTCATATTGGAACTTTATTAGTAAAAATAATTAGCTAAACAGAATCATATTAAAGTTACATGAGAAAGTATAAAGTATTAGAAACTTACTGTATCTTCGAGAATCCCACAAGAAAAATCCTTGAAGATAAGGTCCAGTATTTCAACATGATTGCATTGCAGCATTCATTTAAAAACTTTCAGGTTTGATTACACATTAGTGACAAGGACCTCTGATTTGCACAACTCAAATCATCATAGCAGTCTGACATGTGCAACAATGACTGTTTCATTTAGGTCTGATCAGATTTCTCCACACAGCTCTGTCCTTAGCCTTCCGCTGCCAGGAACTCCTGTCTATGTCCAACTTCTTCAAGTTTCTTTTTACACTGTCTTTAAATCTGAGCCTTGGTCTACCCTGATTGCGTTTGCCCTCACATAACTGAGTAGAGTAACTGCTGAAGGAGACGCTGGTGGTCCATCCTCTCAACATGTCCGAGCCATCTCAGGTTCATCTGTATTAGCATGTCCTCCATTGATAGTAGACCAGCTTGTTTCAACACTTCTATGTTGGTTATCTTGTCTTTCCATGAGATGTTCATTATGGCTCGAAGGTGTCTCGTCATGTACGCGTGGAGTTTCTTCACCTGCACTCTAGACAATCCAAGTTTCAGCACCATACAATAGAGTAGCCAGTACTGTCACTCTGTACACTGCATTTCACACGGATAGACACATGTCGATTGTTCCACAGTCTCTCCCTTAAGTTTCCAAACACAGCGCTCGCTCTTCCCATTCTGAGAGATAGTTCATCCTCCAGCCTAGCATTCTCTGAAACAGTACTCCCTAGATACTTGAAAGTCTTGCACTTGACTAGTGGCTCTGTACCAATGCTGATCTCTTCTGGTAGTGATGTTGTTAATTGGAACTTTGGTGGTTGATAAAGACACTCTGTCTTCTTGATGTTGATTTTGAGGCTGAATTGGCTAGCTGCTCTTGAAAATTTCTCCACTAAAGATTGCATATCTTCCACACTGTGTTCAACTAGAGCACTATCGTCGGTAAAGAGCATTTCTCTTACTACCTTTATCGATGTCTTACTCTTGGCTTTAAACTGTGCCACATTGAACAAGTCTGCTTCTTTCCTTGTTTGAATGTATACTCCTTCTGAAGTGTCTTTGAAGGCCACCTCAAGCATGGCTGCCAGATATAGTGAGAAGAGTGTAGGTGCCAGCACACATCCTTGTTTCACCCTGTTGCTTACTGAAAAGTCTTTAGATACTGAACCACTCATTGCCACGTTTGCTTGCATACCTGTATGGAGTGCCTCGATCAGGCTGACAAACTTCTCTGTATAGCCATATTTCTTGAGTACCTGCCAAAGTCCTTGTTGCAAAACAGTATTGAAGGTTTTACTGAAGTCTATGAAGACTACATAAAGTGGCATGTTCTGTTCGATAAACTTTTCTTGAACCTGTTTCAAGCAGAAAATCATGTCTATTGTGCTTCTTCCACTTCTAAAGCCGCACTGGGTTTCTGGTAGTACATTCTGCGAGATGTGTTCATTGAGTCTGTTCAGTAGTACATGTGAGAGAATCTTACCAACAGCGGCTAGCAGTGATATACCTCGGTAATTTCCACAATCTTTCCTGTCACCTTTCTTGAACAAAGGCACAATACTTGCATCCTTCCAGTTTTGAGGTACCTTCTGGGCATCCCATATCTCTTGGATGAGTTTGTGCAGGCAGTTGGTCAGCTGAACACCGCCAAATTTCCACACTTCTGCTGGAATCCCATCCCTTCCTGGAGCTTTACCATCCTGTGTTGTCCTGATAGCTGCCATTAGTTCATCAAAATTTGGTGGTTCATCCAGACTTGATACAGCTGGTCGCTGCACTAGAGCTTCTTTAGCCTCTTCAGTGAGATCTCCAGGGTTGTTTAGTAGTTTGTCATAGTGGTCTGCAAATCTGTCCAGGATCTGGTCTTTCTCCTGCAAAACCGTTTCACCATCCATAGCCTTTAGTTGGATCAATCCTCTTGGTTTAGGGCTGTAGATTTCTCTCAGACCTGTGAAGAATGTTTTCATGTCCTTCCTGTCTGCTGCAGTTTGATGTTCCTCCGCTTTTTCATCCCACCAGTTGGACTTCATCTCTCTGGTGTACTTCTGTAGCTCACTCTGAGCCTTTGAGTATTTCTTCTTCTTTGACCTTGTGTTACACTGTAGGTTTTTCTGCCTAGCTGTATTCCTCGCTTCTAGTAGTTTCTTCAAGTGTTCATCATGCTCATCAAACCAATCTTGATGTTTCATCTCAGGATGGCCTAATACATCACTCGCAGTCTGATACACCATATCCTTCAGTGTTGCCCATTTCTCTTCTATGTCATTCTCTGAGTTGTCGCTGTCCCAGTCTTTCAAGTTTTCATCCATTTCCTGTGTAAGTTCTTCCTGCTTCTTTTGGCCTTTCAGTGCACTAGTGTTTAGCTTCCGTGGTGGCTTCACACCCGTCCTGCAGTGTTGTTTTTGTCTCCACATCCTTAACCTAGATCTCAGCATAACATGATCAGTACCACAGTCCACGCCTCTCATTGCTCTGGTGTCCAGTACATCCCTTTTGTCTCTCTGCATGACATATGATGTAGTCTAATAAGTGCCAGTGCTTGGATCTTGGGTGCATCCATGTTTTCTTGTGTGTGTCCTTGTGCTTAGTGTTGGTTATCACAAGGTTGTACTCTGAACATAGTGCAAGTAGAAGTTCTCCATTAGCATTGCACTTGCCTACTCCATGACTGCCTAGCACTCCTTTCCATTTCTCAGTGTCCGAACCAACTCTGGCATTAAAATCTCTGAGTATCAGCCTGTCATCAGTCGGTACATGCCTGATAGTCTCACATAAATCACTGTAGAACTCTTCCTTCACCTCCTCTGTGTTGGTCATTGTTGGGGCATATAGTACACTGAGTGTGGCATAAATCTTCCGCTGTAGTGGGAGTCTCATAGTCATTATCCTGTCGTTGATTGGCACCGGTTCCTCATCAAGCATTGCTGCTATCTCCTTTCTAACTGCAAAGCCCACTCCTGCTTCTCTCCTTTCTTGAGTTGATCTCCCACTCCAAAAGAAGATGTACCCATGGTCTTCCAAGCTGTCATATCCAGGCAGTCTTGTTTCACTAAAGTGCAGCTATGTCTACATTGTACCTGTTCATTTCCAGGGCCACAAGTGCGGTCTGTCTTTCTGGGCGCTGTGATGTTCTGTCCAACAGAGTGCGTACATTCCGTTCTGCTACACACAAGGCTGCTGTTTTCCTCTTCTTTTGTCTTCCTGCTCCTAGCTTTCTTTTCACTGCCTGTCGGAGTGTGAACAGATCAGCACGGACCTTGTAAGCCCGGGCGACGTCCGAGCCGGTATGAGTTGCTTTGTGATTGACCATTTCATGAAACTGCTTGCAAAGTATTTGAGTACTGCTAGCTTTTGCAGGACTAGCAGCATATTCTTGGCAGATAAAGGTATTATCAGTGGCAAGGACAAGCCAAGACAAACTGACTCCAGTATCTGTTGCAGTGGCTGACCAGATGATAGGTTTGTTTGTCCCTGCTCTTTGTGTAGTGCATGTCACAATGCACCAACTGGCACAGTCCACCACAGACCTTGCAACAGATGTGTTTATCTGCCAGGATGTCCAGTTTCACCCCGTGTAACTGGGAGTGGTCCACCACAGACCTGTGGCAGATATTGTGTTTAGTTCTGCCAGGATGCCCTGTTTCACCCTCCATGCCCTCGGTAGGGCGGGGATGCCGGTTGATTCGCCAGTGGCCCGACCCATGAGACAGGTAGTACCGGTTTTCATGGTTATCCGGTAGCAAGCAAGCCAATGCCTGACCTGACGACAAAAAAAAAGGGATGTAAGTCTCAGTTAAAAGCTGCCATTTTCTGACCAAAAAAGTGGAATTTTATGGGTAAGAAGCTGCAACTTTAGCAAAAAAGACAAAAATTTCCAACTGTTTACAACGTAAAACACTGTAAATATAAGATTTGAGTAAAATGCTGCAAGTTTGAGCTTTTTTTTTAAACTGCAAATTCAAGAGTAAGAAAAGTTCTAAATTCATGAGGAAAAAGCTGCAAAATTCATTAATTCATTCATCTTCTTCCGCTTAATCCTTTTCGGGTCGCGGGGGGGCTGGAGCCTATCCCAGCATCTTTGGGCGAGAGGCAGGGTACACCCTGGACAGATCGCCAGTCCATTGCAGGGCCAACACAGAGAGACAGACAACCATTCACTCTCACAGTCATACCTAAGGACAATTTAGAATCCCCAGTTTGATGCCAATTAACCTAACTTGCATGTTTTTGGCATGTGGGAGGAAACTGGAGAAATCCCGGAGTAAACCCACGCAGACACGGGGAGAACATACAAACTCCACACAGATCACCGTTGGTCGGGGGCTGGGATCGAACCCAGAATCCCCCGGCCAAGGGTGAGTTGCTGTGCTGCCGCAGTGCTAACCACTCCTCCACCGCGCCACCCCCAGCTGCAAAATTATGTATAATAAAAAGCTACCACCGAACACCACCACCACTTAGTTCCTCCTCACGGCTGTCATTTAAAAAAAATGGCCAGCACACGCCAATTTATCTCATACTTTTTCATGTAAATTAGAAACCCTCTTTTGTAAATGTGAGGATTTTTCTCATGAATTTGCAGGATTTTCCTGCAGAGTTAGAGCCATTTTTCTCAGAAATGTGCAGCTTCTTACTTGAAAATTTGCAGCTTTTTATTATACATACAGCTGCAAAATTATCATTTATATATATTATTGTTCGGTGGTGTTAAATCCTTCAGATCTGCACTAATCAGCAGGGAAAAGGAGAAGAGGAATAGGTGATCCCCAGCAGCAGAAATAATCCAGTTAACCCATGAAGAGTAAACACATGACACCCAACAGATCACCCTCCCATGACATCAGTGGGAACAGCTGGGCCAGACTTCACACCTCTGTTGATTGCATGGTCCCTTCTGAGGACAATTCAAGCAGAGCAGGGTTTCTGAAACCTTGAAGAACCAATGACTGAAAACCTAGCAAGAAGGACCCGCCTACCAACGGCTGTGAATACAGCCAGCCAATTGAAGCACAGAAGTTCGAAAGCTGTTTTGTATAAGGCTGGGTGACACACAGGCATTCGCCAGTCTTTTTTTCTTACTACTGTTATTTGTTTTGAAAAATCGTTCGCCAAAACCGCAATCATGGAAGCGCAAAACCGCAATAATGGAATTGTGGTTTGACCGGGTCGCGTGACCAGAACCACGAGCCCGTAACAAGCGGACCAGCGTCATGTTCGTCTGACAATGAGGAAGAGAAGTTCGCCAGCGACTTTGCTGTTGTGGACAGGTAAGTGTTATAAGCTAAATTATTCTTTATCCCTGAAAATTGTAATCCAAATGACTTTTGACCGATCGGTAAATTACAACTGTGCGTTATCGCAACATGACGGACCCGGACCGGAGCGGTCCCATGTTGAGCGGTCCCCTGGGAGCGGTCCCATGGCCCCATGTAGCGGGTGTGGGGGGTGGGAGTTATCTTCTATATTACAAATATTTTAGTATAATTTTTAGTGCACTGTAGGTTATTTTTTCTTGTAAAAAAGCCACACATTTTTTTATGTGGCATGCTTCTTTGTGTGTGGGGGCTTGTTTGTTCATTCATTCATTCATGAATGAATAAACAACCCCCCCACACACACACACACACACACAGCCCTTCACCTTTCATTAGAGCCCAAGATGAAGCTTCTATATTGAATCATTCAAAAGTTAGTTTTTCCAAACTGTGCCATTTAGCACAATTTGGCACAGTTCAAAAACGCCTGGGAACAACCTAAGTAAAAAGCTGTGTAATATATTCATTTTTTGTGGTATTGTTACAAAATTTTTGACCTCAGCTGGATAACACTTGGTTCTACATTTCTGTTGCATTTTCCAGCCAGTATCTGAAGCTGTGTGTTATTTGCAAGCATTTGTATCCAAAAAAACACCCAGGCGAAATTTATTTTCTTCAAGTTCAGTATGTTTAGATGACTGTTACTCAGTGGCAGGAGCACTTCGAGAGATTATGACTGTTTTTCCAAAAAAATCAGTGTTTTCTTTTAAATGAGACCAACCCCATGAAGATGCTGCAAAGGGTTGAAGAACAGCTTTTGATTTACTTTGGGTACGTTATTTTTTGGCGTTTTTAGGGAAATTGACCAGAGTGCAAGGGGTTAATCTAAGTCAAAATTTCAGGAAACATAAACTTTAGGGGAAACTTAAACCCATGACACATTATTTTAAATTTTGCTGATTTTTTTTCTTTTTTTTCCGCTCCTCTCCCAGTCCTTATGGCCACTTTGATTGCTTTGAGTTTTTAAAACATCATTTTAAGAGTAATGTTAACTGACTTAAAGTACATTTCTAACTACACTATATCATACAATATGCCGTTTAACATACAATTTCATTTGATCACTTTTAGATTTTAATTCAAACAAGCAGAGTATTTGCAACCAACTTAATTAAGACTTGAACTAAAAACAATCAATCTGAATACAACTGGGAGCATTTAAGAATAAAAAATCTTTGGATTCCTTAATGAAGTTCTGCCTGCAGATCACCTGCACTCAAACATTCCAAGTACCTCATAATGGGACGGACCAGATTCCATACAAAAATGTTAAAATTTTACTTTGGCTTCGTCTTTAAGGGGTTGCTGTTCCAGTTAAGTCACAAGTGTTGAAGAGTCCACCTTTGTATAAAACGGCCAAGTGGGTATACCACAAAAGGCTCGAAGTCGCTAAGATAATCTAGAGGTTAAACCGGCTGTTGGTGTCATTTAAGCCCTGCATGGCTTCGACAACGTGGAACCGGCATTTCACTTTGAAACAGATAGCAGCAAGTTACTGCAAACGAGCAAGTTTAAAACACACATAACACTAAAGTTAAGAGTATTGCAAGAAGGAAAATAGTTTAATATAAAACACAGCTGTCTTACCTTGAAATGTCCTTTACAAGTGAAGAGATTCAAACTGAAGAACGGAGGAAAAACGCGTTAAAAAAAAAAAATGCCAAGAACTCATCGTAAGAACCCAGCAAGGAAGACATGGTTTGGGCTGGAGGAAGACGGTACCCTGATTCTTTTATTCAGTCAAACGGAGGTCTGGGGGAATGACCTCCACTCCTCTGTGTGCTCAGAAGCAGGTTGGGGGTCGGGGTGTGTGAAAATAAATCAGGTTGATCACAGCCATCTGCTCCATTGTCTTTGTGTGAACCCTGCAAACGTCACACTGGTGTCAGAAGTGGGATATGGAGCAAGATGAGGATCCAGGCGGAGGTACAGCGGCCGGAGCGATTCATCGCTCAGCCGGCAACGGAGTGTAGAGCTGAGACGCCGGCCCCTGGAGAACTTCGCCGCGATGGACGGAGCAGAGCAAACCAGCCCCGTTTCCCGCCCTTTTCAGGGCAGGACGGGCTGGCGATTCCAGAGCGATTAGAAGCGGCAATCGACCGGGAGATGACAGTCTCATCCATCCAGCAGCAGGCCAAGATTCCCCGCTACAACGGCGAGAACCTGTTGGATGACCGCCTGGCCCAGGTCGAGTTGGCTGCCGCGCTGATCATCAGAGGAAACCATCGTGCTGAGAGCGAGTGGAGGAGGAGCTACGGCAGATCACAGCAGCGCGTGCACAAAGGAAACAGCCGTGGCGACGCGAGGAAGGACGGCTTCCGCTGCACAGAGCCAGGGTACATGGCATGGTACTGCCCCGCACACAGCGCACGACAAACTGGCCCCTCGCCGACGTTAAATTAGAGCGAGGTGGCATGGACGGGGATGCAGATGCTTCCCCCGGCAGGTGACGTCACAGAGGCCTTTGGAGCGCAGCAGCAGTGGAGCGAGCAGGACAGATCCGGTCTTTTCTCGGGATCGGCAGGGGCTGGGCGCCTGGACGCGGGCCAGCGGCCGACTGGGAGGTCCTGGCAGCGGTGGGAGTCATGGGACTCCCGCTGCCAGAGGAGGAACTGTGCGTGTCCTACCACTACCCGATGCTTTTCCTTTCGGTGACGTCACGGAGGCCCTCGGCGCAGGAGCGACGCAGCGGAGCGAGCAGGACGAAGATGCGGCCACTTTCCAGGCGCGGCAAGGGCTGGACGCATGGACGCGGGCCAGCGGCCGCCTGGGAGATCTGGCAGCGGTGGGAGTCGGCCGGAGCGGGCCTGGGAGTGTGACGTTTGCAGGGTTCACACAAAGACAATGGAGCAGATGGCTGTGATCAACCTGATTTATTTTCACACACCCCGACCCCCAACCTGCTTCTGAGCACACAGAGGAGTGGAGGTCATTCCCCCAGACCTCCGTTTGAATCATGGTTGCACACACATGGTACATCTTGCCCCTAATCCTGCTAAACACTGCTGGGTCATTATAATGCAGTTATAATGACACAGCAGTATAACTCAGAAATAACACATTTAACACACAGTAACGTTTCAAACTGGCAAAGCATGCTGGGAAATCCCTGGCTCCCTTAAAATGGCCCCGACGTTACAATATTGAGACTAGCTGTAGCTGATTAGCAAATGACTGTGGTTGTCGAACAAAGCCTGAGCTTACTAAAAATGGCTGAATGTGAGAATGTAAAAACATTAATAAAGCGTTATCCGAGTGGTCATTACCATTAAATGGTGAATAGAATATGACCAGTCCCTGAGGCGTAACAAGCAGAGAAATAATCCTGAATGAGTGAATGGCTAACTCTGCTAATAGCCGCTAACCACCACTGCATCAGGCTCAAACACAACCAGTCATGCTTAATCATGATCACACACTGTTTTTTTCTCATTTTCTATTTAATTTCTTCACCCCACTAGACATCTGTGATCCCAGAAAGATAATCTACCAGCACTTGACCACAGATCTCATTTCTAGGTGTTATTGTAACTTATTTTACTATAGATTATGATACTCATTAAATGCTGGTGGATAGCTTCTCTACCAGTGGTGGTTAGGTGCCTTTAGCAGAGTTAGCCATTCACTCATTCATTCACTGTACCTTATTGTATCTCGGCGTCAACACTCCAATCCTTAGAGGAATGTGTTCAGTCAGTGTTGCACACTGTTGCTTGGCAACAGGGAACACAGTTGTGGATACTTCAGAACAGTTAAATTGCTAGTGGGACTGGGTGCACGGTGGAACAGTGGTTAGCACTGCGGCAGCACAGTTTACCCTTGGCCGGGGGATTGTGGGGATCGTGGGATCGTGGGTTCGATCCCAGCCCCCGACCAACAGTGATCTGTGTGGAGTTTGCATGTTCTCCCCGTGTTGCGTGGGTTTACTCCGGGATTTCTCCGGTTTCCTCCCACATGCCAAAAACATGCATGTTAGGTTAATTGGCTGTTCTAAATTGTCCCTAGATATCTGTTTCCTATAGGCCCTTAGAATAGAGGGTTAGTATTAATGAAAGCGCTTTGAGTGGTCTTTGTGACTAGAAAAGCGCTATATAAGTGCAGGTTAGTTAGTTAGTTAGTTAGTTAGTGGGAGCAAATTAACTTGTACTGAAGTTGGCTCATGTATGTGCACAAAACTGTTGGTTGCTGATGCATTGTGTTGCTAATTAAGATTTGCTTGTACCCTAGATATTTGCTGACACTTTTTAGCTGAATCATATTTAAGCAATATTACACGAGAGCGAGTGCAATATCGATGAATATTTTAACTGTCGGTGATTCGTCGTACACCCGACGCGGAGCAGAGGGCATTATACAACTGTTCCAAAAGCACAGTTTATTAAATGACAGCAATACTGGACAAAATATTATGATTTGTTTGTTTAACCAGCTATTTTGCACAGCTGAGAAAAAAATAGTCCCTTCTCAAAGTAGCCAGTAACTGTTGCTAAGCACCTAACTATATACCGGTCACCTGTAGTCAGGTACCACAGAAGGGCCGCGATCAACGCCAGTGGATAGTTAGCGTACTAGCAATTTGGCTTCAGCACACTTCGCTCACTTTTTCTTGGCATTTTCAGATGAAACAAAGAGCCCATCACCACAAAAGTATTGTGGTTTTCTACTCGAGTCAATAAATTCGACTTTAGCCTGTCAGTTTTGTTTAAACAGATGCGAAATATGTCGCCGGATGTTTAAAAGGACAGGGTTTCTGGATCAGATGGGGCTAGATGGGACTGTCTAGTCACTTTTCAGACAGCGCCTCACTGTGGAAATTAAGGTGTCCAACACAATATTACATTTATCACAAGTAAGAAGCCACTGATATTAACTTTAATTAATTTAAAGATTATCACAATACAGCTGAAGCAGAGTGATACATAGTCGGTGAAACATCTGAGTGTGATTATCGGGGAATATAGCAACTCCTGGAATGTCTGTTGTCCAATCAGATTGCTCAGTCAGAACTAACTGTTGTATAATTATACCACAATTACAGTTTCAGTAGAAAATAATTTGATAATACAATGTCATTTATGTCTTGCAGTATGGTGATGTTCAGTGATGTTTATGTTGTTTAGTGTAAAAGGTAAAACGAGTTGCTATGAAGACATGAATTTTTAGTCACTGTACCTAAGTTGAATGTAATTTAGTAACACTTGTATTTAGCTATTTTTATTTAGAAATGGCTGCTGTAAAAGAGGCGACTTAGATCATTTTTAGTAGACTTTAGTAGTATTATTGGTAAATTTGACAAATGATTGTTCTGGGGGGTGGAACGTGATTGTTGTAGCACAACTTTTTAAAAAAATCAATAACTTTTATCAGAATTAAGGGGTGGAAACATTTGAAGCATATATGAACACTTTATCATGATATAGTTATTGACCTTGTCATCAGGACCGCTTTGATGTAATAGTGAGTTGCATTGTCCCCATGCATGGAAGTGTAAAATTAATCAATTTCCACAAGATAGAAAGTCTTCTAAATTATAATGCATTCAAATACATTCTACTGGACTGTAATTACAGCCAGCCAGCCATCCATCCATCCATCCATCTTCTTCCGTTTAATCCTTTTCGGGTCACGGGGGGGCTGGAGCCTATCCCAGCATCTTTGGACGAGAGGCAGGGTACACCCTGGACAGATCGCCAGTCCATCACAGGGCCAACACAGAGAGACAGACAACCATTCACTCTCAGTCATACCTAAGGGCAATTTAGAATCCCCAGTTGATGCCAGTTAACCTAACTTGCATGTTTTTGGCCTGTGGGAGGAAACCGGACATATAATTTAAATGTTTTGACCTCATTATACTGCAAGAAAAATCAAGTCAGTTTTCATTGTCATTGAGAAAGAGTTATTCATATTATTGCAATAGCACACATTTATTTTATGGCTTCTGTGCATTATTAGTGTTTATACAGGACAGCACAGGTTAGTCTGTGCAGATGTGAAATACAAGCAACACACATTGTCACTTCATTTACATTTCAAGGATTGTGACATGCATGCCAACGAGTGTGCACAACTATAGAGCCAAACATATGCCTTAATTGGTGGCTATTCACATCGCTGTTTATCAAAGAGGAATCAGAAAGCGAGATCTCACAGAGCAGCATGAGCCATTGTTAATGTTTGAATGCATTTAAATGCTCACATTCTTATCCTGCCTTTCAGTCTATGGAAAAGATGAGCTACAGTGCTCGTGATTATGGACTGTATGTGTGTGTTTGTGTGCATCTGTTTTTGTGTGACTATTACTGTTAACGATTCACTTTTCTCACTCCAAGGTCGATGCAGACTTCTTTAGCGAATGGCAGAGTGTTTCCATGTCCACCTGCACACTGTAAGTAATTGTAACGCAACGGCCACCTGCCGCCTCGTTTTTCTCTACACATTGCATTGTGTTGCATCTCTGGCGTTAGTGTATTGCTGTTTATTTCTGAATGTAAGGCCCTCTTTTTGTACATTCCTTCATGTGTGAAGTCTGTTACGAGTCTGCGTGCAGGTGTGAAACCTGACATGCCCCTACTGCCTCGTTATGTGTGCAACTTTAATTGGTTTGTGTGATTTGCTTGTGTTTTCATTGTGTCTCACAGTGCATGTGTTGTTTATGTGTGCGTGTGTGTGTGGCTTACTTCCTCAAGCATAATATGAGCTTTCTGAGGTTTTTTTTTTTTTGTGTGTGTGTGTGTTTATAATCCAAGGCCATTCAAAGGCACCACATGGATCCATCCCATATCCTGGTTGCCATGGATACCAGGGCCACTTATCACAGAGGGTCCCGGCAGATCAAACAGGTGTGCATCCTGACAATATCTCTCCTCAGCAGCAGTTGCTAGGAACCTTTGGTGCACACAATGTACAGGTGCTCATCGCCCCCAGTGAAAACCAGCATGAATGTAAAAACACTGTTGTGGAGTTGCAGTCTGATCATGTGCATGTGTTTGGCTGTGTGCAAGTGCATGCATTTCTGCTTTGTGTCGTTGTTTGAAACAGTGTGATGTGTAGGATAAGGACCTGTACTTATAGCGCTTTTTTTTTTTTAGTCACAAGACCACTCAAAGTGCTTCACTAGTAGCTACACCAGCCCTCTATTCTAAGGGCCTATCGGAGACCTAGGGCCAATTTAGTCACCAGTTAACCTAACATGCATGTCTTTGGATTGTGGGAGGAAACCAGAGCCCCCAGAGTAAACCCACACAGCAAAGGGAGAACATGCAAACTCCACGCAGAAAGGCCCCCACCCCTGCCAGCCTGGGGATTCAAACCTGGAACCTTCTAACTGTGAGGCAAAGTGCTAACCACTGTACCACCATACTGCCCTGTTCCAAGAGACATCTATATAGATGCGTATGTATATATATATATAAACCATCAGTGGTATAGTCACTGATGTATGAATGTGAATAAATGTTTGGTTGTGGTCTGAGAGGCCGTTGGCATGGATTTGCACCCATGTTTCCATCAGTCTGCCGCAGGGCATCTGTGGCTACAGAGGTAGCTTACCACTATCATTGTCTGTGGAGTGAATGAATAATGGACTCATTGTAAGGTGTCATTAAAAGTGCTATATAACTGCAATCCATTATTAAAACATAATTATGCATTTTATGCAAATTATGCATTTTTAAACTGAGAGGGGGAGGGGCTACAAAACCTCTCAGCCCAAGGGCCTAATGGCAAGTTAAGGTGGCCCTGGAGGTAGGTATAATGTCATAATGAAATTCACCCTGACTGAATGAAGTGGTTGAGAGACTGAATTTTGCATTAACAATAATTATGGATATTCTCCCATTACCCCTTTAAAACAGTGCAAAATAGTTTAGTCCACTCCTGCACGGCTGCACCGGCTGGTTCAATTTAGTTACTTGAGACTAGTGATGGCCGAATGAGGTGTTCTGGAGGACTTGAAGCCTTTCATCAAAATGGTTCACATAGGCAAGGCCTCATGTGGGACTTCATTTTCTCTACCAGGCCATCTAGTGGACAAAATGTCGATCAATCAATCAGTCAATCAACCTTTATTGTCATGATGCTATGCATACAACTGTAGTGCAAGCAAGATGAAATTGTGTTTCTCTAGGCATCCATATTGTAAAAAGAACATAATTTAAAAACACACTCACACCCCCCTCACACCCCCACCCCGACAGCCATTCACACATCCCTGAGACACACCTGGATATTACAGCAATGTTAACTTACTACAGTTGCGGTTAAAATGATAACTGCCTATGTGTATATATAAAACAATTAAAATGGCTAAGTGAATCTAAGTAGCTAAGAGAAATAAACACCCAAAACTGACCAAAACTATAATATACATATAATATACACAATGTCAACAAAGTGCAGTAATATGTGTAAAGGATTCCGGATCAGCTGTTCAGCATCCCAACAGCCCGTGGAAGGAAGCTGCTGATCAGTCTGGTGGTTCTGCCTCTGATGTTCCAGAATCGTTTGCCAGATGGCAGCAGTTCAAAGTGTTTGTGCAGAGGGTGAGAGTGGTCCTTAACAATGTTCAGTGCCCTGCTCCTACAACAGCTCTGAAAAAGTTCTTGAACAGAGGGGAGGGAAACTCCAGTTACCTTCTCAGCTCCCTTAACTATCCTCTGCAGAGCTTTTTTGTCTGGCATACTCCAACTGGAGTACCATGTTGCAATACAGTACATCAGAACACTCTCCACCACACCTCTGTAGAAGGTCCTGAGGATGCAGATGGGGAGAGAGGCCTGTTTGAGTTTCCTCAAGAAGTGCAGTCTCTGCTGGGCCCGCTTCCTGATCCCCAAGGAATTCTTGCTCCAGGTCAGGTCCTGCGAGATCTGCACTCCGAGGACTTGATGTTCTCCACTCTCTCCACCGAATGGCCGCTGATCCAGAGAGGGACGTGTTCAGGCCGTGACAGCCGGAAGTCGATAATCATCTCCTTCATTTTGTCCACATTGAGCACCAGATTGTTCTCCATACACCAGCCCTCCAGGTCTCTAACTTCTTCCCTGTACATTGATTCCTCATCCCTCTGAATAAGTCCCACCACTGTGGTGTCATCCGCACACTTAATAATCTGGTTCCCCTCGTGTCTGGACACACAGTCCACTGTTGTTTACACTTTTAACACATGACTGAGTACACAGCCTTGAAGGGGATCCAGTGCTCAGCGTGATGGAGTTGGAGATGTTTCCAACCCGGACAGACTGAGGTCTCTCAGTCAGGAAATCCAGGATCCAGAGACATGTGGCGGTGTTCAGACCGAGAAGGAGTAATTTCTCCATCAGTCTCTGGGGAATAATGGTGTTAAATGCTGAACTGAAATCAATGTACAGGAGTCTGGCATAGGTGTCTTTCTGATCCAGGTGGGTAATGACAGAGTGCAGGGTGGTGACTATAGCGTCCTCTGTAGAGCGATTTGAACGATACGCGAACTGGAACGGGTCATGTGATGCAGGGAGGCAGGCTGTGATGTGTGGTTTAACAAGCCGTTCAAAACACTTCATCACAATTGGTGTCAGTGCGACAGGACGATAGTTATTCAGACAGGACACAACCGCTTTCTTTGCCACCGGTACTATGATAGAGGTGTTAAAGCATCTGGGGACGATGGCCTGACTCAGGGAAATGCTATATATGTCAGTCAGGACATCCATCAACTCACTCGCGCAGACTCAAAGCACATGTCCCAGGATGTTGTCCGGACCTGCAGCTTTATGTGGGTTGTCCCTGATTAGGGTCCTCCGCGTGTCCGCTGCGTTGATGGTGATAGCTGGCCCCACAGATGGTGAAGATGGGCCAGCCCTCCCTCTGATTGTCAGGTTTGATGCTTCAAAATGTGCAAAGAAGTTATTGAGCCTGTCTGGAAGCAAAGCATCATCATCATCAACCCCCGCCTAGACTTATAATCCATCAACGCCCATACTCCCTGCCACATCCGTTTGGTGTTCCCTGTGTCACAGAAATGTCTCTGGATTTTCTCTGTGTAGGTGCGTTTCGCCATCTTAATTCCCTTTGCGAGTGCAGACCTGGCTGAGCGGAGGGCAATCCTGTCCTTCGCTCTAAAGGCTGCATCTCTGGCTGTGAGCAGCGAGCACACCTCTGCAGTCATCCAGGGTTTATAGTTACCCCGTGCTGTGAAGGTCTTCAGTATAGTGACATCCTCTATGCACTTGGTGATGTAGCTGGTGACCGTTTCAGCATACTCCTCCACATCAATTCTGTCTCCCTGAGAGGCTGCTATTTTGAAAACCTCCCAGTCTGTATGCAGAAAACAGTCCTGAAGTGCCGAGGCTGCACCCTCTGGCCAAGTCCTGATTTGTTTCTCTACTGGCCTACTGCACTTCAGTAAGGGTTTGTAGGCAGGCACCAGCATCACGGATAGGTGGTCAGAATGGCCGAGGTGGGGGCGAGGTGTTGCCTTGTATGCATTTGGGAAATTTGTGTACACCAAAGGGGCAGCACGGTGGCGCTGGAATTTATTCTCTAGGAAATGCCCACTGATGAGTCTTCATGTTTGCAAAATCATTGATAAGGTCTTTGAAGTCCAAGTTTTTTGCTAATTGGCTTTCAATGGAAAGAATCTGTCAGGATCAATCAAAGAATTAGTGCTAACTTATCAATAAAAAGTTGAACTGTTTTTACCATGAGGTCTGACACATCTCAGTGTCAAATGATGTTTACTGGTAATAACTTTGGGCAGCACGGTGGCGGAGTGGTTAGCACTGCGGCAGCACAGCAACTCACCCTTGGCCAGGGGATCCTGGGTTCAATCCCAGCCCCCAACCAACAGTGATCTGTGTGGAGTTTGCATGTTCTCCCCGTGTCTGTGTGGGTTTACTCCGGGATTTCTCCGGTTTCCTCCCACATGCCAAAAACATGCAAGTTAGGTTAATTGGCATCAAAAACAAAAATTGTCCTTAGGTGTGACTGTGAGAGTGAATGGTTGTCTGTCTCTCTGTGTTGGCCCTACGATGGACTGGTGATCTGTCCAAGGTGTACCCTGCCTCTCGCCCAAAGATGCTGGGATAGGCTCCAGCCCCCCCCCCCCCCCCCGCGACCCGAAAAGGATTAAGTGGAAGAAGATGGATGGATGGATGTGTACACCAAGTCAAACATATTCTCTCCTCTGGCCTTAAAGTCCACACATTGTTTGAACTTGGGAAGCATAGTCTTTAGACTGGTGTGATTAAAATCCCCTGCAACCACCACAAAACTGTCCAGGTGTGAAGTTTGAAATTCACTGATAGCATCATGCAGCTCTCCGAGTGCCTCGTTAGCATTAGCTTTAGCATTAGCACTAGGAGCTATGTAAACAACAGCTACAAACACGTTGGTGAATTCCCTTGGCAGATAGAATGGCCGGCAGTTTACGATAAGGAACTTCGCCAGCAGAGAGCAGTGTTTAGTTGCTAACGTGGCATTAACACACCAGTTCTTGTTAATATAGATACATAGGCTCCCCCCTCGGCTCTTACCGGAGCTAGTGGCCTCCCTGTCCGCCCGGAACAATGTCATCCCTTACAGCTGAAGGGCCACGTCAGAGATGTTGTCGTGGAGCCATGTCTCCGTGAACGCAAACACACAGCAGTCCCTCCACTCTCTGCAGGTTTCTCTCAGCAGATGCAGCTCATCCAGCTTGTTGTCAAGGGAGCGGACATTGGAAAGTAGGAGCAACAGTACTGCTGGTCTGGAGGGGTTAGCCTTTAGCCTAGCATAAATTCCGGCCCTCTTTCCTCTCCTTTGTTTGCGTTCGCGCCGCTTACGCTTCCTCCTTTCCCGGGTAGCTGCCAGCCTAACCACTGATAGTATTCCATGCTGGTGTAGAATGTCCAAATCGCACCCGAACGCCGCAATTCTTACAACGTACATTACCTTGATGCTTAATAAGGTCTCTCGGTTGTAAGTTATACGTCTGGGATGATTAAAACACTCAAAACTCTCACACTCACTGATGCCTACAGGGGCCGCAGCGTCCATGCGCGCTGCCATCCTGATATCCTGATGCTGTATACAACATGCTGATTTTTACAAGGGTATTGTTGGTTTAATGTGTATTTTTTCAATTTCAATAAATCCTGTCTTTTAAGAAATATCAATGATCATAAGGCAGAAAAATAATAACACTGAGGTGAATACAGTGAATGTGCTTGTGCTACTTATCCATTTTTTTTTTAAAGAAATAACTTTTCAACAGTCATACTGTCTTTCACAGTACATTCATCTCTGTCCTTATTGTCATGCAGGGCACAATAGTGCCTCAGCATAATGATGTGTTATGGTTGTATTCAAGCTCTCTGAAACACAACAGACACTTCACTGTGAAAATAAAAAATAAATTATTAGTATGACCGAGCTGGGACTTGAACCCTAGCTTCCCAGTTGCAGGACAGATACTTTACTCTTAGCTATTACTTAATCATGGACGCGCAAGGCTTTCTTGAACACTTGAGCTTTTCATCAAAATGGTTCATAGACGAGGCCTCATGTGGAACTTCATTTGCTCGACAAAGTATACAGCATGCAGATTTTTACAATGTGTATTTTTCAATTTCAATAAGTGTGCTGTCTTAAGAAATATCAATGATCATAAGGGAAAAAAGAAATAATAAAACTGGGGTGACTCCAGTGAATGTGTCTGTTACTTTGTGTGCTTGTACTACTTATCCATTTTTATTAAGAAATAATACATTTTCAACAGTCTTATACTGTGCCATTATATTTAACTCTGGCCTTATTCTCATGCAGGGCACAATGGGGCCTCAGCATAATGATGCGTAATAATGATCCAAGCTCTTCCTTGCAAATAAAAATGAAATTAAAAGAATGACACAGCTGGGATTTGAACCCAGGTCTCCCACTTGCAAAACAGATATACTACCGCTAAGACATCATCTCAGTTGCAATAAAAGAGCCACTGTTTGTCAAAAGTACATCAATGGGAGAAACGAGCTCAAGCATTTTTGGTGCTGGCTCCATCTGAAAATTGGCTGTGACAAATCCCTTACAGAGTCAAACATGACAAAACAAAATGTGTGGAACGGGGATTTCCCCTGGGTAGCGCTGCTCAGTTTATTTCTCCTGACCCAGTCACGTGGTCCGATGTCAACACATACATCATGAGTCACACCTCGAAACACGCCTCGCCAAATATTTCCTGGATAAGATCGGATCACCGTTCGGAGCACCAGTGCTTGCCTGCCTATCACTACTTGAGACTAGTCCCGGGCAGAGCAGGAGGAGGGAAAACAGTCATGTCTTTCTTCAAGAAATTTTAGTCAGGATATCAAAAAGAAAAAAGAAAAGTGAAGGAGAAAAAATTAAGGGAAGGGAGCCAGCTTCTCACCAGTTTCTTTGAGAAGAGAGGTGAGCAGCACACCTGAATTAACACACTGTTTAAGCTGATATCAGCAGCAGCTGTCTGAGTGAATCAGCACATTAATACAAAAAGTCGGTGCTTTATTTTGACAACAGAGATTATTAATTGCTATCATTAATTTATCAGCATCAAAGTTATTACCATCCATTCATCTTCTTCCGCTTAATCCTTTTCAGGTCGCAGGAGCCTATCCCAGCATCTTTGGGCGAGAGGCAGGGTACACCCTGAACAGATCGCCAGTCCATCACACAGAGACAGGCAACCATTCACTCTCAGTCATGCATAAGAACAATTTATGCATGTTTTTTGACATGTGAGAGGAAACTGGAGAAATCCGGGAGTAAACCCACGCAGACATGGGGAGAACATGCAAACTCCACACAGATCACTGTTGGTCGGGGGGCTTGGATCGAACCCAGGAGCCAAAGGTGAGTTGCTGTCCTGCTGCAGTGCTAACCATTCCGCCACCGCGCTGCCCAAAGTTATTACCAGTAAACATCATTTGACACTGAGATGTGTCAGACCTCATGGTAAAAACAGTTCAACTTTTTATTGATATGTTAGCACTAATTCTTTGATTGATTCTGACAGATTCTTTCCATTGAAAGCCAATTAGCAAAAAACTTGGACTTCAAAGACCTTATCAGTGATTTTGCAAACATGAAGACTCATCAGTGGGTATTTCCTAGAGAATAAATTCTAGCACCATTTTTCCCACAACATGTTTGTTCCAACACATTTCCAACAGTAGCTAATGACCTTCTATTGCAAGTAATAATAAAAATGAGTGAAGTCTGACCATTTGATTTTTATTATACTGGCAGTTAGGCATTTTCTCAATATAGAGGTTAAACTGAGATCGTATTTATTTTTGTCTTATATTGTTTTATATGTGAGGAAAAATATACGTGAGAGATATTGATCAAGTGAGCATGGAGGCCCACCAAGATGGTTTGTACATAGGGCCCAGAATTTTGTGCTATGCCCCTGCATCTGGATGTACAGATAGGCAGCAAAACGTAATCCTTAATCATTTCTTTTGAGTTCGTTAATAGTGTGTGCGTGCGTGCCCTCCATTTGCTGACAGCAAAGCCCCAATTCTACGTGGGACTTTGGGGTCAAAGTTGTTAATTTGACACTGAGTAATGCGGTCCCATTCAGAAAGCAGTGCTGCCTCAAGCTCAGCATGATTTGTTGGTGCAGGATCCCGACTGTGTACACGCTGATCCAGAACATTCCATAGATGTTCTGATGGGGAGTTTTATGCATTGAGATGACAGGGATTATTTTATTGTACATCCATTAACGTTTTAAGAAAACATCAATAGTAAGAGCACATAATCATTATAAATATATACAGGATTTTGTTTCCTTTGTATGTTGCATTTTTAATGCCTCTCAGCATATAACGACAAAAAAGACATCATACTCCATCTTGAGTTATCAATTAACTGAGTGTCTACTTTAAGACCTGGTACTGGGTGTAGGGTTCAGATTGGTTAAAGTAAAAGAATGTAAGGAGGACATATTGTTATTGTATTCATAAGGTTAAGGGACCATTAACGTTTTAAACTTCACCCTTTTTTTAAAACTCTTACATAGAAGAGATAAAACGGCTGAATTATAAATTTAAACTGGCACCTATCAAGGCTAGCTTCTTTTTCCTCAAGAATTTGCAGTATTTTATTAGAAATTATTAATTATTTTGGCATAATTTGTGAATATTTTTTTTAATTTTGTCAAAGCTTTCCGGTAAATGTACAATGTTTTCAGGTAAATTTGAACCTTGTTCTCATACACTTACACACTTGGTACAGTGGTATGGGAAATGCGCACTCTTCTGCTTGTCACGGAAGCAGATCTTTATTTCTGCTTTTCAGGCAGAGCATGCATGATGGCATTGTTGGGTTTTCCTTTTTTTTTTTTCCACAATATCTTTATTGAACCTTTTTTTTTAAACAAACATGATACAAACAATCAAACACTAATACTAAAGTACTACAAAAAAAACAAAACAAAAATGCACTAAAAACACCAACAACCACCAGCAAAATCAAATCTTCAACAATGCTCCTCTGTTTAGTCTAGTAAATTCCAAACTGGTGAACATAATATGTATACTTATGTATTGGATTGTCAAGGTCCACACACATCATTCACCTTCTTCAAGAGTTATGTTTAAATTTTTTACATAATCAATAAAAGGTCTCCATATATTCTCAAACACAATTTCCTTTGATTTCAGTATATATGTTATTCTTTCTAATGGAAGGTTTGTTAACATCTGTCTTAACCACTGAGTCACATCTGGTCTATGAGTCTTTTTCCATAATAGTGCAATACATTTTTTGGCATTAAGCAAACTGAGGTCTATGAATGTTCTTTCACTTTTATTAAAATTATGCTTTTCTGGGTACAGACCCAACAAAAACAATTTAGGATTCAATATGATTTGTTTTGAGATTATTTTTTCAATTGTTACCCTCACCTCTTCCCAAAACATTCTTATTAATCTACATTCCCATACACAATGAAATAGAGTTCCTTTACTTTCCATGCATTTTGTGCATGTATCTGGTATATTTTTGTTATATCTATTTAACTCCTCCGGTGTAACATACATCCGCATTAACCATTTGAAATGTATCAATTTAAGGCGTACATTTATTGATTTGGTTTGAGCTTCTGTACAAGCCAATTCCCATTGTTCCTCTGAAATTTCAGTTTGCAGATCTTCTTTCCAGTAGTTTAATCTTTTCAGTGAATTTTCACTTGAAGATAGTGTCAATGAGTTATAAAACTCTGAAATAATACCCTTTCTTTTACTATCTTTCATCATCATTTTTTCCAAGGATGAATAAATAGGTCGAGTGAGAGCTTTATTTTGATTTGATCGAATAAAGTTTCTAAGTTGAAGATATTTAAAAAAATGTGTTCTATTGAGATTAAATTTGATCCTCAGCTCTTCAAAAGACATTATGTTATCTGCACATGGCAAATATAAATCCTGAATCTTTTGTATCCCTTTTAAATTCCATACTTTAAATACAGCGTCCGCTCTCCCTGGTTTAAAATATTGATTACCCCATATTGGACTAAATTGTGACAATAACTGTGGTTCTTTTAAATAGTTTTTAGCTTCACACCATATTTTGATCATATGCTTTACAAATGGATTTTTAACTTGTTTTTGTAATTTTTTTGCCGAATCTGAGTATATGAATATGGGAAGAGGTAAAGGTAAATTGTATGATTCCATTTCAGTCCAGTGAGGGAGATCATTTGATGAAAAATAATATGTCATAGACCTCAGTTGTGCTGACCAATAATACAACATAAAATTTGGACATTTCAGACCTCCACGATCAAATGGTAAATATAATAAAGACAGACGTAATCTAGCCCTCCTGTTGTTCCATATAAATTCCACTAACTTTTTTTTTATTCTTGAGAATAAATCTAAAGGTGGTGATAAGGGAATGTATTGAAATAAAGTATTTTAGGTAAAATATTACTTTTAAGTATATTGATTCTCCCGATCATCAACATTGGTAGTGACATCCATCTCTGAGTTAACTCATTGATATCTGACATTAAGGCTTCATAGTTGACACTGGCGACTGATTCTAGCTTAGGCACAATTTGGATTCCTAAATATTTAAACTGATTTACAACATTGAATTGATTTACCTCAGGGTCTGGGTAATTTCTCTGGGTCTCATTTAGCATTAATATTGAAGATTTAGTTTTATTTATTTTATATCCTGATATTTCCCCAAAATTCTTTATTAAATTCAACAAGGTTGGAATTGATTTTTTAAGATTCGACATAAACAAAATTATGTCATCGGCGTACAGGGAGATTTTATGTTCTGTTGGTCCAACTTTAATTCCATATATTTGTGAATGTAAACGTATCGCTAAAGGTTCAATTGCCATAGTAAACAGTAAAGGTGAAAGTGGACAGCCTTGTCGACATCCTCTATTGATTTTTATTGGTTTTGAAATATTATTTGTTAGGATTTCTGCTGTAGCATTATTGTATATTATTTGAACCCATTTTATGAAATTATTTCCAAGTCCAAACCTTTGTAGGACTTCAAAAAGAAAGGGCCATTCAACTCTATCAAAGGCCTTTTCGGCGTCCAGTGATAGGAGAGCTGTATCCGGTGCTTCTTTATTAAAATAAATAATATTAAATAGTCTTCTTACATTATGGAAGCCTTGTCTTCCTTTTATAAAGCCATTCTGATCTCGATTAATAATATTTGGTAAAATTTCTTGTATTCGTCTTGCTAAAATTTTACAGATTATCTTAAGGTCGGCGTTTAATAGGCTTATTGGTCTCATATTTTCACATTTATTAGAGGGCTTACCTGGTTTTGGCAGCAGTATAATTAAGGCATTATTTATGTATGATGGTAAATTATTATTTTGAAATGCTTCTAAAACCATTTCCAAAAAAGGTTTTATTAATTTATTCTTAAATTTTTTATAAAGGTCAACTGGAAGACCATCTGGTCCTGCACTTTTTCCTGATTTCATATTATCAATGGCTAGCCCAACTTCTTCTTGACTAATTTTAGACTCCAATATCTCCCTGTTTTCATTTGGAATACACGGTATAGATAGTTCGTTCAAAAACCCATTTAGTTTTGTTAAATCAAATTCATTTTTAGTATCATATAATTTTTCATAGTAATCTCTAAAGGCTCTGTTAATTTCTAAAGGATCTATAACTACCTGTCCATTACTTATAATACTAGTAATTGGTGTTTTAATTTCTAATTGTTTAATCTGCCATGCCAATAATTTTCCTGATTTTTCACCTTGTTCATAAAAAGATTGTTTCAATCTTAGAAGACTCGAGGCAGCTCTATTCGCTGATTTTTTTGTCGTATTCAGCTCTCAAAATCAGTAATTCATTCTCCAACCTTGGATCACTTCCTGCATACACTTTTTCCTGAAGACTTTTCATTTTATGTTCCAATTTAGCTCTCTCCTCTCGAGTCTTCTTAGATTTTGATCCTGTATAACTAATAATATGTCCCCTAATAAAAGCTTTGAAAGCCTCCCACTTTACACATGCTGATGTTTGTGTAGTATCGATGTCAAAGTACTCGTCTATCTGTTTTTCTATATACTTGACAAATTCCTCATCCTGAAGCCATTTATGCTGAAATTGCCATCTACCTGATTCCTTTGTCAATTTTTTATCTACATATATTAGACAACAGGGTGCATGATCAGAGATCACGATGTTATCATAAAAGCAGTTTTGAATCTTGGATCTTAATTCTGTGGAAATCAAAAAATAATCAATACGTGAGAATGTCTTGTAGGTACTGGAATAACAAGAATAGGCTTTAACTTGTGGTTTCATTTCTCTCCATATATCTAACAATCTCAATTCTTTCATAAAAAGATTAATAGTCATCCTACAGCCATTGTGCGTACAATCCAGTCCTGTTGATCTATCTATACCTGGATTCAATGTACAATTAAAATCCCCTGCTATTATATGTTGCCCTGTAAGTGATGATAAAATAAGAAATAAATTAGCAAAGAACTTTTGGTCATCTATATTGGGACCATATAAGTTCACAAGATTTATATTTTCTAATAGCAAAGAACCTTGAATGATTACATATCTTCCAAGTTTGTCTCCAATTACATTTTTCACTTGAAAAGGGACTGATTTATGTATGAGAGTCATAACTCCCCTGGCCCGGGATGAGAATGATGAGGTGAAGACACTTCCTTGCCATCTACTCCTAATTCTTTTTATATCCTCCTCTATTAGATGAGTTTCTTGTAAAAACACAATTTTTGAACCCATGTCTTTTATTTTATTCATAACTTGTTTAAGTTTTTTTAAATTTTGTAGACCTCTGCAATTCCATGAAGTTAAATTAAGATTAACACTTTGGTTTATGATCAATAGAGAGTTTGGGATTACCTTGCAGTGTAAACATGCTCATACAGAGAAGCAAAAACATGAGTGGTTGAACATTCATCCTACAAACTACACACAAACAAATTCCCCCTTCCCACACTTGTGGCGAACCCCCCAAAATCAAAAGAAAAATTCCGTCTCCCGATATAGCCATCGACCGCTCCACACCCACGGGGAACAGCCTAAGCCACTCCTTCTTCATCCTCCCAATCACCCTAACTCTACTGCTTTTAATGACGTAACATTAACTCTCCTCTGTAGTTTTCCAACTTAACTCCAAAATTTTTAACAACTTTGTACATCATAGTTTTTTTTTGTTTGTTTTGTTTTTGTTTTTTTTTAATATATAATACAATCTATATTTTGTAAACTTGCTATTTACTTCAAGTCAGTCAGATGTCTGTGCAAATGCTTAATTATTCTACCTTATATTTTGTTCATGCTTAGCTCCCACCAGTCTCTTCTTCTTCTTTGATCTTCTTGATAAACTCCTGCGCCTCCTCTGGGGTCTTGAAGATGTGGGTTCTGCCCTCATACGTGGTCAGCAGTCTCGCAGGATAGATTACACCATGACGAATCCCAAGGTTGCGCAGCTCCTTACGTATGGGATCAAACTGCTTCCTCAATTGTTGGATTCCTGTGGCCAAATCTGGGTAGAACTGCACCTGCTGATCCTGGTGTTTAATCTCTCCTTTAGCTCGTGCAGCGTTGAAGATCTTCATCCTGTCTCTGTTGCTAAGAAACTTCATAATTAAGGTCCTCGGCGGTCCCTTATCTCTCCATGGGCCAATACGATGTGCATTTTCCAGAACCACTGCTGATTGCAACTCCTCGCTGCCCAGCACCTCCGGAATCCACTTTTCCAGAAAGGAATATACGTCCCGACCTTCTGATTCCTCTGGAAGACCCACCAGCCTCAAGTTATTCTCTCGACCGAGATTCCAAATCCAAAATATTATCTTCTAGACATTTATTTTTTTTTTCCAAAGTGCGCACCTTTAATTGAAGACGGGTGACGTCATCTTCAGCACTAGCGAGACGGAGCTCCATCTGCGCCGTTCGTTCTACACAGTCACCCAATTCCTTTCTTATTCCTTCCAACGCTGTCCCATCAATCCCATCAAATCTAGAGGAAAAGTCCGCTCTCATTGAACTCATGGCAGCCATCAGCGCATCTGCGCCGCTCCCTGCAGATATCGCACCGTTGCCAGCCTCCTCCGCCATATATGGAGTTTTGTTTGCTGCGTCACAGACCTGAAAGTCCGTTAATTTGGACTGTTTCGGCGGCTCGCTTTTTCCTTTACCTGGTTTTCCAGCCTTAGGCTTCGCCGACATATCCTCGCCCAAACGCTGGGATACGTTCTGTCCCAAATGAGAGAGTTATTTGCCGATTTTTTTCTCCAGGAGCAGAGCAGAGTGAGACACGTCCGTCTTACGTGGCAGCCATAACCGGAAGTCCATTGTTGGGTTTTCTGCCCTTTTGTTCTCTATAACCCCCCACCATACTGTGCAGATTTCAGTCCTTTTGCTCTTCACCTCATGGACTGTATAGCTCATGTGCCAACCAAGGTTTGCTTCGTCTGTTGGGCTGGCTGCTGCTGGGACGCTGGTTGCTGTGGAACTTGGCAGCATAGATGTTTGAAGGAAGCTGTCTAGTCAACCCCTTGGATTTCAGTGAAGATGCCATGCAGCGGGACTGCTGTGAAGGGTTTTCTCTGCACCTAGGACTGTTCCATGTGTGCTTGGTGCTCAAGAACCCTGACACATGACTCCTCTTCGGCGAGGGGCTGCTCATGTGGAGCCACCTACCACATCCAGTGAGTTGGGTCTGTCCCGCTTCTTAACAAAGAGTACCCCCTACACACACAAAAAAAAAAAAAGCCAGGTGCACTGCCTTAAAAGCATGATTCTCACCCCACCACAAGCTGGGCCCACTATGTTAAATTATGTGAATCAAAATGCTGGCAGTATAGCAGCTGTTTTCCGGGGTGAGCCTCCGGTACTGGGATACACTGTTCATCTAGTACTGTGATTTCCAATCACTGTGTCATGGCACACTAGTGTGCTGTGAAAGATCATCAGGTGGGTCACTGGAAATAGTCTAATTTCACTTAATTAGTGCAAAAAAAATAATTTAGTTGTTGCAAATAAAGCTGCTTTCAAACTATAATTGACAAGTTGAAATCATGGGTTCCATTCGCATGAATTATCATCTAAGCAACCTTGGGTGGCTTTTTCAAACTCCCAGCAGACCCGGATCTGATCCTCTGCGGGTAACATTGCATTTTTTCCGGTTTCACATCTTCACATCACTGTCACACAAACACGTCGGTCAGCCTGGAAGCTGGTGATGCAGTGGTGACCAGTTACTGATCTACAGTGGTGTGAAAAAGTGTTTGCCCCCATCCTGATTTCTCATTTTTTTGTATGCTTGTCACACTTAAATGTTTCAGATCCATCCATCCATCTTCTTCCGCTTAATCCTTTTTGGGGTGGGGGGTGGAGCTGGAGCTTATCCCAGTATCTTTGGGCGAGAGGCAGGGTACACCCTGGACAGATCACCAGTCCATCGCAGGGCCAACACAGAGAGACGGACAACCATTCACTCTCACAGTCATACCTGAGGACAATTTAGAATCCCTACTGTGATGCCAATTAACCTAACTTGCATGTTTTTGGCATGTGGGAGGAAACTGGAGAAATCCCGGAGTAAACCCACGCAGACACGGGGAGAACATGCAAACTCCACACAGATCACTGTTGGTCAGGGGCTGGGATCGAACCCAGGATCCCCCGGCCAAGGTGAGTTGCTGTGCTGCCACAGTGCTAACCACTCTTTCACTGCGCTGCCCCAAAAATACTCTGTGGACATCATGGTGCGATCCAAGGAAATTCAGGAACAAATGATAAAAAAAAGTAATTGAGATCTGTCAGTCTGGGAAAGGTTACAAAGTCATTTCTAAAGCTTTGGGACTCCAGCAAACCACAGTGAGAGCCATTATCCCCAAATGGCAAAAACATGGAACAGTGGTGAACCTTCCCAGGAGTGGCCGGCCGACCAAAATTACCCCAAGAGCGCAACGATGACTCATCCAAGAGGTCACTAAAGACCCCAAAACAACATCCAAAGAACTGCAGGCCTCACTTGCCTCAGTTAAGGTCAGTGTTCATGGCTCCATCATAAGAAAGAGACTGGGCAAAAATGGCCTGCATGGCAGAGTTCCAAGACGAAAACCACTGCTGAGCAAAAAGAACATAAAGCGTTGTCTCAGTTTTGCCAGAAAACATCTTAATGATCCCCAAGACTTTTGGGAAAATACTCTGTGGACTGACGAGACAAAAGTTAAACATTTTGGAAGGTGTGTGTCCCATTACATCTGGTGTAAAATTAGCACAGTATTTCAGAAAAGGAACATCATACCAACAGTAAAATATGGTGGTGGTAGTGTGATGGGCTGGGGCTGTTTTGTTGCTTCAGGACCTGGAAGACTTGCTGTGGTAAATGGAAGCATGAATTCTGCTGTCTACCAAAAAATCCTGAATGAGAATGTCCGACCATCTGTTCGTGACCTCAAGCTGAAGCGCACTTGGGTTCTGCAACAGGACAATGATTCAAAACACACCAGTAAGTCCACCTCTGAATGGCGTAAGAAAAACAAAATGAAGACTTTGGAGTGGCCTAGTCAAAGTCCTGACCTGAATCCAATTGAGATGCTGTGGCATGACCTTAAAAAGGCGGTTGATGCTCAAAAACCCTCCAATGTGTCTGAATTACAATAATTTTGCAAAGATGAGTGGGCCAAAATTCCTCCACAGCCATGTAAAAGACTCATTGCCAGTTATTGCAAATACTTGATTGCAGTTGTTGCTGCTAAGGGTGGCCCAAGCGCTTTGAGTGGTCTTTGTGACTAGAAAAGCGCTATATAAGTGCAGGTTAGTTAGTTAGTTAGTTATTAGGTTTAGGGGGCAATCACTTTCACACAGGGCCATGTAGGTTTGGATTTTTTTTCCCCTTAATAATAAACACCTTCATTTAAAACTGCATTTTGTGTTTACTTGTGTTTGTCTAATATTTAAATTAGTTTGATTATCTGAAACATTTAAGTGTGACATACAAAAAATGAGAAATCTGGAAGGGGCAAACACTTTCACAGCACTGTATATTATATTGTTGAGAGCTACTGGTATTTAATTTTTTACTGTTTTATGTGCCTGTGTTTTTATTTTGTTTTTTACCATGTTAAGCACTTTGTGACTCTGTCTGTGAAAGGTGCTCTATAAATAAACTTATTATTATTAATTTCTTCTTTTGATTTTGTTGTCCCATGTCAAGCTTAGCACAGAGCAGTGGCTAATTGGGTACACTGAGCAATATACAGTGGATATAAAAAGTTTACACATCCCTGTTCAAATGCCAGGTTTTTGTGATGTAAAAAATGAGACCAAGACAAATCATTTCAAAACTTTTTCCACCATTAATGTGACCTATAGCCTGTACAACCCAATTGAAAAACAAACTGAAATCTTTTAAGGGGAAAAAAAAAAATTACAATAACCTGATTGCATAAATATGCACACCCTTAAACTAATACTCTGTTGCAGCACCTTTGGCTTTTATTACAGCACTCAGTCTTTTTGGGTAGGAGTCTATCAGTGTGGCACATCTTGATGTGGCAATATTTGCCCACTCTTCTTTGCAAAAACGCACCAAATCTGTCAGATTGCGAGGGCATATCCTGTGCACAGCCCTCTTCAGATCACCCCACAGATGTTCGATCGGATTCAGGTCTGGACTCTGGCTGGGCCATTCCAAAACCTTAATCTTCTTCTGGTGAAGCCGTTCTTTTGTTGATTTGGATGTGTGCTTTGAGTCATTGTCATGTTGAAAGATGATGTTCCTCTTTATCTGGGGATCAGTAAAGTACACAAAATAAAATAAATTGAAATCTTCAGCTTTCTAGCAGAAGCCTTAAGGTTTTATGTCAATACTGACTGGTATTTGGAACTGTTCATAATTCCTTCCACCTTGACTAAGGCCCCAGTTACAGATGAAGAAAAACAGCCCCAAAGCATGATGCTGCCACCACCATGCTTCACTGTAGGCATGGTGTTCTGTTGGTGATGAGCAGTGTTGTTTGTGCCAAATTGGAATTATGGCCAAAAAGTTCAACCTTGATTTCATCGGACCATAACACATTTTCCCACATGCGTTTGGGAGATTTCAAATGTGTTTTTGCAAAATGTAGCCGGGCTTGGATGTTTTTCTTCGTAAGATAAGGCTTCCGTCTTGCCACCCTACCCAATAGCCCAGACATAGGAAGAAGACGGGTGATTGTTGTCTCATGTACTAAACAGCCAGTACTTGTCAGAAATTCCTGCAGCTCCTTCAATGTTGCTCTTGGCCTCTTGGCAGCCTCCCTGACCAGTTTTCTTCTTGTCTTTTCATCAATTTTAGACGGACATCCAGTTCTCGGTAATGTCACTGTTGTGCCATATTTTCTCCACTTGATGATGACTGTCTTCACTGTGTTCCATGGTATATTTAATGCCTTGGATATTCTTTTGTACCCTTCTCCTGACTGATACCTTTGAACAATGAGATCTTTGATCAATGAGAGCTTTGGAAGCTCTCTGCGGACCATGGCTTGTACTGTAAGATGTGACTGCAAAAATGTTAAGAAAAGCCTATTAGAAAAGCTGAACTTTATTTGGGGTTAATCAGAAGCACTTTAAATGGTAGCAGGCAGGGCTTGACAGTAACTTTTTTTTTTTTTCACTGGCCACTGTGGCTAGTGATTTTCCAAAGTTACTTTTCACTCGCCACAATTTTGTGGTTGGAAAATTTTGTTTAATGTGATCAAATTTGATTATCGCATGCTAAATTTTAAAAGAAAAGAAATAAAGAAAAAACACTGGCATTCACAAAATCTTTATCCAGTCATTAAACTAGTTGATATAGCACCATTTTCTGAAATTTCTGAAACCCATTTCTACTAGGGCTGCAGCTAATGACTAGTTTACGGCTCGGGTAATCGCCCTCTCTAACTGAAGATTACTTGAGTAATCAGATACTTTTTTTAAAGAAACTTGCATTAACCAACATGTGCGGAACTTTCTTTCCTAAAGAGCAGTAGTAATTGTACCAAACACTCATTAACACAGGTACACAATTATTGCAATGCTTATTGCATAGAACGTAAGTTTAAATGCTACGTTACACCATAAATTTCTGGTTGCTAGTCGCTAGCATTTGCTAGCAGTAGCTGCTGCTAGCAGCGGTAGCTATATGTTCTTTGGGCATGTAAGCATAATTAGCGTAGCTGTCTACATTCTCCATCTTAATTTAAAATCTCAATCATGTACCTTGTCTCGGGTGTGCTGGCTGTGCATGATGTGGGATGCTTTCTGCCAAGACACCGTAACATCGACTTTGTAGGATGCTAGCTCGCCGCTCGACTTCACCATGTGCACACTGCACAATGTTTTCCTTCGATCTGAGCTTGAAATGATCACAGATTTGAGATACTTTTGTTGTTTTTTCTGACTTTCTTCTTTTTTTCTGCCACCCACTCTGATATTGTGCCATTAAACAAAGATGTGTCTTGTTTACATAGTGACTGGAAGAAGGTCATATAGAACGGAAGTGGTACATTAAATGACACATCGAAGCATAGATTTTGAATTGAGGAGTTTTTTGTAATTGGATTATTCAAATTATTAGAGTAATCGTTGCAGCCCTAATTTCTACTGTCTTCAAATTTTCAGTATGAGTTTAAAATCTAATTTTGGTGGAACTCATCTCGACTGCATGTCAATATCAAGACCAGTGGGCCAGATGCAGTCTTCCAGTATGTTTTATCCAGCATATTTTAAATTCTGACAGTCAGTAGTACACAGTAATGTGTACACCTCCAGTATCATACTGGCAGAAAATTACTCTATAGCGCAGGATGCATAATGTACTTAATAAACTAGAACAAACAAGAGTTTAAAGAAGGAGACGATGAGTACAATGTGTTAAAAAGTGATTGAGGCGTGCCCAGTGAATAAGAAAAGAAAGGATTGTATCAGCCAAGGATCTCTGACTCCCTCACTAACCCTCCTGTTGCTCTGTGTTGCTGTTACTCCCATTGTTCTCCTCCCTCCCACTGCAGGGCCTCTTTCGCTTCATCCTCCTGCCCATGCTTCAATCCTCCAGCCTTGCATCCTCAGGAGGCAACCTGCTGTCCAAATCCCCTCTCCACAATCTAATAGACCTGAAAGGACAAATATAAGCACCCCAAAGTCACACTCACTTTCTGTTCCACCTGGCATTAACATACACTTCATCTCCTTTCCTCTCCCTGCTTTCTCACTTTTGAGTCTCTCTCTGTTAGCTTTGCACATCACTTCCTCTGATATTATTAATAACAAGATAATTAATATTGACAGGAAGCGCATGGATGTGTTCAGTCAGCTGTTGAGCATCCTCATAAATCCATCTGACAAGTGGGTTGCAGTGTGAGCTGCCCTCCACCTGTTTGTGAACTTATTTCTGCATTCTTAATTAACACACACACACCCTGGAGCTGAACCCTCCACAGGAGCATGCACACCTGGGGTTGATCTGATTTTTCTCCATCTGATTGTGACATTATGAGACTGCAGTCTGGTGAGACAAAAGCCGTTTTTTAAAGTGTTTCTTTCTGTCCCTCTTCCTCATGTGCCCCTTCCTCCCTGCATGTTCCTCACCTTTTCCATATGCCGCTCATTTCAGCTTTAATCTACACATAGCACCTTTTTTTTTCTTTGCTCTCACTCCCGTTTTCTCTCCTCTCCCTTGCACCTCTCTTACACCGCTTTCCTCAGCGCTCCTTCTTCAACAAGGCACCCCCCACCCCCAACCTGCCTGCCTCACTCTGCGTCTCCTCTGTTCTTTCCATTTACGGTCGTTTCACTAACCCAATAACCTTGGCTCTCAAGAGCCTCCAGCTCGCCTTCCTGTTTTACCTTCCCCGCTGCTCTTCCAGCAACAGCCTCACGGCCATTCCCATCCCACCCTCCACCCCCTTGTCTCTGGTTGTTTCTCCTCCTGCGGTGAAACCCTCACCCCCCCCCCCCCTTCCCATGCTTGCGAGCCGTCATATACAGGATGCTCCCTCAAAGAGAGGTCAGTACTCTGGCTGTTTTTCTCTGCCCCCCCCCCTTCCCCGGCGATTCCATGTCTGGAGTTCACAGAGCCTTTCATTCACTCTTCAATTGGCTGCCAAAGGGCCAGAGATATTTGTGTGACCATATTTTTACAGTCACATTTTAATACATTATTTCAGACAGCTGGGTTTGGCCTTCCATTTTATGTTGCTTTCTCTATTCAACCTCCTCAGAGATTTGGAAATTAATAGCCATTCTGACGTGCATTTGTGGCATTTTCAAACATGAGTACAACCTTTTTTACATTAACTGTGGACCCATGTAATTACCTAAAAAAACCAACATAATGATAGAACACCAGGGGGATTGCAGTGCAGTAATATTGTTAGTTATTGCTGTCTTAAATGAAGACCTTGTTTCCTTTGGCTAGTGCTGGCGCAAATTGGCTGTTGTTGCTCTTCTCTATATGTATAGAAATATAAATACATGCTTTCTTAATATGTGAGAGGAAAGCAGAGAAAAGCAAGCAGTGGTAACAATTACTGTTGTTTTTCTTAGGTCAAGCAGCAGGCTAATTAACCAGCACCTTTCAAATCCAGAAAGACTTTCTGAGTAAAAATATTCAACAAAATCCAAAGGAGAACATCCACACACTAATGTTGGTATCTAGTACTAGTACCAGTATCATTTATGTAGTAGTAGTAGTACTAGTAATGCAGTACTAGTAACATCTGTGTAAGTTTAAAGGTAGACATAAAGCAAATTGCTGTGTTTCAGTCATTGAAATTGAGGTAAGGTTATACTGAATGATTTAATGGCTACATAGCTGTATAGGCTTACATTTTAGAAATAATGTAAACTTGCCTGCCAAAGACAGACATAAAAGCAAAACAGTTGGAACTTGTTAGCTGGTGGGAAAAAAAATTCATTTAATCACATTCTAATTTCTACTATTGGACTGAATCAGTTTTGATATATTAGAGATGTATTTTGTTTACCATATAGCTTATTTCTTTAAGCTAAATATTCAGACAGATAACCAAACTCTGCTAAATACTAATGAGCCTAGCAGTAACTGCTGTCTCTCTCTCCAGAACCTGACCTTAACAGTGTGTCAAAACAGATGTCCTGCTTTCACAGATTTTAAAAATATGTAATCAAAAATGTTTAAATGAAATGTCATTTAATTATTTTGTTTACACTGAGGAGAAAACAAATAGAAGAAAGACAAATCATGACTCTATATTCCTACGACATGAAAAGGATTAATAGGTTACAATGATTGAATGAATGGCTATGTAATTAGCACTGTTAATGCTAACCTTTTATATATACTGTGTGTATACACACACACACACAGAGCGGAGAAAATAAATTTTGAACACGTCAACATTTTTCTCATTAAACCTATTTCTGATGGAGCCAGTTGAGTTTCCTTGGCTGTGTGTTTGGGATCATTGTCTTGTGGAAATGTCCACCCCTTTTCCATCTTCAGCATCTTGGCAGATGGCAACAGGTTCTTATCAAGGATGTCTCTGTATATTTGTCCATTCGTCTTTCCTTCAATTATTTGAAGTCTGCTTGTACCATGTGCTGAAAAACACCCCCACACCATGGCACTCCCACCTCCAAACTTCAGTGTTGGTATGGTGTTTTGGGGCTGATGTGCAGTGCCATTTCTCCTCTAAACATGCTGTATGTTGTGGTATCCATCCATCCATCTTTTACCGCTTTTCCGGAGGTCTGGGTTGCAGAGGCAGCAGTTAAGCAGAGAAGCCCAGACTTCTCTCTCCCCAGCCACCTGCTCCAGCTCTTCAGAGAGGATACCAAGGCGTTCCCAGGCCAGCTGGGAGACATAGTCCCTCCAGCGAGGCCTGGGTCCGCCCCGGGGTCTCCTCCCAGTGGGACATGCCCGAAACACCTCAAGTGGGAGGCGTCCAGGAGGCATCCTGATCAGATGCCCGTACCACCTCAACTGGCTCCTTTCAATGTGGAGGAGCAGCAGTTCTACTGAGCCTCTCCCGGATGACTGAGCCCCTCACCCTAATAATAATAATAATAATAAGTTTATTTGTAGAGCACTTTTCACAGAGTCACAAAGTGCTTAACATGGTAAAAAAAACAAAATAAAAACACAGGCACATAAAACAGTAAAAAAAAAAAAAACAAAGTAGACAGTAAAAGCACATAAAAATACAATCAACACATAGTTAACTAGAAAAGCACTCGGAGAGCGCAGACCTCCGCCAAGCGCCACAGTTCCCCCCATACAGTGTTTGTGTGTACGTTTTCAGATTCCTTGACCATGAAAACATATGACTAGCAATTGGATTGACAATGATAGGATTAGTGGTTCAGCAGTTATTCACGAAAATGGCATTTTCCGTAATGGCGGCCACAGTTCCCCCCCATACAGTGTTTGTGTGTACGTTTTCAGATTCCTTGACCATGAAAACATATGATTAGCAATTGGATTGACAATGATAGGATTAGTGGTTCAGTAGTTATTCACGAAAATGGCATTTTCCGTAATGGCGGCCACAGTCCCTCCCCCCCCCCCATACAGTGTTTGTGTGTACGTTTTCAGATTCCTTAACCATGAAAACATATGACTAGCAATTGCATTGACAATGATAGGATTAGTGGTTCAGTAGTTATTCACGAAAATGGCATTTTACGTAATGGCGGTTTTCTTCTGGACGGTGATCTGGATCACCACCAAAATGTAATCATCTGTAGGATACCCCATTTCTGACAATCTCTGAAAATTTCATGAAAATCCGTCCATAACTTTTTGAGTTATCTTGCTAACAGACAAACAGACAAACCAACGCCGATGATCACATAACCTCCTTGGCAGAGGTAATTAAAAAGCCAGGCTAAAAAGGTGGGTCTTTAGTTGCTTCTTAAAAACATCAATGGAAGGTACAGATCTAAGTTCAAAAGGTAAAGAGTTCCACAGTCTGGGAGCAACAGCAGCAAAGGCTCTGTCGCCTTTGGTTCTGAGCCTAGTGCTAGGGCCTACCAATAGATTCTGATGAGAAGACCTGAGAGACCTGCTGGGCTGGTGTAGATAGAGCAGGTCACCCTATCTCTGAGGGTGAGTCCAGCAATCCTACAGAGAAAGCTTATTTCAGCCGATTGTATCTGTGATCTCGTTCTTTCGGTCATTACCCAAAGCTCGTGACCATAGGTGAGAGTAGGAATGTACAGACGTGGACAAAATTGTTGGTACCCCTCTGTTAATGAAAGAAAAACCCACAATGGTCACAGAAATAACTTGAATCTGATAAAAGTGATAATAAATAAAAAATTCTATGAAAATTAACCAATGAAAATCAGACAATGCTTTTGAATTGTGGTTTAACAGAATTATTTTAAAAAACAAACTCATGAAACAGGCCTGGACAAAAATGATGGTACCCCTAGAAAAGATGTCCTCTAATTAACTTCACAGGTGTCTACAAACTTGTAATCAGTCAGTTGGCCTATTTAAAGGGTGACAAGTAGCCACTGTGCTGTTTGTTGACATGGTGTGTACCACACTAAACATGGACCAGAGGAAGCAAAGGAGAGAGTTGTCTCAGGAGATTAGAAAGAAAATTATAGACAAGCATGTTAAAGGTAACGGCAATAAGACCATTTCCAAGCAGCTTGATGTTCCTGTGACTACAGTTGCACATATTATTCAGAAATTTAAGATCCACGGGACTGTAGCCAACCTCCCTGGACGTGGCTGCAGGAGGAGACGGATAATACGAATGGTAACAAAAGAGCCCAGAACAACCTCTAAACATATTCATGGTGAACTCCAAGGTCAAGGTACATCAGTGTCAGATCGCACCATCTGTCGTTGTTTGATCCAAAGTGGACTTCATGGGAGATGACCAAGGAGGACACCACTGGTGAAAACAAATCATAAAAAAGCCAGACTGGAATTTGCCAAACTGCATGTTGACAAGCCACAAAGCTTCTGGGAGAATGTCCTATGGACAGACGAGACAAAACTGGAACTATTTGGCAAGGCACATAAGCTCTATGTTCACAGACGCAAAAATGAAGCATACCAAGAAAAGAACACTGTCCCTACTGTGAAACATGGAGGAGGTTATGTTCTAGGGCTGCTTTGCTGCATCTGGCACAGGGTGTCTTGAATCTGTGCAGGGTACAATGAAATCTCAAGACTATCAAGGTATTCTAGAGAGAAATGTGCTGCCCAGTGTCAGACAGCTTGGTCTCGCAGGTGAATGGCTAAGAGCGAAACAATGGACTATTCTAAAGTGGCCTTCTATGAGCCCTGATCTAAATCCTATTGAACATCTGTGGAAGTAGCTGAAACATGCCATCTGGAGAAGGCACCCTTCAACTGGAGCAGTTTGCTCATGAGGAGTGGGCCAAAATACCTGCTGAGAGGTGCAGAAGTCTCATTGACAGTTACAGAAATCGTTTGATTGCAGTGGTTGCCTCAGAAGGTTGTGCAAGAAAATATTAAGTTAAGGGTACCATCATTTTTGTCCAGGCCTGTTTCATGAGTTTGTTTTTTAAAATCATTCTGTTGAACCACAATTCAAAAGCATTCTCTGATTTTCATTGGTTAATTTTCATAGAATTTTTATTTATTACCACTTTTGTCAGATTCAAATTATTTCTGTGACCATTGTGGGTTTTTCTTTCATTAACAGAGGGTACCAACAATTTTGTCCACGTCTGTAGATTGACTGGTAAATCGACAGCTTTGCCTTAGAACTCAGCTCCCTCTTCACCACAACAGACCGGTACAACGTCCGCATCACTGCAGATGCTGCTCTGATCCATCTGTCAATCTCTCGCTCCATTCTCCCCTCATTCGTGAATAAGACCCCAAGATACTTAAACTCCTCCGCTTGGGGCAGGAGCCTGTCCCCAACCCGGAGAGGACAATCCACCTTTTTCTGGCTGAGGATCATGGACTTGGATTGGAGGTGCTGATTCTCATCCCAGCTGCTTCACACTCAGCGGTAAACCGTCCCAGCAAGAACTGTAGGTCATTGCTGGATGAAGCCAACAGGACAACGTTATCTGCAAACAACAGAGATGAGATCCTGTGGTCACCAAGCATGACACCCTCCATTCCCTGGCTGTACCTAGAAATCCTATCCATAAAAATTATGAACAGGATCAGTGACAAAGGGCAGCCCTGGCGGAGTCCAACTCTCACTGGGAATGAGTCCGATCGAGTGTTGACAATATGAACCAAACTCTCACAACGGTCGTACAGAGACCAAATAGCTCGTAACAACAAGCCCGATACCCCATACTCCTGAAGCAGCCCCCACAAAAAGCCACGACGAACGCAGTCGAATGCCTTCTCCAAGTCCACAAAACACATGTAAACTGGTTGGCAAACTCCCACGAACCCTCGAGAATTCTCGAGAGGGTAAAGAGCTGGTCCGATGTGCCACGGCCAGGACGAAAACCACATTGCTCCTCCTGAATCTGAGGTTCAACCAGCAGCCGGACTCTCCTTTCCAGTACCTTGGCATAGACCTTCCCAGGGAGACTGAGGAGTGTGATCCCTCTAAAGTTGGAGCACACCCTCCGATCTCCTTTTTTGAATAGACGAACCACCACCCCGGTCTGCCATGCCAAAGGCACTGCCCCCGACCTCCACACAATGTTGCAGAGGTGTGTCAACCATGACAGCCCTACAACATCCAGGGTCCTGAGGTACTCAAGGCAAATCTCGTCCACCCCCGGGGCCCAGCAACCAAAGAGATTTTTAACCACCTTGGCGACCTCAGGCCCTGTGATAGGCGAGTCGTCCCCCTCGTCCACAAGCCTGCTTCCTCTGTGGAAGGCGTATCAGTGGGATTGAGGAGATTCTCAAAGTATCCCTTATACCGCCCGACGATATCTGCACCATACACAATGTGGACAGGGAGCTGCTTCCCCCTCCTAAGCCGCCGGACAGTTTGCCAGAATCTCTTCGAGGCCAACCGAAGGTCTTGTTCCATGGCCTCACCGAACTCCTCCCATACCCGAGTTTTTGCTTCAACAACCAACCGAGCTGCATTCAGCTTGGCGTGCTGGTACACCTCAGCTGCTTCGGGAGTCCCACAAGCCAACGAAGCCTGATAGGACTCCTTCAGCTTAATGGCCCCCCTCACCACTGGTGTCTACCACTTGGTTCGGGGGTTGCCACCACGAGATGCACCAACGACCTTGCAGCTGCAGCTCTGGCCCACTGCTTCAACAATAGAGGTGAAGAGCATGGCCCATTCAGACTCCATGTCTCCAGACTCCCTCGGAATGTGGTTGAAGGTCTTCCCGTAGTAGGAGTTGAAGACCTCCCAGACAGGGACCTCAGCCAGACGTTCCCAGCACACCCTCACTATACATTTGGGTCTACCAGGTCTGAATGGCATCCTCTCCTGCCATCAGATCCAACTCACCACCAGGTGGTGATCAGTTGACAGCTCTGCACCTCTCTTTACCCAAGTGTCCAAGACATACGGTTGCAGGTCTGGTGACACAATAACAAAATTGATCATTGTCCTTCAACCTAGGGTGTCCTGGTGCCAGGTGCACATATGGACACCCTTGTGCTTGAACATGGTGTTTGTTTTGGACAAACTGTAGTTAGCACAGAAGTCCAATAACTGAACACCACTCAGGTTCAGATCGGGCAGGCCGTTCCTCCCAGTCACCCCCTTCCAGGTTTCACTGTTGTCGCCCACGTGCGCATTGAAGTTCCCCAGTAGGACAATGCAGTCTTCAAGAGGAACACCCTCCAGCACCCCAGTCAGAGACTCCAAAAAGGGTGGGTACTCTGAAACATCACTTGGTGCATAGACACAAATGATTGTCAGGACCAGTTTCCCAACCAGAAGGCGCAGGGAAACAACCCTTTCGTCCACCTGGGAAAACGCCAATATAGAGGCAGCAAGGTGGGGGGATACAAGAATACCCACCCCTGCTCATCGCCTCTCGCCCGGGGCAACTCCAGAGAAGGCCAAGCTCCAGCCCCTCTCCAGGAAACTGGTTCCAGAACCGGAGCTGTGTGTTGAGGTGAGGCCGACTATATCTAGCCGGTATCTCTCAACCTCATGCACCAGCTCAGGCTCCTTCCCCACCAGAGAGGTGACATTCCACGCACCAAAAGCCAGTTTAGAAAGCCTGGGATCAGTCCACCAAGGTCTCTCCCTTTGACCGCCACCTAATCCACATAGCACCAGACCCCCATGGTCCCTCCTACAGGTGGTGAGCCCACTGGAGGGTGGACCCATGTAACTCCTTCGTGCTGAGCCCGGCCGGGTCCTATGGGTGGAAACTCGGCCACCAGAAGCTAGCCATCGAGCCCCTCCCCCATGCCTGGCTCCAGGGTGGGGCCCCGGTAACCCCATACCAGGCGGGGTACACTGAATCCTTGTTCTAGTATTTATCATGAGTCTGTTGGATTGTCCTTAGTCTGGCCCTTCACCCAGGACCAGTTTGTCTTGGGTGACCCTATCATATTGCCTCGGACAACATAGCTCCTGGGATCACTAGGGCACGCAAACCCCCCACCACAATAAGGTGACGATCCATGAGGGGGTTGTGGCATCCAAAAAGTTCAATTTTGGTCTCATCTGACCAGACTGTATTCTCCCAGTATTTTACTGGCTTGCCCAAATGTTGTGCAGCAAACTTTAAACGAGCTTCAATGTGCTTCATTGTGCTTTTTCTTCAGCAATGGAATCTTGTGAGGTGAGCGGGCATAGAGCCCATGTCGGTTGAGTGCATGACTTATTGTTGTATTGGTAAAAATCAGCAAAAAATAACAAAACAGTTGGGTACATATGTAAAATTATATAGTAGGTAGCACACATATTATCTCTCTCTGATCACAGGATCTTTTCCATGAAGAAGAAAAAACCCTTCACAACGTCCACCCAAGTGAAGAACACTCCTGAAAGTAGGTGTATCAGTATCTAAGTCTAACAAAAAGTAGACTTCATGAGAGCAAATACAGACTGCCAGAATGATTGGTTTGGAATGGTTCATGATCCAAAGCACACCACATCTTCTGGAAAACATGGTGGAGGCAGTGTGACGCATGGTCATGCATGTCTTCCAATTGCACAGGGTTACTAGTGTTTATTGATGATGTGAAAGAAGACAGAAGCAGCCGGATGAATTCTGGCATGCACTGTCTGCTCAGATTCAGCCAAATGCAGCAAAGTTGATTGGACAGCACTTCACAGTACAGATGGACAATGACCAAAAAAATACTGCAAAAGTAATCCAGCAGTTTTCTTATGGCAAAGTGGAATATTCTGCAATGACAGAGTCAATCACCAGATCTTAACCCTGAGAGACCCTTACTCTAACAAACCCTTAGAATACAGGGTTAGTGTAGCTACTCGTTAAGCAACTTGAGTGGTCATTGTGACAAGAAAAAGTGCTCTATAAGTACAGGTCCTTATCCTATGCTCGGGGTGGAAAAAATGTGCTTGATGGACATGCAGCCGATGCAGTGCTGCAGTTACTAGACTGTATATTCCATAGTGTGGTCTTGGGGAAAATTGCTCTTTTTGAGACTGGAAACTCACTGAGACGTATGTCGAAGTCCTAGTTGTTACCTGACTTCTTTTAATATTACTTTGTGTATGCAGAATCCCTCGGTTATTGATGTTACTATTACTGTTATTGATATTAGCTTAGCTTCTAGTTGCTAGTGTTATTTATTCTCATAATAAACTTTGACTCACTCCTAGTAACCTTGCATTGACTCAAATGAACAGGAATGAGCTTGTGTCAAGACGTTGCACAATACATGTCCATTACACAGGTCTATTATGGCCCATGCAGTGGTGTTTGAAATGGCTCAGACATAAACAAGACAATAGCTGCTAAGCTAACTGGCGGAACTATTAAGCGGCTCAGTATGGTTACAACAACGATCAAAATATGAAACATGAACTTCTTAAAGAAAAAAACTATCTTCTTCTTTTAGATTTGATTGGCGGTTGGCAACCAGCTTACAGGTGCATTACCGCCATGTACTTCACTCTATATCATCACTCTGCCCGCACACTATTTCCAGTATGTACAGTGATAAGTGAAAGTGATAAAAATTGATTTATTGATGAGAAAGCACCAGGGAATGGGAAAATGTAATGGAAGTGGAACCGGAACTGCGGGCGGACTGGAATGTGGAAGTACGTTACTCTACATTGTGCAAGAGGTCCATTTGATGTTCCACAGACTCAAAACCAGGAATGTTCCCATTAAGACTCAAAAACTGTGAAAGTCCAATATTGCCCACAAGTAGATGAGTGAAGTATTGTGTCCAAATGTCAAACTAATCAAGATTACACAGGAAAGTTAACGTTTCATTTTTAAAACTCTTGTCTTTCAGGGGATCTTTCTCAAAGCACACCAGAAGTTATGGATGGACGTAGATGGACACTCATGGGTTTGGAATGTTTCATTATTAATTTATGATTTGAATGTGTTTCATGTTCGAAAAGTATGTCACAAGAAAATTGTTCTTTGCATGCCACTATGAGATTTTCATTACAAATATGCACTTTTTTATCACAATAATAGAAGTCATGAATCACTGAAGTTTTGATTATGCGTAATGTGGGTTTAGTTTCAGTCAGTTCTATGGCATGGACTCAGTCATCTGACTGAAACACCCAATCAACATTTTTTTTTTCCTCAAGCTTCTTTTACCTTTTTCTGTAAGTTTCGGTGCCAGGAAGATCAAATTGGGCTTTCACCAAGTTTAAGTCTATTTTTCTTTTTCTCTATTACAAATTGGAAGACATACGGACTTTGTGCTTTGCCTCTTTATCGAGTTTTGTGGCTCTGATTGGACCTTGAATTAAACAAGATTACCGGGACTTTGTGACAACCCTGGAGTCCTGTTTTGGATCACCACTGACAAATATCAGATTCAAGAGCCAGCTACACAACTGAATCAGTTTTCCCATCCTCAGTTCCAGCTTCGAAGCATAGTTGGTGTTGAGGACAAAGTTCGCAGGCGGATCATTCTTTATCTTTCATCTGATGGACCGGGTCGGATCCACCAAGTTCAAAGCCACCATCTACGACCCAAGTAACCATGACCATTTTCTCTCTGCTGAGCTCAGTAATTCTGATATCAGTCCAAATTTGATTATTCTAAATTTCTCTTTTTAAACTATTTAACTGTTTGACTGCCTATGGCACTCCGTTGCGCCGTCAGCCCCTAGTGGTCAAGATTTTTTTCAAGAAAATATTCAGTTCAGATGTCAGAGATTTCCAAAGCTATAACTTGAAAGTGGTAAGAGATAATGGCTTACTGTCAATTAGAAAGATGTAGAATATAATCCAAAGTTTGAGATAGGAGTAAATTTATGCATCTAATTAGCATAATGCCATGGCAGCCATATCGAATTATATAACTTTCAGTCAGAAGTGGACTTTGGATATATTTACACAAAGAATAGTTTTGTTTTTTGTCACCGTTTCTTGTTTTGGGCATTTTGTTATGTTATCTTCAAAGTATATGAACCAGAAAATCAGTACAATGTAAACAAACAAAGACATTCGCCACTTACCGCGGGCCAGATGGCTCGCTCGCTTCGTCCTTTTGCGGCATCCTGGTCGTTATTTTGTCATCTGTTGGTCATTTTCGCTTTCTCTCCCACATCCAGAAACTGTTCTGATTATTCCACCTCAATTTCGCTTTTATTCCACCACTATTTATCTTATATGATGACATGGAACCGGCACGATTCTTCTGTCCAGTCACATGGCGCTGGGGGTGATAGCAAGTGAACATCAACCAGCTTCACCCACCCTCTGTTATAACAAAATGTAGATATTTACCTTCATAAGCTAAATAATCTCTTTTTAGAATCATAGTTGGCAAATTTGGGAGTAAATGCCTCCTGTGTCTTGCGATCGAGTATCAACATTTGTTTGTCTTCTTCTCTGGTGTCCAGAAGTGAGGTTTCAGGATGGTTCTATGGTCGCCATCAGTCCTCCAAGGCAAGAGCAGTAAGTTACACTTGTCTGCCACCTTGTGAGGTGGAATACTTAGTACAACTGGGGAGTTTTTGGCCACATCACATGACAGGCGCAGAACTGCGACATAGGCAGTGGCAGCTCTATCTGTCCATGAAATCAAGGATGTTAAAGGGTTAAGTCTAATCACAAACTCCTAGTTATCAGTCTCTTACTCAGTAAGAGTATTTTTTTTCCTTTTCTTTATCAACTACCATTGTTTTAAATTTCTCTCTTTTTTTGTAAATTTTTATTTTGGTAAATCTCTATCAGTAATCACTTTACTTAAAATCGTGCCTGTTTTTTTTTTTTTATAGTAACTTTGGCTTATTTCATTTCACAATTTCATAGATTTCTTAGTTTACAATTTCTGTCACTTCCATGGTTCCACATATGTATGTCCACACTGTACATTCTCAGGAATTTAAATGTGATGTGTTTTGATACCTGTTGATTATTTCACATTGCCTTAAAAGTTACATGAATGTATTTTTTTATCTCAGCTGCATTTGCTTATTAAATTGTTAAAAGTTGTCTTGGACTTTTGGGTTTAATTTTGTGTCCCTTTCCTTGATTAAAAGCAGAGAACTCATGTTTTGGGGGTTTTTTGGAGACCGATCCATCTCTGGTACAATTATTGAATTATTTCTACATTTATCAGTGTTCTGGACTGGTGCTCCCAAGTTTATTTAAATAAATATATTTGTACTAGCATTACGCTACACCGACGTTAGTTCCTACTGTGACAAATGTGGACATACAGGCATCAAATTTGTTACTAACGTTGTTGGGGTTTTTTTTAAGCTCACTCCGGTGAAGCCAAAAGGAGCTCATGTGATGTAGCAGTGTCCATCTGTCTGTCCATCTGCCCTTCCACATTTCACGGAAACCAGTAATCCTCCTAGGCATTTGCCCTGATGGTCACTAAACTCACTCAGCGATCCTCAGGTGAGTCTGCATCCAGGTTGTACTCGAGGTCAGAAGATCCCCGGGTTTATATGATTTTATGAAAAGTATTACTCTGCCATGGCAATTGCCCCAGTGTTTGGGAAACTCATGCACAATGACCCTCAAGTGGGTCTGCATTTAAGCTGTGCTTAAGATCGGGGTCAGAGGTTGGGAGATCTAAGCACTCTCAAGAATGAGCTACTCCATCACTGACAGTCTTGTTTTAAATCATTATTGTAAACTTTTACGTTCTGTTTCTAGAAAATTTTAGACATACTCCGGTGGATATAAATTGCCTATAAAAACAAATCTACGTTGCCTAAAATGATATCTTGTGACCTTTTTTCTACAAAAAACTTTCATTGTCTTTGAGTTTCGTGTCAGAATCTTTTCACTTTTCCTCCTACTTCCAATGTCAGGAACAGTGACAAGGCCCACCCACATCCCACAAGGCTAATAGTGGCTATCGCTACATTAAACAGAATAAATCCTGTGATTAAAAGACTTACCAGTTAAAGGACATGCTCAGTTGTATGCACGGTGGCCCAGGATAATGACTGAGACTGCATTGATCTTTTAAAAGCAGTTTAATGGTAAAACCCATCTTTATATAGGTCAAGTTTTCAAAACAGCTGGAGGCTGACTTCAGTTAGGCCAGAGAGTCCTGATTGGCTCAACACTATGGACTTTGCCATAGTTACATCACCAAAAATGCTCTGTCTAAACTTGCCTTTTTTCAGGGGTGGGGCTTAACTGAAATTTCCAAGCAAAAAAAAAAAAAAAAACAGACGAGATATTTGAGTGATTTTGCTCTGCTCTTGATATGTCTTGTAAGTCATAAAAAAACATGTTGCATACATGTTAACAGGAAAACAAAATCGATTTTTGGTGGAGTGTCACTTTCAACGACAAGACTGAGGTTATACCACACACAACTTGCGTGGGGTATAACCACGTTACCTTGAACACATTCAATTTTCAGACATATCTAATGAAAGGTTCCATTGTATTTTGGGGAGGAGTCCTTTTATGTTGCCGCCACTCTAGCTTCTACGTTTCTGATGAGACTGACTTAAAATTTATACAGAAGCTTTGACTGAAATGAGGGGTTCCATTTTTGAGGAAGGAGATTTATTTTTTTTTCCAGTCCATTCTGTGTTGATCAGTTTTTATTTGGGGCCCCTGATATGCAGATGTGCGAGGTATGAGAGCTTGCTCACTGAGGTGCTTTCATTTGTTAAATTAACAATTCAGTAAACATGAAATATATATATTGGACTAAAGATAAAAACAGCAAAAGAAAAATAATACCAATGAACTTATGTATATATAAAGACTGACATTTGCAACTATTGCCATGTACCAGGCAAGCATGGCAGTGAATTGATTTATTTTCTATTTTGGTCATTGCATAGGGGCAATTCATTGTAAAACAACTCAAACAGTGCTTTCAGACACTGAACAGAAAATGACCCTTAGCAGGAAAAAAGTGCTTAATTGCCCAACCCATTAATTTAACATTAATTTGTTTAAATGTACAATGGTTGAATTAATCACAATATAAATTATCTTTTAGAATTGTAAATCATAATGTATGCCTGTGGCCGGAGGACAGCGAAATCTGTTCTGTCAAAGAGCGAATAATGAAAATGTGTCATCTTGAATGAGGATGGCAGACATGCAGCGCTCTTCAGAGAATTCCATTTTCTAATTTTCTGACAGACGCAGAGGGGGAGCCGAGCACATGTACCTCCCCCTCACATACACCAATTACCGCAATGAGCAAATGAAAGGCTGTGTCCCATCAGGGCCGCCATAGGGGGTAGAGAGAGGGAGAGAGAGGGAGAGGGGGGAGTTGTACGTGATTGCCCCCTCCCTCATCCATACACATGCATTACCAGCAATCATCATCTGGTGTTTATAAACCCACGGTTGTCTGTTAGGCTTCAGAGCAGATTGGCCCTCCTCACACTCACTCACTTTTCTTTTTTTTCCTCAGAATTTTCAGTCTCCATTTCTTGTCTTTATTTCACCATCATGCCATTTTGTCCACCCCCCCCACCATACACACACACACACACACACACACACACACACACACACACACACACACACACACATTTGCCTCCTCTACCTCTCCCTCCTCCTCATCAACTGTCACCATGTGCAGTGACATTTCGGTTGCCTTAGTTTTTACGATATAGCAGTCAAAATATGCAGAGGGACTCTGCAGGGTCAATCAGCCTTAGTGCCACTCTTAATCCCCATATTGAGCTTAAAAAAGCTTTCTACTTTACCTTTCTGTGCAGGCGTCTTGATCTGAAAAAGTGGACTTAAAATCTTACCATCTAATTTGTGGCTGCTCTGCATGTGCCAGCGCTCAAACCTGAGATGTGCAAAGCCCACCTGACTGCATGTTCTCATCGCACTCTGCTGTGGCACAGAGCCTCGGCAGGCTAATTGAAGTCAACCACAGGGCACTGCTAATGATCAGCCTGCAGCGACCCTCCATCGTGTGTCATCTCTGTGTCTGCAGCCCTGCGTGGCATTTAGAGACATCCTGAAGCTTGATAGAAAATGAGAGCAGAGAGAGAGGCAGGGGGATGGAGGTGCTGGCTTTGGCGGACAAATTGCCCAGGTGATGAAATGACCACCACAGTGTGCAGGAAGCGGCCACATCCACCTCCGCTAACTTCCGCTCAGTGGTCATTACCCTCGCACCATCACCCCCACCCTTGGCCCAGAGCTCCCCACGGATCCAAATTCACTAACACACAATCGATGTGAGCAGGCAAGGCAGGGAGGTGGAGGTGAGAGGACGAGGTGCAGTTAAAGGAACGGGGGGGGAGAGAAAGTCGGCAACAGAAAGAAAAGAAGAGCTGGAGAGGAAAAACAACAAGATGTTAGGAGAAAAAAGCATTGGGATGAAGTGAAAAGGAGATCAAGAGAAAAAGGGGAAAGGAGGAAAAAGTCAGGATGAACAGAAAGAAAATGTTAGAAAAAACAAATGAAGGTTTTGGATTGAGGAATGAAGGAGAAGCAACAGGTGCTAAGAGAAAGGCAAGAAAAGAGAAAACAGGAAAACAAAGATGAACAAAGAAGGTTGGGAAAAAAGACGGGTGACAGAACAAAAAACCAAAGGTAACTGAGTGAAGGAAGGGCAGAAATATAAGGAGCATTGAGGAGGAAAAGGAAATGGACAGGAATAAAATGAAGAAAGAAACTAACAGAGAAAATGAAGTGAAACTGAGATAAAAGAAGGAAAGAAAAGTCAGGGAAAGAATAGGAGCAAACAAAGGGAGAACTGAGAGGATATGACATGAAAGGAAGAGGAAAGGGCAGTAACAGTGAAAGGAAATGAAAATATTTAAAAAAAAAAAAAACAAGAATTTTGCTATAAATTCCTCTTTGACACACTGTTATATCAAATTAGTTAACTTAGAAAAAGTATGCAAACTGATTGCCTTGGAAAAATGGTATGTTGTAAAGAACTTCTGTTCCACTTTTTTTCATAGCAACTGGTTTGAATGTTTTTTCTAAGTAAGGTTAACTAACTGGATTTCACAGAGTAGTAGAATCTGTTTCTTGTAATTAAATGACAGGGGCAGAAGAGAAGCTTTGGTTTGTAACAAAGACCACAGTTTGAACAGCTGTTTTCTGATATCCCATCCAGTCATTCTGTTTTTCTTTAACTGCCACAACAAAAATGCCAAACAGCCCTGTGCTCTTGCAGCCAGTTAACTGGAGCTTATTTCTGCCATACCTGCCCCCCCGTGGCATTTAGGTTTACGAGTCCAGTCTTGGTGGTTAGGTTTAACGAGTGTCGAGGCTCTCTCTGCCAGTCAGACATAATGTACTGTATCAACACAAGAATCCACCCCTATATACAGTGGGGGAAATAAGTGTTGAATACGTCAACATTTTTCTCATTAAGCATATTTCTGATGGAGCCATTGACCTGAGATTTTCACCAGATATCAGTAACAACCCAAGTTATCCATACATACAAAGAAATCAAGGCAACTGTGTTCACAAAACAAGTTATATTTAATAACGTGGAATGACACAGGGGATAAGTATTGAACACACTGGGTGAAATTAATTTAATATTTAGTAGAAAAGTGTTAGTAATAACAGCTTCCAGACGCCTCCTGTATGGAGAAACTAGGAGCAGGCATTGCTCAGGAGTGATTTTAGCCCATTTTTCCACACAAACTGTCTTCAAATCTTGAAGGTTCCATGGATGTCTTCTTTGAACGCTGATCTTCAGTTTGTTCCATAGATTTTCAATTGGATTCAGGTCAGGTGACTAACTGGGCCATTCAAGCAGCTTTATTTTCCTTCTCTGGAGCCAGTTGAGTTTCTTTGGCTGTGTGTTTGGGATCATTGTCTTGCTAAAATGTCCACTCTTGTTTCTTCTTCAGCATCTTGGCAGATGTAACAAGTTCTTATCAAGTCTGCCTGTATCATGTGCTGAAAAACACCCCCACACCATGATGCTCCCACCTCCAAACTTCACTGTTGGTATGGTGTTTTGGGGCTGATGTGCAGTGTCATTTCTCCTCCAAACATGCTGTATGTTGTGGCATCCAAAAAGTTCAATTTCGGTCTCATCTGACCACACTATATTCTCCCAGTATTTTACTGGCTTGCCCAAATGTCAGGTGAATGCATTACTTATTGTTTTCTTTAAAACAGCAGTACCTGACATGTTTGGTAAGACCCAGAAGCAGACTCAGACTCGGAATAAATATAGTTATCTTTTATTTGTAGTGTGAGTGAATGTGAATGCGTGCGTGTGTGCTGAAGTTGGCAGCTGGGCAAGCAGAGCACGGATGAACTGGCAACCCTAGGAGAGAGGACAGACGGGCGGATGAGTATACTGAGACCAGGGTGAATAAACAGGCGAATGTACAGTCTTACGGATTGGATGAAAGGCTGAGGCACTGAAGATCTCCCAGAGACTCCGAACCAGCTGCAGTCTGTTCCGTGTCCGTGTTGTCGCTGAGGAGCGAGGTGAGAATGAGCAGGTGAGTAAACGGTGCTATACAATGTGCGGGAGGAAGCGCAGGTCTGCCGCCAGGAGGAGGAGGTCCACCGCCAGGAGGCTTCCACCTGTGCACAGGGGAGAAAAGATGAGGCGTGGAAGGGATGGAATCCCAAAGGCCTACTTGCCATTGGAGAGCCTTGGCTCTCAGAAGACCTGACGGAGCAGAATTGGTGAAGAGGATTCTCTGGAGCAGGAGGACAGAGTAGTCGAGGAAGTCCTTCCAGATCAGAGGAGCATTGATGTCTCCCTGCAGACCACAGGGCAGCACAGCTTAAGAAGGCTGTCTAATGAGGTGAACAGGTGTGCACGCAGCTGTGGAGGCAATTAGGGCAGCAGGCACGCAGAGCAGGTCACCACAGTACTGCCCCCCTACGGATCACCTCTTGACGGCCGATTCAGCCTTCCCGGGTGCATCCGGTGGAAGTCCCTGATGAGCTGAGGATCCATCACAAAGGAGGGACACACCCAGGATCTCCATTCTGGACCATAACCCTCCCAGTCCACCAGGTACTGAAGGCGTGTCGTATGTCCAGGATGGAGTTGACCTTCCAAGCGGGGTCACCATCGATCATCACCGATGGATGTGGTGACTTGGGAGGGGGGCACAGAGAGCTGGAAATGAATGGCTTAACCTGAGAGACGTGGAAGGTGGGACAGATGCGGAGGGAGGGGGGGAGCCAGGCGTACAGCGACAGGGTTCACAATGTGGGTGATGGAGAAAGGACCAATAAAGCACTGGGAAAGTTTCCTGGGCTCAGTCTGAAGATTAATGTTCTTTGTGGACAACCATACCTGCTGCCCGACCCGGTAGGACGGAGCTGGTGTCCTGCGGCGGTTGGCAATGTCCAAGTTGGGGTCCGCTGTGCGCCAAAGTACAGCCCGGGTAGCCTTCCAGAGCTGGCGACAACGCTTCATGTGGGCCTGCACGGAGGGCACAGCAATGTCTCCCTTCTCCTCCGGGAACAGTGGGGGGTTGTATCCAAGGGAGGCCTCGAATGGAGAAAGACATGTAGCAGAGAAGACAATAGTATTGTGTGCATATTCGACCCAAGGCAGGTGGGAGCTCCAGGATGCCGGGTTGGAGGCAGTAACGCACCGCAGTGCCGCCTTCAGCTCCTGGTTGGTGCGCTCGCACTGACCATTACTGTGGGGGTGGTACCCTGAAGACAGACTTACCGGGGCCCTGATAAGCTTTGCAGAAGGCTCGCCACACCTGCGAGACGAACTGGGGCCCACAGTCTGACACGATGTCCATCAGGATGCCATGGAGCCGAACCACATGTAGGGTGAGCAGGTCCACTGTCTCCTTGGCCATAGGGAGACCCTGTAGGGGGATGAAGTGGGCCGCCTTGGAGAATCAGTCCACAATGGTGAGAATGACTGTGTTACCGGTCACAAAATCAAGAGCCACATGGGACCAGGGTCTGCTGGGGATGGGGAGGGGATGAAGCAGGCCTGCCGATGGAGAGGAGGATGTCTTGCAAGTGGCACACTGGGGGCAGGCTTGGATGTACTCCCCGACGTCCCTCTGTAGCGATGGCCACCAGAAAGTTCTCTGGAGTTGGGCTACCGTACGCGCCATCCCAGGGTGGCACAGCAGTTTGGAGGAGTGTGCCCAATTAATGACCCCCCCCCCCCAGACCGCAGATGGCACATACATCCTTCCCACTGGCCCCCCGCCCAGGTCAGCCTTGGTCTCCTGAGCTCTCCTGACCCTCTCCTTGATGCCCCACGAGAGGGCGCCCACGATACATGAAGGAGGCACAACAGGAGATGGTAGCATCTCAGTAGCATCCGAGCAGAATTGCCTGGAGAGGGCATCTGGCTTGATGTTCTTAGACCCCGGGCGGTAGGTGATGGTGAAGTTAAACCTGCCAAAAAACTGGGACCAGCAGGCTTGGCAAGAGTTGAGTCATTTGGCCGTCCTGAGGTACTCCAGATTCTTATGGTCCGTCCAAATGACAAAAGGCTGGGAGAGTCCCTCCAGCCAGTGATGCCACTCCTCCAGGGCCAACTTGACCGCCAGCAGTTCCCTGTCCCCGATGTCATAATTCCTCCTCAGCAGGGGATAGACGGCAGGAGAATAACGCGCAGAGGCAGATCTTGTCGTCAGCAGGAGAACATTGGGACAACACTGCTCCCACGCCGGAGTCAGAGGCGTCCACCTCCACCAGACATTGTAGTGCAGGATCCACCTGGGCCAGAATAGGAAGAGAGGAGAACAATGATTTTAACTGCAGAAAAGCCGCCTCCGCCTCCTTCGTCCACCGGAATAGCACCTTGGTGGAGGTGAGGCGATGAGGGGTAGGGCAATGGTGATATAGTCCTTAATGAAGTGGCGATAGAAATTGGCAAAGCCCAGAAACTGCTGCAGCTGCTTCCGGGAAGATGGAATGGGCCACTCTACCACCACCTTTACCTTGTCCAGGTCAGCGATGATCTGGTTGTGGGAGATGACAAATCCCAGAAATGTGGGGCGTGAAACTCACATTTCTCAGCCTTGACAAACAGTTTGTTCTCCAATAACCGCTGAAGGACCCGCCTGATGTATACCCAATGCTCATCCAGGGACTGGGAAAAAATAAGGATGTCATCCAGATAAACAAACACAAAAGAGTCCCAAAAAAATTATCAACACCTCATTGATAAGCCGTTGAAATACAACGGGAGCATTAGTCAAACCAAAGGGCATCACCAAGTATTCAAAGTGGCCTCTAGGAGTGCGGAACCCCGTCTTCCACTCATCCCCCTCCTTGATCCTCACCAGGTGATAGGCATTGCAGAGATCCAGTTTAGTGAACCATGAGGCCCCCTGGAGGGAATCAAAAGTGGTGTTAATGAGAGGGAGAGTGTACTTGTCCTTGACTGTGATGTTGTTCAGCTCCTTAAAATCAAAACACGGCCTCAGCGAAATGTCCTTCTTCCCCCCAAAGAAAAATCCCACCTCCACCGCTGAGGATGATGGCCTGATAATACCCGAGCTTAGGGATTCCTTAATGTATTTATCCATCGCCTCCTGCTCCGGGGCAGAGAGGCTATAAAGCCGGCTGGATGGCAAAGGAGCCCCAGGCAGGAGGTTAATGGCACAATCATAGGGGCGGTGGGGGGGGAAGTGATCGCACTTGAGCCTTGCTGAACACGGCGCCCAGATCATAGTATTCGGGGGGTACCAATGAAAGGTCAGGCGGGGGTGCGTCAGGAGAACAGAGGGGAACGGAGGGAGAACAAGCGGCAGACTGCAGGCAGGCGCTCAGGCAGAAAGAGCTCCAGGACACAATGCTTCCTGATCGCCAATCAATAACAGGATTGTGTAGCCAGAGCCAAGGGTAACCCAGAATCACTGGGCAGGCTGAGACGGGAAGCACAAAGAATCTAATCTGCTCCCGGTGATTGCCTGATACCAACACAGAGACCGGGGCAGATTGCTTCGTGACGATAGCCAGTGGAACCTTAGACAGAGCAGTTAATTTCAGTGGGGTCTTCAGCTGATGGCACGGGAGCCCCAGCCGGGTTGCCAGATTCTCCGAAATGAAGCTCTGCTCGGCCCCTGAATCAATGAGTGCATGGGTGGATATTTCATTGTGATTGTGGAAAAAACGAATGGGAAGCAGAAATTTCGTAAGGGAATTGTCCCGAGGTGAGTCCGTGAGCCCCCCTGCTGTAACGCACAGACCCCCCCCCCTTTTGGCCGAATGGGGCAAGAAGCCAGCTTGTGCTCCTCACTAGCACAATATAAACACAATCCAAGCTCCCAGCGGCATTGCTTTTCAGCCGGAGGCAGCTTAGATTGGCCCATCACCATGGGCTCCTCAGACTCTAAGGGATCGGGGGGGAGGGCTAACGGGGGGGCTGTGGGGAGCAGCAAAACAGTTGAATGCATTACTTATTGTTTTCTTTGAAACAGCAGTACCTGACATGTTTGGTAAAACCCAGAAGCAGACCCATACTTGGAATAAATACAATTTTTTTTTTTATTTGTAGCATGAGTGAATGTGTGCGTGTGTGCTGAAGTTGGCAGCTGGGCAAGCAGAGCACAGATGAACTGGCAACCCTAGGAGAGAGGACAGGCAGGCGGATGAGTATACTGAGACCAGGGTGAATAAACAGGCAAATGTACAGTCTTACGGATTGGATGAAAGCCTGAGGCGCTGAAGATCTCCCAGAGACTCTGAACCAGCTGCAGTCCGTTCCGTGTCCGTGTTGTCACTGAGGAGCGAGGTGAGAATGAGCAGGTGAGTAAACGGTGCTATACAATGTGCGGGAGGAAGCACAGGTCCACCGCCAGAAGGCTTCCACCTGTGCACAGGGGAGAAAAGGTGAGGCGTGGAAGGGATGGAATCCCAAAGGCTTACTTGCCTTTGGAGAGCCTTGGCTCTAAGAAGCCCTGACGGAGCAGGATTGGCGAAGAAGAGGATTCTCTGGAGCAGGATGACAAGAGTAGTCGAGGAGGTCCTTCCAGATCAGAGGAGCGTTGACGTCTCCGTGCAGATCATAGGGTAGCACGGCTTAAGAAGGCTGTCTAATGAGGTGAACAGGTGTGCGTGCAGCTGTGGCGGCAATTAGGGCAGCAGGCACGCAGAACAGGTCACCACAGTACCTGCTAACTCCATGTCTTTCTGGAGCTCTTCACAAGTGGTCTTTGACTCTTGGATAGCTCTTCTGATAATTCCTTTTGACTCCTCTGTCAGAAATTTGCGAGCTGCTCCTGGTCATGGCCAGTTTGTGGTAAAATGATATTCTTTCCATTTCCGGATGATGGCTCCATCAGTGCTCACTGGAACATTCAGCAGTTTAGAAATGCGCCTGTACCCATCATTATGTTTTGCAACATTAAGGTTGTGAAGGTCTAGAGCATGGGTATCAAACTCATTCCATGGAGGGCCAAGACCCTGCAGGTTTTACCTCCACCCAGTGTCTTCAACAGGTGATTTCACTGAATTTCTTCCCACTGATTGCTGATCAGTGAAAACACCTGCTGAAGCCACTGGGTGGAAGTAAAACATGCAGGGTCTTGGCCCTCCATGGAATGAGTTTGACACCCCTGGTCTAGAGAGAGCTCTTTGCTTCTACCCATCATGAGTTCTTTGTGGTGTGACAGTCTGTTATTCAAGGACCTTTTTAAAGGCAATCAGTCAAGACTTAACAGCTGAAATTAATTTGCACTGATGGGGGATGGGATGGCTTCCTAAATTCTGATGGATTTCTGCTGATTTCTTGGCTTTCTATGCCTTTTTGCCCCTGTTTTTCTTCATGTGTTCAATACTTATTCCCTGTGTCATTTCACTTTATTAAATATAACTTGTTTTGTGAACACAGTTGCCTTGATTTCTTTGTATGTATGGATTATTTGGGTTGTTACTGATATCTGGTGAAAATCTCAGGTAAATGGCTCCATCAGAAATATGTTTGAGAAAAATGTTGATGTGTTCAATACTCATTTTTCCTGCTGTATATGACTTTTAGCATATTCTTCCTGGCAGAACACAGAACAACTTCTACAGAGTTTCAGTTGCTGTTCAGATATTCTCACATCATCCTGAATAATTTTTTGATACACTTGGGAATTCATCTTCCCTTCAATGATTGCAAGCTGGCCAGGCCCAGCTGCAGCAAAATAGGCCCAAATCATGATGTTTCATCCACCACACTTTATGTTTGGGATGATGTTTTCTTGATGTTGTGCCGTGCCCTTTTTACACCAGATGTACAGCTGCGTGTTCTTTCCAAATAGTTCATTCTTATTTTCATCAGTCCACAAAACATTTTCCACTACCGCTGTGGAGTGCCAGTGCGCTCTTTCACAAGCTTCAAGCATGAAGCAATGATCTTTTTAATAAGTAGCGGCTTCGTTCTCGGTGTCCTGCCATAGACACCCTGGTTCAATGTTTTATGCACTGTACACTCATGAAGACAGAGGTTAGCCAGTTCCAATGATGCCTTCAAATATGTGGCTGTCACTCAGGGTTGTTTCTTTACCTTATTGATGAGTGTTCATTGTGCTCTTGGGGTCAGTTTGACTGGGCCCCCACTTAGAGTAGCAACAGTCCCAAAGTGTCTCCATTTCTAGATAGTTTAACTAACTGTAGACTGGTGAGTTTTTAAAGTCTCTGAAATCACTTTGTAACCCTTTCCAGCTTTATGTAAATCAACAATTCTTGATCTTAGACCCTCTGAAAGCTCTTTTTGGCGAGGCATGGCTCACATAAGCGTATTCTTCTTGTATGGGGCAAACCCAAAACATTTGAGTGCTTTTTATGAGTTAAATTAGCTCTAGTCCACACCTCCAAACTCATTTTCTTAATGAGTCCAGGTATGCCAACACCTGACTCCAATTAGCTTTTTTGAAGTCATTAACTCAACAGTTCACATACTTTTTCCACCAGCACTATGAGGTTTTTATGGTTGTTCTCGATAATCAAGAATTTTTTTTGTTAATATTTTAGGCATGTTATATTTGTTAATATCCTTGGATGAAGATCAGATCACATTTTTTGACAAATTAATGCAGGGAACCATGAAATTCCAAAAGGTTCACATAGTTTTTCTTGCCACTGTGTGTGTGTGTGTGTAATGTGCAGACTATATAACCCTTTTAAATGTAGTTTGTGTGGAGAAGTCCAAATACACCTTAAGACTTGAACGTGAAAGATGAACAAAAAGAAGCATACCACTTTGCAAGGGAAAAAATAAGTCTTTGCTGCATTTAGAGCTTGAATTCAAATGATTAGTATTTTGTAACAAGAACAAAAATGCATTTAAAAAGATGGTTGTGTTTGTTGGCCATAAAATTAAGCTGGTGCAGCTATTTCAGAGCAGCATTCAGTCTCCTCTGCATTGTCATCCGTATGTATTGTTTGCACAAAATAATAAAAAAAAAAACTGTTTCATTCACAAGAAACCTTAACCTATTTGATTTCATCATCATGGAGGAATAGTTAATGATAACCTTACTGTACATGTGAAAGGAAATTATTCATGTCGATATGATAAAATATGATAGAAGTCCCCCACCCCCACACTGTATAAGAATTGCATTCTCGCTAGCTGGCCTTGACAACCTAATTGAACATTAGTCTAATATAGAACGTTAAAAGAGAAATGAAAGCCTCCTGTCTTTGATCACTCTGTCAGCTTCACTGTGAATGCTACTGTCTTCTCCCGGTTTTTCCTCTCTTTGGCGCTGAGTGAAAGGACCTTCATCCATAGAGTGGATGGCATAATTTCCCCTGCTCTAATGAGACAGAACTATTCAGCATGCTGCCCATAATTGCCGGACCAGGCACGGGAGAATAATGGTTAAGAACCCACACCTTCTGAGTTTTTCATCTACACGAGTCTTGGCAAGTGCGGTGACCTAAGTCCCCCCAGGAAGACTGAGAGGCAGAGATAACTAGAGCCACCAAGTCACGTGAACTATGGGCAGCCCATTTGTAATCTGCTTATTTTAATGTGAAAATTAGATGCAGGCTGGACGTGGGGTTAATTGCTAATGTGTCATTCTGGGTGTTTGTTCAGGAGTTTAACCAGGCGGCATGTCCTCGTGTGGCAATCTCCAATGTTCCTTGGCTAATACCTGTAACTCAGTGGCTCACACTGGACGCTAATGAGTACTGAGAAGGGCAGAGAGAGACCGAGAGAGAGCGGTGCTGCTCTAATGAACTCATGGCTTGCTGTACGCTGTCACTCTCCTGCTCGGCACCGTGACCTGGACAATGCAGCCACATTGTTGCCCCGGCATTGTGCACGCTAACCCAGGCAGCCGGTGGCCCCATAGACAGTCAATGGCTGCTGTAACTTAAACTCGGTGGCGGTACGGGCCAGCAAAGGCAGCTGTCACTCTGAGCATTGTTGGCTCTGACAGCAGTCGGTGATGAAGGCATTGTGAGGAGAGAAAGTCTGCAGAAAACTTACAGCCGCACCGTGGTGAAATGTGCGAGCTACAGGTTCAAAATGAGATGAGCAAAATTCATATTTTATGTATCGAAACTAAAGCAAAGAAGGCTGTTAAGTTAGGGAGAGTAGAAATGTTATTTGCAGGGAGAAGTTGGGTCAGACTGAAATATCATCTCTTTTTCTCCTCATTGACATTTATTTCAGTAGGAGATAAGTTCAGTCTGAACACCTCGAGAACAACCCACCCAGATGTGTTTTAGATCCAATTTTTTTCAGTAAGTTTATTTCAACTTGATAGTTCCTTGAACATAAAAGCACAAATCTACTCCACCACATCAACCTTACTTAGCAAAAGAAAAGGTGTCTCTTTAGGGGGAAAAAAGCATAAGAATACAAAATCCTCCCCCAGTTAAATACATGTCTTTTGAAAAACAGTTCAAGAATAATTATCATGTATATTCCTTTTAAAGATATCAAAAGGCCTCTCTTTGATAAGACCCAAAGCACAGATAAGAACAAAGAAGCAAGTTAATTAGCAACAGTACAAATATGCCTCTCACTACAGATTAATAGAATCGGTGAAGGCAGGAGTGATTTTCCAACATGTGCAGGCAAAGTAGAATCACTTCACTGACTATCTTGATTCAGCTCCGTTAGCCGGAAAGGAATGCAAACCACCATCCAAAATAAAACCATCACAGACGTAGATTTTACAATAAATGTTTGCTGCTATTTAACTCAATTCTAAGAATTCAAAAAATGGCAAGATGGAAATGGCTTTAAAATATGATATTGTGATGTAGGCTAATGGTTTCACTGATGATTATTAAATGTGAGCCTTCACGAAGTTCCTTATCTACAGGAGATCACCTCCCAGGATTTAATACACCTTTACACATATACAGAGAATTTAAAGGGGGGGATAAAAAACGTGATTAGATAATAAATTAAAAATACACTTATGAATAACAGTCACTTTTGTAATGAAGTGAAAATGCATTTCACTTTCAGTGTGTTTAACTTTTTATGTCTGCTTATGACAAATGACAGCAGTACACCTGTCAGCTCACAGTCCAGGCGGAACCAGTGTGTGGGGATGTGATTTATTGTTAGGAATTTACAAAAAACACAACCTCTGCTGACCAAAATAAGAAGGGAGGAGGATGGACTGACAGCCTCGGCCAGTTCTCTTCTCCTTGGAGCCTCTTCTGGAGGTTCTCCCTCATCGTTTACTCCGGACCTTGGGGCTGGCTGAGTTGAACGGTTCAAATTCCAGTTGAACATATTAAAACTCATAAGCACACAAACTGCAGGCTCTGAAAAACCTGGAGTCATTTTAACATGGCTGCCCCCTGCTACTCTGTCTGTCACTTTAGCCAGTCAGAGCCCACCAGTGCCAGTAACAGTTTCTCTCATATGGCGCAGCCATCAAACACTAAACTAGCCAATGTGTGCAAATGTAAACATAAGAAAAAGACTTGCTAACCAACTTCTAGTTATATTGTAGGCTGTACTGGTTTTACTGTTCTTGTAGTTAGTCTTTACAACAGAATTGAAACAATTATCAGTTATTGCTATAATTAAAATTCTAAATTATGACAACTTGAATCATAACAATGTTAACTTACCTCCATGTAGCTCATCATGGTTATCATCACTGTTGACGAGGTCAGATTGGCTACTGGCTGCTACTTATGACATGGGGATGTAGCTTCCTGCCATGTAAACTGGAGACTCGGTACAAGTGCTTTAACACGGCATTCTCCTTAACAGCCGCCAGACTGCAAAAGAAATCCTGTAAACTAGAAGTTAGTCTTTACAATTTAATTTTATATTTTGGCATAAAATCTCCTTTTTTTTTCCCCAGGCAGAGAAATACATGTATGCAAAAACATACAGAATATGTTTTCCGCAGCTGATAAATAAATCTCAAACTAATCTTTCTTGCAAATTTTCATGAGCACAAGTGCAACAAATTGTCTTTGGTAAATTCAGAAACTCACACTGGCCCAAAAGGATCAACGGCGGCACTTGGGAATGTTATAGCTGTGGTTCTGTTGGGGCATCTGTTGGCTGCATGACTTGTCAGTGAGGGTGGTCAAATATAAAAAATCTGAAATAAAATAGGATTCAACTGCAAATGTTTAATGTGGTACTGAGGGGTTTATTTTATATTACAATATATTATATTATGATGTTTCCATCAGTCTGCCCTAGGACAGCTGTGGCTACAGCAGTAGCTTACCACTACCATTGTCTGTCTGTGGAGTGAATGAATAATGGACTCATTGTAAAGTGCTTTGGTATCTTGAAAGGTGCTATAGAAATGCAACCTATTATTATTATTATTATTATTGTTATTATTATACCTAATTACTGTATATAGGACAAAGAAGAACCTCTTGTTTGTATGGTGTTGGGAAAGTAGCATTGTTCTGTCATTTTATAGCAGAGTCACATTTTTTTTATTTTTTTTTTGAACGCTTGCAGGAAACCCGCTGAAAGCCGTTCATCCTGTTCGGCGATTTCAGACATCCATCACATGTCATGGCTGAAACAGAAACTTATTTAATTTATGAAGAAAAAAACGGCTTGACAAGATATAAATTTAGTTTCTCTCTGCTGTTGTAAAATGCATATTTTATAGCAGCTCAGCAGCCCTCCCTCCCTCCGGGTCCTGCTCCTTAATGGGCTTTAGACTGAGGTTTGATTGGATGCTGTAGTACCTCAACCCCAATGAGGACCTGAAAGGCTCCCAGAGAGGGGGTGGAGAGAGAATAGAAAGGTATCGAAGCAGGTAGTGTGGTTCTGAGTGTGTGAGTGTGTGTTCCTTTCAGATCTTAAGAGCTCTTACCACTGAGCAGTAAAACACGGAGCACAGCACTCCCCGACCCCACCGGTCATTTCATCTACTTCCAAATGTCACGGTGTCACAGACCTTTGTTGAGATCAGCGAGCAGGGCAGCAGTGTGTGTTTATGTGCTGTAGGTTGTACTTAATTGACTCAAAAGACAAGGTTGAAAAAGGAAGGAGACTAGGGGGGAAAAGGTGGAAAAAGCACTCAAAACCAATAACTTTATTGTAGTCGCTGCTCCTCGGCTTCTCTGTCACATTCAGCTTAGGCCAGATGTTACACGGAGACAAAAAGTCACCCAGACCATTGAGAGTAATTTGCTGATTCTTAGAGCACACAAAATATATGGTGGTGAAATGGAGACGACATCCCAGAAGGTCTGCGTTCGCAGCCCAGTTCAGAGACATAAGTGATTTTGTTTAGATCATTTTCCTGCTCCAGGACAGTAACGAGGAGGAAGAAGCGGCGTTGGTCAGCATGTGGCGTGGAGCCATTTACCTGCCATTAAAGATTAATAGAAATGGAAGAACGGCGGCAGGGGTCAGTGAGGCTGAAGCCGGTGATATTAACAGGAAATGGGATGGCGTGGGGACACTGTAGGCGAGCTACATCTAAACAAGCCATTATCATTCATTTACAGGATATTTGTCATTCACAACACAGCCCACAGCCGTTACCTCGCTGCTGTCTGCTCACGCCTTCACTCCTCTACTCTCCTCTCTCATTTGCTTCCCTGCAGCTCTTCTTTTTCTACATTAACAGAACTTTCTACTGTCCTCATTTTCTCTTTTCCTTTCCTCTTAGGTCTTTTCATTTCCTTGTTTTTAACCATCCTTGAGACTTTTTATTGTACCCATGTTCTTGTCCTCTTCTTCCTCCTTTCCTTTTCAACTGTTTCCTTTCCTTTGATTGTTCTTTATTGCTTTCCTTTCAATTGTTTCTTTCATTTTCTGTCCTCCTGTTTTAGTTTCCCTTTCCAAATTCCAATTGATTGTGTTTTTCTTCTTCTTCTTTTAGATTTGATTGGCGGTTGGCAACCAGGTACAAGTGCATTACTGCCACATACTTCACTCTGTATCATCACTATATATGTCTTTGTATAAGGCGTTCTTACAAGGAGCTCCGAACAACTCCCTATGTGTGAGAAAATTATCCATCCTTGGACTGTGTCCTCGGTGGCGTCGCTGCCAGATCAGAGGAGCTTGCACCTGTGTGTCACAACAAAGCTATGGTGGGTCCTTAGACGTTTTATTTTGGTGGTCTCCCCCATTGTGTTTTCTTGCTTCCTCAGCATTTTGTTCATTCTTTCATTTTCCTTTTAATTCCCCTTCCCTCCTTTTCCATTTTATCACACTTCCCCTCAACCCTTTCCTTTCTTCTCTTGTTCTCCTGCTTTCTCTTCATCTTTCCATTTTAATTCCCTTTCTTTTTTGCTTTCCCTTACCTTTGACTTTTTCCTTTTACTATTTTCCATTTTATTGTCTCATTTTTCCCAGTTTTTTCTTTTTCCATCTTTTCTCTTTTCCAATTTGTCATAATTTTCCTTATTTTCTTTCTTCCATTTTGTTGTTTCTGCTTCCATTTCTTTCATTCTGATTTGGTTTTCTTTGTCCTCATTTCATTTTTTAACCTTTATTTTAATTATTTTACTCCTCTTTCCCCCCTTTGTTTCCTTTTCCATTTCTTGTTTCCATTTGATCTCTAGGTTTCATTTCCTCACTTGTTTTTAACCAGACCCCCCCCCCATCTCCTTTTGATCTTCTAACCTTCATTTCTGTCCTCTTCCTTTTCTCCGAGTTTCCTTTCCTTCTGCTCCTTTTCTTACCTATCCTCCCTCCCCTCCTCTCCTCCATCTTCTTTATCCTGCAGAGATCCAGCTTTATTGGCGAAGCTTTGCAGAACCAATACCAGGAGATTAATTGAATGTCCTTTTCCTCTTGTGTTATTAAAACAGCCGCTCTGTCACATCTGCTCTTCTTCCTCTGTGTGTGTATTTGAGATCTCTCTCTCTCTCTACGGCTTACAGGCGAGCCGGCTCCACACTCGCTGTGCGGCTTGCACAGTTGTTACCAGGGCATTATTATCCCTCAGCAACAGCCGTGCAGTGGAGCCGCTTTCCTAAATGAATTCATCGAGGTCGCCTCGTCTCTCCCAGCAGCGTGCTCCTTTCCTCACGCCCCTGTTTACATCAACACATGCAAACCAAAAGTGCCTCAATGTCCATGTGCAAAGGGCAAAAAAAAAAAGACTCTGCTGCTTTATGCTTGAGTGAAATAAAGTTAAATGTTTAGGGTGTGCCACACAGTGGTGCAAGGTTTTTGTTTGTCTTAGTGGTATTTATGTGGTATGTGATCCTTCAGGTTGAGCGTTTATGTCAAGAGCAACTAATGCTTTTCTTCCACAAATGAAACCATGAAAGAGCGGGACGTGCTGTGGAAGACTAGTGATTTTGTTGTTGTAAATTTTCATCTTTGACAACAAGTCACAGTCTACCTCAGTGTTTCCCGCATGAACAGCTTTCCTTCCTTCCAGTTTCCCACGTTTCCTTTTGCTTGACCTGCCTTTCTAAGTAACAGTTTCCACACTCACAAATAATAGTGTTTAGTTTTAATTTCTGTCTTCATTCACACAGATCAGTAAGAAATGTCTGAGATATTGAAGTAAATCTTGAAGAGACAACTGAGGTTACTAGATTTAGCTTTGAAAATGTCTCTGATACAGTTTTATTTCAGATCCTCCAGAAATACAATGAAGGAAGCTATAGCCGTTGTTGCACTTGTAAAAATATGTAAAATAATCAGTGACCATAGCAGGAAAAAAAAAACCCATTTCTTTTGTGTAATAGCAGTATATGTTAGTGGCAAAACTCTTAATCGCGGTAAATGCGATTAATTGCATAGTGAGTTAATGGCACAGTCAGTTATTTTGCCATAGGCAGCACATAGGCAAGAGAGCTGTGTCAAGTTAATCGTACATAATGTGATTCATCGCACTAAGCACTTATTAGTGTGATGTGATTCAGAAGAAGCGAGCTGCTCCGTCATCAAAATGTGATTAATCACCATTAAAAGTTTCACCACTAGTATATATCTGAATGATTCGTGTTGACTGGATTACGTGCACAGGCGGTGGGCTCAGTGGGTCAGGGTTAGGTGGATGGTGAGCGTACCATCAGTGATTTCCACACCATATTGTTCAATAAAATCTTCTGTTATTTGCTCCGCTATGGTCAGTTGAAGGTCTCAGTAACTACAAAATGATGTTTTCATGGGATGTGACCTTCTAAATATCACTCATGGGCCAGATACGCACCATTTAAATATTAAATTGCTTACTTCACAGAGAAACACACTGCATTTATTTAGCTGGACTTTTAAAGAAACAAGTGGATTATACATCCTGGGTTTTATGACATCGCAATCCAACTAGGCCCTCCAAAGCACATTTGGAGGAGCAAGCATCCAGCTAGATCTGCTGCCAAACTGTCTTCTGTGCACTTGTGGACTCCAAGACATGGAGAAAGAAGTTAAACGTTTCTTTGCACTTGATTTGTACTGTATACATTTTTGACTGCACCTGAAATAAAAGCAAGAGTCTGTAAGCCTGCGTGCGTGTGAGCTGATTAATGTGCAGTGCTCTGCGTATTCCGCCCCATTGTACACATCAGCCAGACTCCAACTGTGGCAATCAATTCAATCAGCAGCGCTTATGAACCCATTACAATCTAGCTGAGAGCAGGCGGGGGCAGCATCCTTCCACTGGCCTCAGAGTAATTACTGTTTAGTCGAGTCAAAAGAGAGGGATGGATGGATTTGTTGGTGGATGGATGGGTAGACTAATAAAACACATCCTTAATGACTTGCATGTGACTATGAATATGCATCACGGTGATTGGGCAATAAGAGCGGGAGTTGTGATATTTACACCCCCGCTCGCCCCCCCTCTGAGAGTGCAGTGGCTAGCATATAGCGTTGGCCGTTTCACCCCCAAATTCTGAAGGCCAAAGGTCTGGTGGTGCCATGAGGATGCGTGGGCCTGCGGGGTGCACCACGTGGTGTTCCTGTGCATAATTACAGGCTCCGCTAATTCACAGAGGAGAGAGGATTTCACGGCACCACAAGTGAAATTTTCAAGAATGTGTTTGAGCCAGCTCATCTGCAGATGACCAGTGTGCATGTTTGTGTCAGTCAGCTGGGAATGCACCAATGAGGCGTTTGTTTCCAGCCTTTTTTAACCTTGTAGGTTTTTTTTTTTCCCATTTAAGCGGCTTCGAGGCAAGAAAAATCTCAATCACAGCATTTTTGTTCCCACTATTAGTTACATTTCACGGTTTTTCCATGAAATTCGGCTTATCAAACCTGCAGCCAAACATCAGCCACTTAATTCTTTTGGCTGCAGATCAGTGAGGTCAGAGAGGTTAAGTGCATTACAGCAAAATTTACATGTTTACATATTTTCTGTTGTATTCTGCCTGAAGGATTCACAACTACATATCCCAGGGAGAGAATGCGCCCACTCCTTTTTCAACCTTGGCCAAACACTCTCTCGTTAAATCGTTGCAGATTTCAAAGGCAGTATTTTGGCTATTTTGAACGATATTAAGAAAAAAAAAAGTGGATTGGACTTTGAAGCGGAAAAATGGAAACCTAAAATACTGCTATATGAAGCTCGGTTTGCTGTTTGTTTGGTTATAATCCCTGTAATCAGTGTGACCACAGTTCAAGTGCTGTAAAAACCAAAATAATTGTAGGTGTTTTCAGTAAAGGTTTTTATTGATCATTTCACTCATTGAAAAAAAAACCCACATTTGGCACTGTAAGAGTTAGAAGGATGTGGCAGATTGGCGTGGGTGACGTCACCTGCGGCTACCTGGTGTTCTCTAGCAATAATCCACCTGTTTTAGGAGCATGTAGCCTAGAGCTCATCCACAGAGGGAAGAGACCAGGGATTGGCAAGTTTTACTGTGGAACGAGCCTTTTTGAGCAATTGTTGGACCCCCCCGCCCAAAAAAAAAAAAAAAAAAAAATCTGCATGAGGGGCAAAACATATTTGAGCCTTAATCTTACAGTGAAATGAAATGACCACAATATAAAGTATCCTGTCAACATTAACAAGTGGCAGATTTTTCTTAATCTGCTGCTTTTCACCCATAAAGCTGCAGCTTAATTCTCACAGATTATCAACATATTTACTTCAAGAATTGAAATCACACTCATACCGTTTTGATTTCTTATATTCATATGTATTTGTCACATTTAAATGTTTCAGATCACCAAACACATTTAATATTAGACAAAGATAACCCAAATAAATTTTAAAAAATGCTGTTTTTAATGATTTGATTTATTTAGGGAAAAAATGCTATCCAAATCTACCTGGCTCTAAGGTAAGGTAGGTTCCTCGATACGTTAATTAACCTAACCTTGACAGGTTAGGTTAATTGGAGACTCTAAAGTGGCCCTAGGTGTGAATGTGTGTGTGAATGGAAAAGGGATAGCGCCATACAGTGGCTGCTTCATCCATCCAGGTGGATGCCCTCAATTTCCCCTCTGGGGATCAATAAAGTATGCAAAAACTTAAAAAAAAAAATCAATGTAAAAGACTCATTGCTAGTCATCGCAAACACTTGACTGCAGTTGTTGCCACCAAGAATGGCACGACCAGTTATGTTTAAGGGGCACTTATTTTTTCACATAGGGCCAGGTAGTTTTTTTTTCCCTAAATAAATGAAATCATCATTTAAAAAGATTCCATTTGTATTTACTTGGGCTATCATTGTACAATATTAAAATTTGTTTGATGATCTGAAATATTTACAGATGTGGACAAAATTGTTGGTACCCCTCTGTTAATGAAAGAAAAACCCACAATGGTCACAGAAATAACTTGAATCTGACAAAAGTGATAATGAATAAAAATTCTATGAAAATCAACCAATGAAAATCAGACGATGCTTTTGAATTGTGGTTCAACAGAATTATTTTAAAAAACAAACTCATGAAACAGGCCTTGGTTCCAAGGTTGTCATAGCCAGGAGCGGCACTGGGGTTAAGCTCCCAGTGCTCATAAAATGCTCCTTACGGCGTGCGTCTCGAAAAGCCTCTGACAACTAAGTCCAACTCCTAGCCTGCCCGTGTGGTTTAGTCTCTAAGCCCGGCGGAACTGCTTTTACTAATAGGAGAAGGGGCGAGGGCGGATCTCTGGCGCCTTAAAACCAGATGCTTCGGGTAGATGGTGGCTCGTCAACCTGGGAAGGTAGCCCATCTAGGGGAAGGTAAACCCTGATTTCAAACCTCCGCTGCCTTGCGGCACACCCGGTCACGGGAAAGGCTTCGGGAGTCAACCCTGAGGAAAAATCCAGAGTCGGAGCCCCTAAGGCAGTTCTCTGTTGTGCTCAACATCGTTCTGGCAGCTCCTGCGACGGCGCTGGTGCCAAACTATAGCAGCCCTGCTGTTCCTTTGGATTCATCAGTGACGTGGAAAGGGAGGACATGCTGCATGGGTAACATCTTGTCTTCCATATCTTCCTGCCCAGGCTTGAATCCTACCAACGCCCAACGCTGGAAGGTAGAACACCGGTGCACATCGGCCTGTTCAGCCGCAGGCGGTGCTGTTCCAGCAGAGTAGACGTTTAGGATTCTCTTCCATGGTCATCATAGACCGACTGAGGCCGACAACGAAACAGGCCTGGACAAAAATGATGGTACCCTTAACTTAATATTTTGTTGCACAACCTTTTGAGGCAATCACTGCAGTCAAACGATTTCTGTAACTGTCAATGAGACTTCTGTACCTCTCAGCAGGTATTTTGGCCCACTCCTCATGAGCAAACTGCTCCAGTTGTCTCGGGTTTGAAGGGTGCCTTCTCCAGACGGCATGTTTCAGCTCCTTCCACAGATGTTCAATAGGATTTAGATCAAGGCTCATAGAAGGCCACTTTAGAATAGTCCAATGTTTCGCTCTTAGCCATTCTTGGGTGTTTTTAGCTGTGTGTTTTGGGTCATTATCCTGTTGCAAGACCCATGACCTGCGACTGAGACCAAGCTGTCTGACACTGGGCAGCACATTTCTCTCTAGAATACCTTGATAGTCTTGAGATTTCATTGTACCCTGCACAGATTCAAGACACCCTGTGCCAGATGCAGCAAAGCAGCCCCAGAACATAACAGAACCTCCTCCATGTTTCACAGTAGGGACAGTGTTCTTTTCTTGGTTTGCATCTGTGAACATAGAGCTGATGTGCCTTGCCAAAAAGTGTAATGATCAGTGTTTACCACTAGGCGTCGCTGCTACCTTGTTACCGCTTGTTGGAATGATGCACTCAGTAGAATAAGAAACGGCCAACATGGGAGCCGATGTGAAAGTGTCTGTGTGAGCTGCCGCTAAAAAATAAAGTTACGTTGGTTCAACTGCAAGTCTCTTCTCTCCTCAACGAACACGAACACAACATGGTACCAGGAGTAAACTGCATGAACTGAGCGACCACGTGAGAAGTCGTCATGGAGTTGAAGCCACCGGAAAACCTGAAATTGGCAGGTAACGTGGATGAAAAATGGCGGGCATTCAAGCAGCAGTTCAACTTGTATGTCACGGCCATGGGACTGGACACGAAGCCGGACTTGAGAAAGGTAGCACTTTTGCTGAACTTAGCGGGGCCACAGGCCATTGAAGTGTACAACACGTTCGTGTTCGGAACGGGTGAAGACCCAAATAAGCTGGATGTCGTGCTCGCTAAGTTTGATGCTCACTGCACTCCTAAGAAAAACGAGACATATGAAAGATACATGTTTAGATCTCGTATGCAGCAACAGAGTGAGCCCTTTGACAGTTTTTTGACAGCTCTCCATTTGAAAGCACAATCCTGCAATTTTGGGACATTGAAGGACTCAATGATCAGAGATCAAATTGTTTTTGGTGTTGAGGACAAAAAGTTAAGAGAGAGACTGCTTCGTGAGACGGAGTTGACGCTGGAGATGGCTGTTAAACTCTGCCAGGCAAGCGAACTGTCCCAGAAGCACATGAAAACGTTCTGCGGCATGCCAGGCGCCACACCTCCGAGTGAAGGAGCAGCGGTCGGCGCCGTGTCATCTCAGAGCGGGAGGCGTCGCTCACGGGCCGGGACTGCACAGCGGACTGAGGATCCCACGTTCTTCTGCAAGCGTTGCGGATTACAGCACAAGCCAAAGCAATGCCCAGCGTTTGGTAAAGTATGCTCCAACTGCCATGGAAAGAATCATTTTGCCAAGCAATGCTTCACCAAAAGAAAGGAAGGAAAGAAAGGCAAAAACGTGAATGTAGTCGAAGACACAGACTTAAGTGACACTTTCTTTGTGGGCATCGTTAACTGTGAAAATGAAGGAGAAAAAGTCAACAGCATTACCAATGAGGACAAGTGGATCACTCCTCTGCTGGTTAACGGGACTATCGTCACTATGAGACTGGACACTGGTGCAAAAGCTAACCTCATTAGCATGTCTGATGTAAAGGAAATGCAGGTTAAGCCACACATATACAGAAAGAAATCAGGGTTGAAAGATTACAATGGGCAACCCATACAGTGTTTTGGTACCTGTAAACTGAATGTTGTTGTTAAAGGTAAAGTGCACAATGTAAACTTTTCTGTTGTGAATGAGAAATGTGAATCACTGTTGGGTGATAAAAGCTGTGAAGAGCTAGGGTTAGTGAAAAGAGTGTACTGCATTGAATCAGATTCCAAGTGTGACACTAACGCTATTGTGCAAAACTTTTCTGATGTGTTCAAAGGTTTTGGCACACTGCCCTTTACATATAAAATCCAGCTAAAAGAAGGCGCCCAACCAGTTGTGCACGCACCACGTAGGGTCCCAGCTCCACTGCGTGAAGCCCTCAAACGAGAACTGGACAGGATGACCAACATGGGCGTGATCAAAAAGGTGCAGGAGCCCACAGACTGGGTCAACTCGATTGTCGTCACAAAGAAAAAGAATGGTGAGTTGAGAATGTGCATGGACCCAAAAGATCTAAATGAGAACATTAAGCGCGAGTACTACCAAATCCCCACACGTGAGGAAATAGTCAGTGAGATGGCAGGAGCTAACTACTTCACAAAGCTCGACGCTTCTCAGGGTTTCTGGCAGTTAAAACTGGATGAGAGCAGCACTAAGTACTGTACTTTTAACACACCTTTCGGTAGATACTGTTTTCTTAGGCTGCCATTTGGAATAAAATCTGCACCAGAAATATTCCACAGAGCGATGGAACAGATCATTGAAGGCCTAGAGGGAGTCAGAGTTTACATAGATGACATTATTGTATGGGGCTCGACTCTCCAAGAGCACAACCAGAGACTTAACAAAGTGATGGAGCGCATTCAGAAGTACGGGCTGAAACTCAATAGAGCCAAGTGTGAGTTTGCAGTACAAGAGATTCTCTTCCTCGGAGACAAACTCACAGCTCAAGGCATACAACCAGATGGCGATAAAGTGAAAGCAATACTGAACATGCCAAGACCAACAGACAAAACGGGCGTGTTACGCATCATGGGAATGGTAAATTTCATAGGCAAATTTATTCCCAACCTCACAGCAAAGACGTCATGCATCCGAGAGCTCTTACACAATGACTGTGACTTTAAATGGGCCGAAAAACATGAGCAAGAGTGGCAAAGACTTAAGCAAACTCTTACCAGAGCACCAGCATTAGCCTACTATGACCACCGGAAAAAGCTCAAAGTGTCAACTGACGCGTCCAAAGATGGCATCGGAGCAGTGCTCCTACAGGCAGAAGGAGAGTACTGGAAACCAGTAGCCTATGCGTCAAGGGCTATGACAAAGTCTGAATGCAAATATGCCCAGATTGAAAAGGAGTGTTTAGGCGTTTCCTACGGGCTGGAGCGGTTTCACAGTTATGTCTATGGACTGCCGTCTTTTACTGTGGAAACTGACCACCGCCCACTCGTCTCCATTATCAAGAAGAATCTTAACGAAATGTCCCCACGGATCCAACGCCTAATGATGAAAATGCAAAGGTACGATTTTGAACTGGTTTATACACCGGGAAGGCACCTGATACTCGCAGATGCCTTGTCCAGAGCACCTGCTGAAAAGTGTCTGAGTTCCACAGATGAGGATATTGAAAATCACATCAACATGGTGTCGTGTGCTCTGCCAGTATCTGACACAAAGTCGAAACAAATAGCTGAGGTGACATCACAGGACACCGAGCTACAGCGTGTCATTCAGAACATGGACGAGGGATGGCCTGCAGGATCTTGCCCTCGCTATTACCATGTCAGAGGAGATCTCAGTTTTGTTGATGGACTATTACTGAAGAAAGGAAGAATAGTCATCCCTGAGGCTCTAAGACCAGATTTGTTAAACAGGATACATGAAGGACACCTTGGGATTGAAAAATGTAAAAGGAGAGCAAGGGAGTCAGTGTACTGGCCTGGACTAAACAAAGACATCGAGACGCTTGTGAGTAGTTGTGAAACGTGCCAGAAACACCGAAGTAAACAAAGCAAAGAGCCAATGGTGATATCTGAAAGTCCTGCATCCCCTTGGCAGAAAGTAGGGATAGACCTGTTTCACCTTAAAGGCAAAGACTACTTAGTAGTCATGGACTACTTTTCCAACTTTCCAGAAATGGCACTACTCTCAAGCACTACATCAGCCTGTGTGATCACTCATACCAAATCCACATTTGCTCGGCATGGCATCCCACACCTTGTGGTGACAGATAATGGACCATGTTTCAGTAGCAGGGAATGGCAGCAGTTTGCAGAACAGTATGAATTTCGGCATGTGACGTCAAGCCCACACTATGCACAATCAAATGGACAAGCAGAAAAAGGCGTCCACATTCTGAAGCAACTGCTTAAGAAAGCTGCAGACAGCAACTCGGATCCATACTTGGCTCTACTCAGTTACCGCGCCTCTCCACTTCAGTGCGGACTGTCACCTGCTGAGCTACTAATGAACAGAAAGCTGCGTACAACGCTTCCCAGCTACCCAAATGCTACTTCACAAAGGAAAGATACAAAACTCAGAAACAAGCTTGAGAAGCAGAAACTGAAACAAAAGACATTCTATGACACTTCAGCCAAACCACTCTCTCCACTGGCCAACAACGACCCAGTTAGGATCGAGGATGCATCTGGCTGGAACACTAAAGGAGTTGTATTACAGGAAGTTGCTCCAAGATCATTCACAGTGAGAACCGAGGATGGACAGGTGCTCAGGCGCAATCGCCGCAGTCTCCTCAAGACTCCACAAGCACCTGGTGGGCCCAATAATGCTCACCCAGAATCTCCCACAACCACACCTCTTATGAACTGTGAAGCAAATGTTCCACCTGACAAAGATGAACCGAGAAGATCAAAACGAGAAATAAAGAAACCAGATAGGTTGGACTTATAAGAATTAAAGTAAAGTGTTAAAAAAAAAAAAAAAAAGCAAAAAGAAAAGAATAAGAAAAATGTAACAGATGTTAATTTCTTTGGGCATGTTGATTCAGGGAGAACTGAAATTTGTGTTTTGTATTAGTCCATTCATACTGAATACATATACACTGTTTTGCATCAATGTTTATTAATGTTTATTCACCTCAAAGAAAGGGGGATGTAATGATCAGTGTTTACCACTAGGCGTCGCTGCTACCTTGTTACCGCTTGTTGGAATGATGCACTCAGTAGAATAAGAAACGGCCAACATGGGAGCCGATGTGAAAGTGTCTGTGTGAGCTGCCGCTAAAAAATAAAGTTACGTTGGTTCAACTGCAAGTCTCTTCTCTCCTCAACGAACACGAACACAACAAAAAGTTCCAGTTTTGTCTCGTCTGTCCATAGGACATTCTCCCAGAAGCTTTGTGGCTTGTCAACATGCAGTTTGGCAAATTCCAGTCTGGCTTTTTTATGATTTGTTTTCAACAGTGGTGTCCTCCTTGGTCGTCTCCCATGAAGTTCACTTTGACTCAAACAACGACGGATGGTGCGATCTGACACTGATGTACCTTGACCTTGGAGTTCACCATGAATGCGTTTAGAGGTTGTTCTGGGCTCTTTAGTTACCATTCGTATTATCCGTCTCCTCCTGCAGTCACGTCCAGGGAGGTTGGCTACAGTCCCGTGGATCTTAAATTTCTGAATAATATGTGCAACTGTAGTCACGGAACATCAAGCTGCTTGGAGATGGTCTTATAGCCTTTATCTTTAACATGCTTGTCTATAATTTTCTTTCTAATTTCCTGAGACAACTCTCTCCTTTGCTTCCTCTGGTCCATGTTTAGTGTGGTACACACCATGTCACCAAACAGCACAGTGACTACTTGTCACCCTTTAAATAGGCCGACTGACTGATTACAAGTTTGTAGACAGCTGTGATGTTAATTAGAGGACACATCTTGGTTGAACATGTCCCTATGGTCACATTATTTTCAATTTTTTCTAGGGGTACCATCATTTTTGTCCAGGCCTGTTTCATGAGTTTGTTTTTTAAAGTAATTCTGTTGAACCACAATTCAAAAGCATTGTCTGATTTTCATTGGTTAATTTTCATAGAATTTTTATTTATTACCACTTTTGTCAGATTCAGGTTATTTCTGTGACCATTGTGGGTTTTTCTTTCATTAATAGAGGGGTACCAACAATTTTGTCCACGGCTGTAAGTGGGACAAATATGCAAAAATATAAGAAATCAGGAAGGGGGCAAATACATTTTCACAGCACTGTACATTCAGGGTTGGATAAAGGAGGGTGGAGTTCCCTGTGCTGGAGGGCAAACTGCGACACTGGCTACATGAGCACCACTCCATCAGCCTGAAAGCCTCGTAGTTACACAGAGTATAAATACACAGTCTTAAGTTTGAAATGAATCGTATATGGTTGAAATTAAGGACAGGCCAGTAAGCAGAGTGGAAAAATTTTAGCACGTGGGCTCTTGAGTTATTGCCTTTCAGACAGGGCCGTAGCACCAAATTTTGGGCCCCGGGTACAGCACTGTGTGTGGGCCCCTCAAACACAAACCAAATTTTGAATTTTACATTCCAAGGTTTAAGATGGGGCCATTTTTCCATTAAAAACCCTGGTTAGTTAGCTCCACTGTTATGGACAATTTGATGCTAGTATATGATTTATCTGTCTTTGAGAATATTTTTACTGTCATCAGTATTTCCAAACCTCTTTATCTGTAATGCACTTTTGATAATGGACCTGTAGTATTTTTCATTTCCACACTTACTTACTTATTGAATTCTCTTCCATTGGTTTTATTCTTTTGTGTACTTCCAATTTTTGGCTAGTAGAGCATCTTTCACAAACCCACTTTCCAACTGAGATCAAATTGAGAGGTTGGTGGTCACCCCCCCCCCCAAAAAAAAAAAATAAATAAATAAAAATAAATAAGTGCACTCCTGAATAATAAAAAATGGAAATGAAAAAAGAAATTTACATACAGTAGTGCAAATTTTACTGTATTTGTTTGGTATATCCATTTTAATACACTCATGGACATTTTTAATACTCCATAGATTTTTACAAAATTATCAGCTCTCACAGAGACCATGGTCGTCATCATTAATTATGTAAGTCGATGACAAAAAAATGGGCAGCTTCCATTGCAAAATAAATATGCTCAAAATACAAAAAAATCTTTGTAAAAATATGAAAAAGCTTGTTTTTCAATAAATAAAATATTAAACACCCATTCAAATAAATAAATATTTGCAAAAAAAAAAAATTAAAAAGTCTTCCCCTTGTCACAGAATGAGCCAAAATCCTCCCCTGTGTTCACCTGCCCCCCTCCATCCCCATAAAGACTCAGGATAGTTGGCGCAGGACAACTTAGTTTATCAGTGAGAGGAGAGGAGCACGGGGAAAAGAAAAATCTGGAAAATTCTATGAAAAAGTTGCAAATTTTATAGAAAAACTTTATAGGAAAGGTAGCATGTTTATCATTAAACATGGCTAATTTATAGGAAAAGAGTAATAAATTTATCAGGAAAAAGTTGCAAATGTATTTTTAAAAAAGTTAACTTTCCAAGAAAAATGTTTGCAACCAAAACCTCACTAATTGGTGAGAAAACTGGACAAAATTGGACGTTGATGAGGGAAAAGTTTAATATATACAGTATATATACATTCATTCATTCATCTTTTCCGTTTAATCCTTTTTGGGTCGCGGGGGGGCTGGAGCCTATCCCAGCATCTTTGGGTGGAGGCAGGGTCCACCCTGGACAGATGGCCAGTCCATCGCAGGGCCAACACAGAGAGACACACAACCATTCACTCTCACAGTCATACCTAAGGACAATTTAGAATCCCCAGTTTTGACGCCAATTAACCTAACTTGCATGTTTTTGGCATGTGGGAGGAAACCGGAGAAATCCCGGAGTAAACCCACACAGACGCGGGGAGAACATGCAAACTCCAATATATATATACATATTGGCCTCATATTGGCTATATTAAAATGATTCAGAAAAAACTTTTTTTTCTTGTAAATTTGTGACTTTTCTGTTGTAAATTTCAGATTTTTTTTCTTAGAAATGTGTGTGTGTGTGGGGGGGGTCGCCTTTTGGAAGCTCCAGTTTTTCTCACAAAAATCAAATGTTTTTCTCTTAAATTTGGGACTTGCTTATAGTAAATATGTGACTTTTTAAGCTGTAAATTACCATATTTTATCATATTTTTGCACTTTTATTCTTGCAAATTTGTACTGAAACTATGTTTATACCTGTGTAGTCCTACCAAATTCTAGCTTTATGAATATTAGCCATAACCCACTTGTTAAAAAAAAAATGAATCACCTACTACGTGTACTTTCACAGATACATAAGTATAAAAGGCGAGGTGTAAGGCTGCACTAACCTGGCTGAGGAAGCAGATGTGCTGCAGGTTGTCTGGTCCTGCAGTTGAATTAACCGTGCAGGTGTGTGGACTAAACTATTTTGCACCTTTTTAAAGGGCTGATAGGGGCCTCAGACAACATCCATCATTACCGTTGATGCAAAGTCCAGTCTCTCAAACACTTCATTCAGCCAGGGTAAATTTTATTATGACGTTAATTAGAAATTAAAAGAACACAACACAGAAAAACGTTTTCCTTCCAGGCTTTTTTGGGGGTCCCTCCCTGCAGTAGGCCCTGGGTAAAGAGTATCTTTCCCCCCCCCCAGTCCAACACCTGTCTTCAGCCCAAGCTAAAATCTGGCTCTGCATACATTTATGCATTGTTTTCTCATAAATTTCTCCATTCTTTGCAACTGGTGATATTTATAGGTAATTTGAGACAATTTATTTTTACTTATTTGCAACTTTTTTCTTGTAAATCTGCCATATACTACAGGGTTTTGCCAAAAGGCATGCAAATTGCAGTAACTTGTGATAAACAAAGAAATCTTAGAGACAATTTTTGGATTTATAAATTACAAACCAGACTGTATCAAAGCATAGATGAAGAGTTATGCTGATTTCTTTTTCTATTTTTCTGTGAACATCTTCTGCCTGTTGGTCTCTGAAATGTATGCAGAAGTCAAATTAAAATGCATGACATGGTTTTCTGATGCTTGTGTTCGTTTGTCTTTGTTATTTTAGACCACTGTATCGCGTCCCAGTCCAGGTTTCCTCCCACAATCTCAAGACATGCAGGTTAGGTCCATCAGTAGCTTTTAATCAGCCAGTTGTGGGTGTGATTGTGGAGTTGTCTCTGTGATGGACAGACAAACACATGTTGGAATAATGAAGACAGAAGACTGCTTCAGAAAGGAAGTTCTGTGCCACAAGTGGGACAGCTAGAATATGGATTTTTGCGAGGGAAATCTCAAAAGGATGAATACACTCCTCAGATCAAAACAAAGCCTTTCTGAGTTTGAGGACATGTTAAAATTAAACATCTGTATTTTATAATGGCAATTTCTACTGATCAAATTTGTCACCTGCTGCTGGGCAACAAGAACTGAGTAAATTATGTGTGTACAACATAAGACTGTAGGGTGCATATCATGGATGATGAAAGCAATGCTCCTCAGAGTGGTGATGAATGTTCTCAGCAGCCTTACTCTGCCCTCTGCTGTCCCAGCACTGCATGTGCTGGCCCGCCCACATCAAGACAGAACTTTGCAACCTACAGCTTTTGTGTCATTGATTTACTAGTGACAATGCACCGCAAAAAATGTTGCAAATCTATAGAAAAAAACAGTGGGTCACTGTTTAGATGAACATAATATGGAATAATTACAATACAGAGAATTAAAATATACCCTGCATCCATATGAAAGTGCAAACAACAGATGTATGATGAAAAGGACCACCATTGTCATATCAGACGAAAAATATTATAACCAAGCATGTATTTTAAAGGGTAAATAAAAGCAAAACCACACAGAGGAATCCTTAAGTTATAGCTGCAAAGGAAACAATCCTCACTAGCTTGAGATACAAACTATAAAATGTATTATTTAACTAAGTAAAGCCACCAGAAACAGTACCACATTAAATTAGTGTGACCTTACTACATGTAAAAGTGGTCTCCAAAAACTTGAGTAGTGCCGAAGGACTTTATACTGTCAACAATTTTAGGGAGGATTTTCTCTTAAATTTGTGATGTTTTTTTTCCTCCCCCTAATAAATCTCTGACATTTTACTCCACAGTCGCTTATAAATTTATGACTCTTTGCTTTTAAATTCCCACCATCTTTGTGATAAATTTGTGACTTTTTGCACATAAATTCACTTTTATTAATACATTATAATTTTTATGCCTCGGTGAACGGAAGCATACAGCAATCACTCAATGTGGCTGTGTGTGTGTGTGTGTGTGTGTGTGTGTGTGTGTGTGTGTGTGTGTGTCTGTTACCAGCTCTTCAGCTTGTCTGGTCAAAATTAAGTGCAACTAAAGGCTTGTATCATTGTATGGCCATATTTTCTCAACTTTTAATTTGCCAGAATTTCCAGATAAGACTTTGTTTTCAAAATAAACACAAATTTAACTCACCTTTGCTGTGTAATGGAGCCAGGGAAAAAGGTATTGTAGTAACTATGCCAGGTCAGTAGAGGTGGCAGTGCAATTATTTTACAGCACATGAATGACTTCCTGTCACAGTCAATCTCTAGCTGAACTGTTATAAAATAGTGGTTGTTACTGAGAAAAAAAAAAAACGTATTCGGCAACTACACCATTTATTCATCACATTGATTGTTTTCACACTGGTTTTGCTGTTTATTTTTACAGAGGAAGGACAAGGTTTTTTCTTCCTGGAGTTTTCAGTTCATAGCTAAGACTACAAGTCCCAACATTCCTTGCCTTTAAATCATGGCGGATCACAGGGGAGACCACTGATCTGTATCCACCTTATTCCTAGGCCCCATGATGCCTTGGTGAATTATGGTAGCAACTTCCGGTACTAGTTTAGAATATATGGTTGTCACTGAAACGGGACACTTTTCCTTGTTTAAAAACAATGACTTCGGCATCAGAAATACGGGAACATGGCCTCTTGCACCTCAAAGCAGTAATATAATCATACCACTTCCCACGACTATCGAGGGATGGGAAGATGACCTTAAAAAGTGGTCTCACAGACAGTAGCTCCATTAGTTAGTGCAGCTGCTAAGATGCTAACGTTGTAAACAAATGATCCATGCTGGCAAAATGAGTCACTTTGAGGACATTTTCAAAACTGATGTAATGCTATTTCCATATTCTGTATTGAAAGATCTTCAAAATGATATTTAATTTGTAGGAATTGCACGAAAACTGACCCAGAAAAAGACAATTTGTTTATATTTTAGCTAGGTTGAAAACTCACATTCGATCGGTCAGGAGTTACGTCTTCCACAAAAACATAGGTATTTTTAGAAAGTACGATTTCTAAGCTTTCCAATGATACCAGGCACTCATGGGGGTTTCCCGGGACTTTGCCGCTACCAAACAAAGAGTCATGATTTATGACTTCTCATTGCCTGTACTCATAATGATGTGATGTGCATTCTGACCAGTACGTCACCACTGCAATAAAGTCAGCTGCATTTTGTTAAAATATGTTGGACATAATCAAATTTACCTTAGAGCAGACGTACGCCACAACACCGGGCTTGGATGTCATCTGTCACCGTGTGGTGAGAAGCCTCCATTTATCCAGTCTGGCACAACCACAAACACCAGCAACAAGTAATAATAATAATGCATTGATTTTATGTAGCGCTTTATCATGTATACTCAAAGACGCTTTACAAATAGGTACATTATTCATTCACTCCAGACAGACAATGGTAGTGGCAAGCTACTTCTGCAGCCACAGCTGCCCTGGGGCAGGCTGATGGAAACGTGGCAGCCAATCTGCGCCAACGGCCTTTCCAGCCACCGAACATTTTTATACATTTATACACATTCATACCCAGTGTTATGAACACTGGAGGCAATGCGGGTGAAGTGTCTTGCCCAGGGACACAACGGCAGGATATCTGGGGAAAGCAGGATTCGAACCGCCAACCATCCGGTTATTAGACGACCTGCTCAACCTCCTGAGCCACTGCCGCCCCTTTTTTGGCATAGTACCAGAACTATGCCAAAACATTCAAAAAATACAAAAACTAGAACATCTGAAATTAGCTGCCACTTGAGTGCAAAACACGTATGTGGACTATACATTAAAATGAATTTGAAAAACTTTTAAAAACGCTATTTTAAATGCCCCTGCTACTCCACTCTTATTGACTGATTTAACACTACATCAGCCGAAACCAGAAGCTCCGCCCATAATCGTTCCTACAGCGGCACCCCCAGGAATAAGGTGGATAGAAAACACTGGACTGCACACTGGCTTGCAGAAGTGAAGCCACCAGAAACTCTGTGGTCACCATTTTAGTACACCCAAAACGGGGTGTATGGAGTGTCAGGGAGGGATAGTACCTCTGACGGGGCAACAGTCGCACCTCCAGGTGGTCGGTCTGCTTTGGTTCCCACTTGGCACTCAACTCTCACCTGTGGCTCCAAGCAGCTGTTTGCTTGCAACAGTGGCCACACCCCGGTAAACTGCTTCGACTGGCGGGCGAAACCAGGTGAGGGTAGCCGACGGGTTTGAAACCCTCAGTGAGTTAGGGCTTGTCTACCTATGCATGCATAGACTGGACCTGATGGACTGCGCGGAGGAAACCACCAGATTGGCTCAACGGGCAGGAAGGCAGGCCCAGCAAAGTGTTGTGGAGCACAACTAGGGCACAGTGAGACATGTAAGACACTGCTGGCCATCCACTGCATCCTAACCCATCTCCAACCATCTTGACTACGTCTTACCACTGGATCCAGATAGGCTGGGACGAGAGAGTGAGGCTGACGACCCTGCGCAACTCTCCCTCATTTAAATCAAATTCACGCGCAAGTCAAGACATCACCACCCCCATCCCCAACTTCCTTCTCATTCCCCCCCTTTCCCTCCAAGTCCTGTGGCAATGGGCAAGTGACAAAACAGCAGGTGCAGATACAGTGGAAACTGTAGCCACAATCCCACACACAGGCGGCCCAGGGTATAGAGTTGCTCTCTACTGGACTGAAGCAGTAGTGGAGTTCGGCAGCCCCCTGGCTGTCTGAGCAGCCCTCTTTAGGATTCACTCTGGTCACCTCCATGGCCTGAGGAAGGGGCTAGAAAAGGTGCCCTCAATATAGCCAGCTTCACTACACCCTGGCCAGCAAGCCGCGGTTGGTGGGGATCCCACCCTAGCGGTCGAAATTCTCAGAAGAAATCAATTAAGGTGACATCACTCAGCATTGGCACTTGGAATGGGCAAATGCTCATGGACAGCTGCAAAGCAGATAGACCTGAGAGACGGACAGCACTTGTCACAAGAGAACTCAGCTGGTACAACATCCACATCGCAGCTGTGAGTGAGACTAGGTTTGCAAATGATGGTCAGCTGACATAAGTCAAAGCCAGCTACCTTTTTCTGGAGTGGCCAAGGCAGCGAAGAACGCCATAAAGCAGGAGTGGGTTTCGTGATCAGATGGCATGCCACATTCATCAGTGCATATGCCCCCACCATGACGAACCCAGATGAGATCAAAGACAAGTTTTACGAGGACTTAGAGACTCTCATTGAAGGCATACCGAAGGAGGACAAAATCATTGTTCTTGGAGACTTTAACGCCAGAGTTGGTACAGACTACCAGATATGGGAGGGAGTCCTTGGGAGAAATAGAGCTGGAAAGTGCAGCAACGGTCTTCTCCTGTTGAAGACGTGCGCTTCTCATGGCCTTCTGATCACTAATACTATCTACTGCTTGCCTAATCACAACAAGGCCTGGAGTCCCATCTACCAGAAGTCTTTAGATATGTGTTCTGTCCCAGTAATTTGGAAAAGCTCTATTATAATTCCTGTATCAATAAAAAGCAAGCTGTAAAGAGAATAATGACTATTGTCCTGTTGCACTGACCTCACTGGTAATGAAGTGCCTTGAGAAGATTGTCATTGACATTCTGAAAACTGATTTTAGAGGACTTTTGGATCCTCTGCAGTTTGCTTATAAAAATAATAGAAGTACAGAGGATGCCATTTTAACCTTAACTCATTCTGTTTTTAAACATTTGGAGGAGACAACCTCATATGCACGTCTTTTATTGGTTGATTTTAGTTCAGCTTTTAACACACTGCAGCCACACCTTTTAATTAAGAGGTTAAATGATTTTAAAGTGCATCCTGTTATTATTAAATGGTACCACTCATTTTTAACTTATCGTAAACAGCAAGTTAGTGTAAATGGAACTTTATCTAAATTTAGAACCCTCAGCACAGGAGCTCCCCAAGGCTGTGTTAAGCCCCATTTCCACCAGTATCACCTGGGCTTTACTTTTTTTTACTTGGTTCGGTTTTTCGCCATTTCCACCCAAGTCCTCATGGTTTAACCGTTATGATTTTCGTGCCTGTTCAGAGGCAGGGTACAGCCGAGCGAAAAGCGAGGTGTGATTTGACGTCAATCGACTGCTAAACGCTGATTGGTCAGGGCGTAACGTCACAAAACGCGTCCATTTTCTGTTTTCTGTTGAAGCTGCACGACCGCCATTTGTAATTTCAGCGAGTAACCGCGGTGACTGGATTCACAATTGTGTTCTCATATAACGATGTCCATGCGCAAGTTTATTCCATGAACAAACGAGGAGGTGCGGACTTTTCTGTCCCTCGTAGCCGATGACTACATCCAGAGCGAGTTGGTGGGGCAACTCGCAATGAAAAAATATACCAGGAAGTGTCCGGCCTGCTAGCAATGGCAGAGAATTTGGACTCGACACGGCCACGCAATTGGAAAACGGTGACGGTGAGTGTTGTTTTGTTATTGTCCGTCTTCTTGCCTTTCGGTCAAAAGCGCACTTTATTTAAGCAATAAAGAAAGTTGTTTGATTGTGGGCAATTGTGGTGATGGCTAGCCCGCTAATAGCTAGCTACCTCTGTACCTTGCTGCTACCTCGCATCAAGCTGCTGAATCGCGCTTTTATTTCAGTATTCACGTGAACAAAACGCTGACGTAAGCTTATTGTATCCTGGTTAAAAAGTTTTGTGTTTGCGGTACATGTTGCACTTTGTTTGTGAGCTTTATTGTGTGTTTTTTCCTTCTATACACAGTTTTCAAATCCCAGGGGTCCGCCTCACTGGACTGCCAGCTCCATCACTATCCGGCATCTCCCGGTCAAGTGCTGGTAAGGCACAACAAACTGAAAATTACCACCCGGTTGTTTTTATATGTGATTGTTATTTTCTATAGACGCATAATAAGGAATTTAAAATGTCTTTCTACGTTTATAAAAATACTAGATTCAGGGGTGTTCATAGCCACAGTGGCCCAGTGTTATAGGTGTGTTGGTGGTGGAAATACTGTTGTATTTTCACAAAAAAAAAGGAGCACATGTACCGACTTCAAATCAACATGCTTGATTGAAATTCTTCAAGTCAGCTAACACTATTAACCCATTCTGATTTATGAGGCCACAGTACAAAGAAATTCTTTTAAAAATAACCCATTAAATCAGAATACTTTTTACAATTAATGCTTTTTGAAATGAATTGGGGCCTAACCACAGCACCACAGAAGTTGCAGTCCACTCTACTGAGGGGCAACAACATGACAGTTGAGCTTAAATACAGCAACGAAGCATCCCACCACAGGCTTTCAACAGTTTAATTCCATAATATTTTTTCTGACATGTTTTGATCCGGTGTTATCTAAATACAATGACTTCTGTCTTTCATATAGGCAAGCTGAAAAGCAAAAAGATTGCAGACCTTGCATCACTGATGGCCCAGAATCACGCTGAGGAGATGCGGATCCATGAAAGGATGCTCGAACAGCATCAACGGCAGCATGAACAGCGCGAAAGACACCTGCAGTTAGCCCATGAGCAGGAAGCCGCATTAAGAAGGGATGAGCTGACAGAGACGACTTCCTTCCACGGAGCCTTCCTAAACCATTTTGGCAGTCTGGTCGAAGTACTGAAAGCTCCCCACTTGTAAACATGTTTTGGGAATATTTGTAATGTAATAAAATGTTAGTCTTTTGGATAAAAGTGTGGTTTGTATATTATAACACTGGATGATAAAGGCGAATAATTACATACACATTCCATTGCCTCATATGACCCTAATCCTGCTGTTCAGCCATAAAGGTGTCAAGATTTTTAATGGTAATGTAATTGTTATTGTTAAATTTAATAAATATTATAAATTATTTGGTAAGTTAAAGTTAACTGGAAGTATAACAAGTTTCCACATATAATTCCAAGGTCAATTGGCAATTCCATCAAACCAAAAGTGAGTTGTCTAGCTGCAGCATTTTCTTTGCAGTCATTTTCTACGTTGTTTTAGTGTGTAATTAGCCACCACTGAACAGATAACCCTTATAAAGAACAATAGATTGTAAAATGATACTCAAATGATACACAATACAAAAAATGGGCCTAGATTTGGATTGGCTTTTTTATAATATTTTTAATTATTTTGTAAGTTAAAGTTAACTGGAAGTATAACAAGTTTCCACATATAGTTCCAAGGTCAATTGGCAATTCCATCAAACCAAAAGTGCGTTGTCTAGCTGCTGCTTTTTTTGGGAAGTCAGTTTATCATCAATATATCATTATTACACAATACACAAAATGGGTCTAGATTTGGATTGGCTTTTTTATAATATTATAAATTATTTGGTAAGTTAAAGGGGTTTAGGATTAAGTTTCTGCATTATTTTAAATTACTCCGGTGTTTCAGCATTTAATTAACTGTCTGTTAACATTTAACCGTTTTGAACAACAGAGGCGACGTAGTTGAAAAGTGCACAACATTTTATTTAAAAAACACGTTTGACGGACTTCCGGTCTGGACGCCATGGCGACTGCAGCTTAACACTGAAGCTCTCAGACCCAATCCAAGATAACACCTTGAAAATCAAACTTAACGGATTTTTGGAGGAGTGAAAATCAAAAGACAAAATCATCATGTCTAAAGGAAAACAGAAGAAACTGAAATTCTCCAGGCCAGGACACGTATCGGCCGGAGAATCTGAACTGGAAGATCTCCGTTCAGAAGACGAGGAACTGGTGGTAGCTAACAAAAAGGTTAGCCTGAAATCGCTTTTTGAAGAGCTACGACGATTTCGCCGAGAGGTTACGGCCGAATTTCGGGAATTCAGAGAAGAATTGAAAAGGACAAACAGCAGAGTGGACCAGGCCGAGAACCGAATCTTGGAAGCAGAGGAACGAATAAAAGTGCTCGAAGATTCTGTGCTGGACCTACGCAAAAGACAAGCATCTATAGAGGCTAAGCTAGCCAACCAAGAAGGAAGACAGAGAAGAGACAATATAAGAATTCATGGTCTGATAGAAGGAGCCGAAAACGGTTTTAACTCAATGGCAGAATGCGTGGAATCTTTACTAAGAGAGAAATTGGATATTCCACAAACCACCGACTTAAACATAGAAAAGGCACATCGTTCATTACCCACTAGGCCAGCGGCGGAAGCGCCCCCACGTTCGGTGTTGGTAAGATTTTCCAATTTCAAAATAAAACAAGACGTTGTCAGACTGGCTTGGCAGAAAAAAGGATTTATGCACCAGGAGAGAAAAGTCTTCGTGGAACACGATTACGCCCCGGAGGTCCTTAAAAAGCGCAGGGAATACAATGACGCGAAAAAGGTGTTAAGAGAGAAGAAATTGCGCTTTCAGACGCCATTTCCTGCGAAGTTAAGGGTCTTCTACGGCGAAGAAACATGTGTCTATAATTCGGCGGAAGAAGCAACAGCTGACATGGCGAGAAGAGGGCTCCCGGTAACGGTATTTAAACCCGCAGCAGACCCGAGTGAGAAGATCAAAACGCAAACATGGACAACACAAAGACCTTCAAAATCCACGGGCCAGCAGCGGGAAACCCAGCGCCAGAGCGTCGCGGATAAACTGTCCGTTTTCAGGTTGGAATAGCGACCTTTTTTTTTTCTTGAATCAATCTGCACATCCAACCCCCCTCATACAAGGTAACAAACATTAAAGGAGATGCGTATTCAGCATGTGGTAAAACATTTCATGGAACAGTCATAATATTTGAAACAAATGTCTTTTTAATAAAAAAAAAAAAAAAACTTGTTAAAATAGAAATGTGACAATAATCCACATGTTCTCCTCACACTAACAAATACTGTTTTTGCGTGAATGTTTGATGTGATGGGGGTGGGAGGGTGCACACAATTTCACAGGGTATAGGCATAAAAGGGGAAAAAAAAATCATTACAAGTTCGGATTGGGTTCTGAAACTCACGTTAAAAGCATGGGACAACTTACAGGGGTAAGAGAGGGCCCTCAACACGTAACAGAGTTTGAGGAATTTCCCTCAGAGCCTTCACTCCATCAAGGCTCTTACAGGGTCTTTAAAAATACCTCAGCTCAGGAAGTTCTTTTGACAGCTTTTTGTTTTAAAGTTTTATACACTATGTTCTTAATGTTTTTCTTGTTTTTAATGTTCTTTCAGTTTCTGAGTAGCACAAAAGAGGGCCACCACACAGTTATACTAAACAAAACAACACAATGGAGAAACAGGGTGTAACCAAAATAATTTCATATAATGTAAAAGGAATCCTGAATCCAGTTAAAAGATCCAAGATTCTAGGCAAAATGAAAAAAGACAAAGCAGGAATAATATTTTTACAAGAAACCCACCTAACAGACGTGGAACACAATAAACTCAGTAGACAAGGGTTTAAAATGATCTCTTCATCTTCATATAAGTCAGGGAGGAGGAGGGGAGTAGCGACATTGATATCAACCAAAATTACATTTGAAAAAAATCAGAACACAAAGATAAAGAAGGGAGATACAGTTTGGTAACTGGGCGGCTAGAGGGAGAAGATATCACCCTGCTGAATGTGTATGCTCCCCCAGGGGCTAACTGGAAATTTTATAAAAATGTATTTGACCTAATGATAACTAAAGCTCAAGGTTTAGTGATATGTGGTGGGGACTTCAATCTTAGACTGAATCCATACTGGGATGCTTCTGGTAATTCTCCACATCAAAATAACACCCAAAGCAGGAAGACTCGGATGCTACTAAAAGAAATGGGAATCTGTGATGTGTGGAGGGAACTCAACCCCAGTGTAAAAGACTATACATTTTACTCAACTCCACATTCATCTTACTCAAGGATTGACTATTTTTTTATGTTTAATAGAGACATTGGAAGAGTAGAAACATGTAAAATAGGACTGATGGATCTCTCTGACCACAGTCCGATCTACATGGACTTAAATATCCAAAAATACACAAATAATACATTTTCTTGGAGGTTAAATTCAAATGTCCTGAAAGGACCATTGAAAGATGAATTGGAATCAGATATTCTCAGATATTTGAAAGAAAACGATAATGGAGAAGTATCCCCTTTAATACTGTGGGATGCATGCAAAGCTGTAATAAGAGGAAAGATTATTGCAAAACTGGCAACCCAAAAGAAACTAAGACAAGAAAAATTATCCACATTAGAGTCAGAACTTAGGAACCTAGAAAAAGAACACAAAGGCAACACTCATTCTACTGACTCGCTCAAGATTAAGGAAATTAAAAACCAAATAAATGAGATCTACACAATAGAAATCCAGAAGAAACTTACATTTTTGAAACAAAAATACTATGAAGCAGGCAGTAAATCGGCAAAATTGCTAGCCTATAAATTGAGGAAACATCAAACAGAAAGAGCAATCTACAAAATCAGAGACCCAGTATCAAAGGAAATAAAATTCAGAATTCAGGATATTCTTAAAAGCTTCGAGAATTACTATAAGAACTTATACTCCCACAAAAAACATAAAAACACATCCGAGGCATTCCTAAACACATTAAACCTTCCCCAACTTACGGAGTCACAAAATAAAACACTACTGTCAGAAATACATCCTAAAGAATTGGAAAAAGCAATTATGAAACTTAAAGCTAACAAATCCCCAGGAGCTGATGGCTATACAGCAGAGTGGTACAAAACCTTTAAACAGCAACTATCTCCTCTCCTCCTGAAAACATTTAATTATGTCCTCCACACAGGGGAAATTCCCCCTCCTGGAGAGAAGGGGTCATTGCAGTTATACCTAAACCTGAAAAGGATAAACTAGAGTGCTCCAACTACAGACCAATCAGTGTACTAAATCAGGACTATAAGCTTTTTACCATTATCCTTGCCAAAAGGTTAGAAAATATACTGACAGACCTAATTCATTTAGACCAGACAGGTTTTATAAGACAAAGACAGACACAAGACAACATTCGACGCACTTTACACATAATTCATCATATAAAAAAATATAACTTAAATGCAGTCATATTGGGATTAGATGCTGAAAAAGCATTTGATTCGGTTGACTGGTCTTTTCTATATAGAATCTTATCCAGTTTCAATTTTCATAACAACTTTATTAGAACTATACAGGCATTATATAAAAAACCAACAGCTAAAATAAGGATTAACGGTAATTTATCATCATCTTTTGAACTGGAAAGAGGATGTCGTCAGGGCTGCCCCCTGTCTCCACTGCTCTTTGCAATCTTCATAGAACCTCTGAGCCAATGGATAAGACAAAATCAAGAAATTCAAGGTATTACACTTGGTCAGAAGGAACATAAAATAGCACTCTTTGCTGATGACATTTTAATATACCTAGGGCAGCCAGACACTTCTTTACCAGAACTAACCTCAGTTTTTTCAGAGTATGGAGATTTATCGGGGTACAAATTAAACATGCATAAAACCCAAATTTTAACATTCAACTATGACCCAAATCATTATTCACTAAGCAAACTCAAAACTAACTGGGAGTCGGAATCTATGAAATATCTGGGGGTCAATATCCCAAAACAACTCAACAAAACGGTCTCTGTACGACCGTTGTGAGAGTTTAGTTCGCATTGCCAACACTCGGTCGGAGTCATTCCCAGTGAGAGTTGGACTCCGCCAGGGCTGCCCTTTGTCACCGGTCCTGTTCATAATTTTTATGGACAGGATTTCTAGGCGCAGCCAGGGAATGGAGGGTGTCATGCTTGGTGACCACAGGATCTCATCTCTGTTGTTTGCAGATGATGTTGTCCTGTTGGCTTCATCCAGCAATGACCTACAGCTCTTGCTGGGACGGTTTGCCGCTGAGTGTGAAGCGGCTGGGATGAGAATCAGCACCTCCAAGTCCGAGTCCATGGTCCTCAGCCGGAAAAAGGTGGATTATCCTCTCCGGGTTGGGGACAGGCTCCTGCCCCAAGTGGAGGAGTTTAAGTATCTTGGGGTCTTGTTCACGAGTGAGGGGAAAATGGAGCGAGAGATCGACAGACGGATTGGAGCAGCATCTGCAGTGATGCGGACGTTGTACCGGTCTGTTGTGGTGAAGAGGGAGCTTAGTTCTAAGGCAAAGCTGTCGATTTACCAGTCAATCTACGTTCCTACTCTCACCTATGGTCACGAGCTTTGGGTAATGACCGAAAGAACGAGATCGCGGATACAAGCGGCTGAAATGAGCTTTCTCCGTAGGATTGCTGGACTCACCCTCAGAGATAGGGTGAGGAGCTCAGTCATCCGGGAGAGGCTCAGAGTAGAACCGCTGCTCCTCCACATTGAAAGGAGTCAGTTGAGGTGGTATGGGCATCTGATTAGGATGCCTCCTGGACGCCTCCCACTTGAGGTGTTTCAGGCACGTCCCACTGGGAGGAGACCCCGGGGCAGACCCAGGACTCGGTGGAGAGACTATGTCTCCCAGCTAGTCTGGGAACGCCTTGGTATCCCCTCTGAAGAGCTGGAGCAGGTGGCTGGGGAGAGGGAAGTCTGGGCTTCTCTGCTTGAACTGCTGCCTCCGCAACCCGGACCTCCGGAAAAGCGGTAGAAGATGGATGGATGGATGGATGGAACTCAACAAAATTATATCACTAAACTATGATCCACTGGTGACAAAAATAAAATCTGACCTAGCAAGATGGAATATGATACCATTCTTGGGTACTGCACAAAGAATTGAAGCAGTCAAAATGAATATACTTCCACGTCTTCTATACCTTTTCCAAACAATACCGGTAGAACCTCCCAAAAAAACATGGCAGGAGCTGGACAGAAGGATCTCAAGATTCATATGGCAGGGCAAGAGACCTAGAATCAGATATAGAACCCTACAGCTAAACAAAGACAAAGGTGGGCTCGCGCTGCCAAATATCAGGGACTACTTTAAAGCCGCACAAATTAAAACTTTAGTAGAGATATGTAACCCAGTCTACACTGCACAATGGAAGGAGATCGAATGCCAAATAACAAGTGACATCCCCCTACAGGCGATAATAGGGAACAATGCCTTACCTAAGCTTTTGAATAACACTAACCCGTGGATAGAGACCCCGCTAAAAATTTGGTTTAAGATAGTCAGAGAGAATCAAACTAAAGAGCCCTATCGACTTCTGCAATGGATTGCCTATGATCAAGACTTTACTCCTAATAAAACAGACACCAGATTTAAAAAGTGGAAGGAGAAAGGGCTGATAAAATATTACGATTTTTTTAAAGGGCAAATCTTAAGAAGTTTTGAAGATTTGAAAAAACAAGGCCTAATAAATCAAGACCTTTACAGGTTCTTCCAGCTTAGACACCACATAAACAATATACTTAAAAAGGAGGATTTGGAAAGGGTCCAGTCAGGTGTTCTAAAGGTCTTCTTAATGGCATATAAAGGGATCCCAGGGATCAGATACATTTCTAAAATATACCAAGGTCTTCAAGACTTAAAAGGAGACAACACATCTTATATAAAAGAGAGATGGGGAAAAAGAGGGGAATTTCACTTTACAACTGGAAATATGGGAAAAGCTAAATAAACAGCAATGGAAAAGTACCTCATCCCTGCAGTGGAGAGAATTTGGATGGAAAAACTTGGTAAGATTTTTCAGAACACCTGCACAAAACAAATTTACCCATAAGGGATTGAACTGTTGGCGCTTGTGTGGTGAAAAGACTGCAAATCATTTTCATGTGTTTTGGTCATGCCCAGTTATCCACCAATATTGGACCAATGTACAGACAATATTGGGGAAAATATTCAAAATAACAGTTCCCTTTTCTTTTGTAACTTTGTATTTGGGTTTAATACCGGACTCACTGGAAAGACGAGGGGAAAAATACTTATTCAATGTTTTAATATTGGCAAGCAAAAAAGCTCTAACTAAAAAATGGATGTTGAAGGACTGTCCTACACCTGAAGATTGGATTAATGTGATCCAAGACATTTACTCGATGGAAAAGTTGACATTCGCACTGAGACAGGACATGGATGGGTTCATGAACTTTTGGCAACCCTGGATCGCATATGTGTCTTCCATTAGATCTAATCTTTGACAAATACCATTTCAATAATGGTTCCGCTCTTTGTTCCAACGCTACTCAGATGCTCTTTTACCTTTATTTACTTACTTTTTCTTTTTGTTTGTTTTTTGCTGGTTTGTTTGGGGGTTTTTTTGTTTTTTGGGTTTTTTTTTTCTCTTTAATTTCACTTTTTCTTTCACTTTAAAAAAAAAAAAGGGGTGTTGTAAGAATTATTCTTCCAATGTTGTCAGATATCAGAAAATAAGGGAACGTGATGAAAATGTAAACAATGCATTGCTGTAACGACCTGTATACCCTTTACAAAAACTTAAATAAAAAAAAAAAAAAAAAAAAAAAAACACGTTTGACATATGTATGCACATGAACACTGAACAAATGAAATGATCTCTGAATGATCTCTGCTTCATATGCAGCTGCTTCAGATTCCTCCTGGGCAACCGCTATTCTCCTCTCCTGCGCCAACGTGTGTTGTCTCAATCCACGTCATCTTCTCCTGTAAAATTCTCTTGTCTCGTTAAAGACATTCATTGTGTTAAAAACCCACAGAAGAATAGTGACCACCGTGGAAATCCTCCGCTCGTAAGCCGCTATTTTTTTCTTTGTTGTGGAGGAGTCGGTCGCGTCCTTTACTACGTCAGCAGAGTGTAGCGCCACCTCAATCCCGCCCACCCCCAGCAATACTCGGCTTTCCGCGGTTGTGATGGAGACGCAGCCGCAGGAGAAACAAGTAAAAAAGAAAAGAAAAGAGTAGAGCAGAACTATATAGTGGAAATGTGGCACTAGTTCACCATTTTTGTTCACCTTGTACGCTGATGTGTGCAGAAGTGTCTATCCAAATTTTCTGATGACACTGCTATTTTATCACTACTTCAAAAGGCTCATGATCTGTCAAGCTATTTTATAGAAATTCAGAGGTTTGTCAATTGGTGTGATGACAGTAATCTCATTTTGAATACTGATAAAACAAAGGAGACGGTGCTTGACCCTCGGGGAGTTGGTGACCACAGGCCTGTGGTCATCCACAACCACACTATAATGCAGGTTAGTTCCTATAAATATTTGGGAGTATGTACTGACAATTCATTAACCTGGAGTACACATATTGATTACCTCTGTAGTAGACTACAACAGCGGCTGCATTTTTTGCGTAGATTAAGAATACATGGCGTTGATAAAAGGATTATGTTAATATTTTACCAGGCTGTGTTGGAGAGCTGTATTAGATACAGCATTACAGCTTGGTTTGGCAACCTCTCTGTGAAACTAAAGAACAGAGTGTTGCGTTTAATTCATACAGCATGGAAAATTATTGGAGTTAAAGAGTATTTACCCATGCAGATCTTACACGAACAGGCAGCCTGTAGACAAGCTCAAAAAATAATCAGTGACATGAGCCATGTACTAAACAATGAATATGTATGGCTGCCCTCAGGTAGGAGATACAGAGTCCTCAAGTACAGGTACAATAGATATAAGAACTCATTTATCCCGACGTCAGTAAAACTTTTAAACTCAGATAAATAGGTCAGGGACACTTATAACTCCTGTTCTTAATGACTGCTGTTATATATTTATTTATGTATGTACTTGTATTATTTATTGGGGCTTATTTCATTTATATAGATGGATAGATAGATATACATATATATACACACACACACACACACATATGTATATATATATATATATATATATATATATATATATATATACACAGTGGGACAAAAAAGTATTTAGTCAGCCACCAATTGTGCAAGTTCTCCCACTTAAAAGATGAGAGAGGTCTCCAATTTTCATCATAGGTATACCTCAACTATGAGAGACAAAATGAGAAAAAAAAATCCAGAAAATCACATTGAAGGATTTTTAATGAATTAATTGGTAAATTCCTCAGTAAAATAAGTATTTGGTCACCTACAAACAAGCAAGATTTCTGGCTCTCACAGACCTGTAACTTCTTCTTTAAGAGGCTCATCTGTCCTCCACTCGTTACCTGTATTAATGGCACCTGTTTGAACTCGTTATCAGTATAAAAGACACCTGTCCACAACCTCAAACAGTCAGACTCCAAACTCCACTATGGCCAAGACCAAAGAGCTGTCAAAGGACACCAGAAACAAAATTGTAGACCTGCACCAGGCTGGGAAGACTGAATCTGCAATAGGTAAGCAGCTTGGTGTGAAGAAATCAACTGTGGGAGCAATTATTAGAAAATGGAAGACATACAAGGCCACTGATAATCTCCCTCGATCTGGGGCTCCACGCAAGATCTCACCCCGTGGGTTCAAAATTATCACGAGAACGGTGAGCAAAAATCCCAGAACCACATGGGGGGGACCTAGTGAATGACCTGCACAGAGCTGGGACCAAAGAAACAAAGGCTACATCAGAAACACACTACGCCGCCGGGGACTCAAATCCTGCAGTGCCAGACGTGTCCCCCTGCTTAAGCCAGTACATGTCCAGGCCCGTCTGAAGTTTGCTAGAGAGCATTTGGATGATCCAGAAGAGGATTGGGAGAATGTCATATGGTCAGATGAAACCAAAATAGAACTTTTTGGTAAAAACTCAACTTGTCGTGTTTGGAGGAGAAAGAACACCATACCTACTGTGAAGCATGGGGGTGGAAACATCATACTTTGGGGCTGTTTTTCTGCAAAGGGACCAGGACGACTGAGCCGTGTAAAGGAAAGAAAGAATGGGGCCATGTATCGTGAGATTTTGAGTGAAAACCTCCTTCCACCAGCAAGGGCATTGAAGATGAAACATGGCTGGGTCTTTCAGCATGACAATGATCCCAAACACACCGCCCGGGCGGAGTGGCTTCATAAGAAGCATTTCAAGGTCCTGGAGTGGCCTAGCCAGTCTCCAGATCTCAACCCCATAGAAAATCTTTGGAGGGAGTTGAAAGTCTGTGTTGCCCAGCGACAGCCCCAAAACATCATTGCTCTAGAGGAGATCTGCATGGAGGAATGGGCCAAAATACCAGCAACAGTGTGTGAAAACCTTGTGAAAACTTACAGAAAATGTTTAACCTCTGTCATTGCCAACAAAGGGTATATAACAAAGTATTGAGATGAACTTTTGTTATTGACCAAATACTTATTTTACCGAGGAATTTATCATTCATTAAAAATCCTTCAATGTGATTTTCTGGATTTTTTTTTCTCATTTTGTCTCTCATAGTTGAGGTATACCTATGATGAAAATTGGAGACCTCTCTCATCTTTTAAGTGGGAGAACTTGCACAATTGGTGGCTGACTAAATACTTTTTTACCCCACTGTATATATATATATATATATATATATATATATATATATACACATATATATACAGTATATATATATATATATATATATATATATATATATATATATATATATATATATATATACACACACACACACACATATATATAATTTTATTATGTACTACATCCATTGTGTATGTGTGGATTGTGTGGTTGCAGCACGGGTGATAAGCCCAAGATAAATTTACCCTTGAGGGACAATAAAGTTTATCTTATCTTATCTTAAGACCTCCTGGCTGCATCCACACAGCAAACATTAGCATCTGATCGATTACATCATTGTGAGAAGGAGAGACAGGCAGGACGTTAGCATGACAAAAGCGATGTGTGGCGCAGACTGCTGGACGGATCACAGACTCATTCTCTCAAAGCTCAACATGCACATCCAGCCCAAACGGCGTACACAGGGGAAAAAGGCAAACAAGCGACTCAGTGACAGCAAGCTGGAACAACACTCTGTGTAACAGAACCTCAGTGAGGACCTGGACAGCAAGCTTAGTCAGCTCGACCTCAGGGTGTACGGAGCATAAGAAGAATGGGCAGCTTTCAGAGACATAGTGTACGACACCTCACTCACTCATCTGGGCCAGAACATGCACAAACACCAAGACTGGTTTGATGAAAATGATGAGGACATCCAAAAGCTGCTTGACGAGAACCATGAAGCCCACAGAGCGTACCAGTAAGACAGCAGATCTGTCTCTAAGAAGGCAACCTTCAACTCCATCAAAGGAAAGGTGCAGGCAAAGCTCGGAGAGATGCAGGACTTCTGGCTCAGCAAAAAGGCAGATGAAATACAGCAGTACACTGACAGCAATAACTCTAAACGCTTCTACAATGCCCTTAAGACCATCTACGGGCCTCAGTCTTCTGAAACATCACCACTGCTCAGTGTTGATGGGTCTACTCTTCTCACCGACAAAAATGCAATCCTGGAAAGATGGGCAGAATTTCAGCAGCGTCCTGAACAGACCTTCATCCATCAATGCAGAAGCCATCACTCACATGCCCCAAGTAGAGGTGAACATGTCTCTGGCAGAACCTCCAATGGAATCAGAAGTCCAAAAAGCGATCAAACTCCTTTTGAAAGGCAAAGCACCAGGCTCTGACTCCATCCCAGCTGAAATCTACAAGGCAGGAGGACCAATTCTAATACAGAAACTCACCGAGCTCTTTCAGACCATGTGGCAGCAGGAAGTTATCCCCCAGGAGCTCAAGGACGCCTCCATTGTCCATCTCTACAAGAGAAAAGGAAACAGGCAGTAATGTGACAACCACCATGGGATCTTTCTCCTCACCATCACTGGCAAGATCCTCACAAGAGTCCTTCTCAGCCGCCTCATTCAGCACATGGAAGGCAGTTGGTCACCTTCCAGAGAGTCAGTGTGGGCATGCTTGCTTGAGTACTGGACGATGGAGACTCATCCGAAGCTTTCCCAGTCACCAACGGGGTCAAGCAGGGCTGTGTACTCGCGCCCATACTTTTCAGCATGATGTTCACAGCCATGTTGTCTGATGCCTTCTGCAACGATGAAAAAAGTGCCAACAGGATCAGGTACAGGATAGACGGCAGGCTCTTCAACCTGCGGAGGCTCCAAGCCAAAACCAAGGTGGAAGAGGACTCAGTGCGTGACTTCCTGTTCGCAGACAACTGCGCACTCAACGCCACTACAGAGGCCCAGATGCAGCAGAGCATGAACTGATTCTCCACTGCTTGCGACAACTTTGGGCTCACAATCACTATGAAGAAAACTGAGGTCCTGCACCAACCCACACCACAGAAGACTTACGTGGAACTTGCTATCACTGTCAGTGGTGAGACCCTCAAGGCTGTTGACAAGTACACGTACCTCAGCAGCACACTCTCCAGGTCTGTCAACATCGACAATGAGGTCGATTCGAGCATTGCCAAGGCAAGTTCAGCATTCGGACAGCTACGTGCAACAGTGTGGGAAAGGAGAGGCATCAGGCTGACCACAAATCTGAAGGTGTACAAGGCAGTTGTCCTGCCTTCCCTACTGTAAGCCTGCAAGACCTGGACAGTCTACGAGCGCCATGCCAGAAAGCTAAACCGCTTCCACCTGAACTGCCTCAGAAAGCCCCTGGAGATCACCTGGCAGAACAAAATCCCTGACACAGAGGTCCTCTCCCAAGCTGAGCTGCCTAGCATCCACACCCTGCTCATGAGAGCCCAGATTAGGTGGGCTGGCCACCTTGTTCATATGCCTGATTCACACCTACCAAAGAGATTATTCTACGGTGAACTAGCAGAGGGCAAGCACTCACAAGGTGGTCAGAAGAAGCGCTACAAAGACACTCTTAAGGCCTCCCTGAAGAGCTCTGACATCAGTCCTGACACCTGGGAGACCCTAGCGCTAGACCGACCAGACTGGCGTAGCTGTACCAGCAAAGGTGCTGCCTCCTCTGAGCTAAACAGGATTGCCAAGGCCCAGAGAAAACATGTGCTTCGCAAGTCCAGAGCCACCCCTGTATCTTCTGCCTGTGCAGACCACCTGTGCCCGACCTGTGGCAGAGCCTTCTGTGTCCGCATCGGACTGATCAGCCACAGCCGGACACACCACACCCAGTCCTCTTCCCTGTGATGTCCTTGGTCATCGTCGAGAACGACGGATGAACAACAACAACAACAACAACAACAACCCAAAACCGTCATCGAGTCAATGGAGAATGAATGGGTTTAGTAGTAAATGGTGCCACTTTTACCTCAATAACTTCCCAAAGAATTAACAGATTTTGAACTTCTTGGTATGGAGACACAGCATATAATCTTGCACAACCGGTGAACTATAGAAATCGAGTTGACATTATGTTTAGTGGTCGTGGGATGGCTGGATAATCAGAAAAGTCAAACCAAGGTGAGTAGTTCTGTGAGTAATACATGCAGTAAGTGTGTTTAGGTATGTCGTCATAATAATTGTTCTAATGACAGTCCTATATGAGTAAATTAAAATATCATGCAGTACTTTAATCTTGCTATTAAGCAGTGTTGGGCAAGTTACTAAAAAATAGTAACTAGTTACAGTTACTAGTTACTTCTTTTCAAAAGTAACTGAGTTACTTTTGAGTTACTGCATGATTAAAGTAACAAATTACTTGGAAAAGTAACTTTCATGTTACTTTTAAATGCGTACTTAAATCATCTTGCACACATAGCAAGATCAAGGACCCCTTGTTCTCATCAGAAAAAAGAAAAAGAAAACTCATGAGAAAAAAGTCTCATCTTACAGAGAAAAAATGTCTCAGATTTACATAAACTATTGTAATCTGTAGAAAGTCAGAAATTTACTAGAAATAAAGCTGTAAATTCACAGAGAAAATTTTGGACCCCCTGGTGGGCCGAGCAATATGTTTGACACCCCTGGACCAGTCCATTAAAAACGCATATTTAGAGGATTTACTTCCATGAAATAGTTGCATATCATAACAGCATGTAAATTAATAAAATAAAATAAAACAGAAAGCACAGATAAATGAAAGTTCACCGCTTAGAAGAAGCTGTTCTTTACTGCAACAAATCCGTCACTTTTTCTCTGTGCATAAGAAAAATGTGGCGGAAATGCACCTGTAAGCTGGTTGCCAACCGCCAATCAAATCTAAAAGAAGAAGAAGAAGAAAAATTTAAATGCATTTAATGCTGACATTAAATGCAAGCTTCTTGTGCAAAAAATATTCATGTTTAACCACAGAGGTAGGAGCTGTTAGGGGCTACTCACTGCTCGGACAACAGGCGATCAGGGCTTGATATGAGAAGTTGCCACAGCCATGGCATTTCTTCCTACCGGGCTGCGGCGTGAACTGGGGCAGGACAGGAAACTGACCCGCGGAGGAGATTGACAACTGCGCCAGCTATGGTAGGGTCAGTTTATTTGCTCTAAAAATATCTATCCATATTAATAAAATGAATAACGCATCTGATCAAATTTCAGTAACTGTAATGCATTATAGAATTTTTAAACAGTAATTTTGTTACACAGCATGTTACTGCAAAAGTAGTGGCATTACTGTAACGCGTTACTTTGTAACACGTTACTCCCAACACTGCTATTGAGTGCCTAGGCCTAATCTAATTTGCAAAATAAGGGATCACAACCTTTTCAAAAGGTCCTATGTAAATTGAGGTAAAAATGTGAAAAAAGGTCATATTTTCTATGATGATGTAGATCTAAGCCTTGTTATATATAGCCTATTTAACTAGTATAGACTAACCATATATTGAAATAATTTGTCACACTGTGATGAATAGGCCCAAATGGAATAAAAGTTAAGGCCTAATGCTAATTCTTATATAATTATCTTCATCAGTTTTAGGATTCTGATACAAAGCATGACACCTTCCCTTCTGCTTACACATCCTGGACTTGGGACAAGGCAATGGTGTAGTTAAAGGTGATTGGTAATCAGCAAAAATTGGCATGTAGAAGTGATCCAGTGTTGATTAGTAATCAGGTAGTTGACGACCAGCACCAGGAATAATTTAGCACAGATATAAACACTGTCAGATGATCAGGAATCAGAAGTCCTCCTTAAGTGTCCTTAGTGATCACTATTCCTGGAAAATATATTATAAATAATTCAGTCATCATATGTGTACCACCATCATAGCCATTATGCATTGATGGCCAGCATCACAAGTAAATTAAGAGTTCACCGATATTTACACTGTATGATGACCAGCATCCTGATTAATTTATTCAGCATGCTGATCATTATATTTTGCCAGTTAGATTAGGCCGAGGCACTTAATAGCAAGATTTTTTTTATCATGACCATTCTTTTATTCTTTTAGTAACCCCCAATCTTATCTTATTGTTGTATTTTTTATAGTACTATTTATTATAGCACCCTCTCTAATGGTTGGTTAGATGTGACTTTTAGTTTCTTCCTGTATTGTCCATTGTATCTTGTGTTTGCACAGCTTGGTGCATCAATGTACAAGTTGCTTTTTAAATCAATTGCCCCTTAAGGGATAAATAAAGTTGTTTGAACTTGAACTTAAAGCACTGCATGGTATTTTAATTTACTCATATTGGACTATCATTAGGACTATTATTATGATGATATGCCTAAACACACTTACTGCATATTTTTTTTTTCCACAATATCTTTATTGAACCTTTTTTTTTTTTTAACAAACATGATACAAACAATCAAACACTAACACTAAAGTACTACAAAAAAAAAAATGCCCTAAAAACACCAACAACCACCAACAAAATCAAGTCTTCAACAATGCTCCTCTGTTTAGTCTAGACAATCCAATACATTAGTATACATATTATGTTCACCAGTTTGGAATTTACAAGGTCCACACACATCATTCACCTTCTTCTTCAAGAGTTATGTTTAAATTTTTTACATAATCAATAAAAGGTCTCCATATATTCTCAAACACAATTTCCTTTGATTTCAGTATATATGTTATTCTTTCTAATGGAAGGTTTGTTAACATCTGTCTTAACCACTGAGTCACATCTGGTCTATGAGTCTTTTTCCATAACACTTACTGCATATTTACTCACAGAACTACTCACCTTGGCTTCACTTTTCTGATTATCCAGCCTTCCCACAGCTGCTAAACCAAGGGTGTAACTTTGTTTCAAACATTGTGGGGGTTGAGATATCTGCCCATATAAGGATTTTTTTTTTTTTAATCTTATTATTATAGGACTGTCAGGTCATCAGTACAGGCAATTGTCTCCAGTGTCCTCTTTTTCATTTTTAAAGGAAAGGGATTTTTTTAAGCAAAAAATGACAATATACAGTATGTATCTTAGTGTGGAAGAAGAGCACAAAATCATTAACTTTGCTGAAAGGACAAGGCTAATTTACCCCTTTATTTAGGCATTCCCATATTAGTAACAGTTGTAAAAATTATTTCTCTAATTTACCAAATCTGTATTCAGCCTTGTAATAGTCTATGCTACTATGAAGCAGCAGGCCAACTTAATACCCATTATGTGTTAAGTATTTCGGCACTTGCAGAAATCAAGTTTTGACTATTGTTACCTGGTCATGTGCGCCTCCTGTGCCTCTCTGGTTACTTTTACCTCCTCTCTCCTTTCCTTCTTGGTTCACCCTGCTGCTGCCACATTCTTGCTCCTGATATAAAAAAGCTCAGTTAATGTTCAAATGGTTTAAAAGAGGTACTTCATGGACAATTTTGGAAGATGTAATTCATGCTAGATTTTTGCCCTTCTTCCCTCTTAATAGCATCTTAACAGTGCAATCAGTATTAACTGAGGTTAATCTAGCTGCTGAATGTGTCATGCGGTGATCCTCGCGGATCACCATAAGACGCCGAGAGTCACCGGTGAGTTTTGCAATGATGTTTATTTACAGGACAGGACAAGACGTGACACAAGACTATGAGCCGCTAAGGGAAAAAACACACACTACGAGGTACAGGGGCTCGTAGGGCTAACCCCAGCCACTACGAGCTAAACTATGACATAACAAGAAAGCACCAACCTGACATGAACATGACGAAGAAGGTCTGACGATTGTTTGACGATACTCCCGCGATTAAACTGCCGTCAGCGCCCGCCTAATAAAGCCGGACGCTAACGAGCAGTAATGACAATCAGCTGACCGTCCTTGACAGCCGGAAGCCCCACCGAGCGCCTTCACAATAAGAGCCTGGTGAAGCCAGAATATAACCCACAGCTGTCAAAGCCAGCAGCGAGCTATACGTGGCCCGAGCGCGGACAAGACCGGCGCTCGGATCGTAACAGAATGAGGCTTAATCACCACTATTCTTAACTCATTTTATTTTGTTATTAATCAGATGTGGTGATTAACACATTTATTCTGACAGGACTAATGTTTTTTCATTAATTTATGTCACCACTTGCCACCATGTGGCTATTTCTTACCAAGCAGATGAATTAAGGACACTACTGGGATTTAATCAGCTAGACTATGACAAAAGTAACAGTTATCCTGCCTGCAGAGACATTATGAACACAGCACATCACACGTTCGGTGTGCTGTTTCATTCATGAAATAATAGCAAATCTGTGACTAGATTTGTCACTAAATCATCCTGGTATTAAAAACTTACTCTGGATTCATTATCTAGACATTTCATTTTTTACAATGACATTCAGTTTTCAAATTTAGGATTCAGGTATTCCCCGCCCCCCGCCAAAAAAAGGTAAATAACAAATTTACCTTTATCAGATTTACTAGAAAAAAGCACGCAAATTTAGGAGAAAATAGTATAAATTCACAAGAAGTAGGAACTTGATGATAGTCAAAAAAAAAAAAAATTAAAAATTCAGAAATTTAAATGATTTTGCAAATATGTAAGGAGAAAGGCTTATTTTCCATGACAAAAAAAAATGCAAATTTGAGAAAAATGCTTCATTTTTATGAGAATCTGTGACTTTAGGTGGAAAACAACATGGGGGAAATACTGCATTTTTATACAAAAAGTAGGCATATTTACAAGAAAAAATGTCTGATTTGCAAGAAAATCTGTAAAACTATGACAGAAAAGTTGCACACACAAAAAAGTGACATTAGAAACGTCACAGTGCTGCATAAAACACTGATGAAGTTTACTATGGGAGAAAAAAGATTGGACAGAATATTTGAAGCCCCAATAGTTGGTACTGAGGACAGCTCTAACTTTAAATGGGTTTATTATATGCTTTTAGTTGATATATATACTCAACCGCAAAAGAAACGTCACCCTACTAAAGTTTTGGTAATATAAGTTTCGTTTTAATTTTGATTTTTTAAAATCATTTTATGTTCTTGCTAGACGTGGTTCGAAGCTATTGGTCAGGAAAATTTGCTTTCAGATTCTGTAATTGATACCAAAAACACATCGCCAAAACGCAGTCAATAAAGTAATGATGGGGTACGGTTGCTGTGCGCTTTTCCTGAAAGTGACAATGCACGTGCATTCTGAGGTGTCGTCCCTATAAAAAGAGCCACCGAACATGCCCCAAATCACTCGCGATTCGACTGCAGCGACATGCCACGACTGACAAGGGAGCAGAGAGACCAAGCCCTGGGCCATGCCGGCCAGACTCCAAGACATGTTGCCAATCACTTCAATGTTCATGTCCGAACAATATACCGCCTGCAGCAACGTGTCCAAGCCACTGGAAGCACAGCCGATCATCCTCGTAGTGGCAGACCGCCTGTTACAACATTGAGGCAAGATCGACAGATCGTCCGACACCACCTGCAAAACCGCTTCGCCAGAGCTACAGAAACTGCACGGACAACCATTGGCAGTCATCAGAGACCAATCAGCGACGACACAGTGCGCAGGCGTTTGAGGCAGAGAAATGTCAGATGTCACAGGCCTTACACGGGTCCGATCCTCACTGTTCGACATCGTCGCGCTCGTCTCCAGTGGGCTACACTGCATCAGAACTGGCGTAACCGGGACTGGCGGACTGTAGTCTTCTCTGACGAAAGCCGATACTGCATCTCGACAGCTGATGGCAGAATGAGAGTGTGGCAAAGACAAGGGGAGCGTTTTGCAGATGGGTGTGTTCAGGAAAGAGACTCGTGGGGAGGTCCGAGCATCATGGTATGGGGTGCTATTGCTCTGAACCACAAACTAGGCCCTATGGTGTTCCAGAATATCGGTCATGGTAGAGGCAACGGTGTTACAGCTGCCCGCTACATCGATCAAGCGCTGAGACCCTTCATCGTACCCCATTTCGGTCGTCATGGAAACCACATCTTCCAGCAGGACAGGTTCAGGTTCAGGTTCAGGTTACTTTATTTGTACCCATAGGTAGATTTGTTTTGCAGTTGGTGACATCCATATTTACAAGCCACTAATTACATTCAACATAGACACAAACACAGGCACACATCTTACAAAATAGGTAAATATAAAATATGTACAATATAATTTTTATAGCTTGTTCAACTCTTTGACAGCAGCAGGGACAAAGCTGTTTTTGTAGCGCTGGGTTCTACTTTTTGGGACAGCAAACCTCCGTCTGGAGGGAAGAAGCTGAAAGTTGCAGTGCAAAGGGTGGGAGTCATCATTTAAAATCGAGTGGGCCATCCTCTGTACTTGTCTGGTGTACAGGGATGTCAGGCTCAGCTGTGACTCACCAAGCAAACGACTGGACCATCTGACTACCTGATCCAAGGATTTCCTCTGTTTCAGTTTTATCTGACCAAACCATGACATTAAAGAAAAGGATAAAACAGATTCAATAAAAGCCCGATAGAACATAGTCATTATGGTTCGGTCAATTTGGAAGCGTGCAAGTTTCCTCAAACAATGCAAATTTTGCTGACCCTTTTTGCACACCCTTTCACAGTTCACCTCAAAGTTCAATCCACTATCAATAATTGTCCCAAGATATTTGTACGATTGTACACATTCGGTGGTCTGGCCTTTTAGTATGGTGACTTTGTGCCTGGACAACGCTCGTGCCCATACTGCCAGAGCAACGAGAGACTTCCTCCGTCAACATGGGATACAGACTCTTCCATGGCCTGCCCTCAGTCCTGACCTAAACCCGATTGAACACTTGTGGGACAAGATTCAGAGGAGACTCAATGACGTTTGACCAAGGCCGACAACTGCAGCTCAACTCACTCAGGCGTATCAGCGAGTATGGGCCCAAGTTCCTATGGCCTTCATCAACCGTCTCATCCACTCCATGTACAGACGATGTAACGCTGTATTCAACGCCCAGGGAGGTCATACACGCTATTGACTTTGAGATCGCGCTGTAGCGCCACCTGTCATCACTTTCACTTGAAACTCATGGAACTTTATCTCTAAATGCTGATGATCAAACATGTCCATTTTAAAATCATTCCGCCAATTATTTTGTTGTTTACATTTATGTGAATTAAACTGATTACCAATTTTGAAAAAGGGTGACTTTTTTTTGCGGTTCATTATAATATATATACATACACACGTATATTCAGTACTGAAGTGACCATACAGGAAAAGCAACAGGCTGGAGGAGGTGACAAATGCTGCAAGAAAAAAATGCTGGAAGAAGCATTGTAACTTTTTATTTATCAATTTGTTTAATTTTTTAGCACTCCCTTTATTGCAAATGGGCCGTTAAACACCAACAAACTCAAAAGGTACGATGTTAAGGTGATGAATCTTGTTATACTAGGAGCTAAATCACTATACAATGATGATGATAATAAGCCATCAATATCTCAGTGTTTGATGACTCCCAAATGCTGTCTCGTGATTAAGTAAAATGGGAACGGAAAACTAGAAATGTGATTTCAAGCTTAAACTTAAACTTTATTTTTATTTATTTAAGCTCAATAATTAAATTTCAAATAAATCAGTGATACTGTATTGTAGTGCTTTTGAACTCATTTTAACACATTATGCATATGGATAAAATTTAGAGACCTGTATTTTCCTTAATGAGGTATTTTAAAAAGTTAACTCCAATGAAATGCATCTATTCTTTCATTCATCTATTTGGTGTTTATTTCTTATATTGTAGAGAGAGAAATGAGCAGGCAAGGCAGTGCTGGAGCAGAGCAGACTTTATTACTCTCTCTATCATCAGACAACAAGAAGAATTAACCCAGGTCACTGGCATCTCTCTTTTATACCATACAAACTCACCTCGCGACCTGGGGTGTTCACATTACAATACATAGACTTACAATGACAATTCCCTTTGTCACCCAGCCTGTCGGCATATTATTATGCAACCCGGAGGAGAATGCATATTATCATGCATTCTTATGGAGAAAACCACAGGCTGTTTTGCATATCCATTTAACAGCTGTTAAGCGTCTCCTCATGTGCCATTCAGTCTGAGTGGAGAATTGCATTAACTAGGTCCCCCCCACCCCCGAAAACTCAGACTGGGCTTTAACCCTCATGTCCTGTGGGCTTCAGCCTACATCCATAGCGGCTGTAACAGGGGGTCACCAGCTCCGAGGCACTGCTGTGCCGGTGGGGCGCTTCTGGAGGCACGTCCATCTGTGGGGGGACATTGGCGGTGGGGAAGCACATCTTCACCATGCCATTGTGACTGAGCTGACGAGTCATTTACCTGGGCAGTTCTCAGTGGGGGTTGTCCGCAACGAGGAGGTCAGGCCAACAGCACCTGCTCGTCTGCTAATACAAAGGCGGGCTTAAGCCTGTCTATACAGATTGTTTCTCTGCGTCCCCCCAAGTCTAAAACAAAATGTTTATCCCCAGGTTCCAACACTCTGAACGGGCCGTCGTAGGGCAGGCACAACGGGGTCCGGTGGGCATCGTGCGTGACAAACACGAATGACGCATCCTTCAAGGTCCTTGGCACGAAAGCGCGGGGAAAACAGTGGTGGGCCGGGACGAGTACCATCCCTGCCTTTGCACTATGTAGTGAAGGCAGGGATGGATCGGTGTTCGGCGCGGGGTTGTCAGGCAAAAATTCTCCGGGGAGCCGCAGCAGCTGGGAAAAAACAAGCTCTGCTGGGGAGGAAGCCAAATCCTCCTTCGGTGCTGAACGCAACCCTAATAGAACCCACAGCAACCGGTTCACCCAATTTGCATCTGTAAGTGAAGCCCTGAGCGCTGCTTTAAGCGACCTATGGAAACGCTCGCATAACCCATTGGCCTAGGGGTTGTACGTGGTCGTGCGATGAATTGTGACACCCAGGCTCTGGGCCATCGTGGACCAGAGGTCGGAAACAAACTGCGGGCCCCAGTTGGACGTGATATCTGAAGGGGCGCTGAAGCATGCCACCCATGTCGTCAAAAAAGTGCGTGCAACTTCTGCGGACGCGGTGGAAGCTAGCAGTATCACCTTGGGCCAGCATGTGGTGCAGTCCACCACTGTCAGGAGGTGCGTGAAGCCCTGCAATGGCGGGAGGGGGCCCACGAGGTCCACATGAACGTGGTCGAACCTCTTAGCCAGGACATGGAACGGCTCAAGAGGGGCCTTTGTGTGCCTGTGCACATTGGCTCATTGGCACGCTACGCAGGCTGCAGCCCACTCTTCCACCTGTTTGCGCAGGCTCGGCCAGACGAACTTTGCTCCCACCATCTTGACTGACTCACACACTCCTGGGTGCACCAGGGAGTGACTCAAAAACGCGGCGGCGCCAAGCGCGTGGGATCACCAGGTGCGGGCGGCCTGTAGAGATGTCACAGATTAGGGGGAGCCCCCCGTCTTGCAGTACTCTGCTCTCCAGCCTTAACCCTGTTGGTCCAGACTGGAGTGCGCAAACATCCGCATCGCCAATCTGCTCGGCGGCCATGGCCGTGTAATCTATCCTTACGTAGACTGGGGCCGCTAATGCACACGAGAGGCAGTCTGCCACCACATTGAGTTTACCGGCCACATGCTGAATGTTGGTCGTAAACTCTGAGATCGCGGCCAGCTGTGTCTGCTGCCGGGCCGACCATGGTTCTGAAACCTTGGCCATAGCGTACGTTAGCGGCTTTTGGTCCACAAACGCGGTGAAGCTGCGCCCTTCCAGCCAGAACTGGAAGTGGCCTATGGCCAAGTGGAGAGCCAGTAACTCCCTGTCGAACGCACTGTATTTACACTCATTGTCGCGCAAAGACCTGCTAAAAAAGGCGAGCAGCTGCCAAGAACCAGTGATGCGCTGCTCCATGACGGCCCCTATGGCCACATCCGATGCATCGGTAGTGAGCGCTGTCTGAGCCGCCGGGTCCGGGTGCGCCAGTAGTGCGGCGTTCACCAGAGCTGTTTTGGCCTCGGAAAACGCCTGGTCTCGCTCAGGAGTCCAGTCGACTCTGTCCGCCAGTTTCCGTTTCTTAAGCATGGCGTACAACAGCTGCATGAGCTGGGAGGAAACGATTGTAAAAGTTAACCATCCCCAAAAACTCCTGCAGCGCCCTGACCGTCTGAGGCTGGGGAAAATCTGCCACTGCGCACACTTTGTCTGGTAAGGGTATCACACCCTCCAGTGAGATGCGGTGGCCCAAAAATCAATTACCGTAACCCCGAACTGGCACTTTGCCGGGTTGATTATTAACCCGTGCTCTTCAAACCTCTGGAAAACCGTCCTGAGGTTTGTCCTCAGACGTGCTGGCCACCAGGATGTCGTCCAGGTAGACGAACACAAATGGCAGATTGTGCAGCACCGCATCCATCATGCGTTGGAATGTCTGTGCCTCACCTTTTAACCCCAAAGGCATGCATAAGAACCCAAAAAGACCAAACGGGGTTATTCCTACCGTTTTGGGTATGTCTTCCATGCACACCGGGACCTGGTGGTAACCGTGGACCAGGTCCACCTTGGAAAAAATGTGTGCCCCGGTGAGGTGGACAGAAAAATCCTGAATATGGGGGATTGGGTAGGGATCGCACGCTGTGGCGTTGTTTAATCTGCGGAAATCTCTGCATGGTCGCCACGATCCCTTGGCTTTAGGCACCATATGTAGCAGGGATGCCCATGGGCTGTTTGAGTTCCCGATGATGCCCAACCTTTCCAAGTTGGCGAACTCCTCACGTGCACTGGCCAGTTTAGCTGTGTCCAGGCGAGGTTGTGCAAAAACGGGCGGCCCCGTGGTGGTAATGAAGTGCTCCACCCCATGTTTAGTGATGGCCACCGAAAACGTTGGAACCGTGAGTGCTGGGAATTGGGTGAGTCGTGTGTGGAACTTACCCCCTGGAGCTGTGACGTTGGCTGGTGTTGTGGACCTGGCTCCTCTAGCTGTACAGGGCAGAGAATCAAAAGACATTGCGTTAATCAGGCGTCTGTTAGCCACATCGACTAATAGTCTGTGTGCACACAAAAAAATCTGCGCCCAAAATGGGGAAGTTACATGCCGCTATGATGAATGTCCATTGGTATGTACAGCCGTGCAAGGATATAGTCAGTGTCTTCTCACCAAAAGTGTTAATGTCTGAGCCGTTTGCGGCCGCCAGCTCGGGGCTGCTACTTCCCGCCAGCCGGTCTGCATAGGATGGCAGGATGAGGCTCTTTTGGGAGCTGGAGTCCACGAGGAACCGTCTCCCCGAGCGCGAGTCTGTCACATAGAGCAGCTTGTTTGTTTCACCGGCGGTCACAGCTGCTACCGACTGCCGGCCCTGGCGTTTCCCAAGCACTTGAACTGGCACGGTGGCACGCATCGGCATGTGTCTTCTCCATAACGGCAGTGGTAGAAGCAGAGCGTGTCCCTCTGGTGCTTCTTGGCATCCGCTGCGGCCACCGTCGCTGGTTCCTCGCCCCCGCTGGCCGTCTCGCTGGGTTCCGACACTGCTGCATTCAGTGAAGGTTCTGGTCGCCAGGATAATCCGATCTGCCTCTTGTGTTAGTGCCCGGTAGTTGCGCGTGGCCAGCAGCGGCAAATTGGCAAGGACCATTCTGGCCACTGTCGGGAGGTTCCGGAGGAAAAGGTGGGCAAAGAGGAAATGCCCATCACCTGTGCCCATCAATGCCAACATCTTCTCCATTAATCCGACCGCCGACCAGTCTCCCAACTCGGAGCGCGTCAGGAGCGTTTCCGCTCTCTTGCAGTCCGAGAGCATGTAGCGCCGGGTCAGCGTGGTCTTGAGAGCGTCATATTTGTCGTGGGCTGGGGGCTGTTGGAGCAGGCTCACCACCTGCTGTGTTGTGCGTGCGTCCAGCGCTGCAACCATGTAGTAGTATTTGGTGTCATCCGGTGTCACTCCAAGAAGCGCGAACTGGGCCTCGGTCGGACAACAATTCAACTACTAAATCAACAACATATTTACCTTCTTTTGGACAGAGGGGTTTGTCCTTTTATTTGACAACCAACAATTTAAAATGGTTTATTGCCCTTGTGGAGCCCTTTTCATTCTGTCTCATTTGTGAACTGAATGCAATCTAGACGTATAGTGGGGTAAAAAAGTATTTAGTCAGCCACCAATTGTGCAAGTTCTCCCACTTAAAAGATGAGAGAGGTCTCCAATTTTCATCATAGGTATACCTCAACTATGAGAGACAAAATAAGAAAAAAAAATCCAGAAAATCACATTGAAGGATTTTTAATGAATTAATTGGTAAATTCCTCGGTAAAATAAGTATTTGGTCAATAACATAAGTTCATCTCAGTACCTTGTTATATACCCTTTGTTGGCAATGACAGAGGTCAAACGTTTTCTGTAAGTTTTCACAAGGTTTTCACACACTGTTGCTGGTATTTTGGCCCATTCCTCCATGCAGATCTCCTCTAGAGCAGTGATGTTTTGGGGCTGTCACTGGGCAACGCAGACTTTCAACTCCCTCCAAAGATTTTCTATGGGGTTGAGATCTGGAGAGTGGCTAGGCCACTCCAGGACCTTGAAATGCTTCTTACGAAGCCATTCCTTCATTGCCCGGGCGGTGTGTTTGGGATCATTGTCATGCTGAAAGACCCAGCCACGTTTCATCTTCAATGCCCTTGCTGGTGGAAGGAGGTTTTCACTCAAAATTTCATGATAAATGGCCCCATTCATTCTTTCCTTTACACGGATCAGTCGCCCTGGTCCCTTTGCAGAAAAACAGCCCCAAAGTATGATGTTTCCACCCCCATGCTTCACAGTAGGTATGGTGTTCTTTCTCCTCCAAACACGACAAGTTGAGTTTTTACAATAAAGTTCTATTTTGGTTTCATCTGACCATATGACATTCTCCCAATCCTCTTCTAGATCATCCAAATGCTCCCTAGCAAACTTCAGACGGGCCTGGACATGTACTGGCTTAAGCAGGGGGACACGTCTGGCACTGCAGAATTTGAGTCCATGGCAGCGTAGTGTGTTACTGATGGTAGCCTTTGTTACTCTGGTCCCAGCTCTCTGCAGGTCATTCACTAGGTCCCCCCATGTGGTTCTGGGATTTTTGCTCACCGTTCTCGTGATAATTTTGAACCCACGGGGTGAGATCTTGCGTGGAGCCCCAGATCGAGGGAGATTATCAGTGGTCTTGTATGTCTTCCATTTTCTAATAATTGCTCCCACAGTTGATTTCTTCACACCAAGCTTCTTACCTATTGCAGATTCAGTCTTCCCAGCCTGGTGCAGGTCTACAATTTTGTTTCTGGTGTCCTTTGACAGTTCTTTGGTCTTGGCCATAGTGGAGTTTGGAGTCTGACTATTTGAGGTTGTGGACAGCTGTCTTTTATACTGATAACGAGTTCAAACAGGTGCCATTAATACAGGTAACAAGTGGAGGACAGAGGAGCCTCTTAAAGAAGAAGTTACAGGTCTGTGAGAGCCAGAAATCTTGCTTGTTTGTAGGTGACCAAATACTTATTTTACCAAGGAATTTACCAATTAATTCATTAAAAATCCTTCAATGTGATTTTCTGTTTTTTTTTTCTCATTTTGTCTCTCATAGTTGAGGTATACCTATGATGAAAACTGGAGACCTCTCTCATCTTTTAAGTGGGAGAACTTGCACAATTGGTGGCTGACTAAATACTTTTTTGCCCCACTGTACACCACAGTGTGACAAGCTTCATTCACTCACTTTAAAATGATTCACTCACTAAACCAAGCAATTTATTAAGCTGAAGAGAAACATGACATTGTGGAGGATGCATCAGACGAGACACGAGCTGATGACACACAACTTTATTTCCTCCAACAAGCAGAACAGACTAAATCTGGGTGCCAGAGTGAATCCCCATATACAGCTTTATTCCCGCCCCTGGCACCCAGAGTACAAACATTTACATACAGGGCATCAGAGCCTGACAAAACACAATACTTTCACACCTGGAATCCCAGGAGTGAAACCATGTCTTCCACCCAACACAATACATTTGCGCCTGGCATACCAGGAACAAAGGCGCATCTTCATTTGGTTTATCACCCCCTCTCCCCCCCCCCCCCCAGCACTCTGGCGCCGGTCGTTGGCTCCTCTCTCTTCTTCTCCTCATTTCCATCTCTCACCCTCCACCCCCTATTCCCCAAAGTCACTGGGTGGAGTATAATCCCCCGTTGTGCTACCACACAGCCCCCCCCCCCCACCTGAACACTCAGAAGGGGCCTTAACCCTCCGGTCCTTTGATCTTGAGCAAGCACCCGAACCGGCTGTAACGTGGAGCTGCCAGGCCGGCCAAAGTGCCTTCCTGTCGAGGTAGGTCGGAGGAACACTCGGTTCCTGGTGGACAGTCTTCTTGAGGGGGAAAGGGTGGGGAGGGGAAAGCTTTAGTCTCCTGAAAACAGTTCTCTGCAGAGGGAACACAAACCTGCGGATCCCCCGTAGGTGGGCGTCCGCACCGGGGAGCCTGGGCCAGCACCACCTGCTCATCTGCCAACACATATGTAAGCAGGCTTCAGCCTGTCTATGCAGATGGTTCCCTTACCCCCCCCCCCCAAGAAAAAAAAAACCTAACACAAAATGTTTCGCCCCCGTTTCCAACACTCTAAATGGGCCGTCGTATGGCGGACGCAGCGGGGTTCTGTGGGCATCGTGCCTAACAAAAACAAATCTGGCATTCTCCAAACGCTTTGGAACAAAAGTGCGGGGAAAACAATGGTGCGCTGGCCCCAGGATGCTGCCAGTGTCTGCCCCGGAAAAACGGCGCATGGGCAGGTTGGTACCTGGCGCGAGACTCTCCAGTAAAAATTCCCTCGGGATCCACAACAGTTGACAAAAAATGAGCTCTGCCGGGGAAGCTGCCAAATCTTCCTTAGGTGTGGAGTGCAACCCCAGTAGGACCCAAGGCAGGCGGTCAACCCAATTTGCATCCGTTAGCGAGGCTCTGAGTACTGCTTTAAGCGACCTGTGAAACCACTAGCACAAAGTATTAGCCTGCGGGTTGTACGTGGTGGTGTGGTGGATTTTGACCCCCAGGCTCTCGGCCATCGCGGACCAGAGTTTCGAAACAAATTGCGGACCCCTGTCGAAAGTGATGTCCGACGGGAATCTGAACTGTGCAACCCAAGATGGATTGGAGCATGCAAATGTCCACGTCCCTGATTTGGTCGGCGGGCATGGCAGAGAAATCAATACCCATGTAGACCGGAGAGACCAGCGCGCATGACAGGCAGTCCGCCACGACGTTAAGTTTACCGGCTATGTGTTGGATGTCAGTCATGAACTCCAAAATGGCGGCCAAGTGCCATTGCTGCCAAGCCGACCACAGTTCCGAGACTTTGTACATCGCATAGGTTAGTGGTTTGTGATTGACAAATGCCGTAAACTCATGACCCTCGAGCCAGAACTGAAAATGATGCGTAGCCAGGTGGAGAGCCAACAACTCTCTGCCAAAGGTGCTATACTTACGCTCATTGTCGCGCAAAGTATGGCTGAAAAAGACGAGGGGTTGCCACGAGTCGGAGACGTACTACTCCACCACGGCTCCTACTGCAACGTCAAACACATCTGTGATGGGCGCTAGCCTCGCTGACAGGGCTGGGTGGCCCAGCAAAGCTTCATTAGTGAGTGCCGTTTTGGCACCTGTGAACGTCTGGACCAGATCGGGGGTCCAGTCGACGCTATCCGTGGGTTTCTTTTTTTTGAGCGCACCGTACAGCGGTTGCAGCAGCTGGGCTACCCAGGGGAGGAAACGGTTGGAAAAGTTGACCATCCCCAAAAATTCCTGCAGTGCCCTCACAGTCTGCGGATGTAGAAATTCTGACACTGTGCGTATCTTATCCTGCAGCAGGATCGCACCCACCGGCGAGATGCAGTGGCCCAAGAAGTCGATTACTGGCAGCCCAAACTGACACAGCTGGATTAACAATCAGCCCGTGTGCTTCCAACCATTGGAAAACTTACTTGTGTAATGGGATTATATAATAAAATATTTGTCATAAGGTACAGGAATTATTTATTTTATTTAATAGTGGGTGTGAAAGGGGGCAGAGTTAAACTGTCACTTCTACACCCGCTAAATTAAATAAAAGCACTTGTAAAAGGGGCACCAGTCACAATGGACAATAATATTAACTTTAATTTTAATTAATTTTGTACCTTCAATTACTTAATGAATCAGTCTCCAAGTTTCAGTGAGTTCTTTTCCTGCCGTGATTAGGAAACAGATATATGCGAAAGGAAAACACTTCAACTTCTCTCATTCAACCTTTTATTAAACTCATTCAGGTTACATGGCATGGCGTTCAAATGATGGATAAACAGATTCAAATGATAACAGTGTAAGATATCACATCAACTGATATTGGATTCCTGAACATAAAATCCAGCGTTACACCTCTGTAGAACCAAGGAGGAACCAGACTTATGTTTCAACGGTAAATGAAGGCTGAAATGTTTAACAAAACAACGCAATTTTATGGGGAAAATTCATAAGCTAATTATCTAAAAATGACTTCTGAATTAATCTACAAAAATTAAGGGCAGTTACTTAAAAATGACTAAGAGAATTCCTTCAGTTTACAGCTTTACCCTGTGGCTGAGAGACTAGTTGAGCCCTGAAATACGGGCTATATTCAATTGTAATTTAATTGTTCGGACATCACGTTTAACCCAGCAGATAGTAAAATGAGCCTCACTCACAGCTGAAGGTCCACGTGTTCAGCGGGTCGGTACCGGCCGAGTTTAGGGTCGGGACATCGGGAGGAAGCGGCTGCTGCGATGCTTCCTCACAGCCGTCAGAAGTGTTGACCCAGCCGGGGGCTCGTTCAGGACGAGGACAGCAAAGTAATCGTCCCCGAGCGGCGTGAAAAAGTCCTTGGAAACGAGTCCAGCCGAATCGGTGAAGTCTCTTGTAGCGGGATATACCCAAAAACTGAAGGAACCACTTCCCAGTCAGGCAGGTATGAGGCCGGAAAGAGAGTCCAAAAACAGTCTCTGTTCACTTTAAATTAGGAAAATTAAAGGTCCACTTTAACGGCGTGAAAAGTCATAAAAAGAAATGAGAAAAAAATTTATTAGGATAAGAATGGCTTCTGAGGTGAAGGAAAAAGTTTGAGAATTTGATTCTCTGAAAAAGCGAGCTCTAAAGAAAAGGTGATTTCTCCTCAGTAACCAGAAAAACTAACGCAGGAATTGACAAGCTTCACACAGAACAATTTAGATAAAATAAAACTACACGGGACCTTGAAACGGTGGAATAAAATCTTCCTCTGAGATCTAGGTTACTATTCTGCTTCTTTAATCTTAACTTAGTTCCTAATCTTTCTCAAAATCTCTTTCTTTCTTCTTTTCTGTGTTTCTAATTCTAACTTAACCTTTTAACTGCATAGCTTGTCTCTGTGTAGGTGTTTCTCTTGCTCTCCTGACTTAACTTTTCTTTCATCTTTGATCTTCTCTTGTTCTCTCTTACATAACAGTAGCTTAACTTACATCTGTGTGTTTCTTTTTCTTTCTGCTTGTCTTGTTCTAATTCTGAATCTGTGTTTTTCCTGAATCATCTTCTCTCTCTTGCAGGGCAGCTTCTACTACTTTTTATATGACCCCGCCTGCTCATAAACTTGTGATGCCGATCGCAAGACTGACCAATCGACTTTATCAAAAGCAGTTTGAAATGACTGCCATCCAATGTGAGAACATTTCTTTGTTTGAGAGCAGCCAATCAAACGAAGACACCATCCCATGAAATTGCAGAGAAAAATCAACACTCAGTCAGTTCTTATGAAATTAGGTGCTCAATATAAAATCCAACTAAATTAAATGACTTGGCTAATATTTGGTGATCATGCATTTATACCATTACTCTAATATTACATTTGTTTGAATAACACTCATGAATATAACATTTCTTATACATAATTATAATACATGCATTCAATTTTTAGATCAAAGCTTAATGTAGTACAGTAAACCATGGTTGGTGATAAAAAGGGATGATTTTCAGTGTCCTTAGGATCCAGGGGAGAAGAGGATAAGCTGAAAGAAACTTAATGTTTAGAACAAATTAAAAGTCATCCTACATACTGAAACACATTTCGTAGGTATCCGCTAGGAGGTACTGTTGAACTGTAGATGATTTCTTTTAGGTCCATGGGATCTGGAAGAAAATCTGGAAAACATCGGGGGTTATAAACCTGTCTGATTAAGCCGTTTATGACCCTTTTAAGAGCATTGGTTTCCTGTAAAGGAGGATGTTATCCAAATGCAGTGTTCACGTTGGAGGTCTGGTCTCCCGAGTTTTATGTTCCTTTGAGCCTTTAAAAGCAAATTCTGATCCTTACAATCTCTGCAAGAGGCAACTGTTTACATTGGGGTCCTGGGAAAACAAACATCTTTGGTCAGGCCTGAATGAGGCCTGGATGAGTCGATATGAAAGCCAATGATATTCCTGTAGAATGCAGAAAAGTGGTATTCCTGTAGAAGGAATAAAGTGAAATTCCTGTAGAATGGAGAGAAGTGATCTTCGGTCTTGGTTTGAGGAGACGATGATGCTACACTTGAGTTGGGTGAGGTGCTCCCCCTCCGACGTGCTAGCCACCAAAATGTCTAAGTAGATGAAAAGAGCAAGTCACGGAGCATCGCGTCCATAATCCTTTAAAAAGTTTGTGCTGTGCCCTTTTACCCGAACGACATGTGTAAAAACTCGAAAAGACCAAAGGGAGTTATTACCACTGTTTTGGGGACATCCTTGGTGTGAACCAGAATCTGGTGGTAACCGCAGACCAGATCCACTTTTGGAAAAATGCGTGTCCCAGCCAGGTGCATGGAAAAGTCCTGGATGTACAGAATGGGGTAATGGTCACATTCAGTGGCGTTGTTCAAGCGACAGAAATCACCGTACGACTGCCATGAACCATCGGACTTGGGCACCATGTGCAGCGGGGATGCCCAAGGGCTGTTGGAGGGCTTAATCATCCCTAGGTGTTCTAAGTCAGCAAACTCCTCATGCGCAATGGCTAGCTTAGCCACATCCTGGCAACCCAGATGCACAAAAACTGGCAGGCCCTTTCTGGTGATAAAGTGCTCGACCCCATGCTTGGTTACGGTAGTGGAAAAGGTGGGCACCATGGGTGCGGGAAACTTGGAAAGCAAATGCTGGTACTTATCCCGCAAAGCTAAAACATTTGCATGTGTTAGTGGCCCAACAACCCGAGCTATGCAGGGCAGTGATGGAAAAGAAACAGCATCCACTGAATGTCTGTTAGCAATAACAACAAGGAGACCATAAGCACACAGAAAATCAGCACCTAAAATAGGAGCTGAACATGCAGCTTCCACAAAGTCCCACTCATAATTGCATCCATGCAAACATCCAGTCACCGACCTTTCTCCAAACGTCTTGATGGGGGATCCGTTGGCAGCCGATAATGATGGACCACAGCCTTCTGCCAGCCTATCCGTGCTGACTGGCAAAATGAGGCTCTTTTGGGAGCCAGAGTCCACCAAGAACCATCTCCCAGAACGTGTGTTCTCAATGAAAAGCAGCCTCTGCCTATTGCCAGCGGCCGCACCTGCTATTCACCACTAGCTGGTCCGTTTCTGCATCCTCTGGAAACGACACGGCAGCAGACAACATTGCTTGTCGGCACCAAAACGGTGATGATGAAAACACACCATATCATTCCTGTGTTTCCGAGTAGCCGTCCTGGCCACCACCTGCAGCTCCTCGACTTCGTTGGACTTCGCTGACGATCCCGGTCTGAGTGCCTGGATGCCGAAACTCTTGCTTGCTGGGATAATGCGATTTGTTTCCTCTGCCAGCGAGCGGTAGTCCCCGGCCGCCAGCCGCAGTGAGTTGGTCAGGATTGCCCTCGCCAAATCTGGTAGCTTCTTCAGGAATAGGTGAGCAAAAAGGAAAGATCCGTCATCTCCGTCCAGCAAAGCCAGCATGCTCTCCATTAACTCCACAGCCGATCAGTCTCCTAATTCTGTGTGTGAGAGTAGCCTCTCTGCTCTCTCTCCGGCGGAGGGGACATAACGCCGCAGAAGCAGCGTTGCCCTGGGTTGGGGGAGCGCGAAGCAGGCTCATTGTGCGCCGAGTTGTTGCGCTTTTCTGTCTTAACCTCCAGTTCTTTTGATACGAAGGCTAAAACACCAATCTATGAGTTGAATGACATTTCCATTATTTAATAGCACAGAGATATGGTACAGGTACAGCGCTGGAGCATAACTCTTATGACATATCAGAAGAGAATGCTGCTCGAAAAGTGGGTCCTATGGTTTTTATAGAACTCTGCCACTCCCTCACGCAGGAGGGAGGGCTCCCCTCACATGTATCAGCATTCTTCCACTATGTGCCAGCTCAGCTGAGGGCAGAGCTGATTCTATCTGGTTTCAGTGAGTGAGTCCTTGGGTGTAATCTAACGGCGGCAGTGTGGCGTGAAAAACAAGCAGGATGAAGGATGAAAAACATAGTCACAGAATAACTGACATTCTCAAAGCAAGCAGAATGAAGGATGGAGAAGCATAGTTGCAGAATAACCAACATTCTCAAGAGAAACAAGGGCATCATGGAAATTTATCAACAATTCCCCCTGTTGAGGTGTCCTAATGGGCACCTCACTAACTTAATACCAACTTATATTCGCGTTTTTGCATCTCCCCCTGTTGAGATGGGCATAAACCCATCTCATAACCCTACTCTAGCCCCTGAGTGTAGTGTTTCTAAGTTTCTATATGTAACTGATGTCCCCGTCCAGCAGTCACGTGGACCTGCCCCCCTTCAGGTCGTCATGTCTACGGTGGACATCAGGTGTGGTGCAAACATTATGGGTCAATATGGCTAACAATTCTATATGTGTAAAATATATCAAAATAATCTATCCCCCTATACGCATCTACTGTATATCCCATGAATCATATCTCACAAAAGAAACCTGTGGGGCAGAGACACAGCGAAGCAAATGCTAACATCATGTAGGTGTGCATTGTAGACCCTATTGCAGGCCCTAAACTATTTCCAGTGCATCTTCAAAGTCCTTGTCCAGGTCCAGTCGTGGCACAACTTCATCGCCATCCTCGCAGTCGGAAAGCAGGTGGGCAGCTTCCTGGACACCTTGGTATAGAGGAGGATCCTTGTAAGAGAAAGCTGCTGAAATAGTTCTTTCAACAAGTCGTTTAATTATGGGAATACAACAACATCTACAGAAGACAATGATCAATAAACTAATGATAATGCTTACAAGGGCCCCTTGAATTATTTTTCCCCATTTGCCAACTACGCTGTGCTCCTCTCTGTCCTGGCATTGACTCTGTTCTCTCAAAGTTTAATGTAACATCATTTCAGTCAGTTTTTTAATTTGTTGTTGCATGCATACAAATCTGTCATTAGTCTGCACTTCCTCCTCTAATGCTGCATTCTCCTCATTTTCCTTATGTGTCAATTCACACTCCAAAGTACCCCCTTTCACATGTACCACCGGGGCTTGTATTCCTCCCTGCGACTGACTGTCTTGCACTTGTTGTAATAAACATCTAGGTTCAGTGTATGGGCATGTAGCTGCTGGTGGCACCAAAGATTCAGGACTGTATGGTGGTGGTTGTGCATTAGTCTCCTGCTCTATCTTCCTGTCTACTTCATGTCTGAGTGTGTCTGCGCTCTTACCATTTGGCACACTGTCTTCTGTTTTTTCACTCTCCTCTTGGATTGCCTGGACTGTCACAGGTACCTGTTTAAAAGGCAATTCACTGAAATAACATTGTGTTAATGCTAATTTATCTTGTATAATTATTTTTGCCTCACGCTTTTTACCCTTTTGGAGAAGACCCGCTTTTTTTCTCCTCCTCCCTAGCCTGTTCTTGTTGTTTGTACAGTCTCCCTACATATGCAATTTTGTCTGCTTTGTTTGGTAGGCGATCCCCAAATGACCAAATATTCCGTCTCTTTACAGCCATTTAACCCATGTTTTAAACTGCTTGTGCTCTTCATTTAATTTTTCACATCGTGTGGTCACTCTTAACACTTCCTCCATTTCTTTCATTGCATATCCCAGAGTACCCAGAGGGTAATCAGAGCTGTGTTTCTCATTGTCCATTTTATCGTTGTCCGGTTGTGTTGCCATTTAGTCCAACCAGCTTAAGTGCTATAGTCTAATATCAATATCTTATAACATAGAATGAGATTATTATTATGATCTTATTCATCTCCACTTCTTCACAACAATAACCTCTCCACAATTTAAAACTTTCTGCGGTAAGACCAACTCTATTTTAGAGATGCGCCCATTGCAATTCTCTGGGAGTTAAAACCTTTTGGTCTGAGCTAAATACGCTAGGGGTGCCAACTCTTCTTTTTGGAAATTAAGCAATAATTTCAAGGGGTTAAAACCTTTTGGCAAAGCTATGCACAACTGGATAACACTTCTTTTTCGGTGGCCCTATATCAGCCACCTCGGGGTTTAAACCTTTTACCCAGGCTATGCAATGCTCAACGGGGCAACACTTCTTTTTTGATCGCCATATTTCAGCCACCTCAGGGTTTAAACCTCTTGCCCAAGCTGTCTCCAACCCTACTTTTTAGGAACAGTATTAATGCACATGACTTATTCCACGGGGTTTAAACCACTTGGAGATTCCGTCTTTCTCTTATATCTCTTAAAAATATATATTTCAAAACCTTATAAAACCTTTTAATGTAAAATATCAAAAACCATAACCATATCTCTGGCTCTCTTCACAAGTATAAAACACACGTGCGTGAGAATTTAATCTCTACAGTAAGGTCTGTCCCCGAAGGAACAGGCAGAAGTTTATCACAAAAAGGTTTCTGCTTACCTTCTCAGAGTTGTACGGCTACCAAACTGTAGAGAACAATCCTCACGCCGTCTACAAAACTAAAAGTTAGCCTTGTAACCGGGCGGAAATAACAAATTGTTGCACTATTCTGTCTTAACCTCCAGTTCTTTTGATACGAAGGCTAAAACACCAATCTATGGGTCGAATGACATTTCCATAATTTAATAGCACAGAGATATGGTACAGGTACAGTGCTGGAGCGTAACTCTCATGACATATCAGAAGAGAATGCTGCTCGAAAAGTGGGTCCTATGATTTTTATAGAACTCTGTCACTCCCTCACGCAGGGGGGAGGGCTCCCTTCACATGTATCAGTATTCTTCCACTATGTGCCAGCTCAGCTGAGGGCAGAGCTGATTCTATCTGGTTTCAGCGAGTGAGTCCTTGGATGTAATCGAATGGCGGCAGTGTGGCGTGCAAAGCAAGCAGAATGAAGGATGAAAAACAGTCACAGAATAACTGACATTCTCAAAGCAAGCAGAATGAAGGATGGAGAAGCATAGTTGCAGAATAACCAACATTCTCAAGAGAAACAAGGGCATCATAGAAATTTATCAACAGAGTGGCGCGTGGGTCTATTGAAGCCACCACATAATGGTACTTTGTGTCATCCTCCGAGACTCTGCAGAGAGCAAACTGGGCTTCCACATGAATGAACCAAGCAGCCAGGTAGTGAAGCCAAAAGTCTGGGAGTTTGACCGCCACAGCGCATGCAGCGAGGGGGAACCCCAAGCGCGGATGTTCCCATGGAGGTGCTCGGTCTGTCTTCCATTTTTATGTCTCAAGGTCACCAGTATGGAGGATGCATCAGACGAGACATGAGCTGATGACACACAACTTTATTTCCTCCAACAAGCAGAACAGACTAAACCTGGGTGCAAGAGTGAATCCCCTTATACAGCTTTATTCCTGCCCCTGGCACCCGGAGTACACACATTTACATACAGGACAAGACAACCTGACACAACACAATACTTTCACGCCTGGAATCCCAGGTGTGAAACTGCGTCTTCCACCCAACACAATACATTTGCACCTGGCATATCAGGAACGAAGGCACATCTTCATTTGCTTTATTACTCCCAGGCACTCTGGTGCCGGTTGTTGGCTCCTCTGTTTTCTTCCCCTCATTTCCATTTCTCACCTTCTACCCCCTGTTCCCCAAAGTCACTGGGTGGAGTATAATCCCCCGTTGTGCTACCACAACATACTGTATGTTAATATTTTTTGCTGTTTTTCTTTCTCCTTTGTCTCCATGGTGGTGAACCAGAGGGTCAGCAGTCAGAGCAGCTGTGAAGATAACAGGCTGGAAGCTAAATAAGAATATCACATCTTTACTGTTTATACAAGAAACTGCTGCTGTAGTTCAATAAATTAATGTTTGGACAAACTTAGTTTTTTGCACTATTATTTAAGAAACTCTCAATATTCATTACACATAAGTGTGAAACATTCCAAACCATTCTGATTTAATATACATAATTGTGCTTTTAGTTTTGGAAATTTTGATATGGTTACCTGCTATTGCACGCCATCGTGTAACTACAGTATACATACATTGATTAATAAAATCTGTTACTCCAGCATTTTCCTTTGTGCTCCTAATTTTATTCTTGTGCTTCTGTATTTTTATGCCTCGGCGCAAAGGCAACGTAGGCATACGGTAATCACTCCATGTGTCTGTGTATGTATGTATAGTCGTGAAAAAATTAGGACACCCCTTTAAATATTCAGTTCTTTATTAAGAAATGTTCATATATCTATGTCTAGCCTTGTTTTTGTTTTTATTTGCATTTTTTTTGCATTTATTTTAGCCATTGTAAATGAGAATGAATGTGGGGATGTCCTAAAAAAGATGGGGGGTGTCCTAATTTATTCCTCACTATTTGTTTAGAATTACATTTTACAGAAAATTTGAAAAGTCTTTAATTCATTTTTAATTGTTTAGTTGTATTACATGAATCTCCCGGTATTTTTAACATTGATATTAAATATTCATATGTCCAAATATGTTAAAAAAAAACCACACACAGGCCTATACAGGGTGTCCTAATTTTCTCACATGACTGTATGTCTGTTACCAGCTTTTCAGCTCACCTGTTCAAAATCAACTGGAACTAAAGGCTTGTATCATTGTATTGCCATATTTTTTCAACTTTTAATTTGCCACAATTTCCAGTAAGGCTTTGTTTTCAAAATAAACACAAATTTAACTCACCTTTACCATCAGTGCAGCTGTGACAAAATGTAATAACTATGCCAGGCCATTAGAAGTGGCAGTGTGACTTTTTTTTTTAACAGCCCCCCCATGCTACCATGCCACGGGCACCGAGGCATCATTACCTTGGTGCTATCATTTTAATCCTGTTTTTCAACTTTTTATTTTTATCAGAAAGCTCTTTGCAAGAACTTTCTTCTAACTATATTTAGTCTGATGAAAATAAAAGATAAAATATTGTATCACATCATATAAATAAATATTTACCAAATTAGAACATAAGAACAGGACTTCCTGTCTGGACACCATGGTGGTAGCAGCTTAACGCTGAAGCTCCCAGATCCCATCCGTGAAAATACCATGAAAATCAGATTTAACGGATTTATGGAAGAGTGAAAATCAAAAGACAAAAGTTATTATGCCTAAAGGAAAACAGAAGAGATCGACATTTACCAGGCCAAGACGCGCATCGGACGGAGAAACTGACCTCAAAGACAATAACCTCTCGGAAATGGAGGAGCAAAATGAGGCTAGCCACACGGCTAGCTTAAAAACGATACTTCAAGAATTAAGAGAATTTTGCCGAGAGTGTGGGGCCGAATTTCGTGAACTTAAAGATAAAATAAAAAGGACAAACAACAGAGTAGACCAGGCTAAGGACCGAATCATGGAAGCAGAGGAAAGAATAAAAGGGCTGGAAGAAACCACGCTGGAATTACTCAAACGACAGACAAGACTGGAGGCTAAGCTAAATGACCTGGAAGGAAGACTAAGAAGGGACAACGTAAGAATTCATGGTCTGAAAGAAGGAGTCGAGGATGGTTTCACCACAATGGCTGCATGCGTGGAAACCATACTGAGAGAAAAGTTAGAAATTCCCCAATCCACCGACTTGAAAATAGAAAGGGCGCACTGTTCATTAGCCCCAAGGCCGTCGGCGGCAGCCCCCCCCCCCCCCCCCCCGCGATCGGTGGTGGTGAAGTTTTCCAACTTCAGAACAAAAGAAGACGTTTTGAGACTGGCTTGGCAGAAAAAAGGATTTATGCACCAAGAAAGAAAAGTTTTTGTGGAGCATGACTACGCCCCGGAAGTCCTTAAAAAATGTTGGGAATACAATGACGCTGAAAAGGTACTAAGAGAGAAGAAAATGCGCTTTCAAACCCCATTCCCGGCGAAGCTGAGGGTTTTTTACGGGGAAGAGACGTGTCTCTACAACTCGGCGGAAGAAGCAACCAGGGATATGGCGAGAAGAGGGCTCCCGGTACCGGTGTATAAACCCGCAGCAGACCCAATCGAAAGACTCAAGGCTCAAACGTGGTGCACACAGAGACCCTCAAAATCCACGGGCCAGCAGCGGGAAACCCAGCGCCAGGGCTATAAGGAAAAACTGGACGCTTTCAGGAGGGAATAATGATATTTTTAGTCAATATGCGCATCCAACCCTCCTCCTACAAGGTAAAAAACATTAAAGGAGATGCAGAATCAGCAAATATGAAGTGGTAAAATATTTCATGGAACAGTCATAACATTAGAAACAAATAAGTCTTAAAAAAAAAACTTGTTAAAATAGAAATGTGACAATGAACCACATGAACTCTCCACACTAACAAATACTGTATTACCGTGATTGTTTGCTGTGATGGTGGTGGGAGGTTGCACATAATTTCATAGGGTATAGGCATAAAAAAAAATAAAATCTATACAAGCTCGGATTGGGATCTGAAAATCATGTTAAAAACATGGGACAACTTACAGGGGTAAGAGAGGGCCCTCAACACGTAACAAAGTTTGAGGAATTTCCCTCAGAGCCAACACACCATCAAGTCTCCTCTAAGGTCGCTAAAAAGACCTTAGTTCAGGAAGATCTTTTGACAGTTTTTTGTTTTAAAGTTTTATATATTATGTTCTTAATGTTTTTTATGTTCTTAATGTTCTTTCAGTTTTTGAGTAGCATAAAAGAGGGCCACTATACTATTATACTAAATAAGACAATACAATGGAGAAACAGCGTTCAACCAAAATAATCTCATATAATGTAAAAGGGATCCTGAATCCAGTTACAAGATCCAAGATTCTAGGCAAAATGATAAAAGACAAAGCAGAAATAATATTTTTACAGGAGACCCGCCTAACAGACTTGGAACACACTAAACTTAATAGACAAGGGTTTAAACTGATCTCTTCATCTTCATATAAGTCAGGGAGGAGGAGGGGGTAGCGACATTGATCTCAACCAAAATTATATTTGAAAAAAAAAAAATCAGAACACAAAGATAAAGAAGGGAGATTTAGCATGGTACTTGGTCGGCTAGAGGGAGAAGATATCACCCTGCTGAATGTATATGCACCTCCAGGGGCTAACTGGAAATTTTATGAAAATGTATTTGACCTAATGATAACTAAAGCCCCAGGTTTCCATACTGGGATGCATCAGGTAATTCTCCACATTAAAATAACACTCAAAGTAGAAAAACTCGGATGCTACTAAATGAAATGGGAATCTGTGACGTGTGGAGGGAATTCAACCCCAGTGTAAAAGATTAAACATTTTACTCAGCACCACATTCATCATATTCAAGGATTGACTATTTTTTTATGTTTAATAGAGACATTGGAAGAGTAAAAACATGTAAAATAGGACTGATGGATCTCTCTGACCACAGTCCGATCTATATGGACTTAAATATCCAAAAATACACAAATAATACATTTTCTTGGAGGTTAAATTTAAATGTGCTGAAAGGACCACTGAAAGATGAATTGGAGCCAGATATTCTCCGATATTTGGAAGAAAATGATAATGGAGAAGTATCCCCTTTAATACTGTGAGACGCATGCAAAGCTGTAATAAGGGGAAAGATTATTGCAAAACCGGCACTCCAAAAGAAATTGAGACAAGAAAAACTAATCACATTAGAGTCAGAACTTAAGAAACTAGAAAAAGAGCACAAAGACAACACTCATTCTAATGACTCGCTCAAAATTAAGGAAATAAAAAACAAATAAACGAGATCTACACAACAGAAATCCAGAAGAAACTTACATTTCTGAAACAAAAATATTATGAAACAGGTAGCAAATCGGCAAAATTACTAGCCTATAAATTGAGGAAACAACAAATGGAGAGAGCAATCTACAAAATCAGAGACCCAGTATCGAAGGAAATAAGAATTAGAATTCAGGAAATTCATAAAAGCTTCGAGAATTACTACAAGAACTTGTACTCCCTCAAAAAACACAAAAAAGACACATCCGAAGCCTTCCTAAATACATTAAATCTTCCCCAACTTACTGAGTCAAAAAATAAAAAACTATTGGCAGAAATACAACCTAAAGAATTAGAAAAAGCAATTATGAAACTTAAAGCTAACAAATCCCCAGGAGCAGATGGTTATACAGCAGAGTGGTACAAAACTTTTAAACAGCAACTATCTCCTCTCCTCCTGAAAACATTTAACTATGTCCTCCACACAGGGGAAATCCCCCCCCTCCTGGAGAGAAGGGGTCACTGCAGTCATACCTAAACCTGAAAAGGATAAATAAGACTGCTCCAACTACAGACCAATCAGTGTGTTAAATCAGGACTACAGTGGGGCAAAAAAGTATTTAGTCAGCCACCAATTGTGCAAGTTCTCCCACTTAAAAGATGAGAGAGGTCTCTAATTTTCATCATAGGTATACCTCAACTATGAGAGACAAAATGAGAAAAAAAAAAATCCAGAAAATCACATTGAAGGATTTTTAATGAATTAATTGGTAAATTCCTCAGTAAAATAAGTATTTGGTCACCTACAAACAAGCAAGATTTCTTTCTCTCACAGACCTGTAACTTCTTCTTTAAGAGGCTCATCTGTCCTCCACTCGTTATCTGTATTAATGGCACCTGTTTGAACTCGTTATCAGTATAAAAGACAGCTGTCCACAACCTCAAATAGTCAGACTCCAAACTCCACTATGGCCAAGACCAAAGAGCTGTCAAAGGACACCAGAAACAAAATTGTAGACCTGCACCAGGCTGGGAAGATTGAATCTGCAATAGGTAAGCAGCTTGGTGTGAAGAAATCAACTGTGGGAGCAATTATTAGAAAATGGAAGACATACAAGACCACTGATAATCTCCCTCGATCTGGGGCTCCACGCAAGATCTCACCCCGTGGGGTCAAAATTATCACGAGAACGGTGAGCAAAAATCCCAGAACCACATGGGGGGACCTAGTGAATGACCTGCAGAGAGCTGGGACCAAAGTAACAAAGGCTACCATCAGTAACACACTATGCCGCCAGGGACTCAAATCCTGCAGTGCCAGACGTGTCCCCCTGCTTAAGCCAGTACATGTCCAGGCCCGTCTGAAGTTTGCTAGAGAGCATTTGGATGATCCAGAAGAGGACTGGGAGAATGTCATATGGTCAGATGAAACCAAAATAGAACTTTTTGGTAAAAACTCAACTTGTCGTGTTTGGAGGAGAAAGAACACCATACCTACTGTGAAGCATGGGGTGGAAACATCGTGCTTTGGGGCTGTTTTTCTGCAAAGGGACCAGGACGACCGATCCGTACAAAGGAAAGAATGAATGGGGCCATGTATCCTGAGATTTTAAGTGAAAACCTCCTTCCATCAGCAAGGGCATTGAAGATGAAACATGGCTGGGTCTTTCAGCATGACAATGATCCCAAACACACCGCCCGGGCAACGAAGGAGTGGCTTCGTAAGAAGCATTTCAAGGTCCTGGAGTGGCCTAGCCAGTCTCCAGATCTCAACCCCATAGAAAATCTTTGGAGGGAGTTGAAAGTCCATGTTGCCCAGCGACAGCCCCAAAACATCACTACTCTAGAGGAGATCTGCATGGAGGAATGGGCCAAAATACCAGCAACAGTGTGTGAAAACCTTGTGAAGACTTACAGAAAACGTATGACCTCTGTCATTGCCAACAAAGGGTATATAACAAAGTATTGAGATGAACTTTTGTTATTGACCAAATACTTATTTTTCACCATAATTTGCAAATAAATTCTTTAAAAATCCTTCAATGTGATTTTCTGGATTTTTTTTTTCTCATTTTGTCTCTCATAGTTGAGGTATGCCTATGATGAAAATTGGAGACCTCTCTCATCTTTTAAGTGGGAGAACTTGCACAATTGGTGGCTTACTAAATACTTTTTTACCCCACTGTACCTGGGGCAGCTGGACACCTCTTTTCCAGAACTAATCTCAGTTTTTTCAGAGTATGGAGAGTTATCGGGGTACGAATTAAACATGCATAAAACCCAAATTTTAACATTCAACTATAACCCAAATCAATATTTACTAAGCAAATTCAAAACTAACTGGGAGATGGAATCTATGAAATATCTGGGGGTCAATATCCTGAAACAACTCAACAAAATTATAACACTAAACTACGATCCACTGATGGCAAAAATAAAATCTGATCTAGCAAGATGGAATATGATACCATTCTTGGGTACTGCACAAAGAATTGAAGCAGTCAAAGTGAATATACTTCCACGTCTTCCATACCTTTTCCAAACAATACCGGTAGAACCTCCCGAAAAAACATGGCAAGAACTGGACAGAAGGATCTCAAGATTCATATGGCAGGGCAAGAGACCAAGAATCAGGTATAGAACCCTACAGCTAAACAAAGACAAAGGTGGGCTCGCGCTGCCAAATATCAGGGACTATTTTAAAGCTGCGCAAATTAAAACTTTAGAGATATGTAACCCATTCTACACTGCACAATGGAAGGAGATAAGAATGCCAAATAACAAGTGACATTCCCCTACAGGCAATAATAGGGAATAATGCCTTACCTAAACATTTGAATAACACTAACCTGTGGATAGAGACCCCGCTAAAAATTTGGTTTAAGAGAGTCAGAGAGAATCAAACTAAAGAACTCGATTGATTATTGCAATGGATTTCCTATGATCAGGATTTTACTCCTAATGAAACGGACACTAGATTTAAAAAGTGGAAAGAGAACGGACTGATAAAATATTATTTTTTTTTAAAGGGCAAACTTTAAAAAGTTTTGAAGATTTGAAAAAAACAAGGTCTAATAAATGAAGACCTTTACAGGTTCTTTCAGCTTAGACACCACATAAACAAAATACTTAAAAAGGAGGATTTGGAAAGGGCCCAGTCAGGTCTTCTGAAGGTTTTCTTAATGGCATATAAAGGGATCCCAGGGATCAGATACATCTCTAAAATATACCATGGTCTTCAAGATTTAAAAGGAGACAACACATCATATATAAAAGAGAAATGGGAAAAAGAGGGGAATTTCACTTTACAACTGGAAATATGGGAAAAACTAAATAAACAACAGTGGGAAAAGTACCTCATCCCTGCTGTGGAGAGAATTTGGATGGAAAAATTTGGTAAGATTTTTCAGAACACCTGCACAAAACAAATTTACTCGTAAAGGGTTGAATTGCTGGCGCTTGTGTGGTGAAAAGACTGCAAATCATTTTCATGTGTTTTGGTCATGCCCAGTTATCCACCAATATTGGACTAATGTACAGACAATATTGGGGAAAATATTCAAAGTAACAGTTCCCTTTTCTTTTGTAACTTTGTATTTGGGTTTACTACCGGAATCACTGGAAAGACGAGGAGAAAAATACTTATTCAGTGTTTTAATATTGGCAAGTAAAAAAGCACTAACAAAAAAATGGATGTCGAGAGACTGTCCTGCACCTGAAGATTGGATTAACATGATTCAGGACATTTATTTGATGGAAAAGTTGACATTTGCACTGAGACAGGACATGGATGGGTTCTTGAACTTTTGGCAACCCTGGAACGCATATGTGTCTTCCATCAGATCTAATCTTTGACAAACACCATTTCAATAATGGCACCTCTCTTTGTTCCAGTGCTACTCAAATGTTCTTTTATTTTTCTTCTCTCTTTTTTTTTTAATTATTTTTCTTTTCTTTCACTTAAAAAAAGGGGTGTTGTAATATTTTTTTTCAATCTTGTCAAAAAACAAAAAAAAGGGAATATGTGATGAAAATGTAAACAATGCAGTGCTGTAATGACATGTATACCCTTTACAAAAACTTAAAAAAAAGAACATAAGAACAATATTTTTTAACCATAACAACTAAACAGCTTTGTTCACCAGGCCATCAGGACCCTGAACTCTGCCCACTCACCCCAGGACCGTAACACACTCACCCACACAATAACTACCTCTGCTGTTGGCACAGAAAGACTTGGCACACCAACAGTAATACTGTACATCTGCTGCTGTATGTCTCTGCACCTTACTGCAACCATTTGCACAAATGCCATTCCGGCTGCAGTCTGTTATTGAAATATTGATCATGTGCAGTCCAATCTGTACTGTCTGCACCTACACTACCACACTGAACTTGCATTACAGATATTACAGCTCCACTTTTTCTGTATATAGGATTGCTGGGTTTTATCTTTTATGTTTATTTGCACTATGGGTAGCATTACTGTACATAGACTGCTGTTATTTTTCATCCTTCTTTCTTCTTTTCTTATACAGTGCATCCGGAAAATATTCACAGCACTTCACTTTTTCCACATTATGTTATGTTACAGCCTTATTCCAAAATGGATTAAATTCATTTTTAACTCAAAATTCTAAACACAATAACCCATAATGACAATGTGAAAAGTTTTTTTTAAAGACTTTTGCAAATGTATTAAAAATAAAAGACTAAGAAATCACATGTACATAAGTATTCACAGCCTTTGCTCATTATTTTGTTGATGCACCTCTGGCAGCAATTACAGCCTCAAGTCTTTTTAAATATGATGCCACAAGCGTGGCACACCTATATTTGGGCAGTTTCCCCCATTCCTCTTTGCAGCACCTTCCAAGCTCCATCAGGTTGGATGGGAAGCGTCGGTGCACAGCCATTTTCAGATCTCTCCAGGGATGTTCAATAGGATTCAAGTCTGGGCTCTGGCTGGGCTACTCAAGGACATTCACAGAGTTGTCCTGAAGCCACTCCTTTGATACCTTGGCTGTGTGCTTAAGGTCGTTGTCCTGCTGAAAGATGAACCGTCGCCCCAGTCTGAGTTCAAGAGCACTCTGGAGCAGGTTTTCATCCAGGATGTCTCTGTACATTGTCATATTCATCTTTCCCTCTATCCTGACTAGTCTCCCAGTTCCTGCCACTGAAAAATATCCCCACAGCATGATGCTGCCATCACCATTGGCATGGTTATGAGCGGTGCCTGGTTTCCTCCAAAAATGACGCCTGGCATTCACACCAAAGAGTTCAATCTTTCTCTCATCAAACCAGAGAATTTTGTTTGTCATGGTCTGAGAGTCCTTCAGGTGCCTTTTGGCAAACTCCTGGTAGGCTACCATGTGCCTTTTACGAAGGAGTGGCTTCTGTCTGGCCACTCTACCATACAGGCCTGATTGGTGGATTGCTGTAGAGGTAGTTGTCCTTCTGGGAGGTTCTCCTTTTTCCACAGAGCAACGCTGGAGCTCTGACAGAGTGACCATCGGGTTCTTGGTCACCTCCTTGACTAAGGCCTTTCTCCCCCAATCACTCAGTTTAGACGGCCAGCCCACTCGAGGAAGAGTCCTGGTGGTTCCAAACTTTATGGATGAGGCTACTGTGCTCGTTGGAACCTTCAAAGCAGCAGAAATTTTTCTGTACCCTTCACCACATTTGTGCCTCAACACAATCCTGTCTCAGAGGTCTACAGACAATTCCTCTGACTTCATGCTTGGTTTGTGCTCTGACATGCATTGTCAACTGTGGGACCTTTATATAGACAGGTGTGTGCTTTTCCAAATCATGTCCAATCAACTGAATTTACTGTAGGTGGACTCCAATTAAGCTGCAGAAACATCTCAAGGATGGTCAGTGGACCCAGGATGCACCTGAGCTCAATTTTGAGCTTCATGGCAAAGTCTGTGAGTACTTATGTACATGTGATTTCTTAGTTTTTTATTTTTAATAAATTTGCAAAAATTTCAAAAAAAAACAAAAAACTTTTTTCACGTTGTCATTATGGGGTATTGTGTGTAGAATTTTGAGGGGAAAAAAATGAATTTAATCCATTTTAGAATAAGGGTGTAGCATAACAAAATGTGGAAAAAGTGAAGTGCTGTGAATACTTCCCGGATGCACTGTATATTATGCACACCTCTCAGAGGGAAACGGCATTTCAATTCTCCTGTATGTCCTGATATGCCAATACAAGTATTGACAAATAAAATCTTTGAATAAAATAATTTTAACTGATTAATCCACCAAAGGTACTAACGCTGCAGTTACAGGTGCATCTTAGTAAATTAGAATATCATCGAAAAGTTAATTTTTTTCAGTAATTCAATTCAAAAAGTGAAACTCGTAGATCATACATTGTATAGATTCATTACACACAGAGTGATGTATTTCAAGTGTTTCTTTTAATTTTGATTTACGGCTAATCCATCCATCTTATACCACTTTTCCAGAGGTCCGGGTCATGGAGGCAGCAGTTCAAGCAGAGAAGCCCAAACTTCCCTCTCCCCAGCCACCTGCTCCAGCTCTTCAGAGAGGGTACCAAGACATTCCCAGACCAGCTGGGAGATGTAATCTCTCCAGCATGTCCTGGGACTGCCCCAGGGTCTCCTCCCAGTGGAACGCGCCTGAAACACCTCAAGTGGGAGGCGTCCAGGAGGCATCCTGATCAGATGCCCATACCACCTCAACTGGCTCCTTTCAATGTGGAGCAGCAGCGGTTCTACTCTGAGCCTCTCCCGGATGACTGCGTTCCTCAGTCTATCTCTAAGGGTGAGTCCAGCAATCCTACCAAGAAAGCTCATTTCAGCCGCTTGTATCCGCGATCTCATTCTTTCGGTCATTACGCAAAGGTCATGACCATAGGGTAGGAACATAGAATGAGCGGTAAATGGACAGCTTTGCTTTAGAGCTCAGCTCCTTCTTGACCATGACAGACCGGTACAAAATCTGCATCACTGCAGATACTGCCCTGATCCATCTGTCAGTCTCCTGCTCCATTCTCCCCTCACTCATGAATGAGACCCTGAGATACTTAAACTCCTCTACTTGGGGCAGGAGCTTGTCTCCAACCCAGAGGACAGCTTTCATTGGCTTACAGCTAATGAAAACCTCAAATTCAGTTTCTCAAAAAATTAAAATACTACATGAGATCAATTTAAAACAGTTAATTTTTAATAGAAATGTTGGCCGACTGAAAAGAATGTCCATGTACACACTCAATACTTAGTCGGGGCTCCTTTTGCATGAATTACTGCATCAGTGCGGTATGGCATGAAGGCGATCAGCCTGTAGTACTGCTGAGGTGTTATGGAAGCCCAGGTTGCTTTGATAGCGGCCTTCAGCTCATCTGCATTGTTGGGTCTGGTGTTGCTCATCTTCCTCTTGACAATACTCCATAGATTCTCTCTAGGGTTTAGGTCAGGAGAGTTTGCTGGCCAGTCAAGCACAGTGATGCCATGGTCATTAAACCAGGTTTTGGCACTTTTGGGAGTGTGGGCAGGTGTCAAGTCCTGCTGGAAAATGAAATCAGCATCTCTATAAAGTTTGCCAGCAGAGGGAAGCATGAAGTGCTGAAAAATTCCCTGGTAGATGACTGCACTGACTTTGGACTTGATAAAACACAGTGGAGCAACACCAGAAGATGACACAGCTCCTCCATTCATCACTGACTGTGGAAATGCATGGCAGCCATTTTGGAATCACTACAATATGTTAATAAATTAACATGTTAAATTGTTTTCTTTAAAGTTCAACCAACTTTTTAAACTCTTAATACTAATGTCATTAATATAAAAACACCACAGTGTGACGTTGTTGAATCATTTGCTTCAAAATAACTTTTACAGTCCCGTTATTTGTTTATTGATTTATTTACTCAAGTATAGCTGATGTGATGGTGTGAAATATAAAAACGACTTGGTTATTTTTAGAGAAAACCAAGCAATTTGTTAAGTTGAGGAGGAACATCCCCTCATGGATCTTCATCTTATCATGGTGGGAGGTTTGCGTGCCCTAGTGATCCCAGGAGCTATGTTGTCCAGGGCAATTTGCCTCTGGTAGGGTCACCCACGATAAACTGGTCCTGGGTGAAGGGCCAGACTAAGAACGATCTAACAGACTCTCATGATGAATGCTAAAACAAGGATTCAGTGCACCCCGCCCGGTATGGGTTTACCGGGGCCCCACCCTGGAGTCAGGCCTGGGGGAGGGGCTCGATGGCTAGCGCCTGGTGGCCGGGTTTCCACCCATGGGACCCAGCCAGGGTCAGCCCGAAGGAGTTACATGGGTCTGCCCTCCAGTGGGCTCACCACCTGCAGGAGGGACCATGGGGGTCTGGTGCTATGTGGATCAGGTGGTGGTCGAAGGCAGAGACCTTGGCAGACTGACCCCAGGCTTCCTAAACTGGCTTTTGGGACGTGGAATGTCACCTCTCTGGTGGGGAAGGAGCCTGAGCTGGTGCATGAGATTGAGAGATACCGGCTAGATATACTGTGAGAATCACTTTTTTTTTTTAGTGCCTTTAACACCATCCAGCCACTGCTGCTGGGTGAGAAGCTGCGGGGGATGGGGGTTGACAGCTCTGTGATCTCCTGGATTACCGACTACCTGACAGGCAGACCACAGTTTGTCAGGCTGGGCAGTGTCTTGTCTGGAGTGGTGGCTAGTGATACGGGAGCGCCACAGGGGACTGTGCTCTCTCCTTTTCTTTTTACCTTATACACCACGGACTTTCAGTATAACACTGAGTCATGTCACCTGCAAAAATTCTCTGATGACTCAGCTGTTGTGGGGTGTATAAGAGGAGGAGAGGAGGGGGAGTACAGGGCACTGGTAGACAGATTTGTGGAGTGGACGGAGCAGAATCACCTGAGGTTGAATGTCAGCAAGACCAGGGAGATGGTGATTGACTTCAGGAAGAGGAAGGCTCCTTCTCAGCCACTGCAGATTAGGGGGGAGGATGTGGGAGTGGTTGAAGACTACAAATATCTGGGTGTCAGGATCAGTAGCGGGTTGGACTGGAGATCCAACACCGATGCTGCGCACAAGAAGGGGATGAGCAGACTATTTCCTGAGAAAACTGAGATCCTTCAACGTGTGCAGCAGGATGCTGGAGCTTTTCTACCAGACTGTTGTCGCCAGCACCATCTTTTTTGCTGCGGTCTGTTGGGGTAGCAGTATCAGGGCCAGAGATACCAACAGACTTGACAAGATTATCAAGAGGGCTGGCTCTGTAATTGGTCTCAGACCGGAGACCTTTGAGACAGTGGTGGAGAGGAGAACAATAAATAAACTGCGATCCATCATGAACAATCCTGATCACCCCCTCCACCACACACTAGATAGGCAGCGAAGCACTTTCTCCAGTAGACTACTACAGCTTCGTTGTCGAACGGCCAGGTACGGGAAATCTTTCCTGCCACATGCAATTTCACTGTACAATAACTCACTATGATGTTGTATTCTGGTCATAGCTATGCTGCCACACTGCACCTTACAGACTAACTGGTACATCACTTTCACTCTGCTCCTGATAGTCCTTCTTTGTGCAATGGGATGATTCATGTGTTTATACGGGTCATCTTCATATATTAAGCTATGATGTATATAAGTTCTATAGTCGTGTTAGTTTCTTTTTTACTTTCCATGGGTAATCCCTTTGTCTGTCGTGTGTGTTTCTGTTGTTTGGCTGTCAACTGTCATGCTGCTGTTACACTGTAATTTCCCAGTTTGGGATCAATAAAGTACATCTATCTATCTATCCATCTATCTAGATATAGTTGGCCTTACCTCAACACACAGCTCCAGTTCCAGAACCAGTCTCCTGGAGAGGGGCTGGAGCTTGGCCTACTCTAGAGTTGCCTCGGGCGAGAGGCGGCGAGCAGGGGTGGGTATTCTTGTATCCCCCCACCTTGCGGCTTCTGTATTGGAGTTTTTCCTGGTGGACAAAAGGGTTGTTTCCCTGCACCTTCGGGTTGGGAAATGGGTCCTGACCATCATTTGTGCCTATGCACCAAATGAAGGTTCAGAGTACCCACCCTTTTTGGAGTCTGTGACTGGGGTGCTGGAGGGTGCTCCTCTTGGAGACTCCATTGTCCTACTGGGGGACTTCAATGCGCACGTGGGCAACAACAGTGAAACATGGAGGGGGGTGACTGGAAGGAACGGCCTGCCCGATCTGAACCCGAGTGGTGTTCAGTTATTGGACTTCTGTGCTAACCACAGTTTGTCCATAATGAACACCATGTTCAAGCATAAGGGTGTCCATATGTGCACCTGGCACCAGGACACCCAAGGTTGCAGGTCGATGATCGATTTTTTTATCGTGTCATCAGACCTGCGACTGTATGTCTTGGATACTCGGGTAAAGAGAGGTGCAGAGCTGTCAACTGATCACCACCTGGTGGTGAGTTGGATCCAATGGCAAGGGAGGACACCATTCAGACCTGGTAGACCCAAACGTATAGTGAGGGTGTGCTGGGAACGTCTGGCTGAGGCCCCTGTCTGGGAAGTTTTCAACTCCCACCTCCGGAAGAACTTTGACCACATTCCGAAGGAGTCTGGAGACATGGAGTCTGAATGGGCCATGTTCTCTACCTCCATTGTTGAAGCGATTGCCCAGAGCTGCGGCTGCAAGGTCGTCGGTGCATCTCGTGGTGGCAACCCCCGAACCAAGTGGTGGACACCAGTGGTGAGGGGGGCCATTAAGCTGAAGAAGGAATCCTATCAAGCTTGGTTGGCCTGTGGGACTCCCGAAGCAGCTGAGGTGTACCAGCAGACCAAATGGGAGTGCAGCTCGGGTGGTTGCTGAAGCAAAAATTAGGGGTGTGGGAGGAGTTCGGTGAGGCCATGTAACAAGACTTTCAGTCAGCATCGAAGAGATTCTAGCAAACTGTCCGGCAGCTCAGGAGGGGGAAGCAGCTCCCTCTCCATACTGTGTATCATGTGGATGGGGCGCTGCTGACTTCGACTGGGGATATCATTGGGCAGTGGAAGGAATACTTCGAGGATCTCCTTAATCCCACTGACACGCCTTCCACAGAGGAAGCAGGGCTTGTGGACGAGGGGGACGACTCTCCCATCACAGGGGCTGAGGTCGCCAAGGTGGTTAAAAATCTCTTTGGTGGCCGGGCCTCGGGGGTGGACGAGATCCGCCCTGAGTACCTCAAGGCCCTAGATGTTGTAGGGCTGTCATGGTTGTCATGGTTGTTGTAGGGCTGTCATGGCTGCACGGTGGCGCAGTGGTTAGCACTGCGGCAGCACAGTTTACCCTTGGCCGGGGGATTGTGGGGATTGTGGGATCGTGGGTTCGATCCCAGCCCCCGACCAACAGTGATCTGTGTGGAGTTTGCATGTTCTCCCCGTGTTGCGTGGGTTTACTCCGGGATTTCTCCGGTTTCCTCCCACATGCCAAAAAAACATGCATGTTAGGTTAATTGGCTGTTCTAAATTGTCCCTAGATATCTGTTTCCTATAGGCCCTTAGAATAGAGGGTTAGTATTAATGAAAGCGCTTTGAGTGGTCTTTGTGACTAGAAAAGCGCTATATAAGTGCAGGTTAGTTAGTTAGTTAGTTAGTTGACGCGCCTCTGCAACATTGCACGGAGGTCGGGGACAGTGCCTTTAGCATGGCAAAGGCACGGCACCGAGGTGGTGGTTCCCCTCTTTAAAAAGGGGGACTGGAGGGTGTGCTCCAACTTTAGAGGGATCACACTCCTCACCTCCCTGGGAAGGTTTATGCCAAGGTACTGGAGAGGAGAGTCTGGCTGATGGCCAAACCTCGAATTCAGGAGGAGTAATGTGGTTTTCATCCTGGCCATGGCACATTGGACCAACTCTTTACCCTCTTGAGAATTCTTGAGGGTTCGTGGGAGTTTGCCCAACCCGTTTACATGTGTTTTGTGAACTTGGAGGAGGCATTCAATCGCATCGCTCATGGTTTTTTGTGGGGGTGCTTCGGGAGTATGGGGTATCGGGCTTGTTATTACGAGCTATCCGGTCTCTATACGACCGTTGTGAGAGTTTGGTTTGTATTGCCAACACTTGGTCAGACTCATTCCCAGTGAGAGTTGGACTCTGCCAGGGCTGCCTTTTGTCCCCGATCCTGTTCATAATTTTTATGGACATGATTTCTAGGTGCAGCCAAGGAACGGAGGGTGTCATACTTGGTGACCACAGGATCTCAGCTCTGTTGTTTGCAGATGATGTTGTCCTGTTGGCTCCATCCAGCAATGACCTACAGGTCTTACTGGGACGGTTTGCCACTGAGTGTGAAGCAGCTGGGATGAGAATCAGCACCTCCAAGTCTGAGACCATGGTCCTCAGCCGGAAAAAGGTGGATTGTCCTCTCTGGGTTGGGGACAAGCTCCTGCCCCAAGTGGAGGAGTTTAAGTATCTCGGGGTCTTATTCATGAGTGAGGGGAGAATGGAGCGAGAGATTGACAGACAAATTGGAGCAGCATCTGTAGTGATTTGGACGTTGTTGGTGAGGAACTCAGTCATCCGGGAGAGGCTCAGAGTAGAACCGCTGCTCCTTCACATTCAGAGGAGCCAGTTGAGGTGGTTTGGGCATCTGATCAGGATGCCTCCTGGACGCCTCCCACTTGAGGTGTTTCGGGCATGTCCCACTGGGAGGAGACCCCGAGGTAGACCCAGGACTTGCTGGAGAGGCTATGTCTCCCAGCTGGTCTGGGAACACCTTGGTACCCTCTCTGAAGAGCTGGAGCAGGTGGCTAGGGTGAGGGAAGTCTGGGCTTCTCTGCTTGAACTGCTACCTCCGCGACCCGGACCTCCGGAAAAGCAGTAGAAGATGGATGGATGGATGGAGGAGGAACATGACATCTGTAAAATTTATTTGATGACACTGACTTTAAATAGTTCTATCACATCTGTACTACTAATAATCACATTTTCATTATTTTTCTCTTTCTTCCCATTTATCTCTGAGGTCCACGGTGGTGAACCTGAAGGTCAGCAGTCACAACAGCTGTGAAGATTACCGGCTGGAAGCTAAATAATACTGCATGTTTACTGTTTATAGAAAAAATGTGTTTCAATAAATTTATTTTTTGCAAGATAATTCAAGAAGCTTTTTCAATATTCATTCCACACAGTTAAACATTTCAATCCATTCTGATTTAATATTGATGATTATGGTGATACTTTTTGAAATTTTTGATATTTTTACCTGGTATTGCAGACTGTGGTGTAAATATACATGTATTAAATTCATAAAATCTGTTACTTCAGCATTTTTCTTTGTGCTCCTAATTTTATTCTTGTGCTTTTATATTTTTTCTTTTATGAGCTCCTTGACAAAAATGCGACAGTGACATCAGTGTCATACCTGCGTAAATCCATAACAAGCATTTCAAAACCACTAATGGATGGACTGACACAGTACTTAACCCTTTGACATCCTTGGTTTCATGGACAGATAGCGCCCCCACTGTCTGTCGCGCAGTTCTGCGCCTGTCATGTCATGTGATGTAATAAAAATCCTCAGTTGTACTCAGTATTTCATCTCACACGGTGGCAGACACGTATAACTTACTGCTCTTCCCTTGGAGGACTCATGGGCCCCAAATCCCCCTCCCGGATGAAGGAGAGAAAGCGAAATTGACCGGGAGAGGACAAAAAAATGACCAGGATGCCGCAAAAGGACGAAGCTAGCAAGCTGCCTGGCCAGCGGTAAGTGACAAATGTCTTTGTTTGTTTACACTGTACTGATTTTCTGGTTCACAGACTTTGAAGATAACAGAATGGCCAAAACAAAAAATGGTGACAAAAAACAAAACCATTCTTTGTGTAAATATGTTCAAAGTCCACTTTTGACTGAAAGTTATGTAATTCGATATAGTTGTCATGGCATTATGCAAATTAGATGTGTTAATTTACTCCCATCTCAAACTTTGGATCATATTCTACATCTTTCCAATTGACAGTAAGCCATTATCTCTTACCACTTTCAAGTTATAGCTTTGGAAATCTCGGACATCTGAACTGAATATTTTCTTGAAAAAAATCTTGACCACTAGGGGCTGATGGCACAACAGAGCGCCACAGGCAGTCAAACAGTTAACAATCCCATGCTAACATGCCACAGGCACCGAGGCATCAGCACCTGTGGTGCTTTCATTGTTTAAGGTAGTTTTAACTCTCGTCAAAATGTTGAGGCTGAACTTGTTGCTGCAGTTGTGTAATCTACCCTATAACCAGAAATAGCTCTGCTACTGTGTTCCCTGAGGTGGAACAGTGGTGTGGTAGTTGGACATATACCTCACAGCTAGAATGTTCCCAGTTCTGTGCCCGTTTCATATTCCTCCTGCTTGTCTAAAGAAAAGCTATGAGGGAAATTCCAATAAAGTTGGTTTACAGTGGAGCGGTCAGCAGAACACAGACGTGTCCACAGTAATTTACATAGTTTTTGCTGTAGGAAGATCATTCTCACTAAACTGCTACAAATGCAGTAACAATTGCTTATTATCAGCCATGGGTTATGGTTCAAAAGCTTTCAAAGTCACAAACTCCAAAGAGAAAGGCAGTAAGAAGTTTGAGACAGGGAGCTTTCATCTAGTCTGAACTGCAGTGAAAAAAACTGCTTATTTTCTTTTTACTTCCAGTGTGTTGTACACCACCAATATATTAACGTAAACCTATTAACTCTAAAGCATTGATAATAATTTTACACAAGCATCATACCTAACTAGATTATGCCAGCATGGCATTGGGGTGGAGGATGCAGTGATCTTCCTCCTTCACCGTTCCCTGTCCCACCTGGAGAAGCCCGGGAACGCGGTGAGGATCATGTTCTTTGACTTCTCCAGTGCTTTCAACACCATCCAACTGATGATCCTGAAGGACAAGCTGCTGTGCACAGGGGTGGACTAGCACCTGTCATCATGGATCCTGGACTACCTCACTAACCGGCCAGTTTGCGAGAACCCGAGATTGTGTGTCCGACACAATCATTGGTAGCACGGGGGCCCCCCAGGGAACGGTTTTGGCTCCCTTCCTGTTCACCCTTTATACTGCGGACTTCTCACACAACACAACACACTGCCATCTACAGAAGTTCTCTGACGACTCTGCGATCGTCGGCCTCATCTCCAACGGAGATGAAGCTGAGTACAGAGGACTTATCCAGGACTTCATGGACTGGTGCCATCGGAAGTGCCTCCAGATCAACACGAGGAAAACTAAGGAGCTGGTGGTGGATTGCCGCAGGCAAGGACAACCCCTCACAGCATCAGTAAACATCCAGGGAACAGACATTGAGATGGTGACATCCTACAAGTACCTGGGTGTTCATCTGAACAATAAACTAGACTGGTCACACAATACCGACGCACTCTACAAGAAGGGACAACGCAGGCTGTTCCTACTGAGGAGGCTCAGGTCTTTTGGTGTACAAGGGGTGCTCTTGAAGACATTCTATGACACGGTGGTGGCATCAGCCATCACTTTTGGAGTTGTCTGCTGGGGCAACGGCATTACAGCAGCCGATAGGAAGAGACTGAACAAACTTAATCAAGGAAGCTAGCTCTGTCCTGGGGCAACACCTTGACCCAGTGGAGGAGATAGGGGAGAGAAAGATGGTGGCTAAAATGTCATCTCTACAAGACTAGGACTACAAGATGGCGCCCACAGTGGTTGCCATGGTGCTTCGCTGCGCCCTTCTTTATATGTTTTTGTCTGTCAACTGTGTGTCTGCCTGCTCTTACACCCGTGAAGAGCTATTAAATATCAGGACTTTCACTCCTACGGACCTACTCCCAGTTTTTTTAGCTCCTGCCGCCGATGTGATTCACTGTTTAGCTCAAAAAGTGAGATGGCGAAAAAGAGGAAGGCGAGCGGGCGCTCTCGTTTCGCTCCGCAGGAGAGGCACGCGCACGCCTTTGCCTGGTATATTTCTCTCCAATGCCAACTCTCTCCCTAACAAGGTAGATGAATTGAGACTGCTGATGCGATTTAAGGACCTCGCTTCCTCGTCTGCTCTCCGTTTCTCTGAGACCTGGCTCAGGGGAAATATACCGGACAGCGCGCTTCACCTCGATGGATTTCAGCTGTTTCGTGCTGATCGTGACACACAGCTCTCCGGTAAGTCCTCGAGAGGAGCAGTCTGCTTTTACATTAACAGCAGCTGGTGCTCTGATGTAACGGTGCTCTCCAAACACTGTTCTCCCGCCCTGGAATACCTTTTTATTAACTGCAAGCCATTTTATTCCCCGCGGGAGTTCGCTTCATTCATCCTGGCCGCTGTCTACGTCCCGCCCGACGCGGACGCGCGAGAGGCTCAGCGCGCGCTCGTGGATCACATTCAACACACGGAGCGGACTTTCCCGGACTCTCTGGTTATTGTGGTTGGCGACTTTAACCAGAGCAATTTGAGCCACGATCTCCCCCGATACAAACAGTTTATTAAATGCCCCACCAGAGGAGAGAACACACTGGATCACTGTTACACTACAGTGAAGGACGTGTATCACGCTGTTCCCCGCGCTGCGCTCGGACTATCTGATCACATGATGGTCCACCTCATTCCCACATACAGACAGAGACTGAAGGTCACTAAACCGGTTGTGACCACTACAAAGAAATTGACCAGTGAAGCTGGGGAGAAGCTGAACACATGTATGGAAATAACTGACTGGAGCATGTTTAAAGGAGCCATGCATGATCTGGATGAGTACACGGACACTGTGAACTCATATATCCACTTTTGTGAGGAGAGCATTCTTCCATTGCGCACCAGGGTGAGGTACTCTAATGATAAGCCCTGGTTCACAGATCAGGAAGGAGAAGGAAGCAGCGTTGAAAAGTGGAGACAGGGACTGCTACAGGGAGGTTAAATATCGGTTTAACAGAGAGCTGAAGAGAGCTAAATCTGTGTATTCTGAGAGACTCCAGCAGCAGTTCACTGCTAACGACTCGGCTTCTGTGTCGAGAGGACTGAGGCAAATCACCAACTATCGGCCTCAGGCTTCTAAAGGTCAGGATGACAAAGCCCTTTGTCAAAGACTGTCCCAACACTATGCCCGTTTTGACACCTCGTCAGCTGTGTCCAACTCCCCCCCTCCCCCCAGCTCCACTGCCTCCTCGGTCCCTACTTCATCAAAAACGGTCCCCCCTTCCTCCCCCCCTGCCCTTGTCATCAGTGAGCAGGACGTGCACAGACAGTTCTCCAGACTGAACCCGCGCAAGGCCCCCGGTCCAGACGGCGTGTCTCCCTCCACCCTGAGACACTGTGCGAAAGAGCTGGCTCCTGTCTTCACAGACATTTTTAACACCTCCCTAAAGCTATGCCACGTGCCGACCTGCCTCAAATCCTCCACCATCATCCCTGTCCCCAAGAAGCCACGGATCACTGGACTTAACGACTACAGACCTGTAGCGCTCACCTCTGTAGTCATGAAGTCCTTTGAGCGCCTGGTCCTGCCCCACCTCAAGTCCATCACCACTCCCCTCCTGGACCCACTGCAGTTTGCCTACTGAGCCAACAGGTCTGTGGACGACGCAGTCAACCTGGCCCTCCACTCCATCCTGCAGCACCTAGCCTCCCCGGGAACCTACACTAGGATCCTGTTTGTGGACTTCAGCTCTGCATTCAACACCATCCACCCCGCTCTGCTCCAGGACAAACTGTCCCTGCTCGGTGTGCCTGATTCCCTCTGCAGGTGGATCACTGACTTCCTGACGGACCGGAGGCAGCATGTGCGGCTGGGGAAGACTGTCTCAGACTCTGTCAGCATCAGCACCGGATCACCCCAGGGCTGTGTACTTTCCCCCCTACTCTTCTCCCTTTATACCAACTCCTGCACCTCCAGCCACCAGTCTGTTAAGCTGATCAAGTTTGCGGACGACACCACCCTCATTGGGCTCATCTCCAACGGCGACGAGTCCGTCTGCAGGAGAGAGGTGGCCCAGCTGGTGTCCTGGTGCAGCCACAACAACCTGCAGCTGAACGCTCTGAAGACAGTGGAGATGATTGTGGACTTCAGGAAAGTCACAACCCCTCTGCCCCCCCCTCACCCTCACAGGCTCTCCCATCACCAGTGCAAATTCCTTCAACTTCTTGGGCACCACCATCACCCGGGACCTCAAATGGGAGCCGACCATCAGCTCCCTCATCAAAAAGGCCCAGCAGAGGATGTTCTTCCCGCAGCAGCTGAGGAAGCTCAAGCTACCCACCAAGATGTTAGTGCAGTTCTACACAGCCATCATCGAGTCCATCCTCACCACCTCCATAACCGTGTGGTACGCAGGAGCCACTGCCAGGGACAGACTAAGGCTGCAGCGCGTCGTGCGCACTGCTGAGAAGGTGATCGGCTGCAAGCTCCCATCTCTCCAGGATCTGTACATCTCCAGGACCCGGAGGCGTGCTGGCCGGATCATAGCCGATCCCTCACACCCTGGTCACGTACTGTTTGCCCCTCTCCCCTCAGGTAGAAGACTTCGGTCCATCCAGACTAAAACCTCCCGTCACATGAACAGCTTCTTCCCCTCTGCCATCAGACTGCTGAACACTAAGTGACTTATTGACTCTCGTGCACTATGTACAGCAGCTCAACCAGACTCATGTCAATCATCACTGTTTTCTTTTTGCATTACCGACTGCACTATGTGGTACTCCACAATATCTGCTGCTCGCTAATATATTTAAAATCTGCTTTGACTAGTATTACTCATTCTTATTCTACACTTATTGCATGTATAGGTTTTTTTTATTTCTTTTATCTTATCATGTTTAATGTTGCAGCATTGCACCGAGACAAATTCCTAGTTTGTGTACTACATGAACAATGGCAATAAATCTGATTCTGATCTCTGCTGGAGTCCGAGTCCCACCCTATGCAGGACATACTGAACGCACCGAGGAGCTCATTTAGCAGTAGACTACATCATCCTAGGTGCGCGACCGAGAGGTTTTGCAGGTCCTTCCTACCTACGGCTGTCAGACTGTATAACCTAAGCAGGGCTGCTTACAAAGATAGCAAAAAAACGTGACGACCTAATAGTATTGAATGCAAAGACGCAACAGACTTACACAAATGGTCCCCTCCAGTATACAACTAGGACAATATCAGTCACTATGGAGGGTGACAATATGTATGGGTACATATTCATACCATGTAGGGTATCTAAATAGACGGTTATGCTGTTTATTCCATCTAGCTACAATGCTCTGCACTGTGTATATATATTTATGTGTACATATGTATATTCACTGCTCTTATTTTCTTATCTTCCAAATTATTGCTCTGAGTGTTGCTATCCCTGTGCTGTTGCAATCCTGGAATTTCCCCATTGTGGGACTAATAAAGGCTTATCTTATTATCAAACAGAAGAGACACAATAAAAACCAAGAGACCATTTGTATACTTATGGATGTATTTTAATAAAAATAATTCTGTCAAAATTAAACAGAATACACATTTTCTTAAACATGGTTCCAGTACATAGTTTTTTTTCTATTATCATTTTTCTTTTTTTTTTTTAAATATTGTTTTAAAGGTTTTAAAAGTCATGCTAAGTAGAGGATAACTTTTTTTACATTTTTATTTTTGCTAAACTCAAAAGTCAAAATATGAAATTAAACTCATGAAGTCAGTTGTGCGTGGCTCGTTTGAATCAAGTTTCTGTGGGAGAAGTTTCGTGCAGCTCCACAGCTCTGGGGGTCATTCCCATGTCTCCCCTCCTTAAAAACAGTCACTGATGGCATCAGGGGTTACTGTCTATGCAGGGATCAGAGAAAAGGTGGCTGACAGCAGCCAGGCCCCAAAACAAAGAACGGAACAGGTGTAACAGAGGCAGTGGTTTTATGGGTGTGTAACAGCAGTCCATTATAGCTGGAGAAGCAGATGGTGTGGGTGTGTGGAGCAGAAGGTGTTAAAAAAGCCAGGCAAAAAGGTCTGACCACATACTCTGCAGACACACACCTCCACTATCATAGCAAACTAAAACCTTTTAGTAGAAATATACATGGCAGCATGGACCCATGAACAGACAGGAGACACAGAGCATTTGGGTACAAAAACAAATCTGGTCAAAGCGTTTATAATGATTGTCCTCAAACCCAAAAATAACAGGATACAAGAAACTAGAGTTGTAGTTTTGCCATTGTTATGATACTGCCAGACAGCAGAAAGATGAGATAACATCACACTCAATGTCCAGTTTAAAGCTGCAGTGTGTAATACTTGGCACAATCTAATCAAAATGCAACCAATTTACATGGAGAATGATTCTCTTTCTGTGTTTACAAAAACTTATCGTAAGGTACAGCAAATGCAACAACTTTAACTTAAAAGTGATTATATAAAGCAAACTTATTTTAAGCAACAATAAACTTCAGAATTCAGATTACCCAAAATGTTACACACTGTATCTTTAAAGTAGCACTGTTGTAAAACAGATAAAAATGTGGTTGCCAAAACAATAACCATGAAAGTAAAAAAAATAAAATAAAATAAAAATATCAACCTCAGTTCAAGCAGCATATCAGCATCATTTAAATTAAATTTAATGGTGACATTTTGAGATTATTGAGTAAATACTGACAGGAAGCAAGAAGTCCCAAAAAGACCACCTGCAGTCATATTTATAAAAAAGTTGCTAATTTTGACTTGAAAATTGAAAGGAAAAAAAAAGCCAAGTAGCTCGCTGCACAAAATATCTATAACTAACTGTAACAGGAGCAACTAATGACAAAGGTTTCCTCAGTCATTACAGCTTATTACAAATAATTACGTTAATTAAACTGGGGCCAATTAAATGTACAGAAGCCTTAAAGCCCAAATCATTAAATTCCCAACAATCAAATCAGTGACGCTGTCATATTAAAGTCATACGGTGCAGAATTTTCACCTTACAATAACATTTCCCAAATCAATGTGATAGTACATTAACCTTTGACTGGGTGAATGTTGTTTCCACTATAGCTTGAGTCGGTCTGCATCACCTGCAGTAGCACTATGCAACTGCTGTTCCTGGCAGGAACCCTGAAAAGACAACTGGGACCTTTTTCAGTCATAATAGCCGATCACTCTATGCTTTATTAACGGGTGGCTAAAGCTGCACCCTAAAATGTGCCAATTGTAGTCTTATTTTAAGGTGAAACTTTAACTTATCTACTGTATTATCTAAAGGGAGGCTTTCTAATCATTTTCTTTATTTACAGTTTTTATCAAAAATATGAAGGATCAACTGAAACAAAGAAAACAAAATTTCACTTTTCATTTATTGATTGGGGACTAATTGTGAATATCTTTTTCAAACTTGAATGTAATCCAGTGGACCTGCAATGGTGAAGCTGCCGCTGCTAAGAGAGGGTGATGGGAGGGGAGTTTCCTACACCAGTGGGATCTGGCACCAAAACAGGTAGGAATTCATCTAAGCTATGTGATTATTCAAGTCTTATAATGCCAGCAATCATCGCCCAAAGATGCTGGGATAGGCTCCAGCCCCCCGCGACCCAAAAAGGATTAAGCAGAAGAAGATGGATGGATGGTTTGCCTGTTTGATTCAAATTGTAACTCTGACAGCACAGAGAAACACCAAGGTGAGGTGTGATGGAGTTAAAGCAGTAATGAAATCCACAGGGGTGACTCGACCTGCAGTTGTAGACACACTGTGCTCCTTAGGGTGCCTATCATACTGAGATATATATATATATATATTTTTATTTTTTTTTTCCTGCTGGTATCGGGGTGACAATAGAGTCAGAGTTGGACCTGAAGGTGTCTGTTACAGGTACAGCTCAAGCTGAGCTCTGCAACCTGTAACAACGCTTTGGTCGTTACAGTAAAATTAAAGGTCCAACTCCTTTATTCTAACTTAATCTCGTCAAGTCTGGTTAGTTTTTGTTATTTTTTTCAGTTTGGGAACCACTGGGCTGATAGAATATTGACTTTCATGCTAATTTATCTCACACTACGTAAAGCTGATGTTAGTTTTACCTGTTTTAGACAATGAAATTGTTGGGACATCATAAACCAATGGATGGGCGCTACTCTTTTTTAAACTTGTGGCTGAATATAAGCACTAGTAAGACCTGTGTTCACCATCTATTTTAGGCCAAAATGGCTGCTGTGAAACAGGCCCATTATCCATTTTCAAGGTGAACTACACAACTTTTTATATTAATTGCATTCTGTATGTCATCTACATCCTGTCACATCCTGCTGTGGAAACCAGCTTGTGGAGAGTGTGGTCTGCCACATGATGAGCAAGAACAGTGGTGAGAGTGAAATACTGATCACAGGAACTCAAAATCCGCCCATCAACAACAGGAGAAAGAACATGAGGGGGGAATTACAATTTGTTCGATCCAGCATGAGCACAACAAACTGACAAAAAGAAAAAAAAAATAACTGAAAATAAAAGGCTAGATAAACAGAATAATTAATCATCTTTAAATAGTGTCACACATCTCTTTACTTTATAATACTAAATTAAAAAAGGGAAACTTCCTTCTCTTTTGCTTGAGTTCGCCGTTTCTCTGTCAGCGCCTCTGGCTCGGTCCGAAGGACAGCCAAACGCACCAATCATACGCATGCTCTTTCCAGACACGTCTTCTCTCAGTGCTACTTAACATTTACCTGTAGAGAGATGTGTAGTCATGCAGGTCATGTGATGAATAAATTAATGATCAGGAATAACATCAAATTTGAGTTACGCTGGAAGTATCAGTGTACTGCACATATTTTTAGTGACTTTTCATTTTATGCATCAATAATAAAATTGTACTATTAATAATGTGTCCATAATATATACATGTGTATACATATATTATTTATATATTTGAGGGTTTTGTTACCCATTATGGCATTACAGTTGCCTAAGAATTTCTGCAATTGTTCTAAACTTTTATAACACATCTATTACAGAAGTGGAGCTGCTCACCTGAACCTGGGCTAGTGCAAAAAGTTGTCTACTCTGGCAAAGGAGCAGGAACCGGACCGGACCCGGGCCATGAGCTGAACACACTCTGTAGCCTGGCCGAGTGCCAACATCAGCGGAGGCTGTTTAGGCAGATTTTGGGACTCTGAGATGGAAAGACAAAACACATCGGACAGAGAGAAGCAGGCATGAGGATGTATTTTTAAATACCTTGGGTATCTTTGTGTTTATGTGGTTTATTTTAAAAAGAACAAAATGAAATTTGAGGAATACCCTTGACTGTCTTTGAGTTTATGTCACAAACTCCAAGCGCCTGATATACTACAGGTTTGTGGGTGCTGTGGCAAAGTGCAAAGCATGTGCAAAAAATGGAGCAAACTGATTTACTAAAGCCACACAATGAGGATTGCGTACTTCAAATGACCAAACAGCAGTCAGTGTGGAACCCTCATTTCAGTGTGTAATGGATGATAATTTATCTTTCAGGGCTGTAAAACTGATTTCTTTGCTCCTGCATCAGTTCTTGGGTGAGGCCAACTTTATTTGGTAAATACAATAAATTCCATTGCACTATTGTGCACCTGCTGTTCTGCAATGAGTTAGCCTCCACTACATAAGGCTGAGCGATACGGGACAAAAATCATCTGTCAACATAATTATTCAGTATCTTGATACCTGATACACATCTCTGGGGAAAAAATAAGAAACCACTGCAAAATCTTTCCTAACTGAGCATCTCTACTTGTATGGCAGCGATTCAATTTGGGTATCTGTTGAACTCCAACACAAGGACACGTCAATCTACTTAACCCTTAGTGCATTCGGCCTATTTTGGTTTTATTCACAATGAATCTTGCATCCGGCACTGATGTGTGCTGTGTGCTCTAGGATTAAGGAGGTCCTGATTAGTTGATCATCTAAGCATGGTAAGACATATGAAAGCTGTGAATAACTAGAAAAGCAGTGGAAAAAGGAGCTTCTGAACTTCCTGCCCAATCATCTGAAGCTGTAGCAGGTGCCTCTCAGCTCAAGGACATCAAACTCAGTGTGACAGTGTGCTCCAGACTCTCTTTTCTTAATAAGTAGAAAAGCACTGAGAGAGTGCATACCTCCACCAAGGCTCCTTCTCCTTCTTATCACTGTTTTCTTCTTGCATTACCGACTGCACTATATGGTTCTCCACATTATCTGCTGCTCACTAATATATTTAAACTGCTGACTAGTATTACTCATTCTTATTCTACACTTTATTGCATGTATAGTTTATTTCTTTTATTTTATCATGTTTAATGTTGCAGCATTGCACCGAGACAAATTCCTAGTTTGTGTACTACATAAACAATGGCAATAAATCTGATTCTGATTCTGTCCCTCATGGATCACCTTTATAATGTAATGGGTTCCTCTGTAGCCCAAGAACCACCTCTGGTGAAAATTTCATGCAAATCCATCCAGTAGTTTTAGAGTATTCTTGCTAACACTCTGTGAGAAGATAAGAGCCTTGGTGGAGGTATGCATTCTCAGATCATCACCAAAATGTTATGGGTTCCTCTCTAAAAAAGCATGTGGAGAACGAGGAATACCTGATCATGAGCCCACGATGAGAGACAATCATCTAGAGTTTAATGAATGTAGTTTAATTGTGATGTGGATTTTGATAACTGTGGTGCATGACATGTTTGATGTGTTAACATGTAACTTGTGGTAGAGCATCCAAAGCACAGCACACAGCAAGAAGGTTGTGGGTTCAAGACCTGGCCGCGTCATAACAAAGACCATATAAAAATGGTACTTCCCATCTTCTAGTTTGTCTTCTAACTCAGCAAAATAGAACAGGGGAAGGAAAGTGGGTCATAGCGGCGCCTTGCATGCCAGCAGCTACTCCAGTTCTAGATGTGATTGACATTGTAGATAGGAGACAACGTAATTTCATTCTAGTGTATGCTTGCCTGTATGGATTGAATGACAAAAGTTGGCTTTTACACACTGGAGTCACATTCATTCAGATCTGTTTTCATTATTGTTGGGGACAGCTGTCATATTGTTATAAGTGGAAAAACTGCTTGTGTCATGTGCAAGCTCTGACTGGCCTGGGGGTGACACGACAATGGTTGAAGAAGACAGAGCTGGAGCAGAGACCTACTGAGTGCTTTTAGGTTTGCTTTTGTTGGTTTTTGTCTTATCCAACACAAACATGAGACTGTTTGTTGAAATATTTGGGTTTATATTTTTTTTTAACCTTTTTTTACACAGTATGTACACATCAATATAATAAATAACATTCATGTTGCGTTGGTTACCCAGTATGGCGCTGTTGAGTGCAGAGCAGAGTGATTCTCTCTGTGTAGGGTCTAACTGCTGGCCCACGGGGCAGTTCCAGGGGTCCGAGTATGCTAGCAGGCTGAATGCATCCTACACAGACAGTGAAACAGAGAGAGGGGGCCTTTGTGAGCACAAAACAGTCATAACAACAAAACTTTCTTCTGGAAATTTCATGTCCTTGCTCAACAGATGATTGTACCTTCTTAAAATTAGGTTATTGTATCATTTAATGGGCTTTAGTCAATATAAATTACCATCACAAGCATTGTCAACACTTTCCCAAAGGTGTTTTAGAAAAACAAACTTTCATTTAAACAAATAAACTGCACCAGCAAATATCTGAATCATTAAGTAACCCAAAGCATAAGAGGTGAATTCTTAGCCTTTGTACTCCCTCTGTAGCTGGATTCATGCTACTTTTCCACTCTGGTCCTCTGAGGTGCATGTCCGCTTTGGACAAAGCCGGCGCACACGCAGCTGTGTATATGCTTCAATTTTTTCATCTACCAGACCAAGTAGTTGACACATGTGCACAACTGTTATTTGTAGTTTCACTCCAGTCCTATGGGTAGCACAAATGTGTTAACACACCAGTTTGTTCACCAGCTATATAAAAGTGAAGAAACACGAGATAACGCAAATTTTTTGTTGGAACAACAATGGCATCATTTCAAGGAAAAGGAGGAATTACCATTTTTTCAGTGCTCTTCTCCAGTCAAACTGCTGCTGCTGCAAAACGATTCATATATGTTTATTCTTGTCTTCCTCTTCTTCATCTACTTTGACTTTGTATGCTGTCAGTAGTGCCACCTTGTGAATGGGAGGTTCAATCTGGTGATGTCGAGTGGACATGGACAGTGGAGGCACAGCATGAATCCAGCTTGTAACTAGAAAAGCACTCAGAGAGCGCAGACCTCCACCAAGCGCCACAGTTCCCCCCATACAGTGTTTGTGTGTACGTTTTCAGATTCCTTGACCATGAAAACATATGACTAGCAATTTGATTGACAATGATATGATTAGTGGTTCAGTAGTTATTCACGAAAATGACATTTTCCGTAATGGCGGCCACAGTTCCCCCCATACAGTGTTTGTGTGTACGTTTTCAGATTCCTTGACCACAAAAACATATGACTAGCAATTGGATTGACAATGATAGGATTAGTGGTTCAGTAGTTATTCAGGAAAATGGCATTTTCCGTAATGGCGGCCACAGTTCCCCCCATACAGTGTTTGTGTGTACGTTTTCAGATTTCTTGACCATGAAAACATATGTCTAGCAATTGGATTGACAATGATAGGATTAGTGGTTCAGTAGTTATTCAGGAAAATGGCATTTTCCGTAATGGCGGCCACAGTTCCCCCCATACAGTGTTTGTGTGTACGTTTTCAGATTCCTTGACCATGAGAACATATGACTAGCAATTGGATTGACAATGATAGGATTAGTGGTTCAGTAGTTATTCACGAAAATGGCATTTTCCGTAATGGCGGTTTTCTTCTGGACGGTGATCCGGATCACCACCAAAATTTAATCAGTTCTTCCTTGTACCATTTCCAACAATGCCTGAAAGTTTCATCGAAATCCGTCCAAAACTTTTTGAGTTATCTTGCTAACCAACAGACAAACAGACAGACAAACCCCGGCAAAAACAATACCTCCTTGGGGGAGGTAAATATCATGCTGTGCACAAGCTATAAGCCATAACTGTAAAACTGCAGGCAACTTAAACAGTGAGCTATAAAAAAAAAAGAACATCAGGCTGGATAAGGGTACTATCTCACTGGGTGGCACCAGCTCACGACTAGTTGGAAGTTAAAAAAAATTTAACTCTTTGAGTGTGACAATTTCCGTGCCCCTAGTGGCAGAGCGTGGTACTGCACCTGTCTTCTCACTGAGATGATCACCTGCCTTGGGATTTGGACCGACTGTACTGATTTGCCAGTTTCAAAAGGTGGCAGACATCTATTGGAGGACTCAGTGGATGACATGTAATACACCAAAGAAGAACTCCTCATTTCCTTTGCCTGTTTTAGCATTTAGCCCAGAAAGCTAATATGTGCACGATCATCACCGTCACTTTCCCGGCTTTGTACGACGAAAATAGCCACGGGATACAAGCAGAATTTATATGGGATAATCATAAGACTTTGTAGATGTGGTACAGACTTTATATAACCGACAGAACGCAAAATATGGACCATGATGTGTGAAAATGCAGTGACCACGCCAGCCAGCCAGCCCCCCTTTGTCAACAGTAAGTGACTTATTTTGTTTGTTTTTTTTAATGTATTGATTTCTTGTTCATATACTTCTTTGTGTAAATACGTCCAAAGTCCAGTTTTGACTGAGTTATGGAATAAATTTATTCCTATCTGAAACTTTGGATCATATTTTACATCTTTCTAATTGACAGTAAGCCATTATCTCTTGCAACTTTCAAGTTATAACCTTGGAAATCTGAACTATTTTACTGACAAAAAATATTTACCACTCTTGACCACTAGGGGTTATGTCGCAGTTCGGCAACATACACACTCAGAAGGTTAAAATACTGGTGGCTGCCAATGGGTCCCCTCAGCCTCTTTCTTGGTTGTTGTGATATAGTTTATGTAGAATTTTGACCTTGACTTATAACCTTGCAATCTCAAAAGCAGAGTGATAGTTCAGGGTCACAGGGTGAACCTGTGTACAAAGTTTGGTGACGCTATCTTTACTCATTCTATATTAATATGGCAAAGGGAATGCTAACCTTGACCTTTTGACCCCAAACCCATAGTCAGAGGTCAGGGTGTTAGGGTGAGCTTATGTACCAAGTTTACTGACCCTAGGTTTACTTGTATAGTAACAGAACTCAAACCCATAGCTTGAGGCGAGGATCTCAATGTGAACCTGTGTACAAAGTTTGGTGACCCTAGCTTTCATTGCTGCCGAGAAAAAAGTTTACATGGCATTTTGACCTTGGTCTTGCCATCCCAAAACTATAGTCAAACTTGAGGGTCACAGGGTGAACCTGTGTACAAAGTTTGGTGACCATAGCTGTACTTGTTCTACAGTAATAGTGCACAGGGAATACTAACCTGACCTTTGACCTTTTGACCCTAAACCCACAGTCAAGAGGTGTAAGTCTCTGGGTGAACTTGTGTACCAAGTTTGGTGACCCTAGCTTTACTTGCTCTACAATGACAAGCATGGCCAGCAAGGTTAGCAGTGTTGTCTCACAGCTAGAAGGTTCCAGGTTCAAATCCCCAGACTGGCAGGAGTGGGAACCTTTCTGTCTGGAGTTTGCATGTACTCCCTGTGTTGTGTGGGTTTACTCTGGAGGCGCCACTTTTCTCCCTCAATCCCATAGACTAGATGTCGTGTCCGGCTTCTCAGGATGCATCAATACCGCCACCATGTTGGTACGGGGTTCCAATCTCAAACCACAGATACCGGAGTTTTTGTGCCACAAGGCAAGAAGAAGGCATAACACTTCATAGGTGAGATTTCATAAGGGAGATTTTGCTATTATAAAATTGTTCTGAAATAAATATGTAAGAATTTGACTTCCGGTTATGGCGGCCACGTAGGAAGACGTGTTTCACACTGCGCTGCTCCTAAAAATAAAAAGTAGGCTAAAACTCTCTTAACTGGAACAAAAACCTATCCCAGCGTTTAGGCGCGGATATGGTAAAGACCAAGGCTGGGAAATTAGGCGGAGGAAAAAGTAATTTGACAAAACAATCCAAGCTAACAGACTTCCACGCTCGTGACGAAGCAGAAAAATCTCCAGAGACTATGGCGGAGGATGGAGCTAGCGGCGGAGCGGTAACTGTTGAAGAGGGGACGAGTGCGGTGCTCGCTGCCATCAACTCTATGAGAGCAGACTTTTCGTCTAAATTTGATGGGATTATAGCAGCGATAGAAAGAATGAGAAAGGAAATAAGCGACTTTATGGAACGAGTATCGCAGGCGGAGCTCCGAATTTCAAGCGCTGAAGATGACGTCACCAGCCTACAATCAAAGTTGCAAACACTGGAATTAAAATGTAAACGTCTGGAAGATAATGTCCTGGACTTAGAATCCCGCTCGCGACGGAATAATTTGAGGCTGGTGGGTCTCCCCGAGGGAGCGGAGGGATGGGACCCATGTTCCTTTTTGGAAAAGTGGATTCCAGAAGGGCTGAACAACGCGGACCTGCAGTCATCGGTCGTCTTAGAGAGCGCTCACCGAATCGGCCCACCGAGAGATAATAAGACACCACCGAGGACGCTGATTATGAAGTTCCTCAGCTACAGAGACAAGATGACGGTCACCAATGCAGCGCGAACTAAAGGGGAAATCAAATACCAGGATCAACAGGTGCGGTTCTACCCAGATTTGGCCGCAGGAATTCAACAATTAAGGAAGCAGTTCGACCCCACCCGCAAAGAGCTGCGCAGCCTCGGGATTCGTCACGGAGTGATTCATCCGGCAAGACTGCTGGTCACATATAAAGGGAGAACCCACATCTTCAAGACCCCTCAAGAGGCGCAGGAGCTCATTAAGCAGATCCAGGAGGAGACTGGTGGGAGCTAAGCATGAACATGACATAGGTAGAACATTTAAGCATATGTACAGACATATGATTGATCTGAAACATATAACATGTCTACAAAATACAGATTGCATTATAAAAAAAAGCTATGATGTACAAAGTTGCTAAAAAACTTTGAAGTTATGGTGAAAAAACTACAGAAGAGAGCTATTGTCATTAAAAATAGTAGTAGAGTCAGGGTGATTGAGAGGAGAAAGAGAGAGTAGTTTGACTGATCCTCGCAGGTGTGGAACAGTCACTAGCGATAACGGGAGACGGAATTTTTTTGATTTTGGGGGGATTACCATGAATGTGGGGAAAGGGAATTTGTTTTTGTGTAGTTTGTAGGATGAATGTTCAACCATCCATGTTTTTGCTTCTCTGTATGAGCATGTTCATATTGCAAGGTAATCTTAAACTCCTTATTGATCATAGATCAAAGCGTTAATCTTAATTTAACTTCATGGAATTGCAGAGATCTACAAAATCTAAAAAAAATTTAAACAAGTTATGAATAAAATAAAAGACATAGATTCAAAAATTGTATTTTTTACAAGAAACTCATCTAATAGAGGAGGATGTAAAAAGAATTAGGAGAAGATGGCAAGGAAGTGTGTTCACCTCACCATTTTCATCTCGAGCTAGGGGAGTTATGACTCTCATACATAAAACAGTCCCATTTCAAGTGAAAAATGTAATTGGAGACAAATTAGGAAGATATCTAATCATCCAAGGATCTTTGTTATTAGAAAATATAAATCTGGTGAACTTGTACGGTCCCAATACTGATGATCAAAATTTCTTCGTTAATTTATTTCTTACTTTATCATCACTTACAGGGCAACATACAGTATAATAGCAGGGGATTTTAATTGTACATTGAATCCCAGTATAGACAGATCAACAGGACTGGACTGTACACACAATGGATGCAGGATGACCATTAATCATTTTATGAACGAATTGAGATTGCTAGATATATGGAGAGAAATGAAACCACAAGTCAAAGCCTATTCTTGTTATTCTAATACCTATAAGACATTCTCACGTATTGACTACTTTTTGATCTCCACAGAATTAAGGTCCAAGATTCAAAACTGTTTCTATGATTACACTGTGATCTCTGATCATGCACCCTGCTGTCTAATATATGTAGATAAATTGACAAAGGATCCAGGTAGGTGGCATTTTCAGCATAAATGGCTTCAGGATGAAGAATTTGTTAAGTACATAGAAAAACAGATGAGCGCTTTGATATTAATACTACACAAACAACAGCATGTATAAAGTGGAAGGCTTTCAAAGCTTTTATTAGGGGGCATATTATTAGTTATACAGGTTCAAAATCTAAGAAGACTCGAGAGGAGAGAGTCCAATTGGAACGTAAAATAAAAATTCTTCAAGAAAAAATGTATGCAGGAAGTAACCCACAGAGAACGAATTACTGATTCTGAGAGCTGAATATGACAACAAAAAAAAAATCAGCGAATAGAGCTGCCTCGAGTCTTCTAAGATTGAAGCAAACTTTTTATGAACAAGGTGAAAAATCAGGAAAATTATTGGCATGGCAGATTAAACAATTAGAATTTAAAACACCAATTACCAGTATTATAAGTAACGGACAGGCAGTTATAGATCCTTTAGAAATTAATAGTGCCTTTAGAGATTATTATGAAAAATTATACGATACAAAAAATGAAACTGACTTAACAAAACTAAATGGGTTTTTGGGTGGATTATCTATACAGTGTATTCCAAATGAAAACAGGGAGATACTGGAGTCTAAAATTAGTCAAGAAGAAGTTGGGCAAGCCATTGATAATATGAAATCAGGAAAAAGAGCAGGACCAGATGGTCTTCCAGTTGACCTCTATAAAAAATTTAAGAATAAATTAATAAAATCACTTTTGGAAATGGTTTTAGAAGCATTTCAAAATAGTAATTTACCACGTACATGAATAATGCCTTAATTATACTGTTGCCAAAACCAAGTAAACCCCCTAATAAATGTGAAAACATGAGACCAATAAGCCTATTAAATGCTGACCTTAAAGTCCTCGGACGGTGACATTTTTTTATTGAACCAATAAACTGACTGTATAAAAATAATCCATTCTGAATCTCGACCTCGACGCCATGGCGACTGCAGCTTAACACTGAAGTTCTCAGACCCAATTCAGGATAACACCTTGAAAATCAAACTTAACGGATTTTTGGAGGAGTGAAAATCAAAAGACAAAATCATCATGTCTAAAGGAAAACAGAAGAAACTGAAATTCTCCAGGCCAGGACACGTATCGGCCGGAGAATCCGAACTGGAAGATCTCCGTTCAGAAGACGAGGAACTGGTGATAGCTAACAAAAGGGTTAGCCTGAAATCACTATTTGAGGAGCTACGACGATTTCGCCGAGATGTTACGGCCGAATTTCGGGAATTCAGAGAAGAATTGAAAAGGACAAACAGCAGAGTGGACCAGGCCGAGAACCGAATCTTGGAAACAGAGGATCGAATAAAAGTGCTCGAAGATTCTGTGCTGGACCTACGCAAAAGACAAGCAGCTATAGAGGCTAAGCTAACCGACCAAGAAGGAAAACAAAGAAGAGACAACATAAGAATTCATGGTCTGATAGAAGGAACCGAAAATGGTTTTAACTCAATGGCAGAATGCGTGGAATCCTTACTAAGAGAGAAATTGGATATTCCACAAACCACCGACTTGAAGATAGAAAAGGCACATCGTTCATTAGCCGCTAGGCCGGCGGCGGAAGCGCCCCCACGTTCGGTGTTGGTAAGATTTTCCAATTTCAAAATAAAACAAGAGGTTGTAAGACTGGCCTGGCAGAAAAAAGGATTTATGCACCAGGAGAGAAAAGTCTACGTGGAACACGATTACGCCCCGGAGGTCCTTAAAAAGCGCAGGGAATACAATGACGCGAAAAAGGTGTTAAGAGAGAAGAAATTGCGCTTTCAGACACCATTTCCTGCGAAGTTAAGGGTCTTCTACGGCGATGAAACGTGTCTCTATAATTCGGCGGAAGAAGCAACAGCTGACATGGCGAAAAGAGGCCTCCCGGTAACGGTATTTAAACCCCCAGCAGACCCGAGTGCGAAGATCAGAGCTCAAACATGGTCAACACAAAGACCTTCAAAATCCACGGACCAGCAGCGGGAAACCCAGCACCAGAGCGTCGCGGATAAACTATCCGTTTTCAGGTTGGAATAGCGACCTTTTTTTTTTTTTTTTTTTTTTTTTTTTTTTCTCCTTTCTCTTGAATCAATCCGCACATCCAACCTCCCTCATACAAGGTAACAAACATTAAAGGAGATGCATATTCAGCATGTGGTAAAACATTTCATGGAACAATCATATTATTTGAAACAAATAAGTCTTTGTAATAAAAAAAAAACAAACTTGTTAAAATAGAAATGTGACAATAATCCACATGTTCTCCTCATACTAACAAATACTGTTTTTGCGTGAATGTTTGATGTGATGGGGGTGGGAGGGTGCACACAATTTCACAGGGTTTAGGCATAAAAGGAAAAAAAAAAAATCATTACAAGTTTGGATTGGGTTCTGAAACTCACGTTAAAAGCATGGGACTACTTTCAGTGGTAAGAGAGGGCCCTCAACACGTAACAGAGTTTGAGGAATTTCCCTCAGAGCCTTCACTCCATCAAGGCTCTTACAGGGTCTTTAAAAAGACCTCAGCTCAGGAAGTTCTTATGACAGCTTTTTGTTTTAAAGTTTTTTACACTATGTTCTTAATGTTTTTCTTGTTTTTAATGTTCTTTCAGTTTCTGAGTAGCACAAAAGAGGGCCACCACACAGTTATACTAAACAAAACAACACAATGGAGAAACAGGGTGTAACCAAAATAATTTCATATAATGTAAAAGGAATCCTGAATCCAGTTAAAAGATCCAAGATTCTAGGCAAAATGAAAAAAGACAAAGCAGGAATAATACTTTTACAAGAAACCCACCTAACAGACGTGGAACACAATAAACTCAGTAGACAAGGGTTTAAAATGATCTCTTCATCTTCATATAAATCAGGGAGGAGGAGGGGAGTAGCGACATTGATATCAACCAAAATTACATTTGAAAAAAAATCAGAACACAAAGATAAAGAAGGGAGATACAGTTTGGTAACTGGGCGGCTAGAGGGAGAAGATATCACCCTGCTGAATGTGTATGCTCCCCCAGGGGCTAACTGGAAATTTTATAAAAATGTATTCGACCTAATGATAACTAAAGCTCAAGGTTTAGTGATATGTGGTGGGGACTTCAATCTTAGACTGAATCCATACTGGGATGCTTCTGGTAATTCCCCACATCAAAATAACACCCAAAACAGGAAGACTCGGATGCTACTAAAAGAATTGGGAATCTGTGACGTGTGGAGGGAACTCAACCCCAGTGTAAAAGACTATACATTTTACTCAACTCCACATTCATCTTACTCAAGGATTGACTACTTTTTTATGTTTAATAGAGACATTGGAAGAGTAAAAACATGTAAAATAGGACTGATGGATCTCTCCGACCACAGTCCGATCTACATGGACTTAAATATCCAAAAATACACAAATAATACATTTTCTTGGAGGTTAAATTCAAATGTCCTGAAAGGACCATTGAAAGATGAATTGGAATCAGATATTCTCAGATATTTGGAAGATAACGATAATGGAGAAGTATCCCCTTTAATACTGTGGGATGCATGTAAAGCTGTAATAAGAGGAAAGATTATTGCAAAACTGGCAACCCAAAAGAAACTAAGACAAGAAAAACTATCCACATTAGAGTCAGAACTTAGGAACCTAGAAAAAGAACACAAAGGCAACACTCATTCTACTGACTCGCTCAAGATTAAGGAAATTAAAAACCAAATAAATGAGATCTACACAATAGAAATCCAGAAGAAACTTACATTTCTGAAACAAAAATACTATGAAGCAGGCAGTAAATCGGCAAAATTGCTAGCCTATAAATTGAGGAAACATCAAACAGAAAGAGCAATCTACAAAATCAGAGACCCAGTATCAAAGGAAATAAAATTCAGAATTCAGGATATTCTTAAAAACTTCGAGAATTACTATAAGAACTTATACTCCCACAAAAAACATAAAAACGCATCCGAGGCATTCCTAAACACATTAAACCTTCCCCAACTTACGGAGTCACAAAATAAAACACTACTGTCAGAAATACATCCTAAAGAATTGGAAAAAGCAATTATGAAACTTAAAGCTAACAAATCCCCAGGAGCTGATGGCTATACAGCAGAGTGGTACAAAACCTTTAAACAGCAACTATCTCCTCTCCTCCTGAAAACATTTAATTATGTCCTCCACACAGGGGAAATCCCCCCCTCCTGGAGAGAAGGGGTCATTGCAGTTATACCTAAACCTGAAAAGGATAAACTAGAGTGCTCCAACTACAGACCAATCAGTGTACTAAATCAGGACTATAAGCTTTTTACCATTATCCTTGCCAAAAGGTTAGAAAATATACTGACAGACCTAATTCATTTAGACCAAACAGGTTTTATAAGACAAAGACAGACACAAGACAACATTCGACGCACTTTACACATAATTCATCATATAAAAAAATATAACTTAAATGCAGTCATATTGGGATTAGATGCCGAAAAAGCATTCGATTCGGTTGACTGGTCTTTTCTATATAGAATCTTATCCAGTTTCAATTTTCATAACAACTTCATTAGAACTATACAGGCATTATATAAAAAACCAACAGCTAAAATAAGGATTAACGGTAATTTATCATCATCTTTTGAACTGGAAAGAGGATGTCGTCAGGGCTGCCCCCTGTCTCCACTGCTCTTTGCAATCTTCATAGAACCTCTGAGCCAATGGATAAGACAAAACCAAAAAATTCAAGGTATTACACTTGGTCAGAAGGAACATAAAATAGCACTCTTTGCTGATGACATTTTAATATACCTAGGGCAGCCGGACACTTCTTTACCAGAACTAACCTCAGTTTTTTCAGAGTATGGAGATTTATCGGGGTACAAATTAAATATGCATAAAACCCAAGTTTTAACATTCAACTATGACCCAAATCATTATTCACTAAGCAAACTCAAAACTAACTGGGAGTCGGAATCTATGAAATATCTGGGGGTCAATATCCCGAAACAACTCAACAAAATTATATCACTAAACTATGATCCACTGGTGACAAAAATAAAATCTGACCTAGCAAGATGGAATATGATACCATTCTTGGGTACTGCACAAAGAATTGAAGCAGTCAAAATGAATATACTTCCACGTCTTCTATACCTTTTCCAAACAATACCGGTAGAACCTCCCAAAAAAACATGGCAGGAGCTGGACAGAAGGATCTCAAGATTCATATGGCAGGGCAAGAGACCTAGAATCAGATATAGAACCCTACAGCTAAACAAAGACAAAGGTGGGCTCGCGCTGCCAAATATCAGGGACTACTTTAAAGCCGCACAAATTAAAACTTTAGTAGAGATATGTAACCCAGTCTACACTGCACAATGGAAGGAGATCGAATGCCAAATAACAAGTGACATCCCCCTACAGGCGATAATAGGGAACAATGTCTTACCTAAGCTTTTGAATAACACTAACCCGTGGATAGAGACCCCGCTAAAAATTTGGTTTAAGATAGTCAGAGAGAATCAAACTAAAGAGCCCTATCGACTTCTGCAATGGATCGCCTATGATCAGGACTTTACTCCTAATAAAACAGACACCAGATTTAAAAAGTGGAAGGAGAAAGGGCTGATAAAATATTACGATTTTTTTAAAGGGCAAATCTTAAGAAGTTTTGAAGATTTGAAAAAACAAGGCCTAATAAATCAAGACCTTTACAGGTTCTTCCAGCTTAGACACCACATAAACAATATACTTAAAAAGGAGGTTTTGGAAAGGGCCCAGTCAGGTGTTCTGAAGGTCTTCTTAATGGCATATAAAGGGATCCCAGGGATCAGATACATTTCTAAAATATACCAAGGTCTTCAAGACTTAAAAGGAGACAACACATCTTATATAAAAGAGAGATGGGAAAAAGAGGGGAATTTCACTTTACAACTGGAAATATGGGAAAAGCTAAATAAACAGCAATGGAAAAGTACCTCATCCCTGCAGTGGAGAGAATTTGGATGGAAAAACTTGGCAAGATTTTTCAGAACACCTGCACAAAACAAATTTACCCATAAGGGATTGAACTGTTGGCGCTTGTGTGGTGAAAAGACTGCAAATCATTTTCATGTGTTTTGGTCATGCCCAGTTATCCACCAATATTGGACCAAGGTACAGACAATATTGGGGAAAATATTCAAAATTACAGTTCCCTTTTCTTTTGTAACTTTGTATTTGGGTTTACTACCGGACTCACTGGAAAGACGAGGAGAAAAATACTTATTCAGTGTTTTAATATTGGCAAGCAAAAAAGCTCTAACTAAAAAATGGATGTTGAAGGACTGTCCTACACCTGAAGATTGGACTAACGTGATCCAAGACATTTACTCGATGGAAAAGTTGACATTCGCACTGAGACAGGACATGGATGTGTTCATGAACTTTTGGCAACCCTGGACCACATATGTGTCTTCCATTAGATCTAATCTTTGACAAATACCATTTCAATAATGGTTCCGCTCTTTGTTCCAAAGCTACTCAGATGCTCTTTTATCTTTATTTACTTACTTTTTCTTTTTGTTTGTTTTTTACTGGTTTGTTTGTTTGTTTTTTTTTGTTATGTTTCTTGGTTTTTTTTTCTCTTTAATTTCACTTTTTCTTTCACTTTAAAAAAAAAAAAAAAAGGGGTGTTGTAAGAATTAATCTTCCAATGTTGTCAGATATCAGAAAATAAGGGAACATGTGATGAAAATGTAAACACTGCATTGCTGTAACGACCTGTATACCCTTTACAAAAACTTAAATAAAAAAAAAATAAAAAAAATAATCCATTCTGGCCATTCCCGTGATTTAATATGTGTCACCAGCCTCCATAAATGACTTTATTTGGTAACAGCCCATCTTTCACTTAGTGATGCTGCAGTACCGCCATCTGTCGATAGGGGCAGGCAGCAGTGACGTCAGCTCAGGAAGAAGTGAGGGTGATATTGCCTGCCTGTGCTGTGAGCCTCATCAGAGAAACATTCCCATCGGATCACTACAAGGGATTTTGCCTACCAAGATTAGATTTGTGAAAAATGATATTTAAATAAAGTTTTGTAAAATCATATATTGAGTTTATTAATGTTCATGTCAATTTTATAATTCTAATATTTCAGCATTCATCAAAGTTGCATGTCATATACATTTGAATAATTTTTCTACCATTTTATGGTATAAAATTCGGGTTCAATTCGGCACTCAATGTGGCAGGAACTCTGGCTTGTACAGAGTGCCACTGCTCCCATAAGTGGGTTGGATCAACCAAGGTTTTGTTGAACAGAGTATTCATCAGATCATCCACATATTCTGAAAAAAAATATATTCAATAAAAATTAGACATCCATTTGACTACAGTATGAAATACAAATCTGACCCAAATTAACATAATTTGATAAAAGCTATGAAATGTGAAAGTTGAATGAAGACCAACCCTCCACTCACTGTAAATATCATATACAAGCCTAGAAAATGATACTAATATTTCTTATACTCCCCGAAAGTTGGATTAACTTTCTTTGCTTGCAGTGTATATCCGCCTTTTTTGAATTTTGGGTACCTGATGATGAAGACAATATAAGCAATATAAGCTGCGACTTCAGCCATCACCCATTTCGGATAACTTACATGGAATTGTATAGTAGGAGGAGTCTTTGTCTAATTTGACCTTGTTGTTATATTATACAGTTTCTTTTAACCTGTACTGTACTATCCGAAATAAATTCATTCATTAAGACCGGCTCACCATCACAATTCTGTGCCTGCTTGCGGCCTGCATTTTCATTAAAGTGCATTGCAGCTAAACAAAGTCTGTAATTAGAATATTATCACAATGATTTATTTTTGGACATATAAGTGATCTGTCTATCAGCAGAAACTCTATGTAATTGGCACTGTTATTATAATTGCATTTCATATTTTTGGTCACATATTGCATCTCCTCACCTTGTCAACATTCCAAGGAATGAGAAGTGTACACTCTTTGGTGCAAAATGAATAATCAGACTGTGGAAAGCCTCCACATTTGAAGTTTGCTGCCCTGGACTCAGCTTTCGCACATCCCTGAGGACCCGTGTTTTGTTGATCATATCAACAACTTTTTCACAGCCCTTTGTCCCTGAAATAAATAAATTGTAGGTGTGAGATATGTGACCAAAAATGATGAAAATCAATGGGATAATAATTTTTATATATATATATAATACATGCACTGTTATTTCATTGTGTGAAACTGTTTTTTGTGTTAGGTTGCAGTCTCTCAGGAGCTGCGGGATCGTATGTAGTGCTCGCATCTTTGTATTTGTACTACGCAGGTGTGCGCGCAGCTGAAGCCGCTGATGAGCGGCGAGTCGTGACACAAATTGCATCTTATTCTCGAAATCGCTGTCAACGAAATGTCTACTGCACATGTTGGGTGAGTTACCGACATCATTCCAATTTTTTTTCGCATTTTCTGAACGAATTTCACCCATGCCGTTCTGATTTTCCCAAGGACGGGAAATTCAAAAACACTCACCGCATGCTCCGCTGGTATAACGTCGCACCCGTAGACAACACAACGCCAAACCATAATTAATTCAATTCCTGAAATCCTAATCTTAATAAATAATCTATTTGTAATCCACAAGTACTACGAGAAATATCCGTATTCGCCGATTTTAAAACGTAAACAACAAACAATGTCCGCCGAGCGTGTGCGTGTCTCTCCCTGTGATGATGTCACACAGTCAGTGGCCATCTTAGCCGCTGATCCCTTGGCTGAGTCAGACAGCTCTCAAGGACAGCGTACTTCAAGAGCGCATTGTCACCTTATGTGACATTTGTTGACATCAAAACATGTGCGGTTCAAATTAGCTCGTCTCACATAAAAATTTAAGATATGATTTAGCGATATTGAATTTTCGTCCGGCCGACGCCTTTAAGATAATCTGTAAAATTTTAGCAAGACGACTACAAGAAATACTACCAAATATTATTAACCGAGATCAGAATGGCTTTATAATGGGAAGACAAGGCTTCCATAATGTAAGAAGACTATTTAATATTATTTATTCCAATAAAGAAGCACCGGACACAGCTCTCCTATCATTGGACGCCGAAAAGGCCTTTGAATGGCCTTTCGAATGACCCTATCTTTTTGAAGTCCTACAAAGGTTTGGACTTGGAAATAATTTCATAAAATGGGTCCAGATAATATACAATAATGCTACAGCAGAAATCTTAACAAACAGCAATATCTCGAAATCAATAAAAATCAATAGAGGATGTCAACAAGGCTGTCCACTTTCACCCTTATTGTTTACTATGGCAATTGAACCTTTAGCGATGGCAGTACGTTTACATCCGTAAATATATGGAATTAAAGTAGGACCAACAGAACATAAAATTTCCCTGTATGCCGATGACATAATTTTATTTATGTCGAATTTTAAAAAATCAATTCCGACCTTGTTAAATTTAATAAAGAACTTTGGGGAAATATCAGGATATAAAATAAATAAAACTAAATCTTCAATATTAATGCTAAATGAGACCCAGAGAAATCACCCAGCTCCTGAGGTAAATCAATTCAATGTTGTAAATCAGTTTAAATATTTAGGAATTCAAATTTTGCCTAAGCTAGAATCAGTCGCCAGTGCCAACTATGAAGCCTTAATGACAGATATTAATGAGTTACTTCAGAGATGGATGTCATTACCAATGTCGATGATTGGGAGAATTAATATACTTAAAAGTAATATCTTACCAAAAATACTTTATTTATTTCAATACATTCCTTTACCACCACCTTCAGATCTATTTTCAAGAATTAAAAAAAAGTTAGTGGAATTTATATGGAACAATAGGAAGGCTAGACTACGTTTGTCCTTACTATATTTACCATTTGATCGTGGAGGTCTGAAATGTCCAAACTTTATGTTGTATTACTGGTCAGCACAACTGAGGTCTATGACATATTATTTTTCATCAAATGATCCTCCTCACTGGACTGAAATGGAATCATACAATTTACCTTTACCTCTTCCCGTGTTTATATACTCAGACTCGGCTAAAAAATTACAGAAACAAGTTAAAAATCCAATTGTAAAGCACATGATCAAAATATGGTGTGAAACCAAAAAAGAACCACACTTACTGTCACAATTTAGCCCAATATGGGGTAATCAATATTTTACACCAGGGAGAGCGGATGCTGTATTTAAAGTATGGAATTTAAAAGGGATTCAAAAGATTCAAGACTTATATTTGTCACGCTCAGATAACATAATGTCTTTTGAAGAACTGAGGATCAAATTCAATCTTAATAGAACACAATTTTTAAATATCTTCAGCTTAGGAACTTTATTCGATCAAATCAAAATAATGCTCTCACCCGACCTACTTATTCATCCTTGGAAAAAATTTTGACGAAAGAGTAAGAGAAAGGGTATTATTTCAGAGTTTTATAACTCATTGACACTATTCTCAAGTGAAAACTCACAGAAAAGACTGAATTATTGGAAAGAAGACCTGCAAATTGAAATTTCAGAGGAACAATGGGAATTGGCTTGTACAGAAGCTCAAACCAAATCAATAAACGTACGTCTTAAATTGATACATTTTAAATGGTTAATGCGGATGTATGTTACACCAGTGGAGTTAAATAGATATAACAAAAACATACCAGATACATGCACAAAATGTATGGAAAGTAAAGGAACCCTATTTCATTGTTTATGGGAATGTAGAAAAATCAGAATGTTTTGGGAAGAGGTGAGGGTAACAATTGAAAAAATAATTTCAAAACAATTCACACTGAACCCTAAACTGTTTTTGTTGGGTCTGTATCCAGAAAAACATAACTTTAATAAGAGTGAAAGAGCATTCATAGACCTCAGTTTGCTTAATGCCAAAAAATGTATTGCACTATTGTGGAAAAAGATTCATAGACCAGATGTGACTCAGTGGTTAAGACAGATGTTGTCAAACCTTCCACTAGAAAGAATAACATACATACTGAAATCAAAAGAAAATGTGTTTGAGAATATATGGAGACCTTTCATTGATTATGTAAAGAAATTAAACATAACTTCTGAAGAAGAAGGTGAATGACGTGTGTGGACCTTGCAAATTCCAAATTGGTGAATGTATAATATGTATACTTATGTAATAGATTACCTAGACTAAACAGAGGAGCACTGTTGATGACTTGCCTTTGTTAGTGGTTGTTGGTGTTTTTAGTATTTTTTTTTTAAATTTTTAAATTAGTGTTAGTGTTTGGTTGTTTGTGCCATGTTTGTAAAAAAAAAAAAAAAAAAGGTTCAATAAAAAATATTGTGGAAAAAAAAATATGTAAGAATTTAAATATGAAAATGTGGCTCCTTTAACTGTTTGGTACAGATGCTATGAAAGAAGAGCCAGGGGCCGTTATAATCATACTGTACATCAGGGGTGTCCAATCATGTGCTATGGAGGACCAAGACCCTGCAGGTTCTCTCTTCTACCCAGTCTCTTCAACAGGTGTTTTCACTTATCAGCAATCAGTGGAAAGAAATTCAATGGAATCTGCTGTTGGAAGACACTGATTGGAGGTAAAGCCTGCAGGGTCTTGGCCCTCCATGACACATAACTGGACACCTCTGCTGTACATGTAAGGCTGGGCTTAGATTAACCAAATAGACCCGACAATCGAAGTTCAGGGTACAAATCCACCTAATCATGTTCATTTCATTTTGTTTTCCCTCTCCTTGTGTGTGTGTATAGAGAGCTTTTCAAGTACTTCCCCTTTAAGACGTGCCCCTGGAGTTACATGTGTACCTCCGCACCCCGAAAGCAGTGCACTTCTGCTGATTCAAAAGCAGCAGAAAAAAAGTGAAACTGTAATGAAAAGAAAACATCATCCACATACGATGTGATGATTGACTCTTCATTTCATCTGAAGATGCCAAGAAAAAGCAAGTGAAGTGTACATGAATGTGATTATGGTAATTCTGATAATATAGTACAGTTGAAACCAGATGTTTACATACACTGTATAAAAATATAACCTTTTATTTTCCTCACTGTCTGACATTAAATCAGAATAAACTTTTCCTGTTTTTGGTCAGTTAGGATTACCAAAATTATTTTTCTTTTTTTTTTTTTTTTGAGAATTTTTTTGGGAGAATTTTTTATTACTTTCTTCAAAGGCAGAAGTTTACAGACATGAATCCAGGATTTACACTGACTCCGGTTGCAGTACGTTATGGCTGTGATCCGGCCTCCGCAGGATATAGTTCCCTATTATCATCAATTTTCTAATCCCCACCTGGTCCGGACCACTGCGGAACGAATCTAGCTCGTCAAATTCTGTTCACTAATGAAACACAACAAGTCTATTTTTGACAGATGCCGGAAACAAGGGTGACCATCGGAGGACAGCCAGTTATCGTCCCATCATGCTGCTGTTCATCCCCGACAAGTTAATCACCGCTGTCATCCTGAGCTGCATCCGCCCCCTGTTCCTCACCAAGTGGCGCCACCAGCAGGCCGGTTTCACCCCTCGCTGGTCCACAGCAGACTGCATCCTTGCCTTGAGTGTCCTGGCACAGCAACGGAGGGAGCATCGCCAACCTCTATATGCGGCTTACGTCAACCTGAAAGTTTCCTTCGACTCTCTAGACAGGAATGCCCTCTGGCAACTCCTCCGTGGCATTGGAGTCCCGTCCAAGTACATCAACATTCTCCGGGACCTCTACTGCAACACCATGTGCAGGGTCCGCACTGAGGGTGACATGTCAGACCCTTTTGTCACCACCTCTGGAGTCCGGCAGGGATGCGTCGTCGCGCCAAACCTATTTAATGCTGCAGTTCACTACTGGGTCAAGAACACGACAGAACACTGCCCCAATCTCGAAGTTGACTTCCACTCCCACTTCACAAACCTGTGCTATGCGGACGACATGGTGCTTTTTGCCACGCATATAGACATGATCGCAGAGGTACTGGAGCTGCTTGCAGAGGAAGCATCACCCCTGGGCCTCACCATCAGCTGGGCAAAGACAAAGCTCCAGTCGCTGTCAGACTTCTTGCCACCACCACCACCACCACCACAAATCATCGCCATCAATAACAAGCAAGTTGAGACTGTCAACGACTTTGTCTACCTTGGATCTAAGATCACCAGCTCCTGCTCATTAGACCCTAGAGATTTCTCGCCGCCTGCAGCTGTCTTGCAGTGCTTTCAGCCGCCTCCAGAGGGTCTGGCGAAGTGGGAAGATCCACACGTCCACAAAGCTGCGCATCTTTAACACCTATGTGATCCCCGTCCTCCTTTACGGGTCCTAGACCTGGACCCTCTCCACCACAACCACCCACAATCTGGATACATTCCATCTGACCTGCCTCCGTAACATCCTTGGGATCCGATGGTTGCACCACACCACAAACGATGAGGTCTACAGGAGGGCTGGCTGCCCTATCCCCATCTAAACCGTCATCACAAGAGGGAGGCTGCGGCTCCTCGGCCACGTGGCCAGGTTGGAAGACAGGACACCGGCCAAGCAGGCCCTCTCCGCCAGCACTCATCCACCCCCCAGGGCTGGCATCACCCCCAAGGTCAGCCCAGACTGTCTGGACGACCCAGGTTGCAATGACAAGACCTCTGACCTCATTGCCTTAGCCCAAGATCGCCCTGCCTTCAGATGATTGGCCACAATGGTCACTTAAGTGGCCACGCGAGGATTAAGTTAAGTAAGCTGGATCCAATCCGCAAGGATATCCCACGATATCTTGTGGTATTTAATAGCTGTATGTTCATTAAAAATGATTTATGGATTGTCCGTTATTTTCTGAGGTCTACTCCTCCACCACTGTGACAGACGAGATAAAAACTTTGACAACATACAAACACTTGATAGAATTAAAATTAACGGGCTACTTACATATTATTTTGAGTAAAAAAATCCAGGTGGAGCACCGTTACATCACACTTCCTTGTTGTTATGTGATCACAATCGGTTCATCTCAGTTACTCTCAGGTCTTTCTCGAGATCTTGTGTTATTTTGTATAATTCTTGCACGATCTTGTATTTCAAACTCTGTTCCGATCCATGCCGCTGCAAAACACAAATGGAGTTGGTAGGGATGGACGCAAGAGTCCATCTGTACTGCATCTGCAACGGACTGCATCTGGAGTCAGTGTAAATCCTGAGTAAAATTACTATGCCTTTAAACAATTTTTGAAAGCCCAGATGATGATGTCATGACTTTGGTAAGAGTATCATTATCCACAGAGAAAAAAACCTGTACAAACATGAGATGAAAAGAAACACAACAGGGAAGAAGCCATTACTCAAAAAGCAACATAAAAAATAGAAATAATTTTGGTATTCCTAACTGACCTAAATCAGGAAAAGTTTAGTCTGGTTTAATGTCAGACAGTGAGAGGAAAAAAAGTGTTTTTTTGGTTTTTTTTATGTGTATTTTTATACAGTGTATGTAAACATCTGGTTTTAACTGTATAACCCATGTCATCATATGCGAGTCCCCATCTTATTACACAATAATTTACTCCTTTTCGAGGTTAAAAAAAATTTAAACACTAAAAATTCCCTGCAAAGAAAATTTACACATCAGAACAGAAAAAAGAAACACGGTGATTAAAAAAAAAAAAAATAGAGGAATATACTTACATAATAAAAATTTGCATGGACTTGAATACACTACTGAACAAGAGCACTCTGAGGTGAGGGCAATATCCCCCGCCTCTGTTTTCTTTGAAGATCTCAATAGTTACTGACGGACAGCATTTTTCAACTTTTCAATATAATTACTGTGGCAGAACCAAATTATGATAAGCTCATCATCCACGAATATACAACAAAGTAACCCATAGTTGTAGGGCAGGATCCCAAGGTGAACCTGTAGTAAGTATGGTGACCATAGAGAACTTTACACGTTCTATAGTAAGAGAGCATAGGGAGTGTCAATCTTGACCTCTGACCTTTTGATCCGAATCCTTTAGTGAGAGGTTATGGTCTCAGAGTGAACCTGTGTATCAGCTTTGGTGAGCCTAGCTTTCTTTGTTGTTGAGATGTACTTTATAAGGCATTTTAATCCCAAGGAGAACCTGTGTATCAAGTTTGGTGACCCTAACTTTACTCGTTGTACAGTAATAAGGCATAGGGAATGTTAACCTTGACCTTTGACCCCAAACCCATAGTTATAGGTCAGGATTCCAAGGGAAACCTGTGTACCAGGTTTGGTGGCCCTAGCTTTATGCGTTTTACAGTAATGAGGCATAAGAAATGTTAACCTTGACCTTTGACCTTTTGATCCCAAACCCACAGTCAGAGGTCAGGATCCCAAGGTGAACCTGTATACCAGGTTTGGTGGCCCTAGCTTTACTCATTTTATAGTAATCGTAAATGCAACATTTACCATAGTGCAACTGCAACGTTAACTTTGAACCTTTGACCCCAAGCCCATAGTTAGGTGAGGGTGTAAGTCGTCCAAGATGTGTATTACAGTAAATGTAGAAACACCTAAAAATCACTCATCTTTAACACAAATTTCAACTTTAATTATCCTTAAACTGTTCTGCGTCATGTTCAGAATATGCAAATATCTTTAAAACATGTTTTTAAACATTACTAAAAATAACCCATAATAAATTTTGCTTAATTAATCAGCAGTTCATATACAGTGCATCCACAAAGTATTCACAGTGCTTCACTTTTTCCACATTTTGCTGTTACAGCCTTATTCCAAAAGGGATTAAATTCATTTTTTTCCTCAAAATTCTACACACAATACCCCATAATGACAATATGAAAAAAGTTTTTTTTTCTGAGATTTTTGCAAATTTATTAAAAATAAAAAAACTAATAAATCACATGTACATAAGTATTCACAGCCTTTACTCAGTACTTTGTTGATGCACCTTTGGCAGCAATTACAGCCTCAAGTCTTTTTGAATATGATGCCACAAGCTTGGCACACCTATCTTAGGGCAGTTTGGCCCATTCCTCTTTGCAGCACCTGTCAAACTCCATCAGGTTGGATGGGAAGCGTCGCTGCACAGCCATTTTCAGCTCTCTCAGGAGATGTTCAATTGGATTCAAGTCTGGGCTCTGGCTGGGCCACTCAAGGACATTCACAGAGTTGTCCTGAAGCCACTCCTTTGATATCTTGGCTGTGTGCTTAGGATCACTGTCCTGCTGAAAGATGCACCGTCGCCCCAGTCTGAGGTTAAAAGCACTCTGGAGCAGGTTTTCATCCGATGTCTCTGTACATTGCTACATTCATCTTTCCCTCTATCCTGACTAGTCTCCCAGTTCCTGCCACTGAAAAACATCCCCACAGCATGAAGATGCCACTACCATGTTTCACTGTAGGGATGGTATTGGCCTGGTGATGAGCGGTGCCTGATTTCCTCCAAACATGCCACCTGGCATTCACGCCTAAGAGTTCAATCTTTCTCTCATCAGACCAGAGAATTTTGTTTCTCAGGGTCTGAGAGTCCTTTAAGTGCCTTTTGGAAAACTCCAGACATGCTACCATGTGCCTTTTACTAAGGAGTGGCTTCCCTCTGGCCACTCTACTATACAGGCCTGATTGGTGGATTGATGCAGAGATGGTTGTCCTTCTGGAAGGTTCTCTCTCTACAGAAGAACGCTGGAGCTCTGACAGAGTGACCATCGGGTTCTTGGTCACCTCCCTGACTAAGGCCCTTCTCCTCCGATCGCCCAGTTAAGATGGCCGGCCAGCTCTAGGAAGAGTCCTGGTGGTTCTGAACTTCTTCCATTTATGGATGATGGAGGCCACTGTGCTCATTGGGACCTTCAAAGCAGCAGAAATTTTTCTGTACCCTTCTCCACATTTGTGCCTTGAGACAATCCTGTCTCGGAGGTCTACAGACAATTCCTTTGACTTCATGCTTGGTTTGTGCTCTGATATGCAATGCCAACTGTGGAACCTTATATAGACAAGCGTGTACCTTTCCAAATCATGCCCAATCAACTGAATTTACCACAGATGGACTCCAGTTAAGCTATAGAAACATCTCAAGGATGATCAGTGCAAACAGAATGTGCCTGAGATCAATTTTGAACTTCATGGCAAAGGCTGTGAATACTTATGAACATGTGATTTCTTAGGTTTGTTTTTTTATTTTTAATAAACTTGCAAAAATCTACAACTTTTTTCATGTTGTTATTATGGGGTATTGTGTGTAGAATTTTGAGGAAAAAACAAATTTCATCTATTTTGGAATAAGGCTGTAATATAACACAATGTGGAAAAAGTGAAGTGCTGTGAATACTTTCTGGATGCACCGTATTTAAGTTTCAGATTAAATTTCTTAAAAATTTGGGCAAATTAATGAAATTTAACCTTAATATCCTATCCGTTGTTTAGATTAAGCATTATATTTAAAACATGAAAACCGAACAGCTGAAAGTCACCTTAAAAACCCCTTTCATGTTTGATTTAAAATGCTATTTGTTTTTGATAATTATAGACTTCAATTAAAAGGCAAGTTTTACCAGTTTAAATTGGGGACAAAAATCACACTGTATGCTGCATCTCTTTTATATATTTCTACATTTCTACATGAAATATCCAAATTAAAATAATATGTTGATTATTTTGGTAAATAATCACTTTCATATCTTTTAGCCATTGTTAAATGACCACAAATGCAGTATCTAAATGAATAGAGAATTAAACACAAATGTTTCATAGGCCTAAACTACAGTACAACAGTAACACAAATATAAAGACTGGAAAACATTTTTTTTGTTTTCCAATCAAATATAAAGATTGGAAAACAGGGGAATTAAGTACACGGTAGCCTCATTAGCCTATGTAAAAGTTAATTTTCTTGACTTTTAGTTTTAAAAATTTCAGTGATCTTATTTACTACGGTAAGGGCTTTTCTCCTTTTAATTTGCTCCCTCTCTGCTCCTCCTTTCCCTGTCTTTTGAGCACCACCACCACCTTCCATTTTGCTGTTGACTGGGAGGCATGTTATGCCCATTTTTAATAGCATTATTAGCATTATTTTTTTAACCAGGAGCTGAGGAAGTTTGGATTGAGTGATGACTATAAAATAAGTCAAATAATATTTACAGTACTAGTAAGCAGCTAAATTATTCACCAGTATATTTCAAGGTTGAATGAGTAAACAGTGTTGTTGCAATAATGTAATAATATAATAATAATAATCAATGGAATAAATTCATTTTTAATATTCATACTCATTTTTAATAATATTAATATAATAATAATGATTACAGTAGATTTGAAATGGAATGTTCATTATTAGTGCAAAGACAGTGTTATGTGAGTTTCTATGAGCAGTGCAGATTGTAAAGTCTGACAGCAGCAGGTATGAAGTAGGTTATATTAACCTAAAACACTTTCTCTTTAATTTTACTCATGACTCGATCACATGTCTGACAGTTGAAGTAAAAAAAAAAAACGCTTTTAAAATTGGCGATTTAACTCCTTAAGGCAGGGGTGCCCAACCTGGGGCTCCTGGAGCATTCAGGTTTCTGTGGGAAATTTTCTAATTTCACTTCTTAATAGGTTCAAAGATTTGCAAATAATTTGTCATTGTTGTGCATGTGTCCTGTAGGCACCCTTGCACAACAACAGCAAATTATTTGCAAATCTCTGGACCCATTAAAGCAGACGGACAGTGACATATTTTTATTGAACCAATCAACTGATTGTATGAAAATATTCTATTCTGTCTATTCACGCGATTTAATATGCGTCACCAGCTTCCATAAATGACCTTATTTGTTCATAGCCCAGCCTTCACTTAGTGAGGCTGCAGTACCGCCATCTCTCGATAGGTGCGGGCATTAGTGACGTCACCACAGCAATACAAAGAAAATGGCAGAACGAGAGCAAAGTGATTCGGACGGCGATTATTTTCTCGAGTTTGACGACCTCAATATAAATGATGACATTGAAAATGAAGAATCGGATGATGAAGTAGTTTTGGGTGGTGCTGAGGGGGGTATTCAGCCTTATTTGTGGGAAAGAAGTGAGGGTTATGTTGCCTGCCTGTGCAGTGAGCCTCATCAGAGAAACATTCCCATCTGATCACTACAAGGGATTTTGCCTACCAAGATTAGATTTGTGAACAATGATATTTAAATAAAGTTTTGTAAAATCATATATTGAGTTTATTAATGTTCATGTCAATGTTATAATTCTCATAGTTCAGCATTCATCAAAGTCGCATGTCATATACATTTGAATAATTTGAACACACTAAATTCTTCTCAATTTGAAAAGAAATATTACATACTATACCACCTTTGTATGAATGTTTGAAAACACAGCAGAAATATACAAAAATCAATGGAGTATCACTACAGATTAAGAAAATAACTAGTTTCCAGATATAGCAATTATTATATTCCAATAAATAACATTTCACAGTTATAATGGGCACCATTTTATGGTAGAAAATTGGGGTTCCATTTTTAAAAGCACATTTCTCTTACAATCTTAGGCTTATATTTATTTTTCTTAGCAAATATGTTGCTTCCCTAAAAATTGAAAGATGAACTGTCATTGGTAATTTCTTCTACTTTTACATGTTTGATTTTGAAAATCATCCATTGCTTGGAATTCATTTAAAATGTTTAGTAAACATTTGCTGTGAATATTAAAAATACAAAACTTACCCCATTTACTTCTCGTTTTCTGACAGCTGACCGCATCGGTAGATCACCCTTGCTTTTCACGCCACTGTCACTGACACTTGTCTCAGAGTCAGACTTGGGAATCGAGGGATATATAGTTGGAATAGCTGTTTTCTTTATCACCAATCTTTTTGCAAATTTCATTTCAAATTGCATCTTATTCTCGAAATCGCTGTCAACGAAATGTCTACTGCACATGTAGGGCGCTAACGAGGTGCAGGTGTGCGCGCAGCTGAGGCAGATGCCTGAGAGCGGCGAGCTGTGACACCTGCAAAATATATGTGGACAAGAAAGACTGACAAACCTGGGTACTATTTCACTGGAGTCTGCTTTAATACAGAAGCTGAAGCAATAGGGAACACTGTATGTCTCTGTAATTGAGAACTTTGCTTCTAAAAAACACAGGAGGATGGACTTCCAATATAAGTAACCGGTGAGTTAAACTGTCTTTCTTCAGCATGTTTTTTCCCCCCTAACCGTTCTTATGATCATGAAAATATTTGGTAATTCCGAGAAATATCCGTAATCGCCGATTTTAAAACATAAACATCAAGTGTTGCATGAAGCAAAACAAAGCAGGACCATCGCACCCGTAGACAACACAACGCCAAACCATATTAATTCGATTCCTGAAATCCTAATCTTCATAAATAATCTATTTGTAATCCACAAGTATTCCGAGAAATATCCGTAATCGCCGATTTTAAGACGTAAACATCAAGTGTTGCATGAAGCAAAATACAGCACTGGCCGCCGACCGTGTGCGTGTGTTTGCCGGTGGTGACGTCACACAGTCAGTGGCCATCTTAGCTGCTGATCGCTTGGCTGGGTCAGTCAGCTCTCCACAACAGCGTACTTCAAGAGCGCATTGTCACCTTATGCGACATACGTTGACACCAAAACATGTGCGGTTCGACTTAGCTCGTCTCAGACAACAATTTGAGATATGAATTAGCGATATTGAATTTTCGTCTGTCCGTCTGCTTTAAGAAGTGAAATGAGAAAATTTCCCACAGAAACCTGAACGTTCCAGGAGCCCCAGATTGGGCACCCCTGCCTTAAGGATTACATGATCTGCCTCACCCGTGGCTGGTGTCGCAGATCTGCGCCTGCCACGTGACTGGTCAAAAAGGATGGGAAAAAAGAAACCCAAAATAAACCCAGATGTACCAAGCATTTCACATCACTAGATAGCAGACACATATAGCTTACTGGTCTGCACTGGAGGACTCAGTTCAGCAAACAGAACCACGTTGAATCTGATATCACTTCTGGGGCACAGAAAAAGAGCTTTATAAACAATTGCACAACATACATTTCCACAGGGAGGAAGGATTTGCTCCAAATTTTGCCAACTATGATTATAAAAGGGATTATTTAGCTTCTGAAGGGAAATATTTACCTTCTGGACAGCACAAGATGGACCGGAGCGGAACACTTTTTGTCCACCATTGACAAAGCTGCATGTGATGGAGATGACAATACTGCTGGTTCTGTGGCATAATCTAACCGAAAATGAGGTGGAATAAATCAGAAGATAAATTTGAATTTCTTTTTTTTATGTGGGAGAGAAAGCAAAAATAACCGATAGAAGACAAAATAAGGACTGGGATGAGCACATGGATGAGCACACGGACACATGGCAACACATGACGAGCGGTAGGCCTGATGTTTTTTATCAGTTTGTTTACATTCTACTGATTTTCTGGTTCATATATTTTGAAGATAACAAAAACAAAAAGACAAAAAACAAAACCATCCTTTGTGTAAATATGTCCAAAGTCCACTTTGACCGAAAGTTATGTAATCTGATGCGACTGCAGTTACATTATGCAGATTAGATGCGTAAATTTACTCCCATCATAACCTTTGGATCATATTCTACATCTTTCTCATTAACAGTAAGCCATTATCTCTTACCACTTTCAAGTTACAGCCTTTGGAATTTGTGATATCTAAACTGAATATTTTCTTGAAAAAAATCTTTGCCGCCAGATGGTGCATGCAGATGGTGCGGATCTGTGACCAAAAACCTCAAGTAGTTAAGGTGATTTAATTCTGGGTAGACTGTGGCCTCAATTGACGTTCATGCATTTGTAGGAGTGACTACCCCGTACCAAGATGGCGGCTCCACTGATGCATTCGTTCCAATGAACAGTAAGAGCCAAGGCGAGATCTAATGTTCATATCTATGCCACAATCCAAAGACATGCATGCTAGGTTAACTGGTGTTTCTAAATTGTCCCAAGGTATCCGTCTCTGATAGGCCTCTAGAATAGAGCAGGGGTCACCAGCTAAAACTGCAGGAGGTCCAATAAGTCAGTCCTCCTCCCTAGCTGAGGTCTGAACTAGGTGTTGGAATCTTTTGGCACCTCATGATTTGTTTATGATTCAGAGCTCCGATTAGATTCTAAAACGATTCTCGATGCACTTCATGTATTTTTTAAGGATTTTTCCCTCCCACTGTGTGGTAACTTGGTACTTTTTAAAGCAGAGTACTTGGAACGACCCAAGAATTTACTTCCAACATCTTTTAATAAAACAAATGGAAGAGAAATGTGGCATGCCACATGGACAAATTTATCTCAAAATGTGCTTTTCAGAATTGCCATCCTTTCATGAACATTCTTTCAGAAGTCCGCAACCGTCTTCAGGCAGGCCAGTATCTAACTTGCTTTACACATTATTTTATTAAACTCATCTTTTAGCTGCTTTTAGTTCTGTATTATCCAAATAAAGACAGTGTGTATTTGTGAAGTAAGCATTTTAATATTTCAAAAGTACACATGCTACCTATGTTTGTTATTTATATGGTTAAAGAAACAAGAAAACATTATTCTGAACAATGTGGGACCTTTTTAAAATATGAAGTTGTGAGTGGTCTGTGTCCAGGATTTTGGAATCACATCTGCTGCTGCTGTAAAGGTGCATTCAGACAAAACACAAAGTGAATTTTTTGCACGGTGCAACTACATATAAAGTCAATGTAAACACACAAATACACACAAATTCGTGTCCGAGTGAGCTGGTCGCAATAGCTAATCAGCCTTCAGATTCTGCTGTCACTGGTGTAAACATATCAACAATGGAGAGTAAACTAGCAAACTGAAAATGATACGGCCACTGACCTGCAGACAGATGGACTGGGAGTTCTGCAGCTGAGGTGAAGCGTCTGTAGTTTATCTGCCCACACTCTTGCTACCGATGTGCTAGCAGGCTAGCAGTGTAAACAACCGTCACCCAGATGCAGTTCCTGCAGGAGGCATTGACATTTTCCCAGCTGTGTGCCACGCTGGATAATGTTGTAAACCTGAACAAGACTGTGTTTTTGGGATTTCCACAGCGAGTAGAAAGCAGCTGCAGAAGTTATGAAGGAAACCCTGTCCTCTGCAATTTCCTAGGATGTGAATTTGTGTCTATTTGCATCTTTACATCGACTTTCCATGTAATCGTGCCGTGTGAAAAATTCACGCCTTGCATTTGGTATGTATGCTCCTTTACGTCTGCGCGTACCTGTAGCATCTTCTTGTGTGTGGCGTTCTTGCCATACTCGCGACACAGCTGTTCATTGAGTGCCTGCAGCTCCCGTCCAAACTGGATCATTCTCTCTATGGCTGCCTGGTTCCCTCCGCACAGCTGTCTGCCATTACTACAAACTTCATCTGCAGGCCGCAGACAAACGTGCACATTTAAAATAATTTAAAAATGAATTTTCTTTTAAAGCTGTAAAAATATGTTCTATGTATATGTGTACCTGTAACACCATTACCGATGCTGTTGTCATCGGGCTGAAGGATCTCTTCGTGCTTGTACGTGCCATTCATGATCCTCGCCGATGAGCCCTCGACAACTCCATTAGTGTAGTGTTCGGTTTCAATTTCCATCTCACTGTCACTGGAAACACATACATAAAACCACAGCAGCAAGGCCCCATTACGAGTTGCATTCTTGGATTCATAAAATAACAGGAAAAGCATGGTAAAGACAATAAATGGTTTGTTAAGGATCCTCCTATTCTTAGATACCCGCACCTGTATGTGCACGCTTAAAACTTGTCCAAGGACTTAGCTCTAAGTGACTCGCTGACTAAGATCATCACTGATGATGGGAGCTCAATGTTCAGCTACAACCTGGGCAGCTAGCAGTAGATTTCACATATTAGGTCGAAGCCTTCTAAGTATTATTATTCTTTCGTTTGGCTTTCCAGTGGTTGTGCACTGTAATTTGTCACCAAGAATCATACCAATAATACACTGTCATGCTTTATCGCCTCTGGAGAACACCAATTTAAACTTGTCATCAACTGACATACTACAAGTGTAATGGTCCCACTGTTTTTGGACCTTGCTTGCAACAAAAACACAAACACCCATAACAAATTTGAATGCTCAAAAATATCTAAAAAATATCAAGATATATAACCTGTATATCTGCACAATACAGGTGTATTGTATGCTGAAAATTATTTCACAACAGGGCAGCTGCACAACAGGTCAAATACATAAATCTGTGCCTTTGAATTTTTAGGTTGATTAGCCCATTATTATTACCTCCGCCAAGGAGGTAATGTTTTTACCGGGGTCTGTCTGTCTGTTACCAACATAACTCAAAAAGTTATGAACAGATTTTGACGAAATTTTCAGGAAAGGTGTATAATGGCACGGGGAACAGATGATTACATTTTGGTGATGATCTGAGAGTACATACCTCCACCAAGGGCTTTCTTTGTATTTGTGCAGTAGGATTACACAAAAACTACTGGATGGATTTGGATAAAATTTTCACCTGAGGTGGTTCTTGGGCTAGACAGGAACCCATTATATTTTGGTGATGATCTGAGAATGCATACCTCAGCCAAGGCTCTTATCTTCTCACAGTGTGTTAGCAACAATACTCCAAAACTGATGGACAGACTTTGATGCAATTTTCACCACAAGTGGCTATAGGCCTACACACAAACCCATTACATTTTGGAGGTCATCCATGAGAAACGGAAGGAGCCTTGGCGGAGGTATGCGCTCTATGAGTGCTTTTCTAGTTATTTTTATGATATTTGTGAAAATCTATAAAAACTCCAGTCTCACAACATAAAAAAGCGACCTAGAACATGCAGATTGATCCTGATCTGCCCTAAAATCTAGTGGGTTCATCTTTGGACCATGGGCCACCTCTGAAGCGAATTTCATCTAAATCCATCCAGCAGTTTTGTATAATTTTTTTGTGAGTGTGACTAAATCTTGTTGTTCACTTATATGCCCCTATTGAATATTAAATAAACTGTTAAATGTTAAGTGCATTTTTATTACCAGCAGCATGTTTGCACCTGGTACTGTGGAAGTTTCCACAACACCGGGTGCAAAAAATAAAAAAAGATGGCAGCTGCGCTGGTTACCAAGCCAAAAACATCACTGGTTTGGGTACATTTTGGTTTTGAGACGAACGAAACAGTAGAGCCAGCTAATTTAGAACAGGCAATATGCAAAATCTGTGCCAAAAAGGTCTCCGTAAAACAGAAATACGTCAAATTTGAGGTCTCGCCTAGCTTGCTACAATCCAGCCATAGAAGCCCAGCTGCCACTGCCAGCACAGTGTGGGACACACTCCAGCAGGTAGTTAGGACTGGCGGAAGCATTTGGATGAATTGCTAAAAATAGCCATGACAGTGAGCACTGAAAGGGCATAAAGCGTGTTATTTGTACTACCTTTGGTGAGATCAGATTGCTTGTGGCAGATAGGGGAAAAATGAGGTGAGAAAATATCCTAAATTTAATAAAATAATGGCTGGATGGGCTCCTTCTGAATGGAGTGTTTATGATCCTGACAATTAAGTTCTGGGAGTGAAACAGCTACTGCATAGTGCACTGACTGTTTCTTGTGTGAACGTGATTTTTTGGACAGCAGCATTGTCCAAAAATCATTATGGAGAGACACGGAGACAAGACCCATGCAGGGTCCTGCACGGAGTCTGTCCTGTTTAAATAAGCTGAATGTTGCAGCTGTCTCCAACCAAACCACACACCCTCCAGCTGAAATGCTGGAGTTACCGCCACTGCTTTATAAAAAATTATCTTGGTTTTATTTTTTTTTTAAAATACAAAATCAGTAGTTCATGACTGTAGGAAGACCTGAGCTCCACACAATTGCCACACACACACATAAGTTGAGAGCGGAGCTGTAGCAAGTTTCTCAACATAGCTTCCATCCTTTGCCACATAAGTTATGAACCCTGTCTAAATTACGAGACCACAGGGTCCTAAAAGCATTTGCAATAATACTGTATATCGCACTGCTGAGCTATCCACCATCACGCAGGGGAAATTCCACCACTGTGACAGTCCTATATGTGGAAGAAAGAGAAATAATAGCAATCTCACTTTGTCCCATTTTTGCATTTCAAAATTCCACACAAAAAACTGTGAAATGAGATGCTTCCATCACGCTCATTTCTTGGACAACCAGAACTGCGAGATGATGCAGATGATAAAGAAACTGTTGTGGCGACACTCTGCAGCAGTCAGCAATTTTACACACATACCAAATAACCAGAGATGGAAGCAGAGCGTACCATGATCTGTCTGGGTCTATAAGCACTTTAACCAGGACTTTAACATTTCCCACAATGCGAATAACTACTACACCAATGGTGTTGGAGCAAAGGTATAAGTTCATCTCTGTTATGACCAAGATGAGCTTAAAAAAACAACAAAAAACTAAACTAAACTAAAATTATACATTTTCAGAAACAGTCTGACACATACAGTATAGTAGTTGGTCGCTGTTTATCCATCTTGCAGACTTGTTTGAAGTATAAATTATTGCTTGTTTTTGTTGCTTTTAATGTCAAAGAATAGCATTATAAAGAAATGTCTGAGTAGAAATGGTAGAAAAGCAAAGAAAGGAAGGACACCACGACACTTTGAAAGGATTTTTTTTTTTTTTTATGAGTGCTTGGCTGACAGTGGTACAGGGTTTGTTTATCTGTATAAACTCCGCCAAGGAGGTTATGTTTTTGCCAGCCTTTGTCTGTTTATTTGTCTATTAGCAGGATTACGCAAAAGCTACTGAACCGATTTGGATTTTCACTAGAGGTGGTCCTTGGGGTACAGAGGAACCCATTCGATTTTGTGAGCAAGATTACTCAACAAGAGCACTCTGAGGTGAGTGCAGTATCCCCCACCTCTGTTTTCTTTGAAGATATATGTCACCAAAGGACAGCAGTTTTAAACTTTTACAAATAATTACTGGGGCAGAATTATGATAAGCCTTATCATCCATGAATATACAACAAAAATTGTTGTATATTCATGGTTTACATGCCATTTTGTAGTTTACATGCCATTTTGACCTTGACCTTTGACCTTCCAATCAAAAAAAAGTCACACTTCAGGGTCACAGGGTGAACCAATATACAAAGTTTGGTGACCCTAGCATTACTCGTAGTATAGTAATAGGTCATATGAATTACCAGCCTCGACCTTTGACCTTTTGGTCTCAAACCTATAGTTACAATTCAGGGTCACAGGGTGAACATGTGTACCACGTTTGGTGGCCTTAGCTTTACTTCACTTCTGTAGTAATGGTGCAAATGGAATGTTAATCTTGATGTTTGACCTCTTGACCCCAAACCCACAGCCAGGTCAGGGTGTAAGCTGCCCAAGAGTAGGATTTGAAAAGCCTACATCATTTCTTTCAGTAGTTATTGTGTTTACAAGATTTAGGGAAAAACTGACCTCTGACCTTGACCTTAAGGCCATTTGATCAGAGACAAATTGCAATACGCGCATCATCAATGTACATCAAACCCTGGTACCAAGTTTCAAAACAATTGGAACAACACTGTAGGAGGAACTGATTCCACAAAAGTGTGACAGACTGACAAACGGACGGACGGACGGACGGACGGACAGACTGGCCCATAACATAATCCCCCTTTGGTCTTCAACCAGTAGGGGATAAAAACTACTGGACAGAGTTGGATGAAATTTTCCTCTGAGGTGGCTCTTGGGTTACAGATAAATCCATTAGATTTTGGAGATGATCCATGAGCACATACCTCTACCAAGGCCCTATCCTGCAATGTATGGAAGGATGGAAGCAGGGAGGTACGAACAGATGGATGGACAAAGGGAGGGAGAGAAGGAACCTTGGCAGAGGTATGCACTCTCTGAGTGCTTTCATAGTTTCATGGTAAATTATTTTGATGCACTTTTTATGATATGTTTGGTCATTTTAGTCAGGCTGCTATGATTAGAAAGAAAAAATGTAGTTGCCAAATTACTTTGAAAGTTTTGTCTTGTTTTTTGTGCATTTTACATTATTTAGAAATATTTTTATATTATTTGAGTGCAAAAACAGTTCACAAGCATTATATTACAAAAAATGTTTTTGCTTTCCGCCAGCTCTTATGGGTGTCCATCATGTGTATGTTTACAGATTTCTGTCAATAAAATTGTGTTTTTTGGAGACCAATCTATTCCAGTTGAAAATGACCTCAAACCCAAGCATAAAAATATATAGAACTAGAAAAGCACTCATAGAGCGCATACCTCTGCCAAGGCTCCTTCCATTTCTCATGGATGACCTCCAAAATGTAATGGGTTTGTGTGTAGGCCTAGAGCCACTTGTGGTGAAAATTGCATCAAAGTCTGTCCATCAGTTTTGGAGTATTGTTGCTAACACACTGTGAGAAGATAAGAGCCTTGGCTGAGGTATGCATTCTCAGATCATCACCAAAATATAATGGGTTCATCTGTAGCCCAAGAACCACCTCTGGTGAAAATTTCATCCAAATCCATCCAGTAGTTTTTGTGTAATCCTGCTGCACAAATACAAAGAAAGCCCTTGGTGGAGGTATGCACTCTCAGATCATCACCAAAATGTAATCATCTGTTCCCTGTGCCATTACACACCTTTCCTGAAAATTTCGTCAAAATCCGTTCATAACTTTTTGAGTTATGCTGGTAACAGACAGACAAACAAACAAACAGACAAACTCCGGTAAAAACATTACCTCCTTGGCGGAGGTAATAATAAGAAAAAGGAATCCTATTTTACAATAAAATCCTGTTACTGTACATAATAGTTAAAATCCACAAGAACCATGAATACTGCATGTATGATGGATAAAGATGAACTGGATCAATTAATAACATGTGAAGTGATTTTAAATGCACCCAACATATAGCACAGCCACATTCTAATTATTTTAATAAATCCAAACATGTATCTTAAAAGTGGCATGCACTTTTTTCAACTTTCATTTTATACATTAGTAATGAATTTGTATGACTGAATTTGTGCTTTCAAATATGATGAAGGGTTGAATTGCTTTAACAGTTGAGCTATTTATGATATTGCATATTTCTTCTTTCCCTGGCATTAAAGAGGGACAAGTGACTTATGTGTATTGACCATTGGCCAGATTGTTATTTTTAACCATCGCATCAACCCAAAATTTCACAATTGGTGCATCCCTAGAAATTTTCACCAGCAGTGGCTCTCGGGCAATGGATGAACCCATTACATTTTGGAGGTGAACCATGTATGCATATCTCCGCAGAGGCCCCATCTTCCTGCAAAATTTTGACAGGATTGCACACAAACTGCGGGACAGATTTTGATTAAATCGTCACCAGCGGTGGCCCTTGGGCTACGGATTAATCCATTAGATTTTGGAGGTTATCTGTGAGCGCATAGCTCAACAAAGGCCCAATCTCACAATGCAATGTTGGTCCATCCGTCCATCAACAGGATTACACAAAAAGGTATTGGACAAATTTGGAGGTACAGACAAAGGTACCGATGGGGGATGGAACAGAAGTACGGATGGACAAAGGTGCGGAGGGACAGAGGTACAGATGGGCCTGACAGACAGAGGTACAGACGGGGGGTGGGAAAGAGGGACAGGCAGATGGACATAGCCTTGGTGGAGGTATGCACTCTCTGAGTGCCCTCTAGTTCTTTATTAAACTAACACAAAGAAATTAAATAAACTTACAGCATATAACACTTCTGCAAAGTTCTAAAGTCACTGGTGAAAATGCCTAATGGCCTATTTAACATTTAACTGACAGTGGAAAATTGATAAAACAGGGCATAAACACCATATTGTACACAGGCGCTATTGAATACCAAAACTGTGATTCATAGTAAAACTGTACAGGAGTTGTTTTGGCCTCTCAGCAGTGAATCACACTGACAGTTCCTCCTACCTGGTTTCCTGGGTGCTGTTGGTACTGTGCGGCTGACTTTTGGTGGAGTCGGAGGAGTTGGACTCAGAGTAGTTGATGGAGGAAGGGGAGGAGGAGGTGGAGGAGGAGGCAGAGGATGATGCACTGGGGTACTTGCCACTGTGGTTTTTGGATTTGTTAGTGAGGGTCACTCCATTACTGCAGGTGGGGCTGTTGGAGCCTGGGTGAAAGGGAAATAAAGAAATGTTTAAGTAGGATGGGGGTAGTTTTCCAGCATGTGTAAGTGGTGGCGACATAAACACGTACCCCCAGTGTGCAGGTGTGTAGTGGCAGCTCCGTGGTGGGGGCTGAGGCTAGGTGAGCCAGGATAACTGTCCTGGGACTTTGGGGAGCGGATGGTCAAGCAGCGAACCTCACTGTCTGTGCCATTCACCATCTCCACAAACTGACGGCACCTAGTGAGCAGAGAATGAAGGAGTGAAGCCGGAATTATACTTCTGCACAGCCTACATAAGTACAATTTATACTTGTGTGCTGGTGTGAATGCATTGTTGTGCCACCAAATCAAGTTTCTCTACAGATGTGTAGGGTGATTTCCATTGTGTAGTTTGTATGGCTTTGTTTTGTCAAACAAACGCGATGGACAAGTGGATTGTAATGGCGCTAACAATTGTTGAGCAACAGCAACATTATCTTCAATCACTGCAACTGAAAAAGAAAGAAAACGTGGAGGAGATGGTATGTAAAACCACTGAAACGCCACTGCCACCATTTGACAATCTTGGTGATAATGAGTCATACAAATGTTCTTATCTGTGAACTCACTCAGTAAATCTCCCTTGTTTATACAATTTGTTTGGAAGTGGCACAGAAAAGAATGAGCAGAGAAGAAGCCGGAAACGTGTAGGAGGAGATGAAATGGACCAATCACAGATGTCGCAGTCTGCATTGCTGTGATGGGTAGTTATATTTTTGGAGAGATGCACATTTGCTTTAAGATATAGGCTACAATGTGGGTTACGTCTAGGGTCCACGGCTATGCCAGAGCTACAATGTTGTTTTGATGTTGAAGTATAAATCAGGCTTGAGTGGAATTCACATGGAAATAATGGGCTCACCACACAGTGGCTAACAAAACTAAAGCAACACTATGTAAGAATTTCATCCTTTTGTTTACAATAATCTAACTGTACATCAATCTTTGACTGGGTGAATATTACTTCTTCCACAGCCTGAGTCACCTGCAGCAGCGCTATGTAACTTTCCTATTCCTGGTAGAAACACTGACAAGAATACAACTTGTACGTTTAACGGTATCGGTCCCAACAGTCAATCACAGGATGTTGTGTTCATTGGCAGCTCAAGTAGCACAATGGAGATCACTCAGGTTATGGTGGAAGTGACATTCACCTGGTTGATGTGCCATCAAAATGACTTTAAAATCATTATTTTGATGTGAAAATCTCACATAGTGCTGTTTTAACCTTTAAGTGATCAAGTGGGGGCATGCATGTCTGTGTGTGTGTGCCCCATTGTTATCATCTGAACTGCACCAAAGTTTCCTGCCATGAAGTTGTCAGTTCACTTGTTCTAATACTTCTCAGACCCTTTTACTCAATAGCCAGAGCGATGATGAAAACAACTTAAGTGATAAAGATGAGTCATCGCTGAACAATAAAGTTCATACATCTAAAATGTCAAGACTGTTCTGATATAGTCTGTGAGGTCCATTCTATTCCCATGGCTGTTAAAGGAGACAGTCAGGATAAATATTCCTGGGGAACAGGTGGAAGGGGTGGTGATGGAGGCAGGGTGCATAGGCGACTTCACGGATGAGCATTTGGTGGAGCCTGAGGAGGAGCCCAAGGCCAAGTTTTGTCACAGACTGACATTTCCAAGTCATTTGCTCCGTTTTCACTGGAACCAACTTGTTAATTCAAGTGTAGCTCGCCTTCCCAACTATCATTACTTAAGATGGCTGCCCTCATGTGACGTGCATCAATAAGCTGTATAAAATATACAATTTAATAGCACTTATATCTCAGAACATGTCACACTGGTGTTTATACATGCAAATTACCACATACTGTGTTCTTTTTGGTCATTGCATTGGAATTAATGCTAACTGTGCAAACTTGGCAATAGTGGACCTCAGTTCCCCTGAAACGTGGTCAGTGCGGAAGTGATGTGATTCTGACACTGCATTGGTAACGCAGCACGTACGAGGGGGGCTGAAAAGTTCATTAGTGGTCAAATTTGACCAAATGTGGTTTCTTTTTCAACATAGTCTCCCCTTCGGTCCACACACTTCTTCCATCGGTGTTGCAGCGTTTAGATCCCTGCGGTAGAAAAATAAACCACATTTGGTCAAGTTTGACCACTATGAACTTTTCAGGCCCCCCGTATGTTAACAGAAAAAAGATGCAAAATTACGTTTTCACATTATATTTCTTTCAAAAACCATCTGTTTCTAAAAACAGCAGACATGGCTATTCTTTCTGCTCATGTATGATGAAAAAGGTTGCCATGGAAACCATTACTCTGTATGCATCGATTTCCACCTGTCGGGCATATTGGGACATTGATTTTTCACCCCTCTTCCTCCCGTTCATAACCTCATAGGACCATGAAATCACAACCTTGACGCACACTTACTTCAACATGAATAGCAGATTGGGGTTGCGTTCTAACAAGCTGGGATAAAGCTGCTGAGTGGCTTCTATGGCTTCACCCACCCGCCCTGCCAACACCAGTTTCTGTATTCCTGTCAGACAAAAGTAATAATATTCACAGAATAGCAATCACAAGAATTAAAGCTTTCATGGCAAACATTTGAAAAGAGTTCAGTGAATCAATAGTGACTACTCACACCCACCCCAGACCTCACTGAGAGAAAGCCAACGATTCCCACCACCACTCTGTTTACTTACTCTGTCTGTTCTTTATGGATGTCTGGTCCTCTTGTATCATGGTCTCTGTGGCTCTGGCAAAGGCTGTTGCAGTGGCACAGTAGCCATGGTGAACCAAATAGCTTGACACCATACTGGATTCAAAAAGATAGACGATGTTCACATTCATCTTTGATCTCAGCCTGATATGCTGTGCATGTTTGTTAAAAGGCTGACAATCCAGGAGCTGTCTGAGCCAAAGATTCTGCTTTAGTCGCTTTATTATTCAATCCAACATTTAAAAAAAAAAATTCAGATCACTTTCCAAAAAAAAGTTGTCTTGCTCACTTCTGTATATTAACATAAAATAGTTTATTAATATTCAAAGCTAGACTATACTAATTCTAAATAGGAACCAGGTTTCCATACTCCCAGGACTGCCTGTAACATGCAGCCCATTACCAGTGGTATGCACTGAAAACAAATCTTTATAAATAGATCCCAAATATCTACATCAGCAAACAACATAACTGGAGACCAAAAAGAATTTAGAAGCTATTTTTATCTACACATCTGTCCACACTGTATTTTAGCCATAGCAAAATGATAGCTAGAGCAGATAGAGGGTGAACTTTGATGCAAACAGAGACAAATTTTGTGATACTGCTGTGGCTCAAAATCAACACATCAGGATATGGATACAGAAATAATACTTTCACAGTAAGAACACTTTGCTTTTATTGTGTGGTGTCTCCTCACACATTAACTTCCACTATACAAGGAAGTATTACCTTGCAATATGTTTATGAAATGTGATTATGTCTTCCAGTTTTATTGTGCTTTTGTAATGCTATTTTAAATATTTTTTTAATTTACACCCTACACATTTTCCAGCTTTCTTTGTATATTTTTTCCATTTCTTTTTCTTCATTAGGAGATGCTACATGTTGTTTTGACATGGTATAGATGGGGAATCCATTATTAATCTTACTTCTGCAGGACAGTTTGCCACTCCCCCAGCCTCTCTCCTATAGGGAATCGAGCGATCATGCCATGGATCTTGGCTCGCCATTCGCTCATGTAGTCCTCAATGTCGAAGACAAACGGCTGCTGGCCAAAGTTGGCATCCACAATCTCACCAGGGGTCTGAAGTCCCACAGTGGGATACAGATTGGGCTAGAAGATGTCAAAAATATTCACATTAATGGGACTGACTTGTTCTGACCATTAGTAATGTCAACAGTTTCTCATTCAGGCATCGGTTTTTGTCTTTCTGCCGCCGCCATTAGTGTGTGAATGTGTGTGTGAATGGGTGGATAGCAGGATCTGTAAAGCACTTTTGGTTATCTAGAGATGATAAAAAGCACTATATAAGTGAACGCCATTTACCATTTTACCATTTCTGTCATGTGTTACTGAATTTTGCCATTTGGTACAATATGTCATTTAATGTGCCATTACTGAACTTTAAAAACATGGATCCAAAGCAGCAAATTCTAGTGCAAAAGAACCAAGTCAACACTAAACTTTTAAGTCAGTCCTGATAAAAGTGCTGTGTTAATCCACATTTAAAGACACAAATATGTTCCCAACCAGGTAGTGGGAAAAAAAAATTATTTCATTCTATAGCTCCTTTCCCCCTTCAATACCTGTATGTGGGGGAAGGAAGTTTATTAGTTTTTCACAACAGCCTGTAACTTCCAAGAGAGGTGAGGAGACAGGAGGTGCATCTCCCTCTCTCCTCCAAACAGAGGAGAGGGCAAAGGCAGCAGCTGGAGGCAGTGGGATGGAACTGTTAGTCTGAAGGCTTTAAACTGCAAACCTTTCTGCTGTGACAAAGTATTATTCTGTGCACAGTAATCTATAATGTCTGTGTCGTCACTCGTCTCTTTCGATCTTGTGTGTGTGTGTGTGTGTGTGTGTGTGTGTGTCCCCTGTCTGAGGTAATAAAAAACACACTCACAGCTGTTGTTTAAATAAAATACAAACTAAAAAAAACTATCCACCTATACTCTGTAATATAGACTATTCCAAATCATTTGAAGAAACAGTGGAATCTTTTGCTGCACAGAGAAAAACAATGGTGTATGGGTTTATGAAAATATCCAGTGGATCGTCCTTTTTCCCCTAAGTTTCAAACCCATTCATGTCTGTGTGTTGCATCCATACGTACTACAGTAAGCCATTCAGCTCAATTGTTCAGCCCAGTTGTTCATCATCTCTTCCCCATTTGTCCTCACTAAAATAACTAACTGGGCATTAACTATGATTAATGCCTGCTTGTCAGAGAGCAACTTATACTGGCTCGGACGTCGCCCAGGTTAACAAGGTCAGGAGTTCCTGGCAGCGGAAGGTGAATTACAGAGCTGCGTGGAGGAATCTGATCAGACCTAAATGAAACAGCCATTGTAGCGCCCGACAGACTGCTATGATGATGATGATGATGAATGACAAGCAGTGTTACTATCATTCACATGCATGCCCTTTGGCCAGCGCAAAACGTGTCTTAAACAAACCATCGCGATCACAGTTCACTTCAGATAATGTGCCTCTGTGCATTAAAGGGATGCGCAGGAGGGCTTTGGATTGAATTATCCAAAACACACTTCTGAATAACAAAACCAGCCTCTTTGTCCAGTGCAGAGACCATTTCCCCACTGCCATGATAACAAAACAGACTAGGCCACATCCATAAATGTGCCCTGCACATCTGACAACTGATGAGTGACAAGACTGTCATCATTAGGGCTGAAACAATTAATTGATGTTATTAACGTCGACAATAAAAATTTGTCGACAAATATTTTTATTGTCGACAAATCGTTTAATTATAAAGTTTATATGCATGCCACGGTAATGTTCAGCTGCAACTGCAATGCACAACCGGAACTGCAAGGCACGACCAGAACTGCTGAGGGCAGTAGCACCTCTGTTGTCTGGCATGCGTGAACAATTTCCAGCAAAGAAGAAGAAGAGCACATTATATGGCTCTGAGTATGGCGAATGTCGAAGTAGATTAAAAAAAAAAAAAAAAAAGGCAGACCCAAACTTTCTGTTGTTTGGAAACATTTTGCAGAAGACAAAAAACAAAACAAGAAAAATGCAGACTTTGCAAGGCAGACCTCTCTTACCACGGCAGCACTACAGTGATGCATGAGCATCTGAAACGACGGCACCCGGGAGCCACAACATTAATGTTTGCTGGGTAAGTTAGAGAGTAAAGAAAGTTAGTGCCGCTTATTTCCAATGGCCAACTGTTTCAAGCTTTAGAAAAATGACACTACTGTTAGTATGTGCTGTTAATGTTAGCTTACCTGTTTGACAATAAGCTCTGTGGTTGCTGAGGGCTGAGCTGTCATGGCTAACGTGTTGAATGCAGTAAATGACTGAATTACAGGAGTCGCTATTGCTTTTTTCATCTTTGTTAATATTAGCCCTCATTCTGAATATTAGTTAGACTGTGTTATACTGTGTCCAGCTGAGACAAAATGGCATTTAAATGCCTCCTGCCCACGGGAGACGGAATGTTAAGAGGTATTAAACAGTGGCTGAGGTAAAATATGCACTAGACTAGAGCCCAAGAAGAAGCATAAATGGTGGACATGAGAAAAATAAACATGATTAGAAGACTAGTTGAAAAAAATAGTCGTTAGATTAGTCAATTACTAAAATAATCTTTAGCTGCAGCCCTAGTCATCATATGGCCCTATACAGTATGTTTCAGATACAAAGATACGACAAACATTCCCAAAATATAGTTACAAGACATTGTGGGTAATAATTAAAGAGAATTACTAACTTCCAAGTTACAGCATGTTTAACACCACAAAAAACACTCTGTTTGGAAAAACTGCCACAGGTATTAAGAAGAAAAATGCAACAAATACTTACAGGAAGGTCTGTGAAGGCAACACCTGATGGATAAAAAGACAATTAAGGTTAAAGTATTCATATCAATCCAAAAGGTGATAAATATTACAGCACTGCAAAAAATCTCAAATGTGATTAATTTCAAATGTTCACCAACCTAAACTGATGCCATTTTTGGTGTAAAAGCAAGTGTTATTGATGAGATTGACACAGCAGCCAATCACGTCACCCGTGGTGAATGTTGGCCCGTATGGCTGGCCAGTCCCAGAAGAGCAGAAGGAGTGGCCATCATCGCCATGGTAACCATAGGAATGCTTGTCCCATCCTAAAATAGGACAAGGATTAGGATTAGTTTTTTTATGCTCATACTTGACCCCTTGTGGGATAAAATGCTGTGACAAAATAATTCCTCAAATTTGATTCTTGTTCAAGTCAATGTCAAGTGTAAAGTATTTGGGGCAAAGTGACTCCTTAAATTATGCTGAAAGGAGGGAAGGATGGTTACTCATTGACTTCCGTAACTCAGATTTTCCCATTTGATGGCTGCCAGCAGGATGTCTCTCCCTCACACAAACACACATACAAAAACACTTTGTGGGTCTCCTGGCTGTCCTCTCTGAAAGCGCCAGGAGGAGGAGGAAAACAAAAAAACTGGTGAGTCACTGCCAACCAGAACAGCAGCTCAGGAGGATGAACCAGGACGGTAAAAAACACAATAAAGAAAAGAGAAGAGGATGTCAACAAATGTTTATTACATTAACTAATTTCTTGTTCCTGCTCGTAACAGAGCACATGTATGCAATGGTCTTTCAGATAGCAGGTTTTAAGTGACGTGGTTTCTATTCAGGCCCATAGATTCCAAATACTATCCAAAGATGTCTCCTGAAAAAAAAACAAAAAAAAAAAATCCTTCTTTGGGTGCAAATGATAGGGAAGGTATAGCTCTAATATAGCTATACATTATAGCTGCAGAAAATTGTCAAATTTCACTTAATTGGTCACAAAAATTGCAAATAATTTCCACTGTGTGCATCGATGCCTGTAGTGGCTCTTCAATATCAGTTGGTGGCAGTATGAATGCAATCTTTCTTCGTTTTCTTCTTCTTGATGGAAAATTTGCCCTGCAGAGAGGCGAGGTTACCTTCATAACATCTGCAGTCAATTTGTACCTGCCCTGGAAATCCCCCAAAAATGCTGTCATGTTTGAATTCACAACATTATCCAGAAGGACACAGCTGTGAAAATGTTGCTGCCTCCTCCAGAAACTGCATCTTTATCTTTACTGTATCTTTATCATGTGCTGCTGTTTTCAGCACAAAGCAAGTGATGGACACAAACTGCCACGGAGCTCCGCTGTAGCACAAGGCCAGTCTATCCGTGTCCAGTAAGTGGTGGTCTCAATTTCAAACTAATCCATTCTCGGAGTAATGGTGGAATATCAATGCCCATTGGCTATCGTGACCAAGCATCAATCAAATTTTTGACCTGAGCTGAACAAAATTCAACTTGCACTGATGCAAATTCATGTGTATTTGCATTGCCTGGAGTAAATGCGTGTGTTTGCATCTTTCCATTGACTTTGTATGTAATTGCGGCACATTTCACTATGAGTATAAACAAATTATAAGACTAAATTAAAGCTGTGGGCAGCGAAAAATGGGCCCTTGCCTCCTTGCTAGACCTCAGCCCTACCACTCAGAGCACAGAACTCCACACAGGCTCCATTCCTCCCTCCCCAACTCTCTCCCTCCCACTCGTTGTCCATCCGTCCTTCCATAATGCCATACACCCATCTATCTGTCATCCATTCATCCATCAATCCATTTGCCCGTCCATCCATCCATACCAGTCCATCCATCTGTCCATATGTACATTGCAAGATAGCACCTCAGCAGAGGTACTGTATAAGCTCGTGGATTATCTCAAAAATCTAATATACTTATCCATAGCCTAAAGGCCACGTCTGGTGAAAATTTAACCAGGAAATTTGTTTGAATTTAGACAAACTACGTCATCGCTATAAATGTCTTATTTTGTTGTTTTTACCAAGGAGGCACTATAGCTATGTATGTGGTATAGTCATATAAATCTGTTTTGAGTGGTACTAGTACCATGCATATCAAGTTTGGGTCCATTTGGATGATGTAAGTGTGAGTTATGACAACTTCCTGTCCATTGGCAGTAGGAGGCGCTACTTCTGTATCTCACTGTATCTTATACAAATGTTCACCATAGGTTGCCTATTCAACACGCTGAATTTGGTTGACTTCGGACAAAGTATGCCAAAGTTATTAAGCTTCGTTTTTCTGCTAGGGGGCACTAGAGCTATGTGTAACTGTTCATTATAGAAAGGTTCAGTGTTGGTTAACCATGCACCACACAAAAAATGGTTGAATTTGGACTAAGTATTTCAAAGTTATAGGCTTTTGTTTTTTCTGCTAGGGGGTGCTATAGCTATGTGTCATTTTTCATTATACAAAGGTTCAATGGAGGCTACCGACGCACCACATAAAATTTGGTTGAATTTAGACAAAGGATGCCTGAGCTATAAAGTTTAGTTTTTTTTCCTAGGGGGCGTTATAGCTATGTTTGTTATCATTACAAAAATCTTTTCTGGGTCTGACTAGTATTATATATATAAAGTTGAGCAGCAATTGGACATTCTACATGTGAGTTATGGCAACTTCCTGTCCATTGGCGGTAGGGGGCGCTGTCGCTATGCGTCATTCTTTATTACAGAAATTATCAGTATTGTCTACCTAATCACCACAAAAAATTTGGTTGAAATCAGTCAATGTATGCCAGAGTTAGAGCCATTGGAAGGGTGATGGTGATACCGCAAAAGTGGATTGGATTGGATAGTTTTTATTTGATAGGGACAGTGCAATAAACATAGACAATTAATCAAATGACAATCAATCTAATGTGTTGCACAAAGAGTGTATAGCTATTAGCTAATTTGCAACTCCTGTCCCTGGATGGGCTTTAGAAAGAAGAAACAAGTAAAAAGAAAGAAGGATAAGGAAAAGAAAAAATGAAAACAGAATAAACAATAACCACATACATCAATGCAAAAAAGATTATAAATACACAATATAAAAACCTGATTCACATTTGCCTATTTCAGGCCTCTCTCCCTTCGTCACTCACTATAAACAAACACATTCATTCCTTCCCTTCATTCACTCTCACCCTGCAGACAATCATTTCATACATGGGTACATTCTTGTTTATTTTTCAGCCAGTTTTTAACCTTTGTAGTGTATGTTTTAAAGTCCGTTATTGTTTTAATTTCATTTGGCATTGTGTTCCAGATATGACTGCCCTTTATAGAGAAAGCTGTTTGTCCAAATGTGGTTCTGTGGTGGAATATTTTACAGTTATTGTTAACAGAACTCCTGGTGGCTCTGCTGCTGTCCTGTCTTTGGATGAAACCAGAAAGTGGCTCAGGCGCTGATTTATGGAAACATTTGAAAATTAATTTCAGAAAACAGAGGTCAATGAAACTCTCAAAACTCAATAGATTGTATTTTTTAAAAATATAACAGTGATGCCACCTAATGGGCTTTTTATCCAAGATTTTTAGAATTTGATTATATAATGAACCTATATGTTTTATTGTGGAAGAGGCTGCTTGAGCCCAGACTGTCAAACAGTATGATATATGAGAAAAAACCATAGAATGCATATACAGTACAGCTGCTTGGTATGGTATGTAATATCTAATTAATTTAAAGCAGTTCAGATTTTTTTTTACTGTTTTATAAATTTTCTTTATATGAAGATTAAATTTGAATTGAGGATCTAGTACAATGCCAAGGTATTTGAATTCTGTAACTAAACTGATGTCTTGATCATGTATATTAACTTTAAAACATTGCAGGTTACATTTTTTGATTGAAAAGCACATTGAAACTGTTTTCTGAAGGTTCAGCAATAGATGGTTCTGGAAGAGCCACTCTTGGACATCAACCATACTTGTAGACAGTACATCTGCAGCCTGTGCTGGAGTCTTGGCAGCTGTGTAAATAACTGCATCATCTGCATAAAGTTGACATGTTGCAGCTGAGCAGTGTAGCGGCAAGTCATTAATAAAAATGCTGAAAAGTAAAGGACCAAGAATGGACCCTTGTGGGATACCCATACGGTTGTTTAAAAATAAGGATTTATCCTGGTGAACTTTTACACACTGTTCTCTATTCTGGAGATAAGATGCAAACCATTCTAATGTATCTGGAGAGAAGTTAAAAGATACCATTTTGGATGAAAGCAAACTGTGGTTTACAGTATCGAAAGCCTTTTTGAGATCTAGAAAAACAGCCCCTACCACATTACCCCTGTCCAAGGACTGTTTGACATTTTCAATAAGGCAACAATTTGCTGTTTCTGTTGAGTATCCTGGTCTAAAACCAAATTGATGTGGATGAAGAAGTTGACTGTCTTGTAAATAGTCTATCAGCTGTGTAGCTACAACTTTTTCAAGAACCTTAGACAGGACTGGTAAAATAGAGATTGGGCGGTAATTGCATATATCGTCTTTACTGCCTGATTTATAAACTGGTATGACGACAGCTTTTTTCCAACCAGATGGAAATGTACTAGACCAAATGGAGAGATTAATGAGATGAGTCAGTGGTTTGATTAATATTTTGCTGTGCGTTTTGAGAAAGGAAGTGCTCATATTGTAGATATCATTAGTTTTTGAGTTTGACAGCGTTTTAACAATACCAGCAATTAACTCCTCATTTACCTCATCGATGTGAAAAGAATCTGTTGAAAGTATTGATTTTGTGTTGTTGAGCACATTTGGCAGCACAAAGTTTTTTGTTAAGTCTTCCACAGAGTCCACAAAATATGAATTAAATTCATCTGCCACTGATGGTCTTGCCATTGATTCTAAGTTCCTTTACCCCCTTCTGAACATTTTTTTTTTATTAGTTAAGTTATTTAAATGCCTCCATAGGGAACTGTTGGCACCTTCCTCCAAACCATTGGGCATTTGGAAAAGTCTTCAATAACTTTTGATGGCATGTGGGAATAGATGATTGTCACCATAACTGGTACCAATCAGACTATTTATTTCAGAGATATTGAAGAAAACCTTTGGTGTAACCTTCATGTCTTCAAGAGAGGGCGCTTTTGCTACTCATGAATATGCATAGCTATAACTGTTCGGAGGCATACCCATATGCATCATACCTATCTTGGTGCCAATCTGACATTCCATTCCCGAAGTATTAAAAAACAGCATGATGCAAACTTTGATGTAAAACTTTCTGCCGCCTATAGGCGGCGCTGTAGATTTGTATTAATATTGTTCTATAGAACTGTTTGGAATTCGACTAATATCCATGATACTGAATTTGGTTGAAATCCAAGAATGCATACCAGAGTTATTGCCATCAGAATGGTCATAGAATGATCATGGCGAGGCATCAAACTTTGCCAAGCCCCTACAGCCAAACTGTCAAGCTCTGCAAAAAGTTTTCACTACCACAAATGAACTAAATTGGACTAAAACTCTAGCAAGAGTTCGATCAAATGCGCAAGATGGAAATCAGGTCACTGCCACTTTCTGTCAAAATGGACAACTTCCTGTTGGGTGGAGACCATCACTTCAATGGAGTTTTTTGCATGTCTTGACATGATAAACATCTAACCCAATTTTCATCTTTCTACGTGAAAGTAAGCGTGTGCCACTCCCCATTGACTTCACATGTTAGGTGGCATTGAAGAGCCATTTTTGTGGGGTCATTGATATTTTGTCCAAAATATTAAATGTTTTGCCAGTCTTGAGGTCCCTGCAAAAAATGGTGAGTTTTCATGCACGGTGACTACCCAAAAAATGAGATCTTAGATGGAGAAGAAGAAGAAAAAAAAATTCTAACAATTACAGTAGGGCTCTCACCCACTGACTTTGTCAGTGGCTCGGGCCCTAATTAAAGCTGGAAGCAGCTGGAAGTGGGCCCTCACCCACCGCACAACCATGGACCCCAGCGCCCATTGTACCTAGCTGGCTCAGAAAATTTCCCGTCGTCGCCACAAGCGCTGCGTGAATAATAAAGTAAACCATTTGGCGCATTACTTCCTGTGAACAGTAGGTGGTGCTATAAGTTTTGTTAACTATTTTTACGTAGGAGCATGCAGGGTCGGACTAATATCCACTGTAGAAAATTTGGTGAAAATCGGATAAAGTTTGTCCAAGTTACAACTTTCCGATGTTCCATGGCGAAGAGTCAACCTTCGCCATGTTGCCATGGCAACACTTCCCTGTCAGTTATGTGTTGCCCACCCATATAGGACTACATATGACAGTCACCTCAACCTACACTACCGTTCAAAAGTTTGGGGTCACCCAGACAATTATTTTGTGTTTTCCATGAAAAGTCACATTTATTTACCACCATGAGTTGTAAAATGAATAGAAAATATAGTCAAGACACTGACAAGGTTAGAAATAATGATTTGTATTCGAAATAATATTTTTTTCCAGATACTCAACCTGCTCAAAGGAAGGTCAGTTTTATAGCTACCAGCTAAAATGTTTTCAGCTGTGCTAACATGATTGCACAAGGGTTTTCTAATCATCCATTAGTCTTCTGGCGCAATGAGCAAACACATTGTACCATTAGAACACTGGAATGATAGTTGCTGGAAATGGGCCTCTATACACCTATGTAGATATTGCACCAAAAACCAGACATTTGCAGCTAGAATAGTCATTTACCACATTAGCAATGTACATTTAATATTAGAGTGTATTTCTGATTAGTTTAAAGTTATCTTCATTGAAAAAAAAAGTGCTTTTCTTTCAAAAGTAAGGAAATTTCTAAGTGACCCCAAACTTTTGAATGGTAGTGTATGTTCCAGATTTCATGACTCCAGGTCGCTCCCAACCATCCCAACAAGATCACGGATTGAATGGTGAGGAGGGCGTGTTCATGGTAACAGCAGTGACGCCATGCTAAAGGTGATGTGCAGTTATGATCAACCAGGTGAGCAGATAAACCTCAGAAAATTCCATGTCATTCTGGCAAGCGGCACGTGAGTATGGCAACATCCTGTCCATTGGCGGTAGGGGGCACTGTCGCTGTGTCATTCTTTATTATACAAATTATCAGTATTGGCTACCTATTCACCACAAAAAAATTTGGTTGAAATCAGACAATGTATTCCAGAGTAAAAGCAACTGGAAGGGTGATGGAGATACTGCAAACTTGGCCACACCCCTTCTGCCAAACCATCAGGCATTTGGAAAAGTTTTCAACAGCTTTTGATGGCACATGGGTATAGATGATTGTCACCATAAATGGGACCAATCAAACTATTTATTTCAGAGATATTGAAGAAAACCTTTGGTGTAACCTTCATGTCTCCAAGAGAGGGCACTATTGCTACTCATGACTAGTCATAGCTGTAATTGTTCGGAGGCATACCCATATACATCATACCTATCTTGGCGCCAATCCGACATTCCATTCCCGAGGTATTAAAAAAACAACATGACGCAAACTTTCTGATGAAAAACTTTCTGCCTCTTATAGGTGGCACTGTAGATTTCCATGAATATTGTTCTATAGAACTGTTTGGAATTGGACTGATATCCATAATATTGAATTTGGTTGAAATCTGACAATGCATAGTTATTGTCGTCAGAGTGGTCATAGAATGATCATGGCAAGGCATCAAACTTTGCCACGCCCCTACGGCCAAACCGTCAACCTTTTGGAAAAGTTTTCAATAACTTTTAATGGCACATGGGAATAGATGACTGTCACCACAAATGAGCTCAATCGGACAAAAACCCTAGCACGATTTCGATCAAATGCGCGAGGTGGAAATCAGGTCACTGCCACTTCCTGCTAAAATGGACGACTTCCTGTTGGGTGGAGATCATCACTTCTATGGAGTTTTTTTGCATGTCTTGGCATGATAAACATCTCACCCGATTTTCATCTTTCTATGCGAAAGTAAGCGTGTACCACTCCCCATTGACTTCACATGTTAGGTGGCATTGTAGAGCCATTTTTGTGGGGTCATTCATATTTCCTCCAAAATATTAAATTTTTTGCCAGTCTTGAGGTCCCTGCAAAAAATGGTCAGTTTTCACGCATGTTCACTACCCAAAAAATGAGATCTTAGATGTATAAGAAGAAGAAAAAAAATTCTAACAATTACAATAGGGCTCTCGCCCACTGACGCTGTTAGTGGCTTGGGACCTAAAAATTCTAATAAATATGGCTCTCGCCCAGTGACATGGTCAGTGGCTCAGGCCCTAAATACTAACAATTACAATAGGGCTCTTACCCACTGACACCATCAGTGGCTCAAGCCCTAAAAATACTAACAAATACAATAGAGCTCTCATCCATTGACGTTGTCAGTGGCTTGAGCACTAAAAATACTAACAATTACAATAGGGCTCTTACCCACTGACACCGTCAGTGGCTCAAGCCCTAAAAATACTAACAAATACAATAGAGCTCCCATCCATTGACATTGTCAGTGGCTCGAGCACTAAAAATACTAACAGATACAATAGGGCTCTCACCCACTGACGTTGCTAGTGGCTCGGGCCCTAAAAATACTAACAATTACAATAGGGCTCTCACCCACTGACATTGTCAGTGGCTCGGGCCCTAAAAATACTAACAAATACAACAGGGCTCTCGCCCACTGACATTGTCAGTGGCTCGGGCCCTAATTACCATTACATATGCCATAACAAGCTACAATATGTCATTTTGGGTTTGTGGTATGCCGTGGAATTTTTGCAATGTACAAGGTTGCCATGGCTCAAAAAAAATGTTGAAAAACACTGCCTTACACCACAGCAGCAATAAATTTAAGTTTTGAGTTAGCAGTTTCTTTAAAAGAAGTACATACTTGTGATCACATGTAAACAACTACAGCTATGAATACAGATGCATCTCAATAAATTAGAATGTCATCAAAAATTGTTTTATTTCAGTCATTAAATTCAAACAAGAGCACTCTGAGTCAAGTGCAATATCTCCCGCCTCTGTTTTCTTTGAAGATCCCAATACTTACTGATGGAAAGCACTTTTCAACTTTTCAATATAATAACTGTGGCAGAACCAGATTATGATAAGCCCACCATTCGCGAATATATAACAAAGTATACAACCCATAGTTGTAGGACAGGATCTCAAGATGAACCTGTGTAGCAAGTATGGTGACCCAAGAGAGCTTGACATGTTCTATAGTAAGAGATCATAGGGAGTGCCAACCTTGACCTTTTGATCCCAAACCTGTCGTCAGAAGTTATGGTCTCAGAGTGATCCTGTGTACCAGGTTGGTGACTAAGGGTGGGCAATATGGCCTAAAAATGATATCACAATATTTCTGTGAATTTTCATGATAATGGTATTTTTGCAGTATTACAGACTATAGTTTCGTTCTTTTAAATTTATGCAAAAAGAACAGTTTTACAGGCCAGTATTCTTTACCTTGAACATATTCAGCAAAACAAAAAACTCTTATTTCTCCAGTTTATAAACTGCAACTCAGATTTTGTGCAAATATTTTTTAGTTCTGTATCAATATTACAAGAAAATAATGTAAACCGTTACATAACTACACACAGAAGTTGGGTTTTATGCTGAATCATTTTACCTGCAGTACTGTTGTTCCACAGACCTCTCCTGGGGTTTTTGGTTCTCGGTGCAGTGAATGGATGTTTTGGGTTTTTTCCCCTCTTCAAGTGGTTGAATAAAATCAAAACAAAGCAGCCAAAACTGAATTAAAACACAACTACAGCCACTTCGAGCGGCACATTGTCCGACATCAATACCGCTCCAGCGGTGTTGTTGACGTGCGGAAAAAATGCAGGCAGATTATCCACATTGCTGCACTTTGTTTGTTTGTTTTTAAACATGACTGCAGTCTGAAACAGAAAATGAAACTTAAATACAGTGCATCTGGAAAGTATTCACAGTGCTTCACTTTGTCCACATTTTGTTATGTTAAAGCCTTATTCCATAGTGGAACAAATTCATTTTTTTCTTAAAATTCTACACACAACACCCCATAATGACAACATGAAAAAAGTTTGAGACTTGTAAATTTATTAAAAATTTAAAAAAACTAAGAAATCACATGTACATAAGTATTCACAGCCTTTGCTCAATACTTTGTTGGTGCACCTTTGGCAGCAATTACAGCCTCAAGTCTTTTTGAATATGATGCCACAACCTTGGCACACCTATCTTTGGGCAGTTTGGCCCATTCCTCTTTACAGCACCTCTCAAGCTTCATCAGGTTGGATGGGAAGTGTCAGTGCACAGCCATTCTCAGATCTCTCCAGAGATGTTCAATTGGATTTAAGTCTGGGCTCTGGCTGGGCCACTCAAGGACATTCACAGAGTTGTCCTGAAGCCACTCATTTGCTATCTTGGCTGTGTTCTTAGAGTCATTGTCCTGTTGAAAGATGAACCATTGTCCCAGTCTGAGGTCAAGAGCGCTCTGGAGAAGGTGCTCAGCCAGGATGTCTCTGTACATTGCTACATTCATCTTTCCCTCTATCCTGACTAGTCTCCCAGTTCCTGCCGCTGAAAAACATCCCCACACCATGATGCTGCCACCATCCTGTTTCACTGTAGGGATGGTATTGATTGGTGATGAGTGGTGCCTGGTTCCCTCCAAACATGATGCCTGGTATTCACGGCAAACAGTTCAATCATTGTCTCATCAGCCCAGAGAATTTTGTTTGTCATGGTCTGAGAGTCCTTCAGATGCCTTTTGGCAAACTCCAGGCGGGCTGCCATGTGCCTTTTACTAAGGAGTGGATTCCGTCTGGCCACTCTACTATACAGGCCTGATTGGCGGATTGCTGCAGAGATGGTTGTCCTTCTAGAAGTTTCTCCTCTTTCCACAGAGGAATGGTGGAGCTCTGATAGAGTGACCATCGTATTCTTGGTCACTTCCCTGAGGCCCTTCTTCCCCGATCACTCAGTTTAGATGGCCGGCCAGCTCTAGGAAGAGTCCTGGTGGTTCTGAACTTCTTCCATTTACAGATGATGGAGGCCACTGTACTCATTGGGACCTTCAAAGCAGCAGAAATTTTTCTGTAGCCTTTAGATTTGTGCCTCGAGATAATCCTGTCTCGGAGGTCAATTCCTTTGACTTCATGCTTGGGTTGTGCTCTGACATGCACTGTCAACTGTAGGACCTTAAACAGACAGCTGTGTGCCTTTCCAAATCATGTCCAATCAACTGAATTTACCACAGGCAGACTCCAACTGAACTGTAGAAACATCTCAAGGATGATCAGTGCAAACAGGATGCACCTGAGCTCAATTTGAGCTTCATGACAAAGGCTGTAAATACTTATGTACATGTTATTTCTTAGTTTTATTATTTTTAATAAATTTTGCAAACATCACAAAAAACCCCAACCTTTTTCACATCGTCATTATGGAGTACTGTGTGTAGAATTTTATGGAAAAAAAGGAATTTAATCCATTGTGGAATAAGGCTGTAACATAACAAAATGTAGCAGAAGTGTTCTGGATGCACTATACTTCCATTCAACTGGATGCAGACAGTCAAACTTCTGTGGTTCCTGCGCTATGTTTGTTTTGCCGTTTCTATAATTTCCGTCGGCAGCGTAACAGTGTGATATCATCAGGCAGCAGACCATATATATCGGCGTATTAATTTTTACACTGGTATCAAAATTTATACCAGTATTATCATGAATGATACGATACGGCACACCCGTATTGGTGTCCCTAGCTTTCTTTGTCATTGAGATATACTTTATAAGGCATTTTGATGTTGACCTTTGACGCTACAATCCCAAAACCACAGTCACTCTTCACGGTCACAGGTTTAATCTGTGTAACAAGTTTGGTGACCCTAGCTTTACTCGTACAGTAATAAAGCATCAGGAATGTTAAGCTTGACCTTTGACCTTTTGACTCCAAACCCATAATCAGAGGTCAGGATCCCGAGGTGAACCTGTCTACCAAGTTTGGTGGCCCTAGCTTTACTCATTGTACAGTAATAAGATATAAGGTATGTTAACCTTGACCTTTGACCTTTTGACCCCAAACCCATAGTCAGAGGTCAGAGTCTCAAGGTGAAGCTATGTAGTAAGTTTGGTGACCCTAACTTTCTTTGTTGTTGAGATATAGGTTATAAGCCATTTTGATGTTGACCTTTGACTTTTTGACCCCAAACCCATAGTCAGCGTTCAGGACCCCAAGATGAACCTGTATACCAGGTTTGGTGGCCTTGGCATTACTCATTTTATAGTAACAGTAAATGTAGCATTTACCATAGTGCAACTGCAATATTAACTTTGAACCTTTGACGCCTTGACCCCAAACCCATGGTTCGGTGAGGTGTAAATCATTCAAGATGTCTATTAGAAACAACTACTGTATCGATTTGAAAAGCTTACGTCATATCTTTCAGTAGTTACTGTGTTTAGAAGATTTAGGTAAAAATCTGACCTGACCTTTGACCTCAAGGTCATCCGATGAGCGTGAAATTGCAATACGCACATCATCAGAGTATGTCAAATAATAAGATAAGATAAGATGAGCCCTGTTAGTCCCACAATGGGGAAATTCCAGGATTGCAACAGCACAGGGATAGCAACACTCAGAGCAACAATCAGAAGGCAAGAAAAAACAAGAGCAGCTAATATACATATGTACATATTACTATATATATATATATATATATATATATATACAGTATATATATATATAATCAGAATTCTGATTATATATATATATATATATATATATATATATATATATATATATATATATATATATATATATAGACACACAGTGCGGAGCATTGTGGTTGGTGGATGTGCAGCAGAAAGTCTAAGCTCTCTCTCTGCGGATGCGGCGGGCCAGCTGGATGTCTTTGGGCATGATGGTGACCCTCTTGGCGTGGATGGCGCACAGGTTGGTGTCCTCGAAGAGACCCACCAGGTTGGCCTCGCTGGCCTCCTGCAGAGCCATGACGGCGTAGCTCTGGAAGCGCAGGTCGGTCTTGAAGTCCTGAGCGATCTCCCTCACCGGGCGCTGGAAGGGCAGCTTACGGATGAGCAGCTCCGTGTATTTCTGGTAGCGACGGATCTCTCTCAGAGCCACGGTACCGGGCCTGTAACGGTGAGGCTTCTTCACTCAGCCGGTGGCCGGAGCGCTTTTCCAAGCAGCCTTGGTGGCCAGCTGCTTCCTGGGGGCTTTTCCTCCAGTAGATTTACGGGTGGTCTGCTTGGTTCTTGCCATCGCTCTTTATTATTCTGTCTTATATTTCTTGCACGCTGCCTAAACTCCAGCCCGGCACCCGGGTCATTTTCGCTTCAGTTCTCCGGGTATGACGAGTTTCTCCGTTAGCACCGGGTGGCGGTTGAGTGCTAGCTAGCTCTTCCCTGCTGTATCGTCTCCTGCTGTAGACAGTGGCTCCGTCCGCTGACTCGGGAGACCTTTGGGGCGATCTGTGTGTCCGTGATATATATATAGAGTGAAAGGTGTGCCGGATCAGAAAGTTATCACCGGGTCAGAAAGAAGAAGGAAGATAAAAAGACTCAGAATTGAGCCGCTGTTGCAAAAGGCAGCCGGTTCCGGCGCCACACCAAGTTTCAAAACAATTGGACTAAAACTGTAGGAGGAGTTGATTTCACAAGACAGTTACTGTCTATGAAGTGAGGAGAAACAGGAGGTCACAGGTCAGGGGCTACAATTCCCACAAAAATCATCCAATCAGAACCAAACTGCAATACATCCCTCACTTATCGCGGTTAATGGGTTCCAGAACCGACCGCGAAAAGTGAAAAACCGCGAAGTAGCATCACCCCTAATGACGTCACCCATAAATAATACGTACGTTCATTCTCTCACTCTCTCTCTCATATGATACGTGTGTGTGTGTGTGTGTGTGTGTGTGTGTGTGTGTGTGTGTGTAAGTGTACATACATACGTAGATGTAAATAAAGTGTACATAAATATGTTTTTAGAACTCTTTTATTCTTATAACAAGATACGTAGCTCAAGATGAAGATGATTTACTGCACAGGTTAATGAGAGCTTTACTGCTCCTCAGGTGACGCCTCATCGTCAGGTGCTAGAGGCGTAGGATCGTCGAGGGCAGCTTCCGATAGAGCTGGAGAAGCTGCAGGAAGCGGCGTAGTGGCTCGACGGGAAGACTATTTCGCACAAAATGGCACAAGAGAACAGCAAAAAGTTCCACGCGGCAAGACTAAGCAACACAAGCGATAAAAAGCAATGAATGCGGTCTTCCTTCGCTGGGTGGGCGCTCGGCAGGGAGAGAAGCTGGGTAAAACGTCTCGGCCAATCAGCTTGCGGGGTGAAACGTCTCGGCCAGTCAGCTTGCGAGATTCCAGAGCCGAGCCAACACGAGAACAGCGAACAGAGAGGTGGATTTTGAGTTGTGCGGGCTCTCCGTGTTGATACCTGATGTTGTAATGTAGTCTCCCTGCCTTCTGCTAGCACCCGCCCATTATTTCTCAATTTTGAATTTTTGATGAATATTTTTGAAAAATCCGCGATGCACTGAGGGTGCGAAAGGTGAAGCGCGAAGTAGCGAGGGATCACTGTATGCACATCCTCAGTGTACAGTATCTCACAGAAGTGAATACACCCCTCACATTTTTGTAAATATTTTATTATGTCTTTTCATGGGACAACACTGAAGATATGACACTTTGATACAATGTAAAGTAGTCAGTGTACAGCTTGTATAACAGTGTAAATTTGCTGTTCCCTCAAAATAACTCAACACACAGCCATTAATGGCTAAACCGCTGGCAACAAAAGTGAATAAACCCCTAGTGAAAATGTCCAAATTGTGCCCATTTAGCCATTTTCCCTCTCGGGTGTCATGTGACTCGTTAGTATTACAAGGTCTTAGGTGTGAATGGGGAGCATGTGTGTTAAACTTGGTGCTATTGCTCTCACACTCTCTCATACTGGTCACTGGGAGTTCAACATGGCACCTCATGACAAAGAACTCTCTGAGGATCTAAAAAAAAATAATTGTTCTCTACATCAAGATAGCTTAGGCTGTAAGAAGATTGCCAACACCCTGAAACTGAGTTGCTGCACGGTGGCCAAGACCATACATCAGTTTAACAGGACAGGTTCCACTCAGAACAGGCCTCACCATGGTCGACCAAAGAAGTTGAGTGCACGTGCTCAGTGTCATATCCAGAGGTTGTCTTTTGAAAATAGACGTCTGAGTGCTGCCAGCATTGCTGCAGAGGTTGAAGGGGTGGGGGGGGTCAGCCTGTCAGTGCTCAGACCATACGCCGCACACTGCATCAAATTGGTCTGCATGGCTGTCGTCCCAGAAGGAAGCCCCTTTTAAAGATGGTGCACAAGAAAGCCCGTAAACAGTTTGTTGAAGACAAGCAGACTAAGGACATGGATTACTGGAACCATGTCCTGTGGTCTGATGAGACCAAGATAAACTTATTTGGTTCAGATGGTGTCAAGCGTGCGTGGTGCCAACCAAGTGAGGAGTACAAAGATAAGTGTGTCTTGCCTACAGTCAAGCATGGTGGTGGGAATGTCACGGTTTGGCACTGCATGAGTGCTGCTGGCACTGGGGAGCTACAGTTCATTGAGGGAACCATGAATGCCAACATGTACTGTGATATACTGAAGCAGAGCATGATCCCCTCCCTTCGGAAACTGGACCACAGGGCAGTAATCCAACAAGATAATGAGCCCAAACACACCTTCAAGACGACCACTGCCTTGCTAAAGAAACTGAGGGTAAAGGTGATGGACTGGCCAAGCATGTCTCCACATCTAAGCCCTATTAAGCATCTGTGGGGCATCTTCAAACAGAAGGTGGAGGAGCGCAAAGTCTCTAACATCCACCGGCACTGTGATTAAATCACCCTTTATTGTCATTCAATGTTGTCATGGAGGAGTGGAAGAAGATTCCTGTGGTAACCTGTGAAGCTCTAGTGAACTCCATGCCCAAGAGAGTTAAGGCAGTGCTTGAAAATAATGGTGGCCACACAAAATATTGACACTTTGGGCACAATTTGGACATTTTCACTAGGGGTGTACTCACTTTTGTTGCCAGTGGTTTAGACATTAATGGCTGTGTGTTGAGTTATTTTGTGTAGTAGTAGATTAGTTTATTTGACAGGGACAGTGCAATAAACATAGACAATTAATCAAAAACAATCAATCTGATGTGTTGCACATAGAGTGTATAGCTATTAGCTAATTTGCAACTCTTGTCCCTGGATGGGCTTTAGAAAAAAGAATCAAGATAAAAATATACACAATAACCACATACATCAATGCAGAAAAATTATAAATACACAATTATAAATATTATAAATATTATAAATACACAAATATAACAGCCTGACTCACCTTTAACATAAATATTATAAATACACAAATATAACAGCCTGACTCACATTTAACACATATAACATAACTCACATTTGCCTATTTCAGGCCTTCCTCCCTCCGTCACTCACTATAAACAAACACATTTATTCCTTCCCTTCATTCACTCTCACTTTGCAGACAAATAATTCATACATGAGTACATTCTTGTTTATTTTTCAGCCAGTTTTTAACATTTTTAGTGAATGTTTTAAAGTCCGTTATTATTTTAATTTCATTTGGCATTGTGTTCCAGATGTGACTGCCCTTTATAGAGAAAGCTGTTTGTCCAAATGTGGTTCTGCGGTGGAATATTTTACAGTTATTGTTAACAGAACTCCTGGTGGCTCTGCTGCTGTCCTGTCTTTGGACGAAACCAGCAAGTGGCTCGGGTGCTGATTTATGGAAACATTTGAACGTTAATTTCAGAAGACAGAGGTCAATGAAGCTCTCAAAACTCAATAGGTTGTATTTTTTTAAAACATTACAGTGATGCCACCTAATGGGCTTTTTGTCCAAGATTTTTAGGGTTTGATTATATAATGAACCTATATGTCTTATTGTGGAAGGGGCTGCTTGAGCCCAGACTGTCAAACAGTATGATATATGAGAAAAAACCATAGAATGCATATACAGTGCAGCTGCTTCGTAAGGTATGTAATATCTAATTAATTTAAAGCAGTTCAGATTTTTTTTTACTGTTTTTGAAATTTTCTTTATATGAAGATTAAATTTGAGTTGAGGATCTAGTACAATGCCAAGGTATTTGAATTCTGTAGCTAAACTGATGTCATGATCATGTATATTAACTTTAAAATGTTGCAGGTTACATTTTTTGATTGAAAAGCACATTGAGACTGTTTTCTGAAGGTTCAGCAATAGATGGTTCTTGAGGAGCCACTCTTGGACATCAACCATACTTGTAGACAGTACATCTGCAGCCTGTGCTGGAGTCTTGGCAGCTGTGTAAATAACTGCATCATCTGCATAAAGTTGGCATGTTGCAGCTGAGCAGTGTAACGGCAAGTCATTAATAAAAATGCTGAAAAGTAAAGGACCAAGAATGGACCCTTGTGGGATACCCATGCGGTTGTTTAAAAATGAGGATTTATCCTGGTGAACTTTTACACACTGTTCTCTATTCTGGAGATAAGATGCAAACCATTCTAATGTATTTGGGGAGAAGTTAAAAGATACCATTTTGGATAAAAGCAAACTGTGGTTTACAGTATCGAAAGCCTTTTTGAGATCTAGAAAAACAGCTCCTACCACATTACCCCTGTCCAAGGACTGTTTGACGTTTTCAATAAGACAACAATTTGCTGTTTCTGTTGAGTATCCTGGTCTAAAACCAAATTGATGTGGATGAAGAAGTTGACTGTCTTGTAAGTAGTCGATCAGCTGTGTAGCTACAACTTTTTCAAGAACCTTAGATAGGACTGGTAAGATAGAGATTGGGCGGTAATTGCATATATCGTCTTTACTGCCTGATTTATGAACTGGTATGACGACAGCTTTTTTCCAGCCAGATGGAAATGTACTAGACCTAATGGAGAGATTAATGAGATGAGTCAGTGGTTTGATTAATATTTTGCTGTGCATTTTGAGAAAGGAGGTGCTCATATTGTAGATATCACTAGTTTTTGAGTTTGACAGTGTTTTAACAATACCAGCAATTAACTTCTCATTTACCTCATCGATGTGAAAAGTATCTGTTGGGAGTATGGAATTTGTGTTGTTGAGCACATTTGGCAGCACAAAAATTTTTGTTAAGTCTTCCACAGAGCCCACAAAGTGTGAATTAAATTCATTTGCCAAAGTAGCCTTGTCACTGACGGTCTTGCCATTGATTCTAAGTTCCTTTACCCCCTTCTGATCGTTTTTTTTATTAGTTAAGTTATTTAAATGCCTCCATAGGGAACTGTTGTTACCCTTTGCATGATCTATCAGTTTATTGTAATAAGATATTTTTGATTTTCGCAGCTCATGTACCACTTTATTTCTTAAACTTTTGTACACAAGGTGATCATTTTGTAGTTTGGAGGTTAGTGATGTTTTCAGTGCATAGTCTCGCCTCTTCATAAGTTTTCTTATTTCATTATTTAACCATGGTAGGCTAATCTTCTGTTGTCTACTTTTAATTTGCTTTGAAAATTTTTCTATAGACTTTGTGATTGTTGCAGTTATAAAATTACAACAATCATCTACTTCACATGTTGCCATGAGCTGCTCCCAATTTTGATTCTCTAAGTAATGTTCAAACTCCTCATTTTTTGATTTGGGGATAATAAAATTTGATTTGTCAATATCGACTCCCCCAAAATACTGTAGTCGCTTTTTAGTAAGTTTCCTGACAGCAAGAACCATGTTATGATCTGAGAGACCAGTTACAAGATTATAGGTTCTGGTTATTCGTTCTGGTTTATTAGTAAATACCATGTCAATAAGTGTTCTGGATTGTTTGGTTATCCTGGTGGGTCCTTTGATGATTTGCTGGTAATTAAATTTAGTCATGAGGCTTTTCAGTTTTTGTTTGTCTTTTTTATCAGACCAGTTGATATTAAAGTCACCATGAATTATTGTTTCTCTGTTCTTCTCAAGTTGTTTAACCAGATCACTTAATTCATTATAAAAGGAAGAGTTGTGTGACGGTGGGTTGTACACTACTGCAATGTTGAAATTCATTACCGGAGAGAGACATACATTAACAGCTAAACATTCAAGTGAAGTATTCAAATCAACCAGTTGACATTTATATTTCTCTTTGAGGGGACAGCAAATTTACAGTTATACAAGCTGTACAATGGCTACTTTACATTGTATCAAAGTGTCATATCTTCAGTGTTGTCCCATGAAAAGATATAAAATATTTACAAAAATGTGAGGAATGTACTCACTTTTCTGAGATACTGTCTATCAAACCCTGATACCAAGTTTCAAACCAATCGGACTAAAACTGCAGGAGAAGTTGATTTCACAAAAATGGGACAGATGGACAGACCCATAACATAATCCTGCAAAAATCCTCTGATCAGAACCAGGGTTGGGAATCATCACTAATTTCCAGAATTGATTTGATTCTGATTCGATCTGATCCAATCCCGATTCAATCAGGGAAACTACCATTTTAACAGCTATATTCAGAAACTGTTGAGGACAGTCTTTATGGTGACTTTTGCTGATAAATTAAGAGACACGCACGTCAACAACTCTGCTCATGTAAACACAGAAGATGTGCGCTTGCGCCGCAGGGAACTCTTGCCAGATGAGAACTGTTTTAATACCACAGAAGAAGAACCAGCATCTCCGTTAGCTTGTTAGCTGTTAGCTCCGTTAGCGTTCCGGGTGTTTCTGGTTCTTCACCGCTGTTGCTGGCTCACTGACCCGGTTTCGATCTGATCAGACTCAGCCGACGTTCACAGATATATGGGTTTTGTGGATCAATTTCGGCTCAGTCAAACGTGGATCAATCCAGATTGTTGAACTGATCTTTTGAACTCACCTCTAACCAGAGCCAAATTGCAATATGCATATCCTCAGTGTATATCAAACCATGGTACCAAGATTCAAAACAATTGGACCAAAACTGTAGGAGGAGTTGATTTCACAAAAGTGGGACAGACAGACGGACGGCAGCCAGACGGACGGACCTATAACAATCGCTCTTTGGTCTTCGCCCAAATTTGCTCTTCGACCACTTTGGAGTTCGACCAGCGGGGATAAATTAATGAAACTGGTCTGGACAAAAATGATGATACCCTTAACTCAACCAACAGTGATCTGTGTGGAGTTTGCATGTTCTCCCCGTGTCTGCATAGGTTTACTCCGGGATTTCTCCAGTTTCCTCCCACAGGCCAAAAACATGCAGGTTAGATTAATTGGAGACTCTAAAGTGGCCCTAGGTGTGAATGTGTGTGTGAATGGTAAAGGGATAGCGTTGCACAATCACTGCGATCAAGTGATTTCTGTAAAGATGGATTTATGTTACACCTCAGCACTGTGCGTCTGCTCGAGGGTGAAGCATCAGTGATGTAAATTTTGTCATTATCTCCAGTCGCAGGGCCCCACTGTGACGCCACTGAAACCATATTAAAAAAAGATGAAGAAGAAGAGGAAGTAGACAAACAGGAAGAGATCAAAACGACCCTGGGCAAAGACAAAAAAAAACCAAACAAAGGAAGGAACTACTCTTCTCGATTACGTGCAGTTGACGTTGCAAAAAAACGCGTATGGCTCTTGCTTTTCTTCTCTTTTGTATAAACAGTGAACAAACTAGTGATCACTGGTGCTACCCATCAAGTTGGGGTGAAACTGCAGATCATGGTTATGTGCATGTGTCAAACACTTGGCCTGGCAGACGCAAAAAAGAAGCATAAAACCAAGGGCGCACCTGGCTTGTACATATCACAAATGCACAGCACAAAAGTGGAGCATAAATCCAGCCTAACTCTTAATAAGACTTCTGCACCTGTTGACAGGTATTTTGGTCCACTTCTCGTGAACACACCCCTCCAGCTGTCTCAGACATGAAGATGCCTTCTCCAGACTGCATGTTTCAGCTCCTTCCACAGATGTTCAATAGGATTTAGATCAGGGCTCATAGAAGGCCACTTCATAATAGTCCAATGTTTTGTTTTTAGCCATTCTTCAATGTTTTTAGCTGTGTCTTAAATTATTATTTTGTTGAAGGACCCATGACCTGTGACAAAGAACAAGCTTTCTGACAATGGGCATCATATTTCGCTCCAGAATGCCTTGAGATTTCATTGTACCATACATAGATTAAAGACACCCTGTGCCAGAAGCAGCAAAGCACATCATCAATACATGTACAAACACTGTGTGAAATTTAAAAAAAAAGTTTAAAAAAACTTAGCGAAGAGGTCGTTGGACAAGTCATACAGATGGATAAACAGACATCATCATACCATAATACTACATCCCATTTTTAGAGACTGCCGTATAACAAATCTTTCCATGATGGTTTGAGAACTTTTCAATAATGGGAATATCGGGGCTGCGATGTTGTTGAAGAACCCAGTTTTTGTAGCTTAAATTTTTAATTAATCTCTGGTGACACCTCATGGTTCTTGTATTTTATGGTTTATTACATAAATTCTTTAACAGATAGCTCCTTTAAGTCATTTGGATAAAGGCTCATGTTCCACTCAAATCAGGTTTTACAGGAATTCCTTAGCATAAAGGTGGATGGGGGCCAGACATGGACAGTGTTCAGCTTCTATCAGACCTTCTCCTCAACTGCAGCTTGTATGTGCTTGCCAAAAAGCAAAGCAGGGTTAAGGGAAAGTAGGTCGTGGGTGAGCCGAGATATTAGACGTGTACTTATATGTGTCTTTGTGAGCCCATGATAGAGCACTAACACATTAGCTGAATGTGTGCACGTATGCAGTGCACTTTGATGCATTTCTTTCAATTTCAGCACATACTGACTTATGTCTCCCCATGTGGTTTTTTTTTCTGCATGCCTATGAGTGTGTGTGTGTGTGGGGGGGGGGGGGGTGAGGTATTAGATTAATCTGCTGACAGGGATATTGCCTCTAAAGCCAGGCTCACTGCTCCAACATGCTAATGAAATAGGCAGGCCTCCACAGCAGGAACAGACACAGAGGTCAGCAGTGGAGAACATTGTACTATTACAGGACACACAGACATAGCATTTTTTAAATATGCTTGAGAAGTTTATGCTGCTTTTTATCTGATGCATCCTATACTGTACACTGTCCCTTACCAACAGTTTCATTTTAATAGTGGTTTCCAACCTTTTTCCTTGAAGCCCCGACCCTTGACTGTGCTCAAGACAAGACCGTGTCCTCATCGCACACTCACAAAAGTTATTCATTACATAACCATTTTATGCAGACCAAAAATATATTTTAAATTGGTTTACACCATGGGTTGGCAACTTGCAACTCTGAAGCCACGTTCAGTTCTTTTACCCATAACCAGCGGCTTTGACCAAAAACTAAAACTTTTACAAAGGACTTAACAAAAAGGATGCAAATCTACAAGAAAAACAGTATTTAACAGAAAAACTTGCAAAATAAAACCAAAAACCTTCACAAAACGATCAAAGTTGAGGCTAAAAAGTTTCAGATTCACAAGTAAAAAAACTTACAAAAAGTTTTAAAAGAAAAAAAAAAGTCACAAAATTGAGAAAATTTTGCAAATTTATGAGGAAAAAGCTGTGACTTTACAAGACAAATTTACAAAAAATTTTTTAACTATTTTACCTTTGCTTTAAATATGTTTTGCAGCTCACGTAGATTTTTTTTTTTTTTTTTTGGGGGGGGGGGGTGCACAAATGACTAAATGGCTGGTTCCTCAGTCTTGGCGGCTAGACCCCTGGTTTATACTGATTTTTCATTATCCAAATGGTTGACTGTGTTGTTTTTTAATTTAATCCATCCATCCATCCATCCATCCATCTTCTACCACTTTTCCGGAGGTCCGGGTCGCGGAGGCAGCAGTTCAAGCAGAGAAGCCCAGACTTCCCTCTCCCCAGCCACCTGCTCCAGCTCTTCAGAGGGGATACCAAGGCATTCCCAGACCAGCTGGGAGACATAGTCTCTCCACCGAGTCCTGGGTCTGCCCCGGGGTCTCCTCCCAGTGGGACGTGCCTGAAACACCTCAAGTGGGAGGCGTCCAGGAGGCATCCTAATCAGATGCCCGTACCACCTCAACTGACTCCTTTCAATGTGGAGGAGCAGCGGTTCTACTCTGAGCTTCTCCCGGATGACTGAGCTCCTCACCCTATCTCTGAGGGTGAGTCCAGCAATCCTACGGAGAAAGCTCATTTCAGCCGCTTGTATCCGCGATCTCGTTCTTTCGGTCATTACCCAAAGCTCGTGACCACAGGTGAGAGTAGGAACGTAGATTGACTGGTAAATCGACAGCTTTGCCTTAGAACTAAGCTCCCTCTTCACCACAACAGACCGGTACAACGTCCGCATCACTGCAGATGCTGCTCCAATCCGTCTGTCGATCTCTCGCTCCATTTTCCCCTCACTCGTGAACAAGACCCCAAGATACTTAAACTCCTCCACTTGGGGCAGGAGCCTGTCCCCAACCCGGAGAGGACAATCCACCTTTTTCCGGCTGAGGACCATGGACTCAGACTTGGAGGTGCTGATTCTCATCCCAGTCGCTTCACACTCAGCGGCAAACCGTCCCAGCAAGAGCTGTAGGTCATTGCTGGATGAAGCCAACAGGACAACATCATCTGCAAACAACAGAGATGAGATCCTGTGGTCACCAAGCATGACACCCTCCATTCCCTGGCTGCGCCTAGAAATCCTGTCCATAAAAATTATGAACAGGATCGGTGACAAAGGGCAGCCCTGGCGGAGTCCAACTCTCACTGGGAATGACTCCGACCGAGTGTTGGCAATACGAACCAAACTCTCACAACGGTCGTACAGAGACCGAATAGCTCGTAACAACAAGCCCGATACCCCATACTCCCGAAGCACCCCCCACAAAAATCCACGAGGGACGCGGTCAAATGCCTTCTCCAAGTCCACAAAAGACATGTAAACTGGTTGGGCAAACTCCCACGAACCCTCGAGAATTCTCGAGAGGGTGAAGAGCTGGTCTGATGTGCCACGGCCAGGACGAAAACCACATTGCTCCTCCTGAATCCGAGGTTCGACCAACGGCCGGTCGAATTATTTTTTTTTTCCACAATATCTTTATTGAACCTTTTTTTTTTTTTTAACAAACATGATACAAACAATCAAACACTAACACTAAAGTACTACAAAAAAAAAAAAAATGCACTAAAAACACCAACAACCACCAACAAAATCAAGTCTTCAACAATGCTCCTCTGTTTAGTCTAGACAATCCAATACATAAGTATACATATTATGTTCACCAGTTTGGAATTTACAAGGTCCACACACATCATTCACCTTCTTCTTCAAGAGTTATGTTTAAATTTTTTACATAATCAATAAAAGGTCTCCATATATTCTCAAACACAATTTCCTTTGATTTCAGTATATATGTTATTCTTTCTAATGGAAGGTTTGTTAACATCTGTCTTAACCACTGAGTCACATCTGGTCTATGAGTCTTTTTCCATAATAGTGCAATACATTTTTTGGCATTAAGCAAACTGAGGTCTATGAATGTTCTTTCACTTTTATTAAAATTATGCTTTTCTGGGTACAGACCCAACAAAAACAGTTTAGGATTCAATATGATTTGTTTTGAGATTATTTTTTCAATTGTTACCCTCACCTCTTCCCAAAACATTCTTATTAATCTACATTCCCATAAACAATGAAATAGGGTTCCTTTACTTTCCATGCATTTTGTGCATGTATCTGGTATATTTTTGTTATATCTATTTAACTCCTCCGGTGTAACATACATCCGCATTAACCATTTGAAATGTATCAATTTAAGGCGTGCATTTATTGATTTGGTTTGAGCTTCTGTACAAGCCAATTCCCATTGTTCCTCTGAAATTTCAGTTTGCAGATCTTCTTTCCAGTAGTTTAATCTTTTCAGTGAATTTTCACTTGAAGATAGTGTCAATGAGTTATAAAACTCTGAAATAATACCCTTTCTTTTACTATCTTTCATCATCATTTTTTCCAAGGATGAATAAATAGGTCGAGTGAGAGCTTTATTTTGATTTGATCGAATAAAGTTTCTAAGTTGAAGATATTTAAAAAAATGTGTTCTATTGAGATTAAATTTGATCCTCAGCTCTTCAAAAGACATTATGTTATCTGCACATGGCAAATATAAATCCTGAATCTTTTGTATCCCTTTTAAATTCCATGCTTTAAATACAGCGTCCGCTCTCCCTGGTTTAAAATATTGATTACCCCATATTGGACTAAATTGTGACAATAACTGTGGTTCTTTTAAATAGTTTTTAGCTTCACACCATATTTTGATCATATGCTTTACAAATGGATTTTTAACTTGTTTTTGTAATTTTTTTGCCGAATCTGAGTATATGAATATGGGAAGAGGTAAAGGTAAATTGTATGATTCCATTTCAGTCCAGTGAGGGAGATCATTTGATGAAAAATAATATGTCATAGACCTCAGTTGTGCCGACCAATAATACAACATAAAATTTGGACATTTCAGACCTCCACGATCAAATGGTAAATATAATAAAGACAAACGTAATCTAGCCCTCCTGTTGTTCCATATAAATTCCACTAACTTTTTTTTTATTCTTGAGAATAGATCTAAAGGTGGTGATAAGGGAATGTATTGAAATAAATAAAGTATTTTAGGTAAAATATTACTTTTAAGTATATTGATTCTCCCGATCATAGACATTGGTAGTGACATCCATCTCTGAGTTAACTCATTGATATCTGACATTAAGGCTTCATAGTTGACACTGGCGACTGATTCTAGCTTAGGCACAATTTGGATTCCTAAATATTTAAACTGATTTACAACATTGAATTGATTTACCTCAGGGGCTGGGTAATTTCTCTGGGTCTCATTTAGCATTAATATTGAAGATTTAGTTTTATTTATTTTATATCCTGATATTTCCCCAAAATTCTTTATTAAATTCAACAAGGTTGGAATTGATTTTTTTAGATTCGACATAAACAAAATTATGTCATCGGCGTACAGGGAGATTTTATGTTCTGTTGGTCCAACTTTAATTCCATATATTTGTGAATGTAAACGTATCGCTATCGCTAAAGGTTCAATTGCCATAGTAAACAGTAAAGGTGAAAGTGGACAGCCTTGTCGACATCCTCTATTGATTTTTATTGGTTTTGAAATATTGTTATTTGTTAGGATTTCTGCTGTAGCATTATTGTATATTATTTGAACCCATTTTATGAAATTATTTCCAAGTCCAAACCTTTGTAGGACTTCAAAAAGAAAGGGCCATTCAACTCTATCAAAGGCCTTTTCGGCGTCCAGTGATAGGAGAGCTGTATCCGGTGCTTCTTTATTAAAATAAATAATATTAAATAGTCTTCTTACATTATGGAAGCCTTGTCTACCCTTTATAAAGCCATTCTGATCTCGATTAATAATATTTGGTAAAATTTCTTGTATTCGTCTTGCTAAAATTTTACAGATTATCTTAAGGTCGGCGTTTAATAGGCTTATTGGTCTCATATTTTCACATTTATTAGAGGGCTTACCTGGTTTTGGCAGCAGTATAATTAAGGCATTATTTATGTATGATGGTAAATTATTATTTTGAAATGCTTCTAAAACCATTTCCAAAAAAGGTTTTATTAATTTATTCTTAAATTTTTTATAAAGGTCAACTGGAAGACCACCATCTGGTCCTGCACTTTTTCCTGATTTCATATTATCAATGGCTAGCCCAACTTCTTCTTGACTAATTTTAGACTCCAATATCTCCCTGTTTTCATTTGGGATACACGGTATAGATAGTTCGTTCAAAAACCCATTTAGTTTTGTTAAATCAGGTTCATTTTTGGTATCATATAATTTTTCATAGTAATCTCTGAAGGCTCTATTAATTTCTGAAGGATCTATAACTACCTGTCCGTTACTTATAATACTGGTAATTGGTGTTTTAATTTCTAATTGTTTAATCTGCCATGCTAATAATTTTCCTGATTTTTCACCTTGTTCATAAAAAGATTGTTTCAATCTTAGAAGACTCGAGGCAGCTCTATTCGCTGATTTTTTGTCGTATTCAGCTCTCAAAATCAGTAATTCATTCTCCAACCTTGGGTCACTTCCTGCATACACTTTTTCCTGAAGACTTTTTATTTTATGTTCCAATTTAGCTCTCTCCTCTCGAGTCTTCTTAGATTTTGATCCTGTATAACTAATAATATGTCCCCTAATAAAAGCTTTGAAAGCCTCCCACTTTACACATGCTGATGTTTGTGTAGTATTGATGTCAAAGAACTCGTCTATCTGTTTTTCTATATACTTGACAAATTCCTCATCCTGAAGCCATTTATGCTGAAATTGCCATCTACCTGATTCCTTTGTCAATTTTTTATCTACATATATTAGACAACAGGGTGCATGATCAGAGATCACGATGTTATCATAAAAGCAGTTTTGAATCTTGGACCTTAATTCTGTGGAAATCAAAAAATAATCAATACGTGAGAATGTCTTGTAGGTACTGGAATAACAAGAATAGGCTTTAACTTGTGGTTTCATTTCTCTCCATATATCTAACAATCTCAATTCTTTCATAAAATGATTAATAGTCATCCTACATCCAATGTGCGTACAATCCAGTCCTGTTGATCTATCTATACCTGGATTCAATGTACAATTAAAATCCCCTGCTATTATATGTTGCCCTGTAAGAGATGATAAGATAAGAAATAAATTAGCAAAGAACTTCTGATCATCTATATTGGGACCATATAAGTTCACAAGATTTATATTTTCTAATAGCAAAGAACCTTGAATGATTACATATCTTCCAAATTTGTCTCCAATTACATTTTTCACTTGAAAAGGAACTGATTTATGTATAAGAGTCATAACTCTCCTGGCTCGGGATGAAAATGAAGAGGTGAATACACTTCCTTGCCATCTACTCCTAATTCTTTTAACATCCTCCTCTATTAGATGAGTTTCTTGTAAAAACACAATTTTTGAACCCATGTCTTTTATTTTATTCATAACTTGTTTAAGTTTTTTTAAATTTTGTAGACCTCTGCAATTCCATGAAGTTAAATTAAGATTAACACTTTGGTTTATGATCAATAGAGAGTTTGGGATTACCTTGCAGTGTAAACATGCTCATACAGAGAAGCAAAAACATGAGTGGTTGAACATTCATCCTACAAACTACACACAAACCAATTTCCCCTTCCCACACTTGTGGCAAACCCTCCAAAATCAAAAGAAAAATTCTGTCTCCCGATATAGCCATCGACCGTTCAACACCCACGGGGAACAGCCTAAGCCACTCCTTCTTCATCCTCCCAATCACCCTAACTCTACTGCTTTTAATAACGTAACATTAACTCTCCTCTGTAGTTTTCCAACTTAACTCCAAAATTTTTAACAACTTTGTACATCATAGTTTTTTTTGTTTGTTTTGTTTTTGTTTTGTTTTTTTAATATATAATACAATCTATATTTTGTAAACTTACTATTTACTTCAAGTCAGTCAGATGCCTGTGCAAATGCTTAATTATTCTACCTTATATTTTGTTCATGCTTAGCTCCCACCAGTCTCTTCTTCTTCTTTGATCTTCTTGATGAACTCCTGCGCCTCCTCTGGGGTCTTGAAGATGTGGGTTCTGCCCTCATACGTGGTCAGCAGTCTCGCAGGATAGATTACACCATGACGAATCCCAAGGTTGCGCAGCTCCTTACGTATGGGATCAAACTGCTTCCTCAATTGTTGGATTCCTGTGGCCAAATCTGGGTAGAACCGCACCTGCTGGTCCTGGTGTTTAATCTCTCCTTTAGCTCGTGCAGCGTTGAAGATCTTCATCCTGTCTCTGTTGCTAAGAAACTTCATAATTAAGGTCCTCGGCGGTCCCTTATCTCTCCGTGGGCCAATACGATGTGCATTTTCCAGAACCACTGCTGATTGCAACTCCTCGCCTCCCAGCACCTCCGGAATCCACTTTTCCAGAAAGGAACATACGTCCCGACCTTCTGATTCCTCTGGAAGACCCACCAGCCTCAAGTTATTCTGTCTCGACCGAGATTCCAAATCCAAAATATTATTTTCCAGAGATTTATTTTTTTTTTCCAAAGTGCGCACCTTTAATTGAAGACGGGTGACGTCATCTTCAGCACTAGCGAGACGGAGCTCCATCTGCGCCGTTCGTTCTACACAGTCACCCAATTCCTTTCTTATTCCTTCCAACGCTGTCATAATCCCATCAAATCTAGAGGAAAAGTCCGCTCTCATTGAACTCATGGCAGCCATCAGCGCATCTGCGCCTCCCCCCGCAGACATCGCACCGTTGCCAGCCTCCTCCGCCATATATGGAGTTTTATTTGCTGCGTCACAGACCTGAAAGTCCGTTAATTTGGACTGTTTCGGCGGCTCGCTTTTTCCTTTACCTGGTTTTCCAGCCTTAGGCTTCGCTGACATATCCTCGCCCAAACGCTGGGATACGTTCTGTCCCAAATGAGAGAGTTATTTGCCGATTTTTTTTCTCCAAGAGCAGAGCAGAGTGAGACACGTCCGTCTTACGTGGCAGCCATAACCGGAAGTCCCGGTCGAATTATTTTAATTTAATATGCTCATATATAATTTTTAAAACTGCTCAACCTCACACCCTCACAGGGCTGTACATTAACTTTTTTTGCTCATAGCACTGGTGCTAAAGAGGTTCATAGTCATGTAGCACAAGACAAAAACTTGTAGCATGACAAAAACCTCTGTTGCTTTTCTAAAACTGACTGCAAGGATAAGGAACTGTACTTGTATTGTGCTTGTCTAGTCTCAAAGACCACTCAAAGTGCTTCACTAGTACTAACCCTCTATTATCAGAGCTTATCGGACAGACTATCTAGGGACCATTTAGAATCACCAATTAACCTAACATGCGTATCTTTGGATTGTGGGAGGAAACCAGAACATCTGCAGTAAACCCACACAGCACAGGGAGGACATGTAAATTCCACACAGAAAGGTTCCCGCCCCTGCCAGCCTAGGGACTCAAACCTGGAACCTTTTAGCTGTTAGGCAACAGTGCTAACCCCTGTAGCACTGTGCAAGTAGTGCAGTTCAATCATTTAAAATATACCATTTCAACTTATGATTAAAAACAACTCGTCAAGATCTAGAAATTATCATAAATTTACATACATTTCCACATCAGTCATCACTCCTAACCACCTAAACAGACTCACCACACTATACAAACTAGTGGGCCAGTTTTGGCCCACAGACCTTATGTTTCACACCCCTAGACTAGAGTGTAAAAAACAGCGTCCGTCACTCTTTGGAGCTTCCTCTTTCTCCATCGCACTTCTCCTCCAGAGACCCATGCAAAATGAACCCACTGTGGGCTCAGGAAAAAGAAGAAATGGAGAAAAAAAAATATGTTTCTTTTATAAGGGCATGTTTTCAGTCACTCTTGTAGCATGGAGCAGTGGAAAAGAGAGCAGTCTGTCCTATCGGCGAGGAGCAATCTATGCATCCCGGTTCACCTCGCATCTGCTCTTTTTTCCGCCGTGACAGTCCCCTCCGAAATAAAACATATCCTGCTTTGTGTGGCACTAAATGCAACACTCAAAAGTGCAGCCTGTGCACACATACACAGCGTCTGTTCATGTAAATATGAAAGCTGCTCAGCGCTGTTATGAAAAAGAATGTTAGATGTGTTTTGTAGTTCTGTCCGTTGTAACAGGAACAAAGAGCAGCAGCCACTGAAGAACTATATATATCAGTGTATTCCACCACTGATCTGTGCTGAGTTTGACACTTCTTCTTGTCTTCTACTGATCCCTGGTGGGACATAAGACTGCAATGGTGCTTCTCCACCTCTCCCGGTCATCTATCATTGCATGAACCTGTGGCCATGAATAACACGCCAATTCCACCTCTGCAGTAACAGTCCTTTGCCATGTTGTTCTTGGGCGTCCAGGTCTGTGCTTTTGCCAAGTTTGACACAAGATGACAAAATTAAAAGACTTATAAAAATGCCGGTGTCTCTCAATAGTTTCTCATTGCACTGGTGCCACGTCAGTTCATTCATTCTTCGCACAGACTAATTTTCATGTTGCATGTGCAACATACGTATATGTCGCACTGTACAACCCTGCCTCATAGTCAGGTTGGAAGTGACTGGTTTAAAAAAAAAAAAGCATAAGAAAACAACCAGACCATCAATGATGGAGGAGCTCATTCCGGCCTGAAGATTTGTCAGGTGTACCTTTTAAAGAGATTATTTTGAAATTCCTGGACAACTATATGAACCAGTTTACTTTTACACAACCACCTAAAACTCTTCTGCAATTTTAGCAACTTAAGTAACATAATTATAATAATTAAAAGGCCTGGAGAATCCAATAAATGTCAATATTTATTAGTCGTAACTTTTGCTGCATCATAAATATTAAGCTAGTGATGCATAAGATAAGATAAGACTTTATCTGTCCCACAGTGGGGAAATTCCAGGATTACAGCAGCAAAGGGATAGCAGCACTCAGAGCAACAGTAAATAAGATAATAAGTTAAGAACTGGTTAGCTAAAGTAGTAAATGAATATAAATATGAACACAGTTATATACACAGTGCAGGACCATTGCAGCTAGATGGTATAAACAGCATTACGGTTTGTTAAATTATGCTGCAGAATATGAATATGTACCCAGATGGTATATTTCGCATTTGAGTCAACAGTGTTGTTGCCACCCTCAATAATGATTGTGATTGTCTTAGTTGTGTATTGGAGGGGATGATCTCTGTTGTGCAAAGTTGCTATGTTTAGTACATTTACTACGATCTCTACGAGTAGCCCTGGATAGGTTATAAAGTCTGACAGCCGTAGGTAGGAAGGACCTGCAGAACCTCTCCGTCGAGCACCTAGGATGGCACAGCTTACTAGGTGCTCAGCTTACCGCTAAATGAGCTCCTCAGTACATTCAGCATGTCCCGCATGGGGTGAGACTGGAACGCCAGCAGAGATGACAGCTTAGCCATCATCCTCCTCTCTCCTATCTCTTCCACTGGGTCAAGGTGTCGCCCTAGAAAAGAGCTAGCTTTTGTGATCAGCCTGTTCAGTCTCTTCCTGTCAGCTGCGGTGATGCCACTGCCCCAGCAGACCACTCCAAATGTGATGGCTGATGCCACCACTGAATTGTAGAAGGTCTTCAGGAGTGCCCCTTGCACTCCAAAAGACCTGAGTCTCCTCAAGAGGAACAGCCTGTGCTGCCCCTTCTTGTAGAGCGCATTGATGTTGTGTGACCAGTCCAGTTTATTGTTCAGGTGAACACCCAGATACTTGTAAGATGTCACCATCTCAATGTCTGTTCCCTGGATGTTTACCAGTGTTGTGAGGGGTTGTCCTCGCCTGCAACAGCCCACCACGAGTTCCTTGGTTTTCCTCGCATTGATTTGGAGGTAGTTCTGCAGGCACCAGTCCACGAAGTCCTGGATAAGTCCTCTGTACTCTGCATCATCGCATCAAAGATGAGGCTGACAATCGCAGAGTCGTCAGAGAACTTCTGTAGATGGCAGTGTGGTATGTTGTGTGAATAATGCATAAAGCTGGCGACACACAGGAGAATTTTTAAATCTTAAGAAATTTTTAAAATGTGGGAGACCTCAGATATCAGGACAGCTCTGTCAGTGAAAGCAACAAGAGAGGGAGCCCACCTAGGCAATTTATCCAAAGTCAAGTTCAATCATCTACTCAGCCCTCTGCCAGGGCCGGGCCGATCCGAGGAACTCATCAAACCATCCAATCGGTAGTAGTGACTGAGAAAAAAAAAATGTATTTTTTTATTTAACCAGGTAGGTCAGTTGAGAGCCAATTCTTATTTCCAGTGATGACCTGGCCAAGAGGCAGCATAAAAAAGGACAAACAAAATACAAAGCAAACAATACAATATCATACCAATTAAAACAGATAAACCACAGATTATTTCCCTGACCAAATTTTTAAAGGATGAGAGTGGTATAAAAGAACTGAGCTTTAGCTTTTGTTGCAAATTATTCTAATCTACAGCAGAAAACCGAAAAGATGATTGACCAAAAGTAGTGCGGACTTTAGGAACAAGCAGACTAATGCAGCTGCTTGAGCAGAGGGAATGGCTAATGTTATGGAAATTGAGCAATGAGCAAAGATATGACAGAGTTTTCAGAATCAGAATCAGAATCAGAATCAGGTTTATTGCCATTGTTCATGTAGTACACAAACTAGGAATTTGTCTCGGTACAATGCTGCAACATTAAACATGATAAGATAAGAGAAATAAACTATACATGTAATAAAGTGTAGGATAAGATTAAGTGATACTGGTCAACAGTTAAAATATATATTAGCCAGCAGCAGATACTGTGGAGAACTATATAGTGCAGTCGGTAATGCAGGAAGAAAACAGTGATGATTGACATGAGTCTGGTTGAGCTGCTGTACATGGTGCACGAGAGTCAATAAGTCAGAATTGAGTTTTGCCAATTAAGGTTTTGTAAATCATCAGAAACCAGTGTGTTTGACGGCTAGAGTGAAGAGATGGCCAATTTACAAGGGAATACAAGCTGCAGTGGTGAGTGCTGAAAGGAGCTCTGGTAACAAAGCGAATAGCAGCGTGGTAAATGGTGTCAAGTCTATGGAGGAGTTTATGAAAATTTGCATAGGCATTGTCCTCTTTCCCTAAACTTTCAAACCCATTCGTGTCTGTGTGTTGCATCCGTGCACACTACTTAAAACCCATTCAGCACGATTTTTCAGCCCAACATTATCTCTAACCAGTCTGTCCTCTCTAAAATAACTAACTGGGCATCAACTGTGACTGATGCCTGTTTAATGCTACGCAGTGTCACTATTGTATGCATTTTCGCTCATGCACACACCCTTTGGCCAGCACAAAGCCCCTCTTAAACAAATTATCATGATCAGATTTCACTTTAGATAATCTTTTCTTTTTTGAACCTGGAAATGCCCATAAACACACTCCGTACCTCAGACAACTGAATATGGCCTGATGGCTCCCAGCTGGCCTGGGAAGGCATTGGGATCTTCTCTCAAGAGCTGAAGGAGGTGGCTGGAGAGAGGGAAGTCTGGGTTTCTCTACTTGGACAGCAGTCTCCATGACCCAGACCACCCGAAAAGCGTAATATCTCAAACTGTTTCATTTTGTCTTCTTAGTTATAAAACTGATCTTGCTCTTCTATTAAGACAAAGCAAGGGGATGTTTCATATCTTTTTGAAATGTTTCGACTGTCACCTGCAGTCTTCTTCAGAAACCGTCGTCTGACATCCCTGATGTGTCACATCAACTGTTTTATCCTTTATGTAGGTGTGGCCGACCTGAAAGATTTGACAGATCTGCTAGCCCCCCCCCCCCGTGCGATGGCCCCTGGAAAAGCGGTAGAACATAGATGGATGGACGTTTGATTACTTTTTTCTTTTGCAAATAATGCATTCCAAATGTGAATTTCAAGAAAAAAAATACTATTCTATAATTGTGTACTATTTAAATATTCAGGTATTCAACCCATGTTTAACAAATATTTAAAAATCATGCCCATTCTACAATGCACCAGAGTACTTCTACTTTAAGTAGATGTTTTTGAAAATCATATTAAGCACCAATCAGTTCTAAAAACTCTATTCTAAACGAAACTTTACCTTTGTTTGGGAACTATCCTGCCCTAAGATGGCTAACTTGATGCAATAGTCAGCTCATAGTTCGTATAGCCATGACTACTCCTGCACAACAAACTACAACACAACAAGGCAAAGGCTGTTATGACAGTTATTTCTTCTACCTTTCTGAATATCAAAAGTCAGTAAAGCAGAGCTTCTGCCAAAAAAATGTGAAGCCTGAGAGCAGACTGAAGAGTTAGTGCTATTATTTAACGTATTGTGCAATCTACTAGTTAAAATGCTAAAGTGTTGATGTGTGTGGGATAGACAAGGAGCTGCTCTGGTAGAGCTCTTCACTACAGTATTTCACTTTGTTTCTTCACCAAGGCGCAATAATCTGGAGTTGGACAAAAAAGTGTGAAAGTGTTAAATTCTTGGAGTTCATTTGCTCATTTAGACAACACTCTTTGGTGGTCAAAATTTTTTTGTGTTCATCCACGGAGTGTTGGGGAACAAAATTCAACATTACTGTGGCGTTAATTCATCTTTACACCTTAGTTGTGCTTCTCGTCTTCCACCATAGATTGCAAAGGCTCATGGGAGATTATCATTCACACACATGCATTCTTGCTTCTAGTCTTCAAGCCTTGCTTCCACAGCTGTGATGAGCTCACCAGAGCAGACAGATTTCCCTCTAGTCGATCCTCGTGTTTCCACCAGGTGTGATATGTTGTGTCACAGATCCAGCTCACCACAGTGTGCTCAGTTGGCACACTTGCCTCAAACCAGTACAATCTGAGAGAGTAATAAATAAATTCTATTTTCATTATTATCATAGATTTTGACATTCAGTTTTAATTTGACTGTATGAGTATAGATTTGGCTTTTTTTTTTCCACAATATCTTTATTGAACCTTTTTTTTTTAACAAACATGATACAAACAATCAAACACTAACGCTAAAGTACTACAAAAAAAAAAAAAATGCACTAAAAACACCAACAACCACCAACAAAATCAAGTCTTCAACAATGCTCCTCTGTTTAGTCTAGACAATCCAATACATAAGTATACATATTATGTTCACCAGTTTGGAATTTACAAGGTCCACACACATCATTCACCTTCTTCTTCAAGAGTTATGTTTAAATTTTTTACATAATCAATAAAAGGTCTCCATATATTCTCAAACACAATTTCCTTTGATTTCAGTATATATGTTATTCTTTCTAATGGAAGGTTTGTTAACATCTGTCTTAACCACTGAGTCACATCTGGTCTATGAGTCTTTTTCCATAATAGTGCAATACATTTTTTGGCATTAAGCAAACTGAGGTCTATGAATGTTCTTTCACTTTTATTAAAATTATGCTTTTCTGGGTACAGACCCAACAAAAACAGTTTAGGATTCAGTATGATTTGTTTTGAGATTATTTTTTCAATTGTTACCCTCACCTCTTCCCAAAACATTCTTATTAATCTACATTCCCATAAACAATGAAATAGGGTTCCTTTACTTTCCATGCATTTTGTGCATGTATCTGGTATATTTTTGTTATATCTATTTAACTCCTCCGGTGTAACATACATCCGCATTAACCATTTGAAATGTATCAATTTAAGGCGTGCATTTATTGATTTGGTTTGAGCTTCTGTACAAGCCAATTCCCATTGTTCCTCCGAAATTTCAATTTGCAGATCTTCTTTCCAGTAGTTTAATCTTTTCAGTGAATTTTCACTTGAAGATAGTGTCAATGAGTTATAAAACTCTGAAATAATACCCTTTCTTTTACTATCTTTCATCATCATTTTTTCCAAGGATGAATAAATAGGTCGAGTGAGAGCTTTATTTTGATTTGATCGAATAAAGTTTCTAAGTTGAAGATATTTAAAAAAATGTGTTCTATTGAGATTAAATTTGATCCTCAGCTCTTCAAAAGACATTATGTTGTCTGCACATGGCAAATATAAATCCTGAATCTTTTGTATCCCTTTTAAATTCCATACTTTAAATACAGCGTCCGCTCTCCCTGGTTTAAAATATTGATTACCCCATATTGGACTAAATTGTGACAATAACTGTGGTTCTTTTAAATAGTTTTTAGCTTCACACCGTATTTTGATCATATGCTTTACAAATGGATTTTTAACTTGTTTTTGTAATTTTTTTGCCGAATCTGAGTATATGAATATGGGAAGAGGTAAAGGTAAATTGTATGATTCCATTTCAGTCCAGTGAGGGAGATCATTTGATGAAAAATAATATGTCATAGACCTCAGTTGTGCCGACCAATAATACAACATAAAATTTGGACATTTCAGACCTCCACGATCAAATGGTAAATATAATAAAGACAGACGTAATCTAGCCCTCCTGTTGTTCCATATAAATTCCACTAACTTTTTTTTTATTCTTGAGAATAGATCTAAAGGTGGTGATAAGGGAATGTATTGAAATAAATAGAGTATTTTAGGTAAAATATTACTTTTAAGTATATTGATTCTCCCGATCATCGACATTGGTAGTGACATCCATCTCTGAGTTAACTCATTGATATCTGACATTAAGGCTTCATAGTTGACGCTGGCGACTGATTCTAGCTTAGGCATAATTTGGATTCCTAAATATTTAAACTGATTTACAACATTGAATTGATTTGCCTCAGGGGCTGGGTAATTTCTCTGGGTCTCATTTAGCATTAATATTGAAGATTTAGTTTTATTTATTTTATATCCTGATATTTCCCCAAAATTCTTTATTAAATTCAACAAGGTTGGAATTGATTTTTTTTAGATTCGACATAAACAAAATTATATCATCGGCGTACAGGGAGATTTTATGTTCTGTTGGTCCAACTTTAATTCCATATATTTGTGAATGTAAACGTATCGCTATCGCTAAAGGTTCAATTGCCATAGTAAACAGTAAAGGTGAAAGTGGACAGCCTTGTCGACATCCTCTATTGATTTTTATTGGTTTTGAAATATTGTTATTTGTTAGGATTTCTGCTGTAGCATTATTGTATATTATTTGAACCCATTTTATGAAATTATTTCCAAGTCCAAACCTTTGTAGGACTTCAAAAAGAAAGGGCCATTCAACTCTATCAAAGGCCTTTTCGGCGTCCAATGATAGGAGAGCTGTATCCGGTGCTTCTTTATTAAAATAAATAATATTAAATAGTCTTCTTACATTATGGAAGCCTTGTCTACCCTTTATAAAGCCATTCTGATCTCGATTAATAATATTTGGTAAAATTTCTTGTATTCGTCTTGCTAAAATTTTACAGATTATCTTAAGGTCGGCGTTTAATAGGCTTATTGGTCTCATATTTTCACATTTATTAGAGGGCTTACCTGGTTTTGGCAGCAGTATAATTAAGGCATTATTTATGTATGATGGTAAATTATTATTTTGAAATGCTTCTAAAACCATTTCCAAAAAAGGTTTTATTAATTTATTCTTAAATTTTTTATAAAGGTCAACTGGAAGACCACCATCTGGTCCTGCACTTTTTCCTGATTTCATATTATCAATGGCTAGCCCAACTTCTTCTTGACTAATTTTAGACTCCAATATCTCCCTGTTTTCATTTGGTATACACGGTATAGATAGTTCGTTCAAAAACCCATTTAGTTTTGTTAAATCAGGTTCATTTTTGGTATCATATAATTTTTCATAGTAATCTCTAAAGGCTCTATTAATTTCTAAAGGATCTATAACTACCTGTCCGTTACTTATAATACTGGTAATTGGTGTTTTAATTTCCAATTGTTTAATCTGCCATGCTAATAATTTTCCTGATTTTTCACCTTGTTCATAAAAAGATTGTTTCAATCTTAGAAGACTCGAGGCAGCTCTATTCGCTGATTTTTTGTCGTATTCAGCTCTCAAAATCAGTAATTCATTCTCCAACCTTGGGTCACTTCCTGCATACACTTTTTCCTGAAGACTTTTTATTTTATGTTCCAATTTAGCTCTCTCCTCTCGAGTCTTCTTAGATTTTGATCCTGTATAACTAATAATATGTCCCCTAATAAAAGCTTTGAAAGCCTCCCACTTTACACATGCTGATGTTTGTGTAGTATTGATGTCAAAGAACTCGTCTATCTGTTTTTCTATATACTTGACAAATTCCTCATCCTGAAGCCATTTATGCTGAAATTGCCATCTACCTGATTCCTTTGTCAGTTTTTTATCTACATATATTAGACAACAGGGTGCATGATCAGAGATCACGATGTTATCATAAAAGCAGTTTTGAATCTTGGACCTTAATTCTGTGGAAATCAAAAAATAATCAATACGTGAGAATGTCTTGTAGGTACTGGAATAACAAGAATAGGCTTTAACTTGTGGTTTCATTTCTCTCCATATATCTAACAATCTCAATTCTTTCATAAAATGATTAATAGTCATCCTACATCCAATGTGCGTACAATCCAGTCCTGTTGATCTATCCACACCTGGATTCAATGTACAATTAAAATCCCCTGCTATTATATGTTGCCCTGTAAGTGATGATAAGATGAGAAATAAATTAGCAAAGAACTTCTGATCATCTATATTGGGACCATATAAGTTCACAAGATTTATATTTTCTAATAGCAAAGAACCTTGAATGATTACATATCTTCCAAATTTGTCTCCAATTACATTTTTCACTTGGAAAGGAACTGATTTATGTATGAGAGTCATAACTCCCCTGGCTCGGGATGAAAATGAAGAGGTGAATACACTTCCCTGCCATCTACTCCTAATTCTTTTAACATCCTCCTCTATCAGATGAGTTTCTTGTAAAAACACAATTCTTGAACCCATGTCCTTTATTTTATTCATAACTTGTTTAAGTTTTTTTAAATTTTGTAGACCTCTGCAATTCCATGAAGTTAAATTAAGATTAACACTTTGGTCCATGATCAATAGAGAGTTTGGGATTACCTTGCAGTGTAAACATGCTCATACAGAGAAGCAAAAACATGAGTGGTTGAACATTCATCCTACAAACTACACACAAACAAATTTCCCCTTCCCACACTTGTGGCAAACCCCCCAAAATCAAAAGAAAAATTCTGTCTCCCGATATAGCCATCGACCGTTCCACACCCACGAGGATCAGCCTAAGCCACTCCTTCTTCATCCTCCCAATCATCCTAACTCTACTGCTTTTAATGACGTAACATTAACTCTCCTCTGTAGTTTTCCAACTTAACTCCAAAATTTTTAACAACTTTGTACATCATAGTTTTTTTTTTGTTTGTTTTGTTTTTGTTTTGTTTTTTTAATATATAATACAATCTATATTTTGTAAACTTACTATTTACTTCAAGTCAGTCAGATGCCTGTGCAAATGCTTAATTATTCTACCTTATATTTTGTTCATGCTTAGCTCCCACCAGTCTCTTCTTCTTCTTTGATCTTCTTGATGAACTCCTGCGCCTCCTCTGGGGTCTTGAAGATGTGGGTTCTGCCCTCATACGTGGTCAGCAGTCTCGCAGGATAGATTACACCATGACGAATCCCAAGGTTGCGCAGCTCCTTACGTACGGGATCAAACTGCTTCCTCAATTGCTGGATTCCTGTGGCCAAATCTGGGTAGAACCGCACCTGCTGGTCCTGGTGTTTAATCTCTCCTTTTTTAGCTCGTGCAGCGTTGAAGATCTTCATCCTGTCTCTGTTGCTAAGAAACTTCATAATTAAGGTCCTCGGCGGTCCCTTATCTCTCCGTGGGCCAATACGATGTGCTTTTTCCAGAACCACTGCTGATTGCAACTCCTCGCTGCCCAGCACCTCCGGAATCCACTTTTCCAGAAAGGAACATACGTCCCGACCTTCTGATTCCTCTGGAAGACCCACCAGCCTCAAATTATTCTGTCTCGACCGAGATTCCAAATCCAAAATATTATCTTCCAGAGATTTATTTTTTTTTTCCAAAGTGCGCACCTTTAATTGAAGACGGGTGACGTCATCTTCAGCACTAGCGAGACGGAGCTCCATCTGCGCCGTTCGTTCTACACAGTCACCCAATTCCTTTCTTATTCCTTCCAACGCTGTCATAATCCCATCAAATCTAGAGGAAAAGTCCGCTCTCATTGAACTCATGGCAGCCATCAGCGCATCTGCGCCAATCCCCGCAGATATCGCAGCGTTGCCAGCCTCCTCCGCCATATATGGAGTTTTGTTTACTGCGTCACAGACCTGAAAGTCCGTTAATTTGGACTGTTTCGGCGGCTCGCTTTTTCCTTTTCCTGGTTTTCCAGCCTTAGGCTTCGCCGACATATCTTCGCCCAAATGCTGGGATACGTTCTGTCCCAAATGAGAGAGTTATTTGCCGATTTTTTTTTTTCCAGGAGCAGAGCAGAGCGAGACACGTCCGTCCTACGTGGCAGCCATAACCGGAAGTCCATAGATTTGGCTTTTTACTTGTTTGCTCATTTCTTTAAAATTCTATAAAAGCAGTTTAAGAACCATTTAAAAAGTCTTTTAAACGTTAGCCGTCAACACAGCCATAAAGTTATGGCAAAAGCAGTAGCTGGACTGTATAGCCTTCGCCACATGTGCATACTACTGTTGTGTAATGTGAACATGGTCACAAACTGCACAGATGAACATGGACAAACAAAACACTCAGAAACACAATCAGTCCAGTCCAGGACACACACATAAATCTGCAGAGTTTGGGACAAACACACACTGACACACAAACACAGAGTGTTGGTCAGAGTTAAGGCAATCAACACTAATCCGTCTACCAGGGCTGTGCACCATCTGTAGTGGGATCCCAGCATCCAAAAAAATGCTTCCATAGCTAATGTGTGACTAGGTTTAGAAAAGGTATACACCAATGTGATAATGTTGAACATGGTTCAAACCCTTTATATGTGTGCACATGCAATTGCAGGTTAGTGGAATTGTGATCTCTGTGAATCTAGACTGCTGAACTGGAGGCCATTGGTGACCTCAGCATTCCACAAACCTTGGCCAACAAACACATCTTAACTAGTCAATGAAGAGATAAAAATGGCCCCAGACAGGCCAGAAAATCCCAGGGTATGACTGGTCAAAGGTGAGGGGTGTTTGGGAGAGATGTGGGGCTCTAGAGATAGCCAACTTTAACTGGAACCAAGCTTCCTCCTTCAATATACCACATGTGAACTAATTAGATTTCATTGTGTATTAAAGTACATGTACACTGGACTTACTTTATGCAAACACCAAGGAGGCATACACCTCATCACCCCTCCCCCCCTTTGAAGATCTGATTGCAACCTGGTTCACCTCCTGTCTGAGTACAAACCCCTAGTACACAGACAACCTCCTGTTACCTGCACAGTGAAGATATGGTCCAAGGAGGCGGAGGACACTCTGAAGGACTGTTGTGAATCCACTGTGTGGGAGAAGCTCTGTGATCCACATGGTGAGGACATCAATGGCCTCACACACACCATCACAGATTACATCAAATTCTATGTGGAGAACACTGTACCCACCAAGATCATACGGGGTTTCTCAAACATCAAGCCTTGGATCAACCCTGAGATAAAGACACTGCTGAAGGAGAAGAGAAGGATCTTCAAGTCAGAAAACAAGGAGGAGCTTAAGTCTGTACAGAGGGAGCTAAGGAGGAAGATTAGAGAGGGGAAGGATAGTTACAGGAAGAAGAAGGAGGACAAGCTGAAGAAGAGTGGTGTCAGTTGTGTCTGGAGAGGTCTCAAAACCATCTCTGGGCACCAGAATACCTCCTCCCAGGCCACGGGGCGTAGGGAGTGGGTGAACAACCTGAACCTGTTCTTTAACAGGTTTGACCAACTGCCCTCTTCTCTGCCTGCCCACCAATCCCTGCTGCCTCCACCTTCATCTACTCCCCCTGTCCATTACCCCCCCACACATCCCCCATCTCTCAGTGCACATCCCCTGCTGTTTTTCCCCTCACAGACCAAACACCCACCCTCCCAGTACATAGCCCCCCTGCCCCAATCTGTCCCTCACTAAGGCCCAGGTGAGATCTGAGCTGAAAAAGGTCAAGGCGAGGAAGGCTGCAGGTCTGGATGGCATCAGCTCGAGGCTCCTCAAGTCCTGTGCAGACCAGCTGTGCAGGATCATGGAGCACATCTTCAGTCTGAGCCTGAAGCTAGCGAGGGCACCACACCTGTAGAAACCACCCTGCATAGTACCCGTACGGAAGACTCCGCACCCGAAGGACCCGAACACCTACAGACCAGTGGCCCTCACATCACACCTCATGAAGACCCTGGAGAAGCTGCTCCTTGCCCACCTCCGCCCCCTGGTGGGAACAGCAATAGACCCACTTCAGTTTGCCTACCAACATGGCATCGGGGTGGAGGATACAGTGATCTTCCTCCTACATCATTTCCTGTCCCACCTGGCGAAGCCTGGGAGCATGTGAGGATCATGTTGTTTGATTTCTTCACTGCTTTCAACACCATCCAACCAGTGATCCTGAGGGACAAGCTGCTATGCACAGGGGTGGACCAGCACCTGTCATTGTGGATCCTGGACTCCCTCACAGACCAACCACAGTTTGTGAGAACCCAGGACTGTGTGTCTGACACTTCATCTGCAGTACGGGGGCCCCCAGGGAACAGTTTGGGCTCCATTCCTGTTCACCCTCTACACTGCTGACTAGAGCTGTTGCGATAACGGCAACTGTGTAGTACCGCATTATGGACAAGCCTACCGCGGAGGAAAACAATCAACCGCAACAACTGTGGTGTTCATCTTTTTTGTGTGTGGCTAAATCTTGTTGTTCCCTTATGTGCCTTAGATGTTAAGTGTATTTTTTATTGCCAACAGCATGTTTGCACCTGGTACTGTGGAAGCTTCCATAGCACCCAGTGCTGCCGCCGTCAGCACCTGGTGGTTGGGCACTCTCTCTCCAGACAGACTCCAGCAGGCAGTCAGTGGCGGAAGAGTTTGGGCTCCTTGCTAAATACAGCCATGGCAGTGAGCACTGAAAGGGCACAAAGCGTGTTATTTCCTTCTGAGCGGAGTGTATATGATCCTGACAATTGAGCTCCAAGAGCCAAACAGCTACTGCGTAGTGCATTGCTTGTTTGAACGTGATTTTTCAGACAGCGGCAAAAATCCAAAAATCATGGAGACAAGAGCCCCGCAGGGTCCTGTACGGAGGCTGTCCTGTTTAAATAAGCTAATGCATGATATCTTGCATTTATAGATAGATCTGTATAATTTACAATTAAGATTCTGCAGATAAAATAGAATTGCATAAAAATATTTAATGTATATCCAAGCTTTTAGCTGTATTCTATCCATCCATTCATTCATCCGCTTAATCCTTTTCGGGTCGCGGGGGGGCTGGAGCCTATCCCAGCATCTTTGGGCAAGAGGCAGGGTCACCCTGGACAGATCACCAGTCCATCACAGGGCCAACACAGAGAGACAGACAACCATTCACTCTCACATTCATACCTAAGGACAATTTAGAATTCGCAGTTTGATGCCAATTAACCTAACTTGCATGTTTTTGGCATGTGGGAGGAAACCGGAGAAATCCCGGAGTAAACCCATGCAGACACAGGGAGAACATGCAAACTCCACACAGATCACTGTTGGTCGGGGGCTGGGATCAAACCCATGATCCCCCGGCCAAGGGTGAGTTACTGTGCTGCCGCAGTGCTAACCACTCCACCACCGCACTGCCCAATCCGTTTTTAAAAAAATGTTTAACCAACTCAGGGTTGCCAATATAGCGGTATCCCAGTTTTCACACAGCAGAGGTCTGATCAGAGGGCCAGCAGACACCCAATCAACCACACACTCACAACACCTATAGCATATGTCGAACCACAAGTTAACCCAAAAGGCATGTCAGTAGTAACAAGTCCATGCATAAAGTTTTGTGTTTTTTTTTATTTAAGAATGAAGTCAAAATTTTGAGATTAAAGTTTATCAAGAATGAAAGAACCTTAGTTAACCAGCTCACATACCCCACTCATCCCCATCAGTTTTTGCTTAACAATGTAATGCCCTCATTTGATATGAATTTAAACCTGGCATGTAGCAAAAGGAATTAGTGTTGTTTTCATGAGAAAAAAAAATGATATTCAAGTCCTTTTAGCTGTGGGTTAAACTTACCATTTAACCCCTCATTAGATGTATGTCCAAATTGGCTGCGGGTACTCTGTGGAGGAGGTCTCTTTGTCTTTCCTCCTGCCTCTAAAATATACCTTCTGTAGATGAATTTTTGAACTGTTGCTTCAAAACTGTTGCCTTTTACATTAACAAAGATTTTTTTTTCCCCCTTTTAGCACACAAAGGGTAAAAAAAAAAATCAGGACTTGGAAGATACTGAATAGAAAACTGTATCTCTTCAGAAAAAAAACAGCATCAGTGTGGAAGTAGTGGCTGTATTTGTCAAAACTGACATGGCCTATAATGGACAAATGGAAGAATATGGATGACTACACCTGGGTGCTTCTCAACTACATTCTCTAAATTTCTACTGCACTGTTCAAACATTATTTTTTAATTTACTCTGGAAATTTAGATTTTTTTCTGGAAAATCTGGACTTTATTTTCAGAATATTTGTTGTGTTCTTGTGCATAGGCACATTGTTTATTTATATGACTAGTGCATGCCCGTAGAAAGCAAGTATTCCTGTCTGAAACGGGTAGCCCAATCAGGCTTTACAGGCCCAAATGCAAACTGTGTTTGAAAGTGGAATACAGAGGTGTTGCCTATATGTAGGCAATCACACATGTTAGACTTTGACAAATATGAAAGGGACTGAATTGAGATTTATTTGATTGTGTGAATGTTAATTACAGAATAATTGCAAATGAATGGGACATCCAATATTAGCCACTGTTTAAGAATCACTTGTTTATTTTTTTTTGTCAGATCACTTAATTGTGAGATCTTTTATGAGCTATATTCATAAATGTTGTATGTTGCACTTTGGGGAATGGGAGTTGTACTATAACAGGACACATCTACAAATATTTGAGACCAGTGCATCCTTTTATATTTTAGCAATATTATAAGTACAAAATACCCAACATTATTGTTATTATTTTTTGTATTTGTATCTTGTATACTTTATGGAGCACCAGAGGGAAATTCAGGGCACACTTACGGCGCCAATCCCATGCCCCCCCCCCCCCACACACACACACACACACACAGCAGAATGACCCATCTGGCTGCAAGGTTTGCACCAGTGTTTCCCATTTGTCTGTAAATATTTAAATAAAAATGATTTATTTTGTTATTTTGCATCTTGCTGTCGTTTAGTCAAAGCATGTGTCCGCATGTAATATGCAGTTGATCTGGTCATCGCGCTTCACAATGAAGCAGCAGTCGTGACTGTTGTCTACCACTTACCAGGCAGGCTGAGGGTGCCTCCCCCCAAACGTTTGTGGAGCGCACAGTGGGACACTGGTTTTGGCCAGTTAACAGAAGTCTCGGCTGCTGCTTTACCCGTGTGGCAGTGATGTCATCTGTATGGCGAATATATCCATTAGACCTACGCAACTTTATGGTCTATATTTTGACTGAGCGCTCCATACTCGTGGATGCGCACCTCAACCAGCAAAGTACTTCTAAAATCTTTGTTTGCGAAGCATTGTGGTGACTGACTGTGTTTTCCAATCAGCATCGTTGTGATGCTATGTATTGTGGAATCAGCATGGCTGTGATGTGGCGGTATTCTCCAATGAGCACAGAGTCAATCCAAAACCCCGCCCACACTTCTTGAAGCCAGGGGATGAAGAAATAGAGTGGTCACACAGCAGTGGCTGAACTTTTATTGATAAAAAATTATGATTCCATATTTGGAGATGCACACTCTTGTAGCTTCAGCAAAGCACGTATAAAATCTTAGGTCAGTGTGACAAAATGGTTTGAGAGATATCTGAGGAACACACACACACACACACACACACACACACACACACAGAGGTGTCTCGATTTTATAGATAGATGGCTCTCACTGTGGTTTGCCGGAGTCACAAAGCTTTAGAAATGGCTTTATAACCTTTTTTAGACCGACAGATCTCAATTACTTTGTTTCTCATTTGTTCCTGAATTTCTTTGGATCACAGCATGATGTCTAGCTTTTGAGGAACTTTTGGTCTACTTCACTTTGTCAGGCAGGTCCTATTTAAGTGATTTCTTGATTGAGAACAGGAGTGGCAGTAATCAGGCCTGGGTGTGGCTAGAGAAATTGAATTCAGTTTTCCAAAGATGTGATAAACCACAGTTTTAACGGGGGGGGGGGGGGGCAATCACTTTTTCACCCAGGGCCATGTAGGTTGGGAATTTTTTTTTAACCTTAATACACAGCTTCATTTAAAAACTGCATTTTGTGTTTACTTGTGTTATCTTTGTGTCATATTTAAATTTGTTTGATGATCTGAAACATTTAAGTGTGACAAACATACAAAAACATGAGAAATCAGAAAGGGGGCAAACACTTTTCCACACCACTCTATATTTATTTACTGCTTTGGCTAACCAGTTCTTATGATCTTATTGACTATTGCTCTGAGTGCTGCTGTCCCTGTGCTGCTGCAATCCTGGAATTTCCCCATTGTGGGACTAATAAAGGCTTATCTTATTTTGTGTGTGATTTGGAATACATCCTATTAGTTTAGCTTTTAGGTACTTCATGGAAAACAAAAGATTTTCTTTTGGGTGGATTTTTACATTCACTCTTTTTTATAATTGTTTACTTATTTATCATTTATTTACTGACATATCTGTTTTATTATAAATATATTTGTATTTATTCATTTGTGGGGCTTCTTATGTGATAAATTTGTGGTATTCATTATTCTGTACTTTTGAGATTCATCTTTATATTTCAAGAAGTAAGAACAAAATTATAATAGTGAGGCTACAGAGCAGAGGAAATTAGTTTAAGGCCTTCTAAATAAAGGATTTGGTTTGAATACTTAGAAAAGGGTGGAGATGTCAGAAAATGGCTAATAAACACTAAGATGCTTACTGGCTGCACTGACTATGCTGAGCCTGCTACAAGCATCAAATCAGTTAAAAAAAAATCTCTCAGCATCATGCTAACACTTTAAAGTGAGAGGACTGATGAAGTCCCATTAACCAAATATTTTACATCATATATTGTACAATTTCTTTAATTGTGATTGGAGTATCTGAAATATATTCACAATGTCACATAAACTGGAAAATTTATTTTTCTCAAAAATGCAAAACTCAAACCCAACACTGTACAAATCAGTGCTCCGAGGAACTCAATCCATCTTTACAATATCAAACATTACACTGCATAATCCTCCTTGAAGGTCTTGGACTGTGTCTGTAACTACAAGGGGTTACAAACACAGCTGTTTCCTTATGCAAAAGAATCCAATCTTGGGTGTGAGGTTATACTGAGTAAGTTTGTTGTGAAAATACTTGAAAGTGCTCTACCGAAAATAATTTCTAGCATACTCTTCATGGTGAAACGGCTTATATCACCCTTAGAGGTGCAGAGCATGAAAAAAAATGATGTACACAAAATGCATACTAAATAGTTAACTGGAAGCTTGTCTCTGGCTAAAAATCAACTGACTTTTCAGTCCACTCGATGGTTTTTGACATACAGTTACAAAAAGTTTGTTTGTTGTAACACACAGTTTACAGCCATCAATAAGAAATGGATTAGTGTGAGGTCACAACCCCATATCATCTGTCACTGATCCATATGACTGCTCAGCAACATGTCCAAACATGTTCTTTCTGCAGCTGTCAAGCTGCTCTGGCTGTATCCACAAGTTATCTCTAATTACTACAGAAGCACTACACACACTCATCTCCTGCTTTGCTTTCATCTTCAAATCTCATACATCTCTCTTATCCCCTAAATTAATTACCTCCTATAAGAAGGTAATGTAATCCGGATGGTTTTGTTTGTCCATCTGTCTGTTTGTCTTTTAGCAGGATTACGCAAAAACTGGATGGATTTTGAGGAAATTTTCACTACAGGTAGCCCTTGGGCCAAGGATGAACCCATTAAATTTTGGTGATGATCTGAGAGTGCATACTTCCACCAAGGGTCTTGCTTGTATTTATGCAGCAGGATTACACTAACTAACTAACTAACTAACATACACTTATATAGCGCTTTTCTGGTCACAAAGACCACTCAAAGCGCTTTCATTAATACTAACCCTCTATTCTAAGGGCCTATAGGAAACAAATATCTAGGGACAATTTAGAACAGCCAATTAACCTAACATGCATGTTTTTGGCATGTGGGAGGAAACCGGAGAAATCCTGGAGTAAACCCACGCAACACGGGGAGAACATGCAAACTCCACACAGATCACTGTTGGTCGGGGGCTGGGATCGAACCCACGATCCCACGATCCCCACAATCCCCCGGCCAAGGGTAAACTGTGCTGCCGCAGTGCTACACAAAAACTACTTGATGGATTTGGATGAAATTTTTACCAGAGGTGGTTCTTGGGCTACAGAGGAAGCCGTTACAATTTGGTGATGATCCGAGAATGCATACCTCAGCCAAGGCTCTTATTTTCTCACAGTGTGTTAGCAACAATACTCCAAAACTAATGAATAAACGTTGATGCAATTTTCATGCAATTTTCACCAGAAGTGGCTCTAGGCCATTACATTTTGGAGATGATCCATGAGGGACAGAAGGAGCCCTGGTGGAGGTATGCACTCTGAGTGCTTTTCTAGTTTGTTATGTTTACATACTGTCTACACTAATGCATCTCCTCTGCCACTTTGGTGCTAAAAAAAATCCACACCCTAAATGAAAACAATGACTAAGTGCATGCCACCAACACAAGCAGCGTTTGCAATGTAGATGATAAACTAGAAACTAGGTATAAGTAAACAACAATGCCAATTCTTCATTGCTATCTAAGCCAGTGAGGTCAGATGGCTAAAACCTTGGCCAACACCCAATTAGCAAAGTTCAGGGTCAAGGTTTTGGACAGCCCAACTAGAGCTGCTTTTACACGGCATGGAAACAACAATCTCTCAATGATCTCCACCCCTGTGTAAAGGGGGTATAATTATAAATGAATGTGCTGTGTATAATCAAAATTGAGTGAAAGGACTTCCGGTTATGGCTGCCACGTAGGACGGACGTGTCTCGCTCTGCTCTGCTCTTGGAGAAAAAAAATTGGCAAATAACTCTCTCATTTGGGACGGAACGTGTCCCAGCGTTTGGGCGAGGATATGTCGGCGAAGCCTAAGGCTGGAAAACCAGGTAAAGGAAAAAGCGAGCCGCCGAAACAGTCCAAATTAACGGACTTTCAGGTCTGTGACGCAGCAAATAAAACTCCATATATGGCGGAGGAGGCTGGCAACGGTGCGATGTCTGCGGGGGGAGGCGCAGATGCGCTGATGGCTGCCATGAGTTCAATGAGAGCGGACTTTTCCTCTAGATTTGATGGGATTATGACAGTGTTGGAAGGAATAAGAAAGGAATTGGGTGACTGTGTAGAACGAACGGCGCAGATGGAGCTCCGTCTCGCTAGTGCTGAAGATGACGTCACCCGTCTTCAATTAAAGGTGCGCACTTTGGAAAAAAAAAAAAAATCTCTGGAAAATAATATTTTGGATTTGGAATCTCGGTCGAGACAGAATAACTTGAGGCTGGTGGGTCTTCCAGAGGAATCAGAAGGTCGGGACGTATGTTCCTTTCTGGAAAAGTGGATTCCGGAGGTGCTGGGCAGCGAGGAATTGCAATCAGCAGTGGTTCTGGAAAATGCACATCGTATTGGCCCACGGAGAGATAAGGGACCGCCGAGGACCTTAATTATGAAGTTTCTTAGCAACAGAGACAGGATGAAGATCTTCAACGCTGCACGAGCTAAAGGAGAGATTAAACACCAGGACCAGCAGGTGCGGTTCTACCCAGATTTGGCCACAGGAATCCAACAATTGAGGAAGCAGTTTGATCCCATACGTAAGGAGCTGCGCAACCTTGGGATTCGTCATGGTGTAATCTATCCTGCGAGACTGCTGACCACGTATGAGGGCAGAACCCACATCTTCAAGACCCCAGAGGAGGCGCAGGAGTTCATCAAGAAGATCAAAGAAGAAGAAGAGACTGGTGGGAGCTAAGCATGAACAAAATATAAGGTAGAATAATTAAGCATTTGCACAGGCATCTGACTGACTTGAAGTAAATAGTAAGTTTACAAAATATAGATTGTATTATATATTAAAAAAACAAAACAAAAACAAAACAAACAAAAAAAACTATGATGTACAAAGTTGTTAAAAATTTTGGAGTTAAGTTGGAAAACTACAGAGGAGAGTTAATGTTACGTCATTAAAAGCAGTAGAGTTAGGGCGATTGGGAGGATGAAGAAGGAGTGGCTTAGGCTGTTCCCCGTGGGTGTGGAACGGTCGATGGCTATATCGGGAGACAGAATTTTTCTTTTGATTTTGGGGGGTTTGCCACAAGTGTGGGAAGGGGAAATTTGTTTGTGTGTAGTTTGTAGGATGAATGTTCAACCACTCATGTTTTTGCTTCTCTGTATGAGCATGTTTACACTGCAAGGTAATCCCAAACTCTCTATTGATCATAAACCAAAGTGTTAATCTTAATTTAACTTCATGGAATTGCAGAGGTCTACAAAATTTAAAAAAACTTAAACAAGTTATGAATAAAATAAAAGACATGGGTTCAAAAATTGTGTTTTTACAAGAAACTCATCTAATAGAGGAGGATGTTAAAAGAATTAGGAGTAGATGGCAAGGAAGTGTATTCACCTCTTCATTTTCATCCCGAGCCAGGGGAGTTATGACTCTTATACATAAATCAGTTCCTTTTCAAGTGAAAAATGTAATTGGAGACAAATTTGGAAGATATGTAATCATTCAAGGTTCTTTGTTATTAGAAAATATAAATCTTGTGAACTTATATGGTCCCAATATAGATGATCAGAAGTTCTTTGCTAATTTATTTCTTATCTTATCATCACTTACAGGGCAACATATAATAGCAGGGGATTTTAATTGTACATTGAATCCAGGTATAGATAGATCAACAGGACTGGATTGTACGCACATTGGATGTAGGATGACTATTAATCATTTTATGAAAGAATTGAGATTGTTAGATATATGGAGAGAAATGAAACCACAAGTTAAAGCCTATTCTTGTTATTCCAGTACCTACAAGACATTCTCACGTATTGATTATTTTTTGATTTCCACAGAATTAAGGTCCAAGATTCAAAACTGCTTTTATGATAACATCGTGATCTCTGATCATGCACCCTGTTGTCTAATATATGTAGATAAAAAATTGACAAAGGAATCAGGTAGACGGCAATTTCAGCATAAATGGCTTCAGGATGAGGAATTTGTCAAGTATATAGAAAAACAGATAGACGAGCTCTTTGACATCAATACTACACAAACATCAGCATGTGTAAAGTGGGAGGCTTTCAAAGCTTTTATTAGGGGACATATTATTAGTTATACAGGATCAAAATCTAAGAAGACTCGAGAGGAGAGAGCTAAATTGGAACATAAAATAAAAAGTCTTCAGGAAAAAGTGTATGCAGGAAGTGACCCAAGGTTGGAGAATGAATTACTGATTTTGAGAGCTGAATACGACAAAAAATCAGCGAATAGAGCTGCCTCGAGTCTTCTAAGATTGAAACAATCTTTTTATGAACAAGGTGAAAAATCAGGAAAATTATTAGCATGGCAGATTAAACAATTAGAAATTAAAACACCAATTACCAGTATTATAAGTAACGGACAGGTAGTTATAGATCCTTTAGAAATTAATAGAACCTTTAGAGATTACTATGAAAAATTATATGATACCAAAAATGAACCTGATTTAACAAAACTAAATGGGTTTTTGAACGAACTATCTATACCGTGTATTCCAAATGAAAACAGGGAGATATTGGAGTCTAAAATTAGTCAAGAAGAAGTTGGGCTAGCCATTGATAATATGAAATCAGGAAAAAGTGCAGGACCAGATGGTCTTCCAGTTGACCTTTATAAAAAATTTAAGAATAAATTAATAAAACCTTTTTTGGAAATGGTTTTAGAAGCATTTCAAAATAATAATTTACCATCATACATAAATAATGCCTTAATTATACTGCTGCCAAAACCAGGTAAGCCCTCTAATAAATGTGAAAATATGAGACCAATAAGCCTATTAAACGCCGACCTTAAGATAATCTGTAAAATTTTAGCAAGACGAATACAAGAAATTTTACCAAATATTATTAATCGAGATCAGAATGGCTTTATAAAGGGTAGACAAGGCTTCCATAATGTAAGAAGACTATTTAATATTATTTATTTTAATAAAGAAGCACCGGATACAGCTCTCCTATCACTGGACGCCGAAAAGGCCTTTGATAGAGTTGAATGGCCCTTTCTTTTTGAAGTCCTACAAAGGTTTGGACTTGGAAATAATTTCATAAAATGGGTTCAAATAATATACAATAATGCTACAGCAGAAATCCTAACAAATAACAATATTTCAAAACCAATAAAAATCAATAGAGGATGTCGACAAGGCTGTCCACTTTCACCTTTACTGTTTACTATGGCAATTGAACCTTTAGCGATAGCGATACGTTTACATTCACAAATATATGGAATTAAAGTTGGACCAACAGAACATAAAATCTCCCTGTACGCCGATGACATAATTTTGTTTATGTCGAATCTAAAAAAATCAATTCCAACCTTGTTGAATTTAATAAAGAATTTTGGGGAAATATCAGGATATAAAATAAATAAAACTAAATCTTCAATATTAATGCTAAATGAGACCCAGAGAAATTACCCAGCCCCTGAGGTAAATCAATTCAATGTTGTAAATCAGTTTAAATATTTAGGAATCCAAATTGTGCCTAAGCTAGAATCAATTGCCAGTGTCAACTATGAAGCCTTAATGTCAGATATCAATGAGTTAACTCAGAGATGGATGTCACTACCAATGTCGATGATCGGGAGAATCAATATACTTAAAAGTAATATTTTACCTAAAATACTTTATTTCAATACATTCCCTTATCACCACCTTTAGATCTATTCTCAAGAATAAAAAAAAAGTTAGTGGAATTTATATGGAACAACAGGAGGGCTAGATTACGTTTGTCTTTATTATATTTACCATTTGATCGTGGAGGTCTGAAATGTCCAAATTTTATGTTGTATTATTGGTCGGCACAACTGAGGTCTATGACATATTATTTTTCATCAAATGATCTCCCTCACTGGACTGAAATGGAATCATACAATTTACCTTTACCTCTTCCCATATTCATATACTCAGATTCGGCAAAAAAATTACAAAAACAAGTTAAAAATCCATTTGTAAAGCATATGATCAAAATATGGTGTGAAGCTAAAAACTATTTAAAAGAACCACAGTTATTGTCACAATTTAGTCCAATATGGGGTAATCAATATTTTAAACCAGGGAGAGCGGACGCTGTATTTAAAGTATGGAATTTAAAAGGGATACAAAAGATTCAGGATTTATATTTGCCAAGTGCAGATAACATAATGTCTTTTGAAGAGCTGAGGATCAAATTTAATCTCAATAGAACACATTTTTTTAAATATCTTCAACTTAGAAACTTTATTCGATCAAATCAAAATAAAGCTCTCACTCGACCTATTTATTCATCCTTGGAAAAAATGATGATGAAAGATAGTAAAAGAAAGGGTATTATTTCAGAGTTTTATAACTCATTGACACTATCTTCAAGTGAAAATTCACTGAAAAGATTAAACTACTGGAAAGAAGATCTGCAAACTGAAATTTCAGAGGAACAATGGGAATTGGCTTGTACAGAAGCTCAAACCAAATCAATAAATGTACGCCTTAAATTGATACATTTCAAATGGTTAATGCGGATGTATGTTACACCGGAGGAGTTAAATAGATATAACAAAAATATACCAGATACATGCACAAAATGCATGGAAAGTAAAGGAACCCTATTTCATTGTTTATGGGAATGTAGATTAATAAGAATGTTTTGGGAAGAGGTGAGGGTAACAATTGAAAAAATAATCTCAAAACAAATCATATTGAATCCTAAACTGTTTTTGTTGGGTCTGTACCCAGAAAAGCATAATTTTAATAAAAGTGAAAGAACATTCATAGACCTCAGTTTGCTTAATGCCAAAAAATGTATTGCACTATTATGGAAAAAGACTCATAGACCAGATGTGACTCAGTGGTTAAGACAGATGTTAACAAACCTTCCATTAGAAAGAATAACATATATACTGAAATCAAAGGAAACTGTGTTTGAGAATATATGGAGACCTTTTATTGATTATGTAAAAAATTTAAACATAACTCTTGAAGAAGAAGGTGAATGATGTGTGTGGACCTTGTACATTCCAAACTGGTGAACATAATATGTATACTTATGTATTGGATTGTCTAGACTAAACAGAGGAGCATTGTTGAAGATTTGATTTTGTTGGTGGTTGTTGGTGTTTTTAGTGCATTTTTTTTTTTGTAGTACTTTAGTGTTAGTGTTTGATTGTTTGTATCATGTTTGTTAAAAAAAAAAAAAAAGGTTCAATAAAGATATTGTGGAAAAAAAAAAAAAATTGAGTGAAAGGGTAGAGTGATGCAGGATGTTAACAATATAGGTCTGCCAAAGCACAGATCATGACATCAGCCCAGAATGCCAGCATTACTGGTTTGTCAGCTTAATGAAGTACTTCCATATAGTCTGTCCTTTATGGGTGGGGGGACAGACAGTATAATATCACAATACTTTCAGAGACACCAGTATTGTGATAGTTTATTTTAAAAAATCATTAAGAAATGTTGCAAATACAAACCCCAATTCCTATGACACTGGCCTGTTTCTAATTGACCTGCTAACCTGTGGAATGTTCCAAAAAGGTGTTTTTTGAGCATTCCTCAACTGTGCCGGTCTTTTCTTGACCCTGCCATAGCTTTTTTGGAATGTGTTGGAGGTATCAAATTCAAAGTGAGTGAATATTTGAAAAAAAAAATATTAGGTTTATCAGTTTGAACATTAAATATCTTGTCTTTGTACTGTATTCAATTGAATATATGTACAGTAGGCTGAAGAGGATTTGCAAATCACTGTATTCTGTTTTTATTTACGTTTTACACAACATCCCAACTTCATTGGAATTGGGATTTGTACAAACTTACCATTTAGGTATCAGAGTAATAAAAAAAAATCATTTGACTTTTCAGTCCACTAGATGGTGCTAAATGTTCACTGTCTGGTTAGGTCAGCACAACAAAGGGGTGACTACTGAGATCTAGTCGGGAGCTGAACAAGACCAAGATTGGGATGGAAAATTGCAATATACACTGCCTGGCCAAAAAAAAATCACCACCTGGATTTAACGAAGCAAATATTGGGTAAGAGCCTCCCATTGGTCAGGACTAGGTTCAGCAGCAATATGTGCCCAAAGAATAAGGTCAGCTGACTACCTGAATATACTCAATGACCAGGTTACCCCATCAATGGATTTTTTCTTACTTGATGAAACGGGCATATTCCAAGACGACAATGCCGGGATTCATCGGGCTCAAATTGTGAAAGAGTGGTTCAGGCAGCATGAGACATCATTTTCACACACGGACTGGCCACCACAGAGTCAAGACCTTAATCCCATTGAGAATCTTTGGGATGTGCTGGAGAAGACTTTGCACAGTGGTCTGACTCTTCCATCATCAAGATCTTAGTGAAAAATTAATGCAACTCTGGATGGAAATAAATGTTGTGACATTGCAGAAGCTGATCAAAATGATACCACAGTGAATGCATGCCGTAATCAAAGCTAAAGGTGGTACAATGAAATATTAGAGTATGTGACTTTTTCAGGGGCCAGGCAATGTCTATGCAGGTAGTCAGCTGACCTCATTCTTTGGGCACATAATGTTGCTGAACCTAGATCTGACCAACTGCAGCAAATCCAGATAGACTTGTATGGCAGGCACTAGGCATGATGGGTGCATCACTTCATCTGCCTCTTTTCTTACCCTGATGCACCCATCACTCTGGAACAGGATAAATCTGGTCTCATCAGACCACATGACCTGGGACCACACGATCATGGGGCCTCTGGTGAATCCCACCATTGCTGACCATGCTGGGTAATCTTGAGAATCAGAATCAGATTTATTGCCATTGTTCATGTAATACACAAACTAGGAATTTGTCTCGGTGCCATGCTGCAACATTAAAAACATAATGAGAAAAAGGGATAAACTAAAAAACTAAAGGACTAGAAACGTGCAATAAGTGTAGAAAAATAAGTAATAATAATAATAATAATACGAGTAATAATGAGTAGTACTAGTCAAGGCAGTTTTAAAAAATTAGCATGTAGCAGATAATGTGAAGTACCACATAGTGCAGTCAATAATGCAACAGAAAAACAGTGATGATTGACATGAGTCTGGTTGAGCTGCTGTACATAGTGCACGAGAGTCAAAAGTCACTTAGTGTTCAGCAGTCTGATGGCAGAGGGGAAAAAGCTGTTCATGTGACGGGAGGTTTTAGTCCGAATGGACCGAAGCCTTCTACCTGAGGGGAGGGGGGCAAACAGCACGTGACCAGGATGTGAAGGATCGGCTATGATTCGGCCAGCACGCCTCCGGGTCCTGGAGATGTACAGGTCCTGGAGAGATGGGAGCTTGCAGCCTATCACCTTCTCAGCAGTGCGCACGACGCGCTGCAGCCTTAGTCTGTCCCTGGCAGTGGCTCCTGCATACCACACAGTTATGGAGGAGGTGAGGATGGACTCGATGATGGCCGTGTAGAACTGCACTAACATCTTGGTGGGTAGCTTGAGCTTCCTCAGCTGCCGCAGAAAGAACATCCTCTGCTGGGCCTTTTTGATGAGGGAGCTGATGGTTGGCTCCCATTTGAGGTCCCGGGTGATGGTGGTGCCCAAGAAGCGGAAGGAATCTGCAATGGTGATGGGAGAGCCTGTGATGGTGAGGGGGGGGGCAGGGGGGATGTGACTTTCCTGAAGTCCACAATCATCTCCGCTGTCTTCAGAGCATTCAGCTGCAGGTTGTTGTGGCTGCACCAGGACACCAGCTGGGCCACCTCTTCCCTGTAGGCAGACTCGTCGCCGTTGGAGATGAGCCCGATGAGGGTGGTGTCGTCCGCAAACTTAATCAGCTTAACAGACTGGTGGGAGGAGGTGCAGGAGTTGGTATAAAGGGAGAAGAGTAGGGGGGAAAGTACACAGCCCTGGGGTGATCCAATGCTGATGCTAACAGAGTCTGAGACAGACTTCCCCAGCCGCACATGCTGTCTCCGGTCCGTCAGGAAGTCGGTGATCCACCTGCAGAGGGAGTCAGGCACGTTGAGCAGGGACAGCTTGTCCTGGAGCAGATCGGGGCGGATGGTGTTGAATGCGGAGCTGAAGTCCACAAACAGAATCCTGGCGTAGGTTCCCGGGGAGTCCAGGTGCTGCAGGATGGAGTGGAGGGCCAGGTTGACTGCGTCGTCCACAGACCTGTTAGCACGGTAGGCAAACTGCAGCGGGTTTAGGAGGGGTGTGGTGATGGACTTGAGGTGAGACAGGACCAGGCGCTCAAAGGACTTCCAGAATCCTTAGTTTACTCCATTTCACTGATTGCTCCAATCAAAGATGTCATCCTTTTAATCCAGTGAGCTTCATTTAGTCTCCACTATTCTGATATCTTTCCTTACGAACATACTGGTGAAATAAGGTTAATTTTACTCTCATTTTGAGGACAAAAACAGACCAAAGCCAACCAACTAGGCAGTCAATGACAAATTAACATGTTCTGGCCTAATGGGCACGCCCAAGGGTCATGAAGAGCATTCATTTCACTCTCTGATGCAGACCTACCTAAGCATCGTGTGCGAGTTTCAAGAGCGTAATTGAGTAGGAGGAATAGCTATTCTTGTGAAATGTTGATGAGCGGACAAGAAAGAACATCAGAAAGACTGTGAACAAGAAACATCTGGAAAGGCCACATGAGCAACAAAAGAAAAAGTAGAACTAGAAAACATGAAATCAACCATATCTAAAAACTGTGTGATAAATAATAACAACTGGTGCAGACCGGGACATATCACGGTTAAGGAACAGCACTGTAGCAAAGACATTGAGTTGCTAGCTGTTAGCATGCGGCCTACATATCTCCCGAGGGAATACTCACACGTGATCTGCATTGTTATTTATGCAAATCCGGCGGCGAATGCTGGGACAGCGCGTGACGTCATCCACTCAGTAACTGGCAGGCTGCAGAAAGAACACCCAGATGCTCTTCTCCTCATCTCAGGTGATTTCAACCATATTTCACTGTCTCCCATTCTACCCACGTTCACCCAGTATGTCACATGCCACACTAGAGACAATAAAACACTGGACTTATTCTATGCAAATACTAAGGAGGCGTACACCTCATCACCACTCCCCCCACTCGGGAGATCAGATCACAACTTGGTTCATCTTCTGCCGGTGTACAAACCCTTAGTACACAGACAACCTCCGGTCATGCGCACGGTGAAGTTATGGTCTGAGGAGGCAATGGACGTGCTAAAGGACTGTTTTGAAATCACTGCCTGGGAGCAGCTCTGCGATCCACATGGTGAGGACATCGATGGCCTCACTCACACCATCACGGACTACATCGGCTTCTGTGTGGACAACACCGTACCCACAAAGACCATACGGTGTTGCTCGAACAACAAACCCTGGATCAACCCTGAGATAAAAACACTTCTGAGAGAGAAGAAGAGGATCTTCAGGTCGGGGAACAGGGAGATGCTGAAGTCCGTTCAGAGGGAGCTGAGGAGGAAGATCAGAGAAGGCAAGGACAGCTTCAGGAAGAAGATGGAGGACAAGCTGCAACGGAGCGACATCAGCGGGGTCTGGAGAAACCTCAAAACCATCTCTGGGCTCCAGAATACCTCCCCCCAGGCCATGGGATGCAGGGAGTGGGCGAACAATCTGAACCTGTTTTTTAATAGGTTTGACCAGTCGCCCTCCCCCCCGACTGCACAACAACCACTGCTGCCTCTAAAGTCATCGAGATCTGCTGTCCACACCCCACTCCACCAACACCCCCCCCCCACTCCCAGCACACAGCCCCCCAACCAGACCCTCACTAAGACCCAGGTGAGGACGGAGCTGAGGAAGATCAAGGCGAGGAAGGCCGCGGGACCGGACGGCATCAGCACGAAGCTCCTCAAGTCCTGTGCAGACCAGCTGTGTGGGATTGTGGAGCATATCTTCAACCTGAGCCTGAAGCTGGGGAGGGTACCACAGTTGTGGAAAACATCTTGTGTGGTACCTGTACCAAAGACTTCTCACCCCAAAGATCTGAACAGCTACAGACCAGTGGCCCTGACGTCTCACATGATGAAGACCCTGGAGAGACTGCTCCTTGCTCACCTCCGCCCCCTGGTGGGACCAGCGATGGATACACTCCAGTTCGCCTATCAGCATGGCATTGGGGTGGAGGATGCAGTGATCTTCCTCCTTCACCGTTCTCTGTCCCACCTGGAGAAGCCCGGGAATGTTGTGAGGATCATGTTCTTTGACTTCTCCAGTGCTTTCAACACCATTCAACCAATGATCCTGAAGGACAAGCTGCTGTGTGCAGGGGTGGACCAGCACCTGTCATCATGGATCCTGGACTACCTCACTAACCGGCCACAGTTTGTGAGAATCCGAGATTGTGTGTCTGACACGATCATCAGTAGCACGGGGGCCCCCCAGGAAACAGTTTTGGCTCCCTTCCTGTTCACCTTTTATACTGCGGACTTCTCACACAACACACTGCCATCTACAAAAGTTCTCTGACGACTCTGCGATCGTCGGCCTCATCTCCAACGGAGATGAAGCTGAGTACAGAGGACTTATCCACGACTTTGTGGACTGGTGCCATCGGAATTGCCTCCAGATCAACGCGAGGAAAACTAAGGAGCTGGTGGTGGACTGCCGCAGGCAAGGACAACCCCTCACAGCACCAGTAAACATACAGGGAACAGACATTGAGATGGTGACATCCTACAAGTACCTTGGTGTTCATCTGAACAATAAACTAGACTGGTCACACAATACCGACGCACTCTACAAGAAGGGACAGCGCAGGCTGTTCCTACTGAGGAGGCTCAGGTCTTTTGGTTTACAAGGGGTGCTGCTGAAGACATTCTACGACACAGTGGTGGCATCAGCCATCAGTTTTGGAGTGGTCTGCTGGGGCAACAGCATTACAGCAGTCGATAGGAAGAGACTGAACAAACTGATCAAGAAAGGTAGCTCTGTCCTGGGGCAATGCCTTGACCCAGTGGAGGAGATAGGAGAGAGAAGGATGGTGGCTAAACTGTCATCTCTGCTGGAGAACGAGTCCCACCCTATGCAGGACATACTGAACACACTGAGGAGCTCATTTAGCAGTAGACTATATCATCCTAGGTGCGCAACCAAGAGGTTTCGCATGTCCTTCCTACCTACGGCTGTCAGACTGTACAACCTAAGCAGGGCTGCTCGCAGAGATAGCAAAAAAATGTGACGACCTAGTAGTATTGAATGCAAAAGACGCAACAGACTTACACAAATGGTCCCCTCCAGTATACAACCAGGACAATTTCAGTCGCTACGGAGGGTGACAATATGTATGGGTACATATTCATACTATGTAGGATAACTAAGTAGACAGTTATGCTGTTTATTCCATCTTGCTACAATGCTCCGCACTTTGTATATATATTTATGTATTTTTGTGTACGTATGTATATCCACTGCTCTTATTTATATTTTTCGTATCTTCTTAATTATTGCTCTGAGTGTTGCTATCCCTGTGCTGTTGCAATCCTGGAATTTCCCCATTGTGGGACTAATAAAGGCTTATCTTATCTTACCTCATCTTAAAATCACATCAAAGACTGGAAAAAGGCCAAAGTCATTCATATAGAAAGTAACAGCTGGACTTGGGATGCTATAGAGAGCCTGTCATGCCCCCTCTAGTTCTGCATATGGGATCGTAAATCAGAAAAAATCCCTATTAAAGTGAATGGCAAGAGAGAAATTTTCCATGTAATTAAAGTTAAAGGTTGTTGTATAATAAAAGAGTAATATTTAGATTTTGTGAAAATGCTCATTGGACTACATCTGTTTGTCTTGGACTGTACACATCACCAAACACGATTATGGCGGTTCCCCTCTCAAAGCTCACCTCCTGTTTCCTGATCGATGAAAGAAGGATCCAAAGAAGAGAAAAACAACACAAATGTATTTTGAGAGCTGAGCTGATCCAGAGGACTGTTAGTTGCTGCCCCCTGGGCGCACTTTTTTGAGAACATGACATAAGTTACGCACATCTGTATTTGTAGTTTTTTAATTTACGTATATTCACAACCTTATACCTTAACAGTTAGACAACAACCTACACCATAATTTATGCTGAAAATGATCTTTTAAACTGACAAACATCATATGTAACTCGTGGCAAAATTCAATCGGGATGAAAAGATAATTAAGTTCTTGCCATTCATTTCAATGGAGGCAAGTTTTAGGTGGCCAAGCACGGAATCCATATTGGTGCTGTTAAGAAACACAAATAAGCCATTGCACCACATAGGCATGTACTGCATTTTCTTCATTTTGGCTGAAGAAGTTGAATATTATATGAAATAAACACCGCTCATTGTTAGGGACAATGTCTAACTATGGTAGAAAATTAAGGAAAATAAAAGATGTTTAGTTTTAATGTTATTAATTTACTTAAAACACTAATATGACCATTTTCAGTACCCAATTAACCAACATTTCAAGATTCTCTCCTGTGTATGCAAGTGATTTTTAAAATGTTTTAGGTAATTTGAGAAGAGTTTATATGTAGTAGTAGTAATAATAATAACAATAATAGTTAATAATAATAATAATAAACTGTTTACGGGCTTTCTTGTGCACCATCTTTAAAAGGGGCTTCCTTCTGGGACGACAGCCATGCAGACCAATTTGATGCAGTGTGCGGCGTATGGTCTGAGCACTGACAGGCTGACCCCCCCCCACCCCTTCAACCTCTGCAGCAATGCTGGCAGCACTCATACATCTATTTTCAAAAGACAACCTCTGGATATGACGCTGAGCACGTGCACTCAACTTCTTTGGTCAACCATGGCGAGGCCTGTTCTGAGTGGAACTTGTCCTGTTCAACCGCTGTATGGTCTTGGCCACCGTGCTGCAGCTCAGTTTCAGGGTGCTGGCAATCTTCTTATAGCTTAGGCCATCTTTATGTAGAGCAACAATTCTTTTTTTTTTTTCAGATCCTCAGAGTGCTTTGCCAGGAGGTGCCATGCTGAACTTCCAGTGACCAATATGAGAGAGTGTGAGCGCGATAACACCAAATTTAACACACCTGCTCCCCATTCACACCTGAGCCCTTGTAACACTAACGAGTTACATGACGCCAGGGAGGGAAAATGGCTAATTGGGCACAATTTGGACATTTTCACTTAGGGGTGTATTCACTTTTGTTGCCAGCGGTTTAGACATTAATGGCTGTATGTTGAGTTATTTTGAGGGGGCAGCAAATTTACACTGTTTTTCAAGCTGTACACTGATGACTTTACATTGTATCAAAGTGTCATATCTTCAGTGTTGTCCCATGAAAAGATATAATAAAATATTTACAAAAATGTGAGGGGTGTACTCACTTTTGTGAGATACTGTATATCTCACCGGAATACTGATTTTGACATTATGCAGCTGTGAGTTTGAAACACAACAGGGCTTAACCTTTTGACTGCCTTGGTTCATGCATAGGTAGCGCTGTGGAGTGCCTGTGTTGCAGTTCTGTGACTGTCAAGTGACGTGGCCTTAAACCATAATAAATCCCCAGTTGTACTAAGTATTGCACCTCACGAGGTGGAAGAAACGTATAACTTACTGCTCTTGCCTTAGAGGACTTATGGCCCCCAAATACCGCCCCCCCTTCTGGACACCACAGAAGAAGAGTTTGTAAACAAATGTTGATTGATCGCAAGACGGAGGAGGCATTTGCTCCCAAATTTACCAACTATGATTCTAAAAAGGCATTATTTAGCTTATGAAGGTAAATATCTACATTTTCTTTTAACAGAAGGTGGGTGAAGCTGGTTGATTTGCACCTGCCATCAACCCCCAGCACCATGTGACTGGACAGAACAATCGCGCCAGTTCCCAGTCATCATATGAGATAAACTGCGGCAGAATAAAAGCGAAATTGCAGTGGAATAATCATAAGAGTTTCTGGATGTGGGGGAAAAGCGAAAATGACCGACAGAAGACAAAATAACAACCAGGATGGATGAAAATGGACAAAGCACACCGCTTGACCAGCAGTAAGTGACAAATTTCTTTGTTTGTTTACATTGTAACCGATTTTCTGGTTCATAGACTTTGAAGATAACAGAATGCCCAAAACAACAAATGGTGACAAAAAACAAAACCATCCTTTGTGTAAATATGTCCAAAGTCCACGTTTTACTGAAAGTTATGTAATTTGATATGGCTGCCGTGGCATTATACAAATTAGATGTATAAATTTACTCTTATCTCAAACTTTGGATCATATTCTACATTTTTCTAATTTACAGTAATCCATTATCACTTTCCACTTTCAAGTTATAGCTTTGGAAATCTCTGACATCTGAACTCAATATTTTCTTGAAAAAAACCTTGACCACTCGGGGCTGATGGCGCAATGGAGCACCATAGGCAGTCAAACAGTTAATATAAAAGCTCAAATGCATAATAATGTCTTGAGCGCCTTAAATTTGAGGACTATTTCATGTCATGGTACTCACCAGGCAATCTGTTCATGTTGACACCCTGGGCAGACAGGCCAATGCCCATGTACCTGTATTCAAAAATAGAAGAAAAACAAAACACAGTTAAATCCAGATCAGTAATTATCATAGGCCATTTAAACATAAATGTCATCTTTTTCTAAAATATGTGTCTTTTCGACCAGACCTGTAACTTTAACAAATTTTGTTGGACTATAAATTGACCCAGAAATTATGAAACGATTATGTTGATGTCATGAAGACCATTTTATGCCACTGATAATAATGATAAGAATCCATGTACATCCTTTTAAAGAGTACTACTGAACTTTGTTTTATCAATAGCCTCATTTCAATGTAAACGGTGGCAGAGATATGACAGCATGGCGAAAAAAAGCTTTTGTGTTTGTTGTTTGCAGCTGGAGAGGAAAATAGACAAATTGAAAAAACTCAAGTAAATCAAGACACAGAGGTCAGAAAAAAACCTGAAGTTTATTTTTATATGATAAGCATAAAAATTAACTTGATAAATCCTTAAGTCGATTTATCATGACAGGCCCTATTGTCGGCTTATACTTGAAAAATAATCTCTCATCAGTATCAAGCAGAGGTAACCTTGTCTACTGTCTTTAAACTATTCTCATATTCAAAATATGAGGACTAATCATCATTTCCACCACATCTAAATATTTCTGGTCATTTGGTCCATAAAGTGGTCATCACTTGAATCGCAACAATATCCATTTTGAGCTGCATGGATAACATTTCTTCTTTTTTCTCATTTAAAGGTTCAAGAGACAACATTGCAAGCTCCTGACCAATAGCTGTCGCAATTACTCTTGTTCCCTTATAATTTTGTACCGGGTGCAAGGTAGAGACAAACGCAGTGCAGACTATTCTAAAATTGAGAAAGGGGAAGCTCATTTTGCCCTTGCTGCTAAGTTCTCAGTCCTTTAGTGATTATGAGCCAGACACCGAGTGTCAAGCGATGACTCTCTTGTGGTATAGAACTGTGAATTTATCAATCTTATTTGATGAGCAGTTCCATTAAACATTTTTTAAATAACTATATTGTATAAGTGGCTATAACTGACAGTAATGCTAATGTAGCACATCAATGATTGATCCTGATATTTCTTTAATTTTGACAATGTAATTATGTCAACACTTTAGTTCAGACAACCGGAGTGGTGGCCTAGTTGGTAGAGCATCTGCTCCACAACCGGGAGGTCATGGGTTCAAATCCCAGTCAGGGCATACCAAACACCATATAAAACACCATATAAAAATGGTACTTTCCACCTTCTAGCTTGGTGCTCAGCATAATAGAATGGGGAAAGTTAACGCACAGATACCAGAAGACTGACCCCATCCCCCCCCACACACTGTAGCTTTCACTAGTTACAGCAGCTGTGTAGCCTAGGGTCAGTGAAACAGAGATAGATGCCGTCCCATACACCACATGGTGTCCATGTGCTGTGGAAAGAATTAACTTAACTTTAGTTCAGACTGTAAGTACTTTGCTGTCATTTGTTGTGTACATATCCTGAATCACACTTTTATGGTCTGATTATGTTCAGTCATTTTAGATAAGCTGGTTTAAAAAAAAAAAAACGAGCTGTTGCTGTGAGGCTCCAGTAATCATTTATGTCAGTTCCAGTTCATTTAAATTTGTAATGTATTTTTATTGTATTTTAAATATATAAATAAAATGTTGTAAAACGGTGGATGCCTGATTTCATTTGTGCCCTTTCAGTTACCTGTAGAGGCTGAAATCCATTGTTGATTCAGTGTCACAAAGTCACAAATTCGTGATTTATCTAGCCTCAGTGCAAAAAATATTTTCAAACTTTGTATAACCTAGTGATAAATTACTGGCTGAGAACCTAAAATACACATATCCGATCAGACACATGCATAACATTGTAATCAACAATTCTTAGTGAAGTTAGAAATAATCTGTGGTGGAGTAATACTCTTTTTTCCAAATAGATGTCAATATCATGTAAAAATAGCACCAAAACACTGCAGAAAAAGTAAAACGGTTTGTAACAAAGAAATGTGGTCTCCAGCCACACAGTATGTGATGATCGACCCTTTATTTCATCTGAAGATGCCACGAAAAAGCAAACGAAGTGTATGGAAATTAACATGTGCATGTCTGAAGCTAAACTGCTCAGCCTCTGCTACCTACATCATCTCAGCTTTTTTCCTGCCGGAAGACAAGCTAAAGCCCCTGTCACACCTTGACAATTTAGGCAGTGTATGCTGGCGTTTAAAAAAATTGGCGAATACACAGGCGTATATCTAATAAGTTAGGGATAAGTTTTGTTTAAGTTAAGGGCACGCTAAAGCACGCTGGTATACGTCATAGTGTGGTGAGGTCTAAAAATTATGTGCATGCACAAATTTGTTTTTGACGTATCCAGCGTATGGCTCATACATCGCGCATACAGGGGCCATAAGTTATATGTAAGTTATGCGATCGTTCACATACGCTACTTGTAAGTTACTCACAAGTCGAAATACATCAAAATAATGTCTAGTGTACCCAAAACTTATTTCTAACCTATGAGTAACATGCTTTCAACCTATGTGTAACTTACTGAACGGGTTTCTAACTTACAGCTATTGTACAATGGCGTATGGCAGGCCTATTCAATTAGCGGCCCACGGGCCACATGCAGCCCAGAAGCAACCTCCGAGTGGCCCAGGCTACACCAAGGAAATATAAATTTAAGAAAAAAATATGAAGGAATGACAGTCCGCAAGCGTGCACACAAACAACGCGTGTGACTGTGACCGTTCCAGTCAGCAGGCAGAGCATCTCGCTAGCGTCATTATCCGAGAGAAGCATTAGCTTATTAAAGTACTTTAAATGCAGAAAAAAATCAGAAGAGGTATGCAAGCAGTGGAAGCATTTATGGTGGTTTTAACCCGCTGGTAACAGGAACAATAATGAGTTGCTGAGCAAACAGGTGTGGTTAGACTTCATATGCAGGGAAAGAGGCAAGAGTGACTGAATCACTGACTATTTACTTCACCAGCCATTACAATAATTTATGTTCATTATTATGTACCTGGCAAATTAAGGTAACCAAAATTCACGAAGTCAGTGACTTTAAACCATCCACAACCTTCAGACAAACTCAGCGTGCTAACATTTGGATTTCAAAATAAGGGAGTTTTTTTCCTGCTGTCTGGTTGGTGAGGAGAGTTCTAAAAAACTATAAATATATAAAAATATTTGAACAGAAATAACTGAATCTTTGGTAATTTAAGTTAATTTATTTCATTAAATGTAATTTTATAAGATAACCCTTTATTAGTCCCACAGCGGGGAAATTTCAATCCCCATATTTATCTCCAAATCCCCAAAATATTCCATAAATATTTTTTTCTTGGACATCAGTGTTAAATTATTGTTCTGTTCTAGCTCTGCAAAATTATGGTCAAAAGTGTAAATTGTATAAAGAAAAAAAAAGCAAAATTTTTACCACAATCTGTTTCAAATTTATTTAAAAAAGTAATTTTATTAAAAAATAGACAAAAATTAGCCATAAAATAATCCACAAATGTATAATAAAGTCTCAAATGTACAAGAAAAGTCAATTTTACAAGAGGAAATTACAAATTTGAGGAAAATGGTTTCAAATTTAGATAAATTTACAGGAAAAAAAATAGAAAACTATAAGAAAATTGTCATAAATTTTGAAGAAAAACCTCAAACCTTCAAGATTGAAGTCATTACTCAAGTTTTTAAGTGGGTGCTCTTTGCATCCTTAACCCTACTAGAAATTTTTGGTTGACTGATATGTGTGGGTAATAGAATGTGTAGTTATAAAAAGAAGTTCCTATTCACACGTGGTGATTTAAAACAAAACAAACCCCAATAGTGGATGTGCAATGTTTGTTAATGTTATGAATCTTTTCTTTGGGGGGTTTGTGCACTGAAGTGTTTGAAAGTTCATTTTTATTCAGCTAAATGCACTTTGGGATGTGCCAAGGTCAGTTATGACCAGGATGTAGTATATTTTATTTCAAAAGGGAAACAAATATTAATGCTACTAACAGTGCACATTGAGTTTTTATGCACTTTGAGATGTGCCTGAGTAAGATGACAGAATTTTATTTTTAACCATTCTATTTATTTGTTGTTTAATAGAAAAAATATTTCTACTACTTCAAATTCTGCTCAACCCCAGCACTGTTATTGTGTTTTTATGCATGTTTGATGTGCCTTTGTCATGTGCCAAGCGCACATTTAAAACCAAGACAATAAATAAAAAGTGCACATTTTTCATCATACTGATCTGTGTTGGTTTGAAATTTATCATATTAGATTAGATTAGATTATTCAACTTTATTGTCATTACACATGTATGAATACACAGTAACAAAACACAGTTTAGCATCCAATCAGAAGTGCAAAGGACAGCAGTGCAGTATATACAGTAATTGACAGTATGTGCAATTTAAGCAAATATATGCAAATATATGCAGCAGTGCAGAAAGTTAAGAGTACTGTTATGTGCAAATAATGTACAATAAGTTAGATGGGCAGTTATGTACAGGTGAGGATGGTAAGAGAGTCAGCGGGGAACTAAGTTCAATAACGTGACAGCTGTTGGAAAGAAACTGTTCCTAAACCTGCTGGTTCTAGTCCGAAGGCTTCTGAAACGCCTTCTGGAGGGGAGAAGCTGGAACAGTCCATGAGCAGGATGGTTGGAGTCCCTAAGAATGCTGCGTGCCTGGCGCAGACATCTTTTCCTGTAGACAGGTTCAGGTTCAGGTTCAGGTTACTTTATTTGTACCCGTAGGTAGATTTGTTTTGCAGTTGGTGACATCCATATTTACAAGCCACTAATTACATTCAACATAGACACAAACACAGGCACACATCTTACAAAACAGGTAAATATAAAATATGTACAATATAATTTTTATAGCTTGTTCAACTCTTTGACAGCAGCAGGGACAAAGCTGTTTTTGTAGCGCTGGGTTCTACTTTTTGGGACAGCAAACCTCCGTCTGGAGGGAAGAAGCTGAAAGTTGCAGTGCAAAGGGTGGGAGTCATCATTTAAAATCGAGTGGGCCATCCTCTGTACTTGTCTGGTGTACAGGGATGTCAGGCTCAGCTGTGACTCACCAAGCAAACGACTGGACCATCTGACTACCTGATCCAAGGATTTCCTCTGTTTCAGTTTTATCTGACCAAACCATGACATTAAAGAAAAGGATAAAACAGATTCAATAAAAGCCCGATAAAACATAGTCATTATGGTTCGGTCAATTTGGAAGCGTGCAAGTTTCCTCAAACAATGCAAATTTTGCTGACCCTTTTTGCACACCCTTTCACAGTTCACCTCAAAGTTCAATCCACTATCAATAATCGTCCCAAGATATTTGTACGATTGTACACATTCGGTGGTCTGGCCTTTTAGTATGGTGACTTTGTGCCTGGGAGTTTTCCTCCTAAAGTCAATAATCATATCTTTCGTTTTTGTTGTATTCAGCTGCAGGTAAGAATCCTCACACCAGTGAACAAAGTCATCAACTACTGGGCCGTGGCCACTCTCACCATCCTGGAGGAGACTGACAATGACTGAGTCATCAGCATACTTTATAATGTGTCTGTTGTCATGTCTGCTCCGACACATGTTTGTGTACAGGATGAAGAGTAGTGGTGACAACACACACCCCTGAGGAGAGCCAGTAGAAGAGCACTTTAGGTCAGACAATGTGCCATTGACCCTTACTCTCTGCGTCCTGTTGGTTAAGAAATCCAGAATCCAACCCACCAGATTATTGCTTAAATCAAATTGTTGCAGGAGCCTTTCAACTAAAATATGAGGTTGGATTGTTATTAAAAGCAGAAGAGAAGTCCACAAATAAAAGCCTGGCGTGTGTCCCATTAAAATCCAGATGTTTAAAAAGCATGTCAAACAGAGTGACAGTGGCATCCTCCACTCCTCTGTGAGGCCTATAGGCAAACTGCAGAGGATCCAATGCATGTTCAGTCTGCCTTAGGACCTCACATCTGACCAGTTTTTCAAAAATTTTCATTAAAATTGAAGTCAAAGCAACTGGTCTAAAGTCATTTACCGTTTTAGGACAGCTGGATTTTGGAACGGGAACAACCACGGCATCTTTCCAGATCTTAGGCACATGTTGTGTCTGTAAGGACTTATTGAAAATGTAATGAAATATAGGACTCAGTTCATGTGCACAGGACTTTACCAGGCGTCCACATATATTATCAGGGCCCTGACTTTTGTTCACTTTTACAGCGCGGAACTCCCTTTCAACATCCTGCATCTCAATATTAAAGTGCTGATTGTCTTTGAGTTTCTGTTTCAAATCTTGGATTTCTGTGCTAAAATCAAAGGAGTCAAAACGACCATAAAAACAATTAAGAGCATTAGCCAGCTCTGTGTCTGAATTAAAACCATCTAAAAACACACGATTACTGCGCTCTGTGCTCTGAAGGCCTGCAATAGTTTTCATACTGGCCCAGGCCGAACCCAGTTTATTTGCTGCCATCTTGCTTTCCAATTCTGATTTATAATTCTGTTTTGCTCTTAAAATTTCGGCCTTCAGCTCCTTGGTGGCAACCTGTAGCTCAGAAACAGACCCCTGTTTAAAGGCAAGAGCTTTCCTCTGTAAGCAGGATTTAACTGATTTAGTAACCCATGGTTTGTTGTTGGGGGATATTTTGACACGTTTACGTGGAACAATCTTATTTTGACAGTAAGCCATGTATGAGCATGTGAGCTCAGCCAGAGAGTCCAAGTCATCCCCGCAGGCCATTATGAACATCTTCCAGTCTGTACAGTCAAAGCATTCCTGGAGGCTGTGCTCTGAATCTTCTGTCCACACATCAGTGTCTCTCATCTCCACCTTGCCTCTTCTGAGAGCAGTTTTATATGTGGGCAGCAAATGAACACAGCTGTGATCTGATGATCCTAAAGGAGGAAGGGGGAGTGATTTATAGGCCCTCTCTATGGATCCATAGCACAGGTCCAATGTCTTTTTTCGCCTGGTTGGGCAGGAGACATACTGATGAAAGTTTTTAAGTGTCTTCTTTAAAGAAACATGGTTAAAATCCCCAAGAATGAAGTTTGGCGCCTCTGGAGAAATTGACTGCAGCCGCTGCACCACATCAGAGATGGTGCTGGAGGCGGAGTCAGCGTCTGCCCTCGGGTGAATGTACACAACTGTGATGAAAAGTTGGGGAAACTCTCGAGGCAAATAAAAGGGGCGTAGTGACACAGACAGGAGCTCCACATCGGGTGTACAGATGCGCTCTCTGACCGTGACAGATGTGCAGTACTGCTTATTAATGTATAAACATACGCCGCCCCCCTGACGTTTCCCCATTACCTCTTCCTGTCGATCCGAGCGCAGCGGAGCTCCAAAGCCGTCAATCCACAGGTCTGCATCTCGATCATGCGCAGTAAGCCAAGATTCAGTGAAAGCCATGACGCAGCAGTTCTTAAAATCCTTCAGGTAACGTACATTGCCTTGAATTTCCTCCACCTTGTTTCTCACAGACTGTGCATTCCCAAAAATGATCGAAGGAAGAGGAATGTTACCAAACTGGCGTCTCCTAAGGCGCAATTTCACACCTCCACGTCTTCCACGCTTCCTTCTGCTGCCTCTCTTTTCACCGCTGTGTCCGTCTCTCAAAATAAAGTCCGGCAGTTGAAGTGTGGGCTCAATCAGAGACGCTGCATCAGCTGTGTTAAAGCGTAGCAACACGTCCCTGGAATACTGTATTCTGCCCGCTATTCTGCTCGCCATGGAGCCGAACGTGTTTACCTCAGAGACAAAGAGCCACAGCACAGATAGCAGCAGTGCGAGAGAGGAGAGGAAATCCATGTTGTAGATACCAGGGAGCTCTTCGCCATATATTCCACAAACGCTCCAGGGCAGAAACAGCACAGAGGATTTTCTAAAAACGTAAAAAAGTACAAAAAACACACACACACGCACTATATCACCAGCTGCAGGTTGCTGCGTGCGCATGCGCCCAATCGTTATAGGCGTCCTCTATAACTGGAAGTGGAGTCCCTGTGATGCGTTGGGCGGTTTTCACCACCCGCTGCAGCGCCTTACGGTCAGCGACAGAGCAGCTCCTATACCAGACTGTGACACAGTTGGTCAGGGTGCTCTCTATCACGCAGCGGTAGAAGTTGCCCAGGATGTCAGTTGACAGATGGTTCTTCTTCAGTGTCCTCAAGAAGAAGAGGCGCTGATGGGCCTTCTTGATCAGGCTGGTGGTGTTAACTGACCAGGACAGGTCCTCCAAGATGTGGGTCCCCAGGAATTTGAAGCTGGGGACACGTTCAACAGCTATGCCATTGATATGGATGGGGTCATGTGTCTCTCCCCTCTCTTTCCTGTAGTCCACTATGAGCTCCTTGGTTTTGCTGGTGTTAAGGAGCAGGTTATTGTCAGCGCACCAAGTAGCCAAGTGCTCAACCTCTGCCCTGTAATCTGACTCATCGTTGTCCCTGATGAGTCCAATCACCGTGGTGTCATCTGCGAACTTTATGATGGAATTGGATCCATACATAGGCCTGCAGTCATGGGTGAAGAGGGAGTAGAGGAATGGGCTGAGCACACAGCCCTGTGGTACACCAGTGTTGAGTGTGATGACGGAAGAACGATTGGGGCCTGACCTAACATGCTGGGGTCTGTTGGTCAGATCCAGTTGCAGGTGGAGGTACTGATTCTCAGGTCCCCAAGTTTAGTGATCAACTTGGAGGGGATAACTGTGTTGAATGCTGAGCTGAAGTCAACAAACAGCATTCTTGCGTAGGTGTTCTTGTCATCCAGGTGTGAGAGTACATAGTGCAGCACTGTAGAAACTGCATCCTCTGTACTCCTGTTGCTCCGGTAGGTAAACTGGTGAGGGTCCAGTGTAGGGGGCAGGCATTTTTTGAGCTGTGCCAAGACCAGTCGCTCAAAGCACTTCATGACTATGGGCGTCAGTGCCACAGGGCGATAGTCATTTAGGCACGATGGTGTTGAATGTTTCGGCACTGGTACTATAGAAGTGGTCTTGAAGCACACTGGTACCATGGCCTGGGCCAGGGACAGGTTGAAGATGTCTGTGAAGACCCCTGCCAGCTGCTCAGCGCATGCCCTCAGCCCCCGCCCAGGAATGCCGTCAGGGCCAGCAGCCTTACGTACGTTGACATGACTCAGTGCGTTACGGACGTCGGTGTGGGTGAGTGTGAGGTGGTGGAGGTTGTCAGAGGGTGGGAAATTGATGTTCTTTTCGTTATTGTCCTTGTCAAAACGAGCATAGAAGTCATTTAGCTCATTGAGAAAGGGCACAGTCATGGCTATAGGTATGGAGTTGCTGCAAATTTGCCTCTTTTTACTCAAATTCCCGTCATTCTTGTAAAATTGTGATTTTTTTTAAATTAATTTACATTTTTTTCTTGTAAATTTGCAACATTTTTAAAATCTCTGCCAAGAAGGTAAAATTTTTTTACCGGCATTGGTTTGTCTGTTAGCAGGATTACACAAAAACTACTGAATGTATTTTGGTGATATTTTCACCAGAGCCAACCTTTGGCCTAAGGATGAACCCATTTAATTTTGGAGATGATCCAAGAGGGCATACCTCTGCCAAGGCCATTGTTTGTTTTTGTGCAGCAGAATCAGCAGAATTACACAAAAACTATTGGACGGATTTGGGTGAAATCTTCACCAGAAGTGACCCTTGGGCTATGGATGAATTATGGAGGTGGTCCATGAATGCATACCTCCACTAAGACCCTCTCGCAATGTACAGATGGATGGTGGTATGACAAACAAAGAGACAGAGGGACAGACAAAGGGAGGGAGCCTTGACGGAGGTATGTGCTCTCTGAGTGCCCTCTAGTTATTCATAAATTTGCCATCTGTGAGTTTTGCTCTTAGATATGTTAGACTAAAATATGGTCACATGTGCTCTCTAATATAATACAAATCACAATATTTCTTGAGCCTGAATAGAAAAACAATTTTAAATTTGATGGCAAGAAGAACTTGACTCGCACTAAGTTCAAATCAGTCAAATCAAAATTAACTACAAGAGTACCGCCAAATGTACTTGAGCAAAAGCAGAGGTTTTCTTCAAAAATGTACTCAAGTGAGAATAAAAAGTACTTCAGTAAAGTAGTTACTATCCACTTCTGATTATGGCCACAGTACAGTCTGACTGGTTACACACAGCAATAGGATAATACAACATGATTTCAGGTCTGCTGCTTGTGACTGGCGGGCATGCCTCACTAATCTTCACTCATTACTGGTACCCTTTACACAGATTACTTAACAGGCTTAGAAACAAAATTCTCTCATCGCGAAACAACCGTTTTCCACAAACAGACGTCACAATTGTGACCAGCCATGGGAAAAACCAAGAACAAGTCCACCGAAGGGTATTTTGAGTTATTTACAGATTCTAAAAGTGTGGAATCTAAGCTTTCCAATGATGTCTAACACATGGAAATCCAAAAAGATTTGAAGAAGATGTGGCTATCTGAATGTAAGTATCTCTCAAACTACTTCTCTGAGAAAATCAGGTTCAAAGTTTCCAAGGATTGTCACCTTCCAGGGAAGCCAAGTGGGGGGCAGTAACAAAAGCTGGTCATTTGCATGACTTAGCATGAACCCGACCCCCTTACAGTTCTTATCAAAAGGCGCTCTCAAAACCCTCCTTAAGCTGCTTAAGTAGCCATGTGCTTCTAACTGAACATGCTGTTGATTGGTCGAAATGAATAACAAAGACGTATGAATAGCCAAACAAACCCGATATGTAAATCAGCTGTGGTATCCACTCCTCCAAAACTAGGAAGTGGTTTCACTGATATTTCCCTCTGAAACTACTCTATTTCAAATACAAAGTTTACTGTTTTAAAATGTCCCACACTGTTATTTGAAGCATGGAGTAGCTTCTTCATGATTTCAAGTAGGATATTTTGCAAAAAACGAAAATCATAAATTTTTCCAAAAAAAAGTATTTGTGTTTTTTTAGGAATCATATCAGGATAGGGCTGTCACAATAACCGCAATTGTGTAGTACCACGCTATGGACAAGCGTACCGCTTGTGTGTGTGTGGCTAAATCTTGTTGTTTACTTATGTGCCCCTACTGAATATTAAATAAATTATTAAATGTTCAGCGTATTTTTATTGCCAGCAGCATGGGTGGCGTTAGGCCTTTTTTAGGGGTGCTGTAGCACTCTTAAATTTAAACTCAGCACCCCTAAAAAATGGAGTGATAAAAGTTGTGATTATAAAGTTTTAGTTTGTCTTTGACAAGCTGAAATAACATCCAAAACATATTCAGTAGTTTGTCATTTAAACTTTTTAAAAATGACCCTCTCAATCTTCTCACACACGTTCTCTCCCTTGTACCTGTACGCGCTGCAGCTGTGGCACACACAGGAAGGTCCCTCCCTCCCTATCCCAACAGTGAAAAGTCAGGGGACAGGAGGCTGGTACAGCTCTTCTACAGGTAACACAATCATAATGATGTATGGCGCCAGCCTCAGCTGGAATATTCTGCAATGTTATGAATAGTTTTTCGGCTTGTCTGAATTTATTCGGTAAAGCCCCTTTTAAACTAGTACCTACTCAGCCCTACTTGCCTCGACTCTACTCGGTTTGTAGGAGTTTTTGAGACCTACTTCAGTGAGGTTCTAACCGTGCTGAGTCGAGCTGAAAATGTGACATCAGGAAATTGCAGGCCCCTGATTGGCCAGGGCATAACGTCAGTGGATGAGAGCGACGTCTTCAAAACTGCATTGGTAAATTCGCCTGTGAGTTTTTATTATTTCTGTGATAATCAACAAAATAAATTGCTACACACAAATCAACACCGTCACAAAGCACTCACCATCTTCCCCGTGAGCAGTCATCAACTCGGAGACCTCCTGGTATTTCATTTGAGAAGGCTCCACCAGCGCCGCGGCTGAAAAGTTCATACGCGGAAACGTTCATAGTGGTCAAATTTGATCAAATGTGGTTATTTTTCAACAGTCTCCCCATCGGTACACACAGTTCTTCCATCAGTGTTGCAGCGCTTGGATCCATGCGCTTGAAAAATAAACTACATTTGGTCAAATTTGACAATTATGAACTTTTCAGTCCCGTTGGCTCTGCTGCGGTGGAGCGAGCTGAAATGAAAGTATACCAGGAAGTTTCCGAGCTGATGGCTGCTCACGAGGAAGATGGTGAGTGTTTTATGATTTTAAGCATCTTTTACATTATTTATCAGTGAAAACGTCAGCATGTAAACAACATAACGGGCCGCCTTCCTGTAATGAACCCACCCACTTGAGGCGGTACTCAGTTGAAATGGAAAACCAGCCACATCGTGTCGAGCTGAATAGAGTCAAGGTCAGTCAGGCTGAGTAGGTACTAGTGGAAAAGGGGCTAAAGAGTGTGATGCATACCTGCAGACATTCAGGTTTCAAAGTATGTGAGGTTTTCACCTTGGGTGGGGGTTCAAAAATAAGCTATTAATAGCCTATAATATAACAGAAAATACTGCATCATTGCTCATTTTATTATTGATTTTTAATTTATGAGGAAAACCTCACAAATTTATGAGAGTAAAGTCTCAAACGTACAAGAAAAATACCTAAATTAGCACCTAAACACAAACTATGAGAAAAAGTTTATTTAAGTGGAAACAATCTTTCAAACATACAATGAAAATGTAGTAAATTTAGAATAAAACTGCCATAAATTTAGGAGAAAAACCTCAAACTATCCAGACTAAAGTCACATCTCAGTAATTTCTTAACTATTTTGGGGTAACTACTCATGTATATTTGAGTGATAATATACAAAGATAACCTACATCTACCTGTACAATTTCAGACTACTCTATCACCTAAATTAGAGATTTTTTAAAGTCCTCGGACGGTGACATTTTTTTATTGAACCAATAAACTGATTGTATGAAAATATTCCATTCTGGCCATTCCCGTGATTTAAAATGTGTCACCAGCCCATATTTCACTTAGTGATGCTGCAGTACTGCCATCTCTCGATAGGGGCGTGCAGCAGTGACGTCAGGTCAGGGAGAAACAGGAAATGGCTGCAGGAAATGGATGATAACCTGCCTGCAGAAATGGCTGAACGACAGCAGAGTGATTCGGACAGCGATTATTTTATCGAGTATGACGACCGCAATATAAGTGATGATATTGAAACTGACGAATCTGATGATGAAGTAGTTTTGGGTGGTGCTGATGGGGTTATTCAGCCGTATTTGTTCGAGCCCGAGGGTGCGGCGGAAGACGCGGACGAAACAGCGACCAGAGCAGAACGAGAGGACGAGAGGCAAGAACGAGAGGCTCGCCGATTTATATTGGTAAAATATGCTTTGAAATTTTTTTTTTTTTTTTAGGCGATATGCATGGTCACACACTTAATTATCAAAATAAAACTGCCAATTTTTCCCTCGCTGCCTTACTTGGCGACTTATAAACATTCTCTTTCTGCTCAAAATTTTTTACATGTTTTAAATATTTTCTAATCAAACTTCATAGACCAATTTATATAAGATAAGAGATAAGATAAGATAAGATAAGCCTTTATTAGTCCCACAACGGGGAAATTCCAGGATTGCAACAGCACAGGGATAGCAACACTCAGAGCAACAATCAGAAGGCAAGAAAAAAAAACAAGCAAGCAAGAGCAGCTAATAAACATATGTACGTATTACTATAAAATATATATATATACACACACACACAGACACACAGTGCAGAGCATTGTAGCTGGATGGAATAAATATGTAAATATATAAACACCCACAGTACGGAGCATTGCAGCTAGGTGGAATAAATATGCAAGTATATAAACACACACAGTGCGGAGCAATGTAGCTAGATGGAATAATATGTAGATATATAAATATATAAACACCCACAGTACGGAGCATTGTAGCTAGATGGAATAAATATGCAAATATATAAACACACACAGTGCAGAGCATTGTTGCTAGATGGAATGAAACAGCATAACCGTCTACTTAGTTATCCTACATGGTATGATTATGTGCCCATACATATTCTCACCCTCCATAGCGACCGGTATGTTCCTAGTTGTATGCCGGAGAGGACCATTGTGTAAGTCTATTGCATCTTTTGCATTCAAAAAAAAACTATTAGTTTGTTACGTCTTTTTGCTATCTCTGCGAGCAGCCCTGCTTAGGTTGTACAGTCTGACAGCCGTTGGTAGGAAGGACCTACGAAACCTCTCGGTTGTGCACCTGGGATGATGTAGTCTGCTGCTAAATGAGCTCCTCAGTGCATTCAGTATGTCCTGCATAGGGTGGAACTCGGACTCCAGCAGAGATGACAGTTTAGCCACCGTCCTTCTCTCTCCTATCTCCTCCATCGGATCAAGGCGCTGCCCCAGGACAGAGCTAGCTTTCTTAATCAGTTTGTTCAGTCTCTTCCTATCGGCTGCAGTAATGCCACTGCCCCAGCAGACCACTCCAAAAGTGATGGCTGATGCCACCACCGTGTCATAGAATGACTTCAGCAGCGCCCCTTGTACACCAAAAGACCTGAGTCTCCTCAGCAGGAACAGCCTGCGCTGTCCCTTCTTGTAGAGTGCATCAGTATTGTGTGACCAGTCTAGTTTATTGTTCAGATGAATACCCAGGTACTTATAGGATGTCACCATCTCGATGTCTGTTCCCTGTATATTTACTGGTACTGTGAGGGGCTGCCCATGCCTGCGGCAGTCCACCACCAGCTCCTTAGTTTTCCTCGCGTTGATCTGGAGGCAGTTCCGATGGCACCAGTCCACGAAGTCCTGGATAAGCCCTCTGTACTCAGCTTCATCTCCATTGGAGATGAGGCCAACGATCGCAGAGTCATCAGAGAACTTCTGTAGATGGCAGTGTGTTGTGTTGTGTGAGAAGTCCGCAGTATAAAGAGTGAACAGGAAGGGAGCCAGCACCGTTCCCTGGGGGGCCCCCGTGCTACTGATGATCGTGTCGGACACACAGTCCCGGGTTCTCACAAACTGAGGCCGGTTCGTGAGGTAGTCCAGGATCCATGATGACAGGTGCTGGTCCACCCCTGCGCGCAGCAGCTTGTCCTTCAGGATCATCGGTTGGATGGTGTTGAAAGCACTGGAGAAGTCAAAGAACATGATCCTCACCATATTCCCGGGCTTCTCCAGGTGGGACAGAGAACGGTGAAGGAGGAAGATCACCGCATCCTCCACCCCAATGCCATGCTGGTAGGCGAACTGGAGTGGATCCATCGCTGGTTCCACCAGGGGGCGGAGGTGAGCAAGGAGCAGTCTCTCCAGGGTCTTCATCAAGTGGGACGTCAAGGCCACCGGTCTGTAGCTGTTCAGGTCTTTGGGGTGGGAAGTTTTTGGTACAGGTACCACACAAGATGTTTTCCACAGCTGTGGTACCCTCCCCAGTTTCAGGCTCATGTTGAAGATATACGTCACAATCCCACACAGCTGGTCTGCACAGGACTTGAGGAGCTTTGCGCTGATGCCGTCCGGTCCCGGCGCCTTCCTCGCCTTGATCTTCCTCAGCTCCGTCCTCACCTGGGTCCTGGTCAGGGTCAGGATGGGGGGCTGTGTGTTGGGAGTGGGGGGGTGTTGGTAGAGTGGGGAGTGGGCAGCAGGACTTGATTTCTTTAGAGGCAGCAGTGGTTGTTGTGCAGTCAGGGGGGAGGGCGGTTGGTCAAATCTATTGAAAAACAGATTCAGGTTGTTCGCCCACTCCCTGCCCCCTGTGGCCTGGGGGGAGGTATTCTGGAGCCCCGAGATGGTTTTGAGGTTTCTCCAGACCCCGCTGATGTCGCTCTGTTGCAGCTTGTCCTCCATCTTCTTCCTGAAGCTGTCCTTGCCTTCTCTGATCTTTCTCCTCAGCTCCCTCTGTACGGACTTCAGCATCTCCCTGTTCCCTGACCTGAAGATCCTCTTCTTCTCTCTCAGAAGTGTTTTTATCTCAGGGTTGATCCAGGGTTTGTTGTTTGAGTGACGCCGTATGGTCTTGGTGGGAACGGATTTGTCCACACAGAAGCTGAGGTAGCCCGTGAAGGTGTGAATGAGGCCATCGATGTCCTCACCATGTGGATCGCAGAGCTGCTTCCAGGCGGTGGCTTCAAAACAGCCCTTTAGGGTGTCCATTGTCTCCTCAGACCATAACTCCACAGTGTGCATGGCCGGAGGTTGTCTGTGCACTAGGGGTTTGTACACCGGCCGGAGATGAACCAAGTTGTGATCCGATCTCCCGAGTGGGGGTAGTTGTGATGAGGTGTACGCCTCCTTAGTGTTTGCGTAGAATAAATCCAGTGTTTTATTGTCTCTAGTGTGGCATGTGACATACTGGGTGAACGTGGGTAGAATGGGAGACAGTGAAACATGGTTGAAATCGCCTGAGATGAGGAGAAGAGCATCTGGGTGTTCTGTCTGCAGCCTGCTGGTTACTGAATGGATGACGTCACGTGCTGTCCCAGCGTTCGCCGTCGGATTTGCATAAACAACAATGCAGATCACGTGTGAGTGTTCTCTCGGGAGATATGTAGGCCTCATGCTAACAGCTAGCAACTCAATGTCTTTGCTGCAGTGTCGTTGTTTAACAGTGATATGTCCCGGTCTGCACCAGTTGTTGTTAACATACATGATCACTCCACCGCCCCTAGCCTTGCCACTGTCTGGTGTTCGGTCAGCTCGTATCATGTGAAAACCCTCCAGCTCAATGTTAGCATCTGCTGCTAGTTCAGTTAGCCACGTCTCAGTAAACAAAAGGAGAGAGCACTCCCGGTATGTGCTATCATAACGGGAGATAGCCGCTAGCTCATCTAACTTTCCCAGTATCGACCGTACATTTCCCATGACAACAGATGGAAGGGAGGGTCTGTACCTTATATTTTTTGTCCTCCGCCTTACTCCAGCCCGGCAGCCGCGGCGTTTTCGCCTCAGTTCTCTCGGTATGTCGAGTTTTTCCAATGGGACCGGGTGGCGGTTGAATGCTAGCAGCTGTTCTCTGCTGTATCGTATCCTGCTATAGACAGTGGCTCCGTCCACCGGCTCAGGAGACATTTAGGACGATCTGTGTGTCCGTGATATAAGTGGGGTGAAAAAAAAAGACGGATCAAAAGAGAGAGGAAGGGAAAAAGACTCGGAATCGAGCCGCTGTTGCAAAAGGCAGCCGACTCGTGTGGCGCCGAGAGAAAAATATATAGCACTCCCACGAGCCATTAGTTTATTATAAGCATCTGATTATACCATTTTTTTTAACAGGTGCACTTGTGAGAAATGCAACATTATGCCAACATCAACTGAATCTCGGTGCTGCCAGGAGGTATTGAAGGTGAAGAAGGGAGGGTTATGTTGCCTGCCTGTGCTGT